>CM060906.1:248578056-249778056 GCA_030737815.1 Allium fistulosum | reverse complement strand
AACCGAATAATGAGCGCAATATTTAAAAACATATGGATATTGGGATTTCAGTTAAGTCACAACTTAAATCCAAACTTTCTTTTCAAATGGTTTAACAAATTACCATTTTCAAATCTTTAAACAAAAAGATTCATTTTAACAACCTTCACGGTTTAAACAATTCCCACACTTTAATATTTTAAACAAAAGATTCATTCACAGATTTTCCAAATTAATTTCCATTTCAATTTGATTAACTCATTAAATCTTTAAAACGAAGATTTAACTTATAGCTTTCAAAACAATTCCATTTCAAATGGTTTAAACAAATCATCATTTTAAATCTGTTAAAAATAAACAGATTTAATTCATAGCTTTCAAAAAGAATTCATTCATAACTTAGAAAACCATTTTTCAATTCAATCTTGAAATTCCTTTAATTAAACTGGAATTTCATTTCTTATATGAAAGCTTTTATCATTTGAAAACAAACAGTTTTCATTTTGGAAATCTGATTCATTTATACGAGTTAAGGTTCTTGGGTTAAATCCAAATTCTCAAAATTATACTTTTAAAATGGTTTAACTTCGTATAAACACATTTATATCATCTTTAATCAAAATTTCCAATCATTGAATTCAATTCCAAATATTGAATTCAAATTCAAATTAAATTATTTAAATTGGAAACTTTACCAAGTTATTCGAAATAACTTTGATCTTAAAACTCCTTTTTAAAAGCTTTAACGTTTAACCCAAATTCATTTCCACAATCAATTGAAATTAAAATTTCAAAAACATTATTTTTAAATTATATGTGACTTAACCGATTTCCATGTGAAATCCATATTTGTGTGTGTATGGTGTAGTCCAGGGGTTTCACACAATAGTGCAACATCATCAAATCATCACAGATCAGAATACAGAAAAAAATAGTTGATAAGCGATATAAACTATAACGCTTATCTATCATTCACAGACCACAGATAATATACAAATGTATCATAGATAACAAATTATATCACAGATAATTAACTACATTACAGATCACACACAAATCAGGATATATCACAAGCAATTCAAGAATCTCATACGATATAATCATTCATAAGTAAGGTCAAGCATTCAAAATTAAACATAGATAGGATTAATTAATTGTTTAATCCTAATTAATTCAATTTATTTCCAATCAAATTTATTTACTTATGAATTTATTATCCAATTCTGATTTATTAATTCCAAATCATTTAATATAAATTAATTAATCAAACACTTTAATTAATTAAATTATTCTTAATTAATCATATTAATTAAATTAACCTTTAAACTCATTACATAATTAATTAACTTCTTAATTAATCAAAATATCCAAAATTAATTATAATAAGTAATTAATCCTTAATTACTTTCATTAAGTAATTACATTTAAACAAATTATAATTGATTATCTAAATTTAATAATCTAATTAACTATCAAAATTAATCACATTAATTTAATCACTTAATAATCCCAAGTTAATTATCTTCATTAACTAATAACATTTCTTAATTACTTTCTTAAGAAATTATCTTAGGTTAATTCATTACCAATCATTTCTAATTATAAATCAATCTAAATTATTCTTTACAAATTAGATAAATCATTCTTTAATTACTTATTAATTAAATCATTTTTTACCTTAATCATCTCTAAGATAATTAATTTCTTCATTAACATTTAAGTGTATTTAAAACATTACACTTCCAAATTTTAGATTCAAATTCCATTTCTAAATTTCAACTCTTTTTAAATACACATAAACTTAAACACTTTCAGTTATTAAAAACCATTTAAATTTACAAGCTTTATTTCCAAACTAAGTTTCAAACTGAACTTAAATGTGTATTTAGACTTTAATCTATTCTCAGTTCAAACTTACTTTAAAATGTAATTAAACTTTAAAAATTCCAAAACAGAACAGGTTCTACTTCAAAAATCTAGGCAACCATTTACCCGAGCCAAACACCATAATACCCGACCCAAAACCCGAGTCTTCCATCCCTTTTTTAAAATTTTTAAAACTGTTAAGTTTAAAACCTGTTAACCCACTCGCGTACGCATTCAAAACCAACCCGAGCTATCCCGCTATCTCCCCGAGTACGACTTCGAGTCTGCTCCTTGTTCTTACGCATTCAAACCCGAGGCGTTTGCCTTCTTCCCCAAAACTCCGAACGACAACTGATAATCCATGAACCAGTGCAACATGCACACCACCACGACCCACTACGATCGACCTCACCGATGTCTACAGGTTAACGTTGACCTCTTCCATTCATTCCAGCAACCCAAAACGGAGACGAGCCTAGAAATCAAATTTGAGCATTCTCGTACTCCACTAGAACAATACCCACCAACCAATGATCATACCTACTCAACGCCACAGACCACCAGAGGTCATGACCTTTCGCCTGAACCCTTGCCTGAGCTCCACGCTCCCATTCCGCTGGACGCGATCATCTCCGATGATCCATTGGTGTCGCACGACCTCGAGAGACCACGACGACAAAACTAACTCCTTAAACCCTATTTTAACCTCGTACCATCCATTTAATCATTGATAAATTAAATCCATATTTTTCCCATAATCTACATCCACCCACCTACCTTCGCCCTGAAGCACGGCCCACCATTCATCGCTGATCACCAGGAAACGAACGAAGTCTCCTTTTAGTTCAACTCGAAATTTCACAAAAACTACAAACTTAAAAATCTCAATTTTGTTATCAAAATTCATAAATTTCCAGCACGAATCACGCCATATAATGAAAGCAGTGAAATTTCGATACTTGAATTTCTGAAAAAAAATGTTTATTAATGTAATACTCGCATTTTAAAATATTTATCCCATAAATATTTCTGCAACTATTTTTAAAGTTGGTATTATACCATTATGATCAACTTTCATTTAGAAATCATTAACTAAATCGATTTAGAACTCCAGATATGATTTTTTTCTTTTCTTTTTCTTAAAGATTGATTTCCTGAAGAACAACAGAGGTGCATATACAAACACACACCTCATTTCACACATAGAAACACGTATAAACTCGCAGATATAAACACATTCATACCATATTTCCAAACCATTATCATCATAGGCATGAAAATCAAAAGAAACTGGTTAAAAATTTAAGTTTGCTCACCTGGAGTTGAAGAAAACAGAGAGGAACAGAAGACCTGAATTTGTTATTGAGCTGGAACTTGAATTTTTCTTATCTGAGTTAATTTGAAGTGATTCCCTGAATCCTTGATTCTTGTTCAAGTGGAGTTGATTAGTTGCTCTAACCATTTAGTTGCTTTGATTTTTAAATTTGATTTTACCGTCTGTTGTATGCCTTGCTTCAAAACTATTTTGCTTAATCTTCTATTCCCAGATTTTGATTTCTTTGTTTTGTTTGCTCCTGATACTTGTTTCAGGTTGCTTGTTTGGTTTGAATCAAACGAAAATGAAATATGAGAGAGTGATAAATAGAACAAGTACACAGGCTTTGTTTAACTGGTACAATATTTTTTTATTAGTTTGGTCAGAGATTTTTTTTATATGGGGGCTAAAATGATCTTATTGCTTGCTAGAGATGTTAGCATTAAATGCCATTGTCTCTTCATGTCTACATACCATCCCTTATCTTATTTCGTAGGGTACTTATATGATAGTTTTCTTTACTTTCCTGTACAACCTGAATATATAATTGTTTGCTTTATATTTTCCTTTCTATTTGTTTCATTCTTTGACAAGTGTTCATATATATGTTTATATCTTCTTTACTTTATTGTCCGGTTTCATACTTGAAGATATTTTGTATTTCTTTTTGAATGTATATGTTTGTTCATACTTATCCACTTTAGTTTGTACATATATATTTCACTTTTGTCAATGTTCTTTTACTTGCCTGCATTTCGGCTGAGATGATAACATGTTTGGTGGCTGGGCATTAATTGACTTGTACAAAGTATATATATTTATCTATACGCATATCTTCTTTTGGCAGCCTCATGCTTATTATTTTTTTCCTTGTTTTACTCGGCTGAAGTGATACAAATTGGGTGCTAAAGATATTTGCATTTATTTAAACTTTGTCTTGATTTGCAAGTGTACCTGAATATGTATTATTTGTTTACTTGTTTTTCTTTTACAATCTAATACATTTATTTCCCTTTTTCTTTGTCTTTATAATATTACTTTATAAGATAAATGAATTTCAAATTTTAGTTTGTTCTTAGAATTTAGCAAATGTTTACTTTATATTATTACATAACTATGTAATTTATCTTATGCATATTTGCTTGTATACATACCCAATTTTAAGAATTATCCTAAGTATTTATTTATAGTTTATAATTTAAGATATTTATTTTATTTCTTTTTGAAGTTTAACTATCCAACATTTGATTTACTTATCTATTATTATTATTTATTTATTTTCCTACTTATATTATAATTTCAAATTATCTTTAAACCATTTACTTAAAATTTAGAGTTAAATCTAATATATATATATATATATTCAAATCTACTCATATATGCACATATACATATATATATAATTTCTAAATTTAAAATGATTAAATATTTTTTTATTTGGTTTTGGGGAAACTCGCATCACTTAATCAATTTATTTTACAATTTTTTATTCAAAAATACAATTAATTATAAATTTAAAATTAAATAAAATTCGGGGTCGTTACAGACTTCCCCCCTTAAAAGAATTTCGTCCTCGAAATTGCCAAGGAGACACAAAGATAGATGAAAAATGTTTCATCAACTCAAACTGAACATCTATTCTGCATTTTGCTTACCAAATCAAAATATCAATGATAGATACAAGAACGAATCTATTGAATTCTTCACAAAATACTCGGGTTATCCGGATCCACGAAATATGCAGTGGTATTGGTTAGTTCAAAGTGATAACTAACCATTCGTAGAATATATCCGGAACCAAAGAATAGATAGATATATGGATACAATTTCAAAACTTTCAGTTTAAAAAAACAAATTATACCTATCAACCATAGCAAACAAAGCAAACAAGGCAGCCAATACATCCAAACAAACAATTTTTGTTCATCCGGAGTTTATGTCCCATATTTATATATCGAATCTCTTCCTGGATCTACCAGAAATCATCGAAGAATTGAGAAAGGATGACAAACAAATGAGATTGATACCATCCTTGTTGTTACAGGGTATTGACCATTTATAGTTGTATTTCCCTGTCCCCTATCTCATCCTCTTCTTGCACTCATACTTACTATCAATGGATAGTAAGAGAATTTACTGAGGCATTCGAACGGATATCTGAGGAATACTCATTCTAGGGTATACTTCACCCTATCTCTAACGAGCTACTTAATGTGTTATATTCCTGAGCTAAAGTTTTACCCTCGGCTCTGATACCAAATGTGAAGATCCAAAAACTCGGCCTTCGAAAATCGGCACCCGTACTTCACTTGTACTAAAAATGCCGTAGATTCAAACGCCGAATCTGGTTCTCCGGAGCTTATAACACCATTAAGTATAACAACATAGTGGAATAAAAAGAGTATATCAATATATATAACATTGATTCAATGACAGATACAAAATCTGAGACAATATGATACAACATAATGATACAACATATATCAATATACATCAGAGATGTGATACAAGAAATAGCAGCGAAAAGAAAATAGATAACACCAGCAGCGGATAGAATATCTCCAATAGAATTCTCCAATCCATAGCAAGCGAAAGCAAGGTCAGTCGTCCAAGGACTGACTAGCTCCAGATAATCTACTCAACCTGAATATCTGAGAAACCCAACTCTAGACTGCCCGTGTGGAAAATGGTGGGCACCTAGAGTTTAGGAAGGAACAATAAACTCCGGATCAGTCATGGGACTGGTGTGAGCAACAAAAACAGTTTATCTTTAAAACAAACAGCAAAAGAGTTTTAAACATTGAAACCCGCAATGCTTTTGGAAAATGAAACTACCATAAGACCTCCCGCCACACACACAATGCAAACGCAGAATCGGAGAAGATTTCTTCTTATGATAGTCAAATATGCTTACTACGCAAAATCAAATCATTGGATATTATTATTTGTGCATAGTGCAGAAAACATTTCGAAAGTAGAATATAAATCTTAGCCAACATAGGCATTTCACACTATGCCTACTATAGCTACCATCTAAATAGTGGGGCGCCACCATAAGTAAATGGCAGGTTCTACAACTAAAACCGTACAAGTTCCGTATTGGGAAATGGATTTCCAACAAATGGTCAGGCTAAGGAACTTCCTTTCCTACTGCCACATGGGATCGCCTCTGGCTGGACGTCCCAAGAGACAAACTGCTCTCTGCCAACACAAGGCCGGGTTACCCCTGTAACTAGGTAACTCACGAATATGCCATCCCCCGGTCCTTTAGGACCTTTATCCGAGGCCTCGGTAACCAACATCACACATAATAAATAAGGTGTGTCCACATGAGTAAGTATTTGGGCTCCATACCATGATACCACCCCTTTCCAGAAGGAAATGACATACCCTAAAGGGCGCGACCCTCATAACCTAGCCGCAACATTCCAGTTTCGACCATTTCCGGGTTGTGAGGCCCTGACGAAGTCTCGTCCACAAAGCTACGCTTTGGCACAAAGCCATGCTTTGGGTCAACAGATGATCAAAGTAATGATCACAAAGATAAATGATCAAACAAATGATCATATCACAAATGATCAAACAATGATCATCACACAGCAACACTCAGTATGTCACATTACCAAATTGGGAGTATATCGCTGATAACCTTCAACTACATAACCTCTGAGCTCGTACGTCTCAGAGAAGGGTGTTAAGCTAAGAGAATAAATTCTCCGCCACCAACAGAAATGTATTTGAAAGAAATCTGCTTTATATCTCAAAATGTAATGTCAGACATGTAACCATACAAGTCTGTTCTGGGTTCGAACAGAACCGAAGGCACTTCCGAAGAAGCCCTAGCAATCCGGGTATTCACAATCCCGATCGGACTTCCCATCACTTAGGGAATCTCTATACCGGGAGCTACCCAGTGCAGAGACAATCGATAGGTTATCCTATCGTTCTCGCAAATATCCGGTCTTCAACACCGGTCTTCAAATGCCATCCATATACGACGTATCACTTATTCGGAATGGGTTATGTGACACAAAGGTCCTTCCCCGGCTAAACCGAATAATGAGCGCAATATTTAAAAACATATGGATATTGGGATTTCAGTTAAGTCACAACTTAAACCCAAACTTTCTTTTCAAATGGTTTAACAAATTACCATTTTCAAATCTTTAAACAAAAAGATTCATTTTAACAACCTTCACGGTTTAAACAATTCCCACACTTTAATCTTTTAAACAAAAGATTCATTCACAGATTTTCCAAATTAATTTCCATTTCAATTTGATTAACTCATTAAAACTTTAAAACGAAGATTTAACTTATAGCTTTCAAAACAATTCCATTTCAAATGGTTTAAACAAATCATCATTTTAAATCTGTTAAAAATAAACAGATTTAATTCATAGCTTTCAAAAAGAATTCATTCATAACTTAGAAAACCATTTTTCAATTCAATCTTGAAATTCCTTTAATTAAACTGGAATTTCATTTCTTATATGAAAGCTTTTATCATTTGAAAACAAACAGTTTTCATTTTGGAAATCTGATTCATTTATACGATTTAAGGTTCTTGGGTTAAATCCAAATTCTCAAAATTATACTTTTAAAATGGTTTAACTTCGTATAAACACATTTATATCATCTTTAATCAAAATTTCCAACCATTGAATTCAATTCCAAATATTGAATTCAAATTCAAATTAAATTATTTAAATTGGAAACTTTACCAAGTTATTCGAAATAACTTTTATCTTAAAACTCCTTTTTAAAAGCTTTAACGTTTAACCCAAATTCATTTCCACAATCAATTGAAATTAAAATTTCAAAAACATTAATTTTAAATTATCTGTGACTTAACCGATTTCCACGTGAAATCCAAATTTGTGTGTGTATGGTGTAGTCCAGGGGTTTCACACAATAGTGCAACATCATCAAATCATCACAGATCAGAATACAGAAAAAAATAGTTGATAAGCGATATAAACTATAACGCTTATCTTTCATTCACAGATCACAGATAATATACAAATGTATCATAGATAACAAATTATATCACAGATAATTAACTACATTACAGATCACACACAAATCAGGATATATCACAAGCAATTCAAGAATCTCATACGATATAATCATTCATAAGTAAGGTCAAGCATTCAAAATTAATCATAGATAGGATTAATTAATTGTTTAATCCTAATTAATTCAATTTATTTCCAATCAAATTTATTTACTTATGAATTTATTATCCAATTCTGATTTATTAATTCCAAATCATTTAATATAAATTAATTAATCAAACACTTTAATTAATTAAATTATTCTTAATTAATCATATTAATTAAATTAACCTTTAAACTCATTACATAATTAATTAACTTCTTAATTAATCAAAATATCCAAAATTAATTATAATAAGTAATTAATCTTTAATTACTTTCATTAAGTAATTACATTTAAACAATTTATAATTGATTATCTAAATTTATTAATCTAATTAACTATCAAAATTAATCACATTAATTTAATCACTTAATAATCCCTAGTTAATTATCTTCATTAACTAATAACATTTCTTAATTACTTTCTTAAGAAATTATCTTATGTTAATTCATTACCAATCATTTCTAATTATAAATCAATCTAAATTATTCCTTTACAATTAGATAAATCATTCTTTAATTACTTATTAATTAAATCATTTTTTTACCTTAATCATCTCTAAGATAATTAATTTCTTCATTAACATTTAAGTGTATTTAAAACATTACACTTCCAAATTTTAGATTCAAATTCCATTTCTAAATTTCAACTCTTTTTAAATACACATAAACTTAAACACTTTCAGTTATTAAAAACCATTTAAATTTACAAGCTTTATTTCCAAACTAAGTTTCAAACTGAACTTAAATGTGTATTTAGACTTTAATCTATTCTCAGTTCAAACTTACTTTAAAATGTAATTAAACTTTAAAAATTCCAAAACAGAACAGGTTCTACTTCAAAAATCTGGGCAACCATTTATCCGAGCCAAACACCAGAATACCCGACCCAAAACCCGAGTCTTCCATCCCTTTGTTAAAAATTTTAAATCTGTTAAGTTTAAAACCTGTTAACCCACTCGCGTACGCATTCGAAACCAACTCGAGCTATCCCGCTATCTCCCCGAGTACGACTTCGAGTCTATTCTGCATTTTGCTTACCAAATCAAAATATCAATGATAGATACAAGAACGAATCTATTGAATTCTTCACAAAATACTCGGGTTATCCGGATCCACGAAATATGCAGTGGTATTGGTTAGTTCAAAGTGATAACTAACCATTCGTAGAATATATCCGGAACCAAAGAATAGATAGATATATGGATACAATTTCAAAACTTTCAGTTTAAAAAAACAAATTATACCTATCAACCATAGCAAACAAAGCAAACAAGGCAGCCAATACATCCAAACAAACAATTTTTGTTCATCCGGAGTTTATGTCCCATATTTATATATCGAATCTCTTCCTGGATCTACCAGAAATCATCGAAGAATTGAGAAAGGATGACAAACAAATGAGATTGATACCATCCTTGTTGTTACAGGGTATTGACCATTTATAGTTGTATTTCCCTATCCCCTATCTCATCCTCTTCTTGCACTCATACTTACTATCAATGGATAGTAAGAGAATTTACTGAGGCATTCGAACGGATATCTGAGGAATACTCATTCTAGGGTATACTTCACCCTATCTCTAACGAGCTACTTAATGTGTTATACTCCTGAGCTAAAGTTTTACCCTCGGCTCTGATACCAAATGTGAAGATCCAAAAACTCGGCCTTCGAAAATCGGCACCCGTACTTCACTTGTACTAAAAATGCCGTAGATTCAAACGCCGAATCTGGTTCTCCGGAGCTTATAACACCATTAAGTATAACAACACAGTGGAATAAAAAGAGTATATCAATATATATAACATTGATTCAATGACAGATACAAAATCTGAGACAATATGATACAACATAATGATACAACATATATCAATATACATCAGAGATGTGATACAAGAAATAGCAGCGAAAAGAAAATAGATAACACCAGCAGCGGATAGAATATCTCCAATAGAATTCTCCAATCCATAGCTAGCGAAAGCAAGGTCAGTCGTCCAAGGACTGACTAGCTCCAGATAATCTAATCAACCTGAATATCTGAGAAACCCAACTCTAGACTGCCCGTGTGGAAAATGGTGGGCACCTAGAGTTTAGGAAGGAACAATAAACTCCGGATCAGTCATGGGACTGGTGTGAGCAACAAAAACAGTTTATCTTTAAAACAAACAGCAAAAGAGTTTTAAACATTGAAACCCGCAATGCTTTTGGAAAATGAAACTACCATAAGACCTCCCGCCACACACACAATGCAAACGCAGAATCGGAGAAGATTTCTTCTTATGATAGTCAAATATGCTTACTACGCAAAATCAAATCATTGGATATTATTATTTGTGCATAGTGCAGAAAACATTTCGAAAGTAGAATATAAATCTTAGCCAACATAGGCATTTCACACTATGCCTACTATAGCTACCATCTAAATAGTGGGGCGCCACCATAAGAAAATGGCAGGTTCTACAACTAAAACCGTACAAGTTCCGTATTGGGAAATGGATTTCCAACAAATGGTCAGGCTAAGGAACTTCCTTTCCTACTGCCACATGGGATCGCCTCTGGCTGGACGTCCCAAGAGACAAACTGCTCTCTGCCAACACAAGGCCGGGTTACCCCTGTAACTAGGTAACTCACGAATATGCCATCCCCCGGTCCTTTAGGACCTTTATCCGAGGCCTCGGTAACCAACATCACACATAATAAATAAGGTGTGTCCACATGAGTAAGTATTTGGGCTCCATACCATGATACCACCCCTTTCCAGAAGGAAATGACATACCCTAAAGGGCACGACCCTCATAACCTTGCCGCAACATTCCAGTTTCGACCATTTCCGGGTTGTGAGGCCCTGACGAAGTCTCGTCCACAAAGCTACGCTTTGGCACAAAGCCATGCTTTGGGTCAACAGATGATCAAAGTAATGATCACAAAGATAAATGATCAAACAAATGATCATATCACAAATGATCAAACAATGATCATCACACAGCAACACTCAGCATGTCACATTACCAAATTGGGAGTATATCGCTGATAACCTTCAACTACATAACCTCTGAGCTCGTACGTCTCAGAGAAGGGTGTTAAGCTAAGAGAATAAATTCTCCGCCACCAACAGAAATGTATTTGAAAGAAATCTGCTTTATATCTCAAAATGTAATGTCAGACATGTAACCATACAAGTCTGTTCTGGGTTCGAACAGAACCGAAGGCACTTCCGAAGAAGCCCTAGCAATCCGGGTATTCACAATCCCGATCGAACTTCCCATCACTTAGGGAATCTCTATACCGGGAGCTACCCAGTGCAGAGACAATCGATAGGTTATCCTATCGTTCTCGCAAATATCCGGTCTTCAACACCGGTCTTCAAATGCCATCCATATACGACGTATCACTTATTCGGAATGGGTTATGTGACACAAAGGTCCTTCCCCGGCTAAACCGAATAATGAGCGCAATATTTAAAAACATATGGATATTGGGATTTCAGTTAAGTCACAACTTAAACCCAAACTTTCATTTCAAATGGTTTAACAAATTACCATTTTCAAATCTTTAAACAAAAAGATTCATTTTAACAACCTTCACGGTTTAAACAATTCCCACACTTTAATCTTTTAAACAAAAGATTCATTCACAGATTTTCCAAATTAATTTCCATTTCAATTTGATTAACTCATTAAAACTTTAAAACGAAGATTTAACTTATAGCTTTCAAAACAATTCCATTTCAAATGGTTTAAACAAATCATCATTTTAAATCTGTTAAAAATAAACAGATTTAATTCATAGCTTTCAAAAAGAATTCATTCATAACTTAGAAAACCATTTTTCAATTCAATCTTGAAATTCCTTTAATTAAACTGGAATTTCATTTCTTATATGAAAGCTTTTATCATTTGAAAACAAACAGTTTTCATTTTGGAAATCTGATTCATTTATACGAGTTAAGGTTCTTGGGTTAAATCCAAATTCTCAAAATTATACTTTTAAAATGGTTTAACTTCATATAAACACATTTATATCATCTTTAATCAAAATTTCCAACCATTGAATTCAATTCCAAATATTGAATTCAAATTCAAATTAAATTATTTAAATTGGAAACTTTACCAAGTTATTCGAAATAACTTTTATCTTAAAACTCCTTTTTAAAAGCTTTAACGTTTAACCCAAATTCATTTCCACAATCAATTGAAATTAAAATTTCAAAAACATTAATTTTAAATTATCTGTGACTTAACCGATTTCCACGTGAAATCCAAATTTGTGTGTGTATGGTGTAGTCCAGGGGTTTCACACAATAGTGCAACATCATCAAATCATCACAGATCAGAATACAGAAAAAAATAGTTGATAAGCGATATAAACTATAACGCTTATCTTTCATTCACAGATCACAGATAATATACAAATGTATCATAGATAACAAATTATATCACAGATAATTAACTACATTACAGATCACACACAAATCAGGATATATCACAAGCAATTCAAGAATCTCATACGATATAATCATTCATAAGTAAGGTCAAGCATTCAAAATTAATCATAGATAGGATTAATTAATTGTTTAATCCTAATTAATTCAATTTATTTCCAATCAAATTTATTTACTTATGAATTTATTATCCAATTCTGATTTATTAATTCCAAATCATTTAATATAAATTAATTAATCAAACACTTTAATTAATTAAATTATTCTTAATTAATCATATTAATTAAATTAACCTTTAAACTCATTACATAATTAATTAACTTCTTAATTAATCAAAATATCCAAAATTAATTATAATAAGTAATTAATCTTTAATTACTTTCATTAAGTAATTACATTTAAACAATTTATAATTGATTATCTAAATTTATTAATCTAATTAACTATCAAAATTAATCACATTAATTTAATCACTTAATAATCCCTAGTTAATTATCTTCATTAACTAATAACATTTCTTAATTACTTTCTTAAGAAATTATCTTATGTTAATTCATTACCAATCATTTCTAATTATAAATCAATCTAAATTATTCCTTTACAATTAGATAAATCATTCTTTAATTACTTATTAATTAAATCATTTTTTTACCTTAATCATCTCTAAGATAATTAATTTCTTCATTAACATTTAAGTGTATTTAAAACATTACACTTCCAAATTTTAGATTCAAATTCCATTTCTAAATTTCAACTCTTTTTAAATACACATAAACTTAAACACTTTCAGTTATTAAAAACCATTTAAATTTACAAGCTTTATTTCCAAACTAAGTTTCAAACTGAACTTAAATGTGTATTTAGACTTTAATCTATTCTCAGTTCAAACTTACTTTAAAATGTAATTAAACTTTAAAAATTCCAAAACAGAACAGGTTCTACTTCAAAAATCTGGGCAACCATTTATCCGAGCCAAACACCAGAATACCCGACCCAAAACCCGAGTCTTCCATCCCTTTGTTAAAAATTTTAAATCTGTTAAGTTTAAAACCTGTTAACCCACTCGCGTACGCATTCGAAACCAACCCGAGCTATCCCGCTATCTCCCCGAGTACGACTTCGAGTCTGCTCCTTGTTCTCACACATTCAAACCCGAGGCGTTTTCCTTCTTCCCCAAAACTCCGAACGGCAACTGATACACCATGAACCAGTGCAACATGCACACCACCACGACCCACTACGGACGTCTACAGGTTAACGTTGACCTCTTCCATTCATTCCAGCAACCCAAAACGGAGACGAGCCTAGAAATCAAATTTGAGCATTCTCGTACTCCACTGGAACAATACCCACCAACCAATGATCATACCTACTCAACGCCATAGACCACTAGAGGTCATGACCTTTCGCCTGAACCCTTGCCTGAGCTCCATGCTTCCATTCCCTTGGCCGCGATCATCTCCGATGATCCATTGGTGTCGCACGACCTCGAGAAACCACGACGACAAAACTAACTCCTTAAACCCTATTTTAACCTCGTACCATCCATTTAATCATTGATAAATTAAATCCATATTTTTCCCATAATCTACATCCACCCACCTACCTTCGCCCTGAAGCACGGCCCACCATTCATCGCTGATCACCAGGAAACGAACGAAGTCTCCTTTTAGTTCAACTCGAAATTTCACAAAAACTACAAACTTAAAAATCTCAATTTTGTTATCAAAATTCATAAATTTCTAGCACGAATCACGCCATATAATGAAAGCAGTGAAATTTCGATACTTGAATTTCTGAAAAAAAATGTTTATTACTGTAATACTCGCATTTTAAAATATTTATCCCATAAATATTTCTGCAACTATTTTTAAAGTTGGTATTATACCATTATGATCAACTTTCATTTAGAAATCATTAACTAAATCGATTTAGAACTCCAGATATGATTTTTTTCTTTTCTTTTTCTTAAAGATTGATTTCCTGAAGAACAACAGAGGTGCATCTACAAACACACACCTCACTTCACACATAGAAACACGTATAAACTCGCAGATATAAACACTTTCATACCATATTTCCAAACCATTATCATCACAGGCATGAAAATCAAAAGAAACTGGTTAAAAATTCAAGTTTGCTCACCTAGATTTGAAGAAAACAGAGAGGAACAGAAGACCTGAATTTGTTATTGAACTGGACCTTGAATTTTTCTTATCTGAGTTAATTTGAAGTGATTCCCTGAATCCTTGATTCTTGTTCAAGTGGAGTTGATTAGTTGCTCTAACCATTTAGTTGCTTTGATTTTTAAATTTGATTTTACTGTCTGTTGTATGCCTTGCTTCAAAACTATTTTGCTTAATCTTCTATTCCCAGATTTTGATTTCTTTGTTTTGCTTTGCTCCTGATACTTGTTTCAGGTTGCTTGTTTGGTTTGAATCAAAGGAAAATGAAATATGAGAGAGTGATAAATAGAACAAGTACACAGGCTTTGTTTAACTGGTACAATTTTTTTTTATTAGTTTGGTCAGAGATTTTTTTTATATGGGGGCTGAAATGATCTTATTGCTTGCTAGAGATGTTAGCATTAAATGCCATTGTCTCTTCATGTCTACATACCATCCCTTATCTTATTTCGTAGGGTACTTATATGATAGTTTTCTTTACTTTCCTGTACAACCTGAATATATAATTGTTTGCTTTATATTTTCCTTTCTATTTGTTTCATTCTTTGACAAGTGTTCATATATATGTTTATATCTTCTTTACTTTATTGTCCGGTTTCATACTTGAAGATATTTTGTATTTCTTTTTGAATGTATATGTTTGTTCATACTTATCCACTTTAGTTTGTACATATATATTTCACTTTTGTCAATGTTCTTTTACTTGCCTGCATTTCGGCTGAGATGATAACATGTTTGGTGGCTGGGCATTAATTGACTTGTACAAAGTATATATATTTATCTATACGCATATCTTCTTTTGGCAGCCTCATGCTTAATTTTTTTTCCTTGTTTTACTCGGCTGAAGTGATACAAATTGGGTGCTAAAGATATTTGCATTTATTTAAACTTTGTCTTGATTTGCAAGTGTACCTGAATATGTATTATTTGTTTACTTGTTTTTCTTTTACAATCTAATACATTTATTTCCCTTTTTCTTTGTCTTTATAATATTACTTTATAAGATAAATGAATTTCAAATTTTAGTTTGCTGTTAGAATTTAGCAAATGTTTACTTTATATTATTACATAACTATATAATTTTTCTTATGCATATTTGCTTGTATACATACCCAATTTTAAGAATTATCCTAAGTATTTATTTATAGTTTATAATTTAAGATATTTATTTTATTTCTTTTTGAAGTTTAACTATCCAACATTTGATTTACTTATCTATTATTATTATTTATTTATTTTCCTACTTATATTATAATTTCAAATTATCTTTAAACCATTTACTTAAAATTTAGAGTTTAATCCAATATATATATATAAATTCAAATCTACTCATATATGCACATATACATATATACATATACATATATATCCACATATATATATATATATATAATTTCTAAATTTAAAATGATTAAATATATTTTTATTTGGTTTCGGGGAAACTCGCATCACTTAATCAATTTATTTTACAATTTTTGATTCAAAAATACAATTAATTATAAATTTAAAATTAAATAAAATTCGGGGTCGTTACAGGTCATCTCCAAAGAAATAATTACTTTTGAAGTAAAATTCATGTTGTTATATATCTATACAATTATTATTGCTTCTTTCAATAAAACTTTTGCTTTCGAAATTCACATAAAACAATGAAAATCCAAAGTTCAGTCGATTGAACATTACTGCTCAGTCAATTGAATAATATACAGAAAACAAATTTTTCATAGCTCAGTCGACTGACACCCTCTGCCCAGTCGACTAAACTATCAACAAAAACATTCAGACAACAGTTCAGTCGACTAAAAATCCTGTTCAGTCAACTGAATTCAGCATAGAAATTTTTCGGCCTTCAATTCGGTCGACTGACCGCTAATTCCCAGGCAACTTTTCCCTTTTTATCCACCAGTTTTCACCTTTTTTAATTCACTTTTTACATTGCAAAGTTCTCTCTTCCCCATTGTTTTCCAAATCCCTAGCCCCCAATCCTCAAATTATTCTCAAATCTTTCACAAATGGCACCAAAAAGATCAAGGGCTTCTTCTTCTTCATCCTCCGAGCCAATTGATGCTCAAATTGCACAATGTCTCTATGATGGAGTAGCTGTAACGAGGTGGAACAAAATGAAGAACTCTCGCATTTTCGAACACTCCTTCATTGATTTCCAAAGCCTCCAGACATACAACATTCAAGCATTAACGGATCAGGCAAGTTTAACTTCTCTCTTGGATTTAAAAAGAAATGACCTTGCAATAAATCATATCATGGTCAAATTATTTTATGCAAACCTCAACCTTGGACACCAAACTCCAAGAAATCCAAATAATAGTGTTTGGAGTATGGTGTGCAGGAAGAAAGTTTGTTTCTCCTTAGATCGAATTGCACACATCTTAGGATCACCTAATGTAGGGAGAAAGCTTGAAGAGATAGAATTCAATCCACAAATTCGAGATAACATAAACCATCAATTTTTGGATGATAATATCAACATTAGAGATTTTAAATCCACTTCCCTACGACCTAGAGCTAGAATCCTTCACAAAGATCTTATGAGAACAATTACTCCACGAACGGGCTCATATGAAATTGTCTACCCCATCAATTATCGAGCTCTATACGCTATTTGGGGAAACATTCAAGTCAATTGGGTCCAACTAATTCTAGATGAATTTCTCACTTTTAACAATGGCAAAATGCGAACAATTTATTTTGGAGAATATATCTTGCGACTTCTTCTCAATGTTGATACGCCATTATGCGACTCCGAAATCACAATGGTTCATCAAATTAATCAACGTACTATAAGCCTTATGCAACTCCCGGCTAGACCTCCTCGCATAACATCTCTTGCCGAATGGGAAGGTAGGCATCAAGGACCACAACAACCTCCACAAGCTCCACATAAAGAACCTTTCGACCAAGAAGATGAAATTCGTATCATTGAGCCAGGTTATACTTCCACCAATCAATCATTGGGGATTTTATCAAGGAATCAACAAATTCTTGATAATCGTCTCAAGAAGGTAGATCACAAGCTTGATAAAATTAAAGGATTCTTCAACAAGTTATGGAATGCCATCTCATGCTCAAGCTCCACTACCGCTTCAACATCACTTGGCAAACGTCCGGCACCAACTTTCACTTGGACATCATCCGAAGAGCATACAAGCAGCAGTACAAGCGGAACAAGTGGTGGCCAAGGAGGAAGAGCTTATAGACCACCCACAGGTGGACCTATTATTCGAGAACCTGAAGGAGATCGTAAAGGCTCTTATGATTGGGACAGGGAACCTTGAACATTTTTGATGGTTTGATTACCGGAACTTTTTATTAATTTCTAACAATTTCTGCAAAGGCTTGTATAAATAGCCTTCTCGTATGTGATACTCTGTGGTTTGTATTATTCGCTCTATGGTTATATTTGCATATGGTTGCTCTGTTACTTGCAAATTATATACTTCTATATATTATTACTTCATTTTTGTCGATGAAAAAGGGGGAGAAATCTATGAAACTAACTTTGTTTTGTAGGAAAGATAGTGCATATATTCAGGGGAAGGAAAGATAATTACATCTCTACAAACATAGGTATTGTCATCAACCAAAAAGGGGGAGAATGTTGATACGCTAAGATTTTGATCAATGACAATGTGCTTCAACAAAAAGAGAGAGATATGTGCAAAGCTAAAGGAAGAACGATGAAGACCAATGATAAACATAAGTATGATTTTTATATAGGTCTTAGTTTAGATTTATTGTTAAAATCTATCCTCAAGAGGCTTGCACAAACACTAGAACACATTTTATAAACTTCATTTTTTAATAAACATTCGCTGTGCACATTTTAGTAGTTCAGTCGACTGAACAGGGATGACCAGTCGACTGAACCTGTGACACATACACAAACATGCACAGTTCCAGTCGACTGAAGTTCCTGCTCAGTCGACTGAATTTGTTCCTGAAAATTTTACTTCACAATTTTCAGTCGACTGAAATCCCTGCTCAGTCGATTGAATTTGTTACTGCGAATTTTTTCTGAAAGGACACCTTCTTCCTCCCAAGAGTTGCAACCATTCTCCAATGGAAATGGAAGCATCTCTTGCCTGCACCTCTAGAAAACAAATGCATCTCTTCTACACATATAAATACATGGCTTTAACATTTGCAAATTACCAATACTAATTGCTTTAATCTCTCTATTTTCTTGAACATACTTTCAAATTTCTTAAGTTTTCAAAAGCAATCACAAACCACTTCAATTGCTTGAATCTCAGTTTTATCTATAACACTTCTTTGATTCATAGCAATTCACATTTCCTAAATCTTCACAAACACTTTGCATACTCTCAAGGATAAGATTGTAGGAAAGTTGTACTCAATTAGACTCATTAGTGTTATCAAGAACACAACAAGTCAGAAATACTCTTTGTATCTAGTTGAAGTCCTCTTCGGTAGTTGAGGCAAGAAATCCCATTCGGTTGTTCGGGTAAGTTGTAAACCTATTCCTCCGGGTTAAGTGAGGGCTGTTGGTTAGTTGAATTCCTAAGAGGAGCTTAGGGACTGGACGTAGGACAAGAGGTCCGAACCAGTATAAAGTCTTGGTGTCTACTTTACTTACTACTGCTTATTACAATCTACCTAGACCATTCCACTATTCCATATTATACGATCCTACCGCATAGCTTCTTTCACCATTATCAGTTACAATGGTTCATGGAAGGCCAAAACGACGGATGATATTCCGGACAATGTATTTGATTATTTTTCATTGTGATCATGGCTAAAGGTTCGGCTTCAGCCTATTTGGTGAAGTAATCCACTGCTATGATGGCGTATTTCGCACCACCTTTAGAAATTTGCAAGGAGAAGATGATGTCAATACCCCAAGTGGCAAACGGCTATGAATTGACCATTTGAGTAATTTCCGTCGGCAGGGCTCTCAGAATTTTCGCAAACATCTAGCACTTGTCACATTGTCTAGTGTGATCAACAGCATCTCGATTGACAGTTGCCAACAATACCCATAGCAGAGTATTTTCTTTGTCAAGGTTTGCCCCTTGGTGTGATCGTCCCAGTCTTCTTCATGGACCTCTCAAGACTCATTTGATTTCATTATAGGTGATACACTAAAGTAGAGGTAGAGAAAGCCCTTCATATACACGACTCCTTCTTGGATGATGCAGCATGAAGTTTGGAGGAGGATCTGTTGTTTTTCATTCCTCCGTTTAGGAAGAATTCCCCATTGTGGAGAGTCTTTGATATGAGTCAGTTCTGGCTCCGTCTCCAAGATCTAGTCGATCTCCATCTGTCAATGCTTGGAATGTTAAGTACTTCAACCGAGAGAAGTCTCTTTGCTACGCATTCCCAGAACTGGCCAGCTTGGCTAGTGACTCGGCCTTTTCATTTTGTTCTCTAAGGATGTGTGTAATGGTGTAACACTCGAAGTCGGCCAGTAGCTCTTGGAACCAGCTGAGAAAAGGAGCAAGATGCTGCTTCATAGCAAGATAATCTTCCCTATCTTGGCATACTACTAACCAAGAATCACAAAAGATATGTAAAGTTTCCACTCCCAAATCTCTAGCAATTTTGAGCCTAACGATCAAGGCTTCATAATTAGCTTCGTTATTTGTTGCAGGGAAGTCGAGTTTTAGGGCGTAGCAGATCGATCGTTCCTCAGGAGTCATTAACACAACTCTGGCACCAGAACACCGATCATTGGATGCATCCGTGTACATTTTCCATCGGTTGGTCGATTCTCCACTACTCTTCGGATAGTCGTTTGATGTAGTGAATTCAACTATGAAGTTTGCTAATGTCTATCCCTGGATAGCGCTTCGAGGGAGATAAGTGATATCGAATTGGGTTAGCTTGATATTCCATTTGAGCAACCTCCCAAATGTCTAAGGTTGCTGTAGGACCGGTCATAACGGCTGGTCGGTGTAGACGTTAATGGGGTGAGCCTGGAAGTAAGGGCGAAGCTTTCATGATGTAATTAACAGGCAGTACGTGAGCTTTTCCAGCTTTGGGTAGTTTCTCTCAGCACCTATCAATCGCTTGGTAACATAATATACTGGCCTCTGGATTTGATTCTCTTCACGTAATAGTGTAGCACTTATGGCGTGTACCGACACCGCTAAATAGATATATAAGTCTTCACAATCCAGTGGCTTGGATAAGATGGAAGGTCTCTTTAAGTGATTTACCAGAGCTTGAAATGCATCTATGCAATCCTACGTCCATTCAAAGTTCCTCTTCCCTCTCTTGATCAAGTTGAAGAAAGGAATACACTTGTGGTGGCCCTGGAGATGAAGCGGCTTAAGGCGGAAACCTTCTCATTTAAGCTCTATACTAGATTAATCATTTTCGGCACTTGGATGTTTCAAATTGCTTGAATCTTCTCGGGATCGGCTTCGATTCCACGAGAGTTGACGATGAAACCCTGAAATTTCCCTGATGCAATGCCGAAAGAGCATTTCAAGGGATTTAGTTTCATTCAATATTATTGTAAAACACTGAACATCTCCGCTAAGTCATCAATGTGGTTGTTCGATCGTCGTGACTTCATTGGCATATCATCCGTATATACTTCCATCGATCTCCCGATCTGGTCTTTAAACATCATGTTGACTAAACGTTGATAAGTCGCTCCCACATTCTTTAATCCAAATGACATTATTACATATGAATACAATCCAACATTTGCATTACTACATAGCAGTAAAGATCCATGAAAGATAGCAATTCATGTCCCATGGTTGAATTCACCAACTGGTTGATCCTTGGAAGGGGAAAACTATCTTTTGGACATCCCTTGTTCAGATCCAAATAATCAATACATGTTCTCCACTTTCCATTCGCTTTTTTCACAAGTACTGGATTGGATACCCATTCGGGTAGAGGGCATCATAGGTAAACCTATTGTTTTTAAGTATATCCACCTCCTATTTAAGTGAAACAAATCCCTCTGGATCCATGTCGCGTTGCTTTTGTCTCACTAGAACATGCCTCGGGTCGATATTCAATGCATGGCTCATGATAGTTGGCAAGACCCCACACATGTTAGAATGTGTCCAAACGAATACATCAAGATTCGCTTAGAGAAGACCAGCTAATTCCTTCATCATCGTTGCACCGAGCTGTGACCCGATCTACTGGACCCGTGATTGGTCATCATGGCTGACCGTATGTCGATCGTTAGCTCAATGGGTGCAGCCTTGGATTCTTTGGGCTCCTCTTCTTCATCTTTGTGGTTTATATCTAGAACCGATTGTGCCGCTGTTGCTTGATATTAGCATTATGTTGTGAGCTGAAAAATGCTTAAATGGATTTGCCCAAGCAAGGGGATCAGATTCGATCCCTTGTTTTAGTGGAACTTAGTAGTTTTTGATTTGACATGAACATATTAGACCATGTGAACTCGAAATTAAACAATGGGACATGCCATATATGAATTGCATACTTGATCTAGCGTATGGCCTTGAACCGGATGTTTACCACTTCAGACTTGAATAGATTAGAATATATATACTTATACTGATTGTAACATGTGCCCTGAATGAACTTGAATATAAATGTCAGATTCCTATATGCCAATAGTCGATGCTTGAGTTCAAACGTAATTGTTTTGCGTAAAAATAAACATGAAATCCGGTTGGGACGGTGAATAATGATACTCCGGTCAAATCTCAGAGACTTGTTATGAAATATTGAGTCTAATAGTGATGGGTTTTAGTCGCTTTTATCGATTATCTGCGATGGTTAAAGATCAGGCTTAAAGGATCATTGAATCAAACACCAAGTAGAGTTTAGTCTTGTGTATTCAAGTAATGCGCTTTTCATTCATTGTATTTGCGATCCGTTGCTCATCGTTTATGTTGGAATGATGTTCAGTTGACGATGAGCTTAGGCATTGATTTGACAATTCTATCTCTAGCATCCTTTTGATCGTAGCCTCGAGTCATCGTAAACACCAGGTATGAGTCACAGTATTAAGCTATCGCAGTTAGTCTTTGCATAATCACACCTCTACCATTCAGTCTCAAGTTGATAAATATATTGCATGGACGGTCGAGTCTCATCCTAGTTGTGTTTATACTCCTACCTAAGCTCCAAGGACTTAGAGTTGACCGATGAATAGTTGGTTCACATTCATCTTGTTTCTCGCTCATGCCCCCAAGTTTGAGGCATATGTCGATAATTAGGAAGGCAAGTAATGCCCAATCAGTGATTGATGCTCTCCCTACTGGACCAAGGGCAAGGATCAGTGTGCAAACAGTCGTGCCACGTCCGTTTTGTATTGCTCTTCTAGTCGGATCATGGTAAGAGTGAATGAATGAATGATGGCGTCGCATTCATTCGAAGCCGGACGGTCAGTTGCTTCCATTTTGATTCATATTCTTTCGGCAGATCTAGGGACAGAGTTGGCTCAAGTGCAGTCGAGTCATACTCATCCGGTTTCATACTCCTCCTGACAAATCGAAGGAGGGTGCTGGAGAATTAATGATCCAGTCACACTTATTCGTGGTTTATTCTCCTATCCGCGTTTTGGTGATTGAAATTTTTCGAAGGACATCTGGGTCACATCCGTTTGTGTTTGATGTGGATCGATATTGACCGTCGACCCAACGAGACAATATGGAAAGCTTGGATCGACATTGCCTATCGATCCGGTGGTATGATATAGTCGGTCGCCCCTAACTTCGAATGTCGTTCTGATTGGTTTTGTATTAAGGCCTTCTTGCGGCTGTTGCCTTAAGTTGTAAAGATCACCCAGCCGGAGCTATAGAAAGATGTAACATTCGGCTTGTAGTAGTTTATACTCTCGTTCCCATTCTTGGGTTAGTAGAATTAGTTTGTGGAGAGTCAAATTCCATCCGTAGTGAGGTTATACTCCTCCTGTCGAGTTCAGGTCAGAGTTTATGGAATATTGAGGGGTTGAACTGCACTCATCTATTTGTTTATACTCATATCCGCACTCTGGAGATAAGAGTTTGTTGGCGGGTAGTCGAACTGCACCCAATTTGTGTTTATACTCCAATCCGCACGGGGACTAGAGTTATTTGTTGGACGTGTTGGACGGTCGAACTGCGTCCATGTCTTGGTCTGGATTTTGGGCTTGCCGATGTCTAGGCAAGGCTTGGATAGCTCGCCGTACCTCAGGCGCAAACAAGGTCGTGGATGGATGTATCAGATCCTCTTTGGATTGGACGGTCGAACCATTCTAATTTAGGCTTGGGCTCTTAAACTGCCCTTGGCATCCAAGGCACGAGTCGATGTGTGGACGGTCTTACCAATCCACTTCCATTTGGATTCGGTTTCTGCCGAGCCTTAGGAGTAAGATAAGTGTTCTGAAGAACTTCAATCTCAAGCAGGGGAGGAGATGGTCAGATCGCATCCACTTTGAGTCGTGTGTTTGCCCCAAGTAAAAAGCAAGAGATGAGTAGCGGATGGTCGAACCGCGTCCACTTTGTGTTTATACTCCAGTCCACGTTCTAGGGACCGGAGTTTTATAATGGGTAGTCAGTCACGCCCGTTTGATGTTTATACTCCGGTCCGTGCTCTGGGAACCAGATTTGATCGATGGATGGTCGAACCACGTCCACCTTTTAGTGGTTATACACTAGTCCACACTCTGGGGAGCAGAGTTTTATGATGGGTGGTTAGTCACACCCGTTTGATGTTTATATTTCGATCCGCGCTTTGCGAACCTGAGTTGATCGATAGATGGTCGAACTGCGTCCATCTTTTTGTGTTTATACTCCGATCCGCACTAAAGGGAGCAGACTTTTATGATGGGTGGTCAGTTATACCTGTTTGATGTTTATACTCCGGTCTGCGCTCTAGGAAATAGAGTTGATCAATGGAGAGTTGAATCGCGTCCATCTTTTTGTGTTTATACTCCAATCCGCATTCTGGGGATCAGAGTTTTATGATGGATGGTCAGTCACACCCGTTTGATGTTTATACTCCGGTTCACACTTTGGGAACTAGAGTTAATCGATTGAAGGTCGAACCACATCCATTTTTTTGTGCTTATACTCCGATCCACACTCTGGAGACCAGAGTTTTATGATAGATGGTCAGTTACACCCGTTTAATGTTTATACACCGGTCGACGCTCTAGGGACCAGAGTTGGTCAATGGACGGTCGAACCGCGTCCAACTTTTTGCTTCGTACTCCTTCCGGAAAGTCAAGGGAGAGAATTTTTGGGTGGACGATCAAGTCACATCTACCTCAAGCTGCAGTCGTTTCCACGTATTGAGGGCAATGGTTGATGAGTAGGCAGTCAGTCATGCCTATTTTAAGTCGAGCTTTCGAACTGCCTCCCGTGTCTAGGGCAGGAGTTAATGTACGGATGATCAAACCGCGTCCACTTTAGTTGGACCTTGATCGTGCTGAGCTTCGGAAAAGGCATTAGTATTTTAGCGAACTTCAAGTATGAGCTGGGGAGTGGATGGTTGGGTTGCATCCACCTTAAGTCTTTCTTTGGTCTCCAAGTCAAGTGTGGAGGTTGATGAGTCGTGTCCACTTTGTAAAAAAACTAACCTTGCCGGACTCTAAGTAAGGCATAGATGTTCTATCTGAATTGAAGCACATAATAGGAAGTGAATGGTGGAGTCACGCCCATTTTCCATTTCAAGTCCTTGCCCCCAAGTCAGGGGCATATGGTAGCTGATGAGCGGTTGAATCACGCTCGTCGTGATGATCCTCCAAAGGTCAAATAATGGTCCGTGGAGGTTGGTTGGAACCCAAATCTAATTACTTGGTCACCTACCTCGTTTGGAAATAGTTTAGTTTAAGGTAGTCATAGTTTGCAACATAATTGAAAATGAAATAAATCTTATTGATAAGTGAAGCAGAGTCGAATGCTCGCTATTCTACTTTGCCCCGGCCCCCCTCGGTTGGAAGTCGTTCGTAGGTGGTCTAATTGATAATCAAAGGTCATTATTGGTAAGTGTTGGATGTTCCCTGCCCGCCATTCTACGGGGCTTGCACATATTATTAAAGCTTTCCTTTCCGGATCTGATTTCTGATCACAACTTGGAGGTGTCTGCAATCGCTGGTGCCATGACTGTGTGTATCTTGAAATATACAACATTTCTCAGATTTCTTCTAGGTTTCGGTGGACTCTCTCAAGGCTGGTTTCCAAAACTGCTTCGAGTCATGAGTCTCCAAGCAGATGTTTTTGATTGAATCGTTCAAAGGAGTATATGAATCAAATTTTGGGATTCTAGTTCGTCTCCTAGAATCCGAGTCCTCATCTAAGGCCTCAATGCTACCCTTGCTTTGACTTCCTTTAGCCAACGGGCCTGCATCGTTCTCTCTCCTAGTCTGTTGTACCTCCTCCTCACTTAAGTTCTGGTTCACTTTGTAACATAAATAATTCAAGGTCGATGGAGGCTCTCCGGCTTACCAATCGCCAAAGTCTGACTTGGGGTCGATTCCCCTCATCAATGCAACCAGTATGATATTCTCACTTGGATTGCTCACTTTAGTGATGATGATGTTGAATTTGCTAAAAGTCTATGAGTGGTTCGCCCGGTGCTTGGGATAAGTTGGATAACAACATCGCATCCTTGGAGCGAGTCACATGCATTTTGAATTGCTTGGTGAACTCCTTAGCCAGTTGATTAAATGAGGAGATGGACCAGGGCAATAATAGTGTAAATCACACGATCGATCGCTAATTCCTCGAGGAATATGGGAAAGAATCAGCATTTAATTGCGTTCATCGGTCTGGCGAAATCCATGTGAACTTCATATTTCATGAGATGTTGTCGGCGATCCATGTTCACAGAATATGCTGGCGTGGTCGGCACATTGGATCTCCTCGGATACTTTGCACGCTGAACGGCTTCGATGAATGGTCTTCGACTGGAGTAAATGCTCCAATCATCATTAGTCTGGTCCGTTTTCAAGTTATAGGTGTTTGTAATTCTTGTGAATATTGTATGAATGATTGTCCAATGTGTGACGGATTGGTGATAATTTACTTAAAGTCCGACCCAAGAAAATTTTCTATTTGCTTGGAGTCACCCCTTGGTTTGCTTGGATCGCTGAATTTGAAGTGTTGGGTTGGTGACGAACGGTGCTTGGAGTCATACTGGTATTTGCTTGGAAAAACTCTTGGTTTTACCTGAGTTTGACCTTGGGCTAGAACTTCTTGGTTTTGCTTCGAGTCGAATGGGTGACTACTTCAGGTTTGACTTGGATGATGGATAGCTATTCTTTTAGATGGCACAATAAGCGGCATAGGGCAGTCGTCACACAAGCCATCGTATCATAGCTGGAAAGTCGGGCATTTGGAGGCTGGTCAGTTGTGAGCAGTCGTAATTTACCATAGAAGCCTGATCCAGTAACCGATCCCAGTTCATGTCATATCATCTTGGTTCTCTAGCCTTTGGGTGTACCGTTTGAGTCAGTTCCTTGGCCATTCTTTGGCTACAATTCAGCAGCTGCCGCTTGATTCCATGTGTCTTGGTCAGTTATAGGATGTAAGGAAAACAGATACACCATCTTTAAGTCGAGTTCTGAATCCAGAATGCGGGGGCACTGCGCCGTGGCACGGGTTTGGTCCCGATCCCATTTTGCCCCCAAGAAGGAGGGTTTGGTTATGTTCCCTTTTTGAATGTGAAAGGGATTGGTATTGAATGTTTTATGAGAGGGATCGGTCATAGGGAGTATAAAGGGATCGGTAGCGAATGTTTTATGAGAGGGATCGGTGGTATAGAGTATAAAGGGATCGGTAGTGAATGTTTTATGAGAGGGATTGGTGGTATAAGGATAGATCGATTTGCCTTGGTGAGGGATCGATCATTTTTGCTAAGGGATCGGTATATACACCTTGTAGAGGGATCGGTTTATATACCTTGTAGAGGGATACGTATATATACCTTATAGAGGGATCGATATATGTATCTTGCAAAGGGATCGGTGTATATACCTTTTGAAGCGATCAATATAGAGGCTGGAGGGATCAGTATTGACATCTTTAAAGGGATCAGTATTGAGCATGTATATGCATTTAGGAGTTGTCTGAATTGCCTTGGTGAGGGATCAGTCATTTAGGCTAAGGAAGAGGGATCGGTCATCTGGGATTCGAGAGAGGGATGGGCCATTTTGGCTAACTTGAGTTCAAACTTTAGCATCTGATCCCAAGAACTTGTATACTTGAGTGAATCCGATCCCTTCCAAATGAACACGAACACAAGAACAAACTCCAAACAAGAACACTAGCATAATCAAATGCTCCAAAAACACAGGAAGTAGACTTAGTTCCTCCAACCATGGCTATTAGCTTCCTTTAGATTTCCTTCAAATCTAAATAAAATAGGAAGTTTGCCAGTTAATAGCTGGATCTATCTCTCGAATATGAGAATTCACAAGTAGATGAAAAGATCCAATCAAGCTGAGAATTTGATTCTCAGTGGAAGCACCAAAATATTGATGCCAAAAATGGGCATCAACACCCAATATAATTTTGTAGAGATTAAATGAAGAATAAAATTAAAATAGAGCAAATATCATAAATAAGCACACAGATTTTTATAGTGGTTCGGGAATCTTGGCCTACATCACTTCATTTTTTATTGATCTTGTACTTGATTATGATTACAAGAATGTTTGGATCAGCTAGGATCCATTAGTACAAGAATGAATAACAAAAATGGAAGAGCCTTTTCAGCAGAAAGAAGTCTCCCTTTTCCAACGCCATGTCTGCTGTATTTGTAGGGGAAGACGTGCATGGATCAGACTGCAATTTCGACAGAAGGTTTAGGAGACCAAGACGAGGCCACCAAAAACTTTCTAGGCCCATCGAAGCCAATAATAGGGATCAGAACCGATCCCTATTAGTGTGTCCAAATAGCTAGTGATCCCTTTGAGGGGTGCCCTATAATGTTAGCTACTTGCTCCATAAATTTCATGCAATTTCAATGTACGCTTTGTGAGATATCTCATTTTCCATGAAGTAGTGTTGCTTGAATTTTGAATTCTACCAGTCCCTCTAAAGGGAGTTATGCTGATCCCTCCAACTTCCTGCAATTGGAATAATATCCCTAGGGGGTGTTCCACATATTGTAGTAAGCTTGTACTTCAAGTTTCATGTTGATAACTTGTGTAGATTTTGAGTTATTGACCGATCATCGCTGAAAATTTGATTTATGGAATCAACACGATATGATCCTTAGTGTTGAATACGGATCGTACCTGATCCATCTTCGAGGAGTAGTGAGCTTTCATGCTTCTGGTTCGTATTATCATCTATGCTTGATTTTTGGACCCCACAATCATCGCTCTGGGCTACCGGCCTTGATGACAGTCGAGTCTAACTTGTCCAGTCAGTTCGGATATAGCCGGGTCAAAATGCCGGATAACAATTGGTTAGATAGATAGGATGCTAGGATATTTTGCCATGATAGGAAAATATTGTTAAGACACCATAATAGTCATAACCGGATTATATACTCGGTGGAGAAGTCAGACTCTAGTGCTTGTGCTTTGTTGAATGCAATGAAAGCGGAAGAAGAATTAGATCGGGTGTTGGTAGCAAAAGAGTTTGCAGATGTTTTTGAGCCAGTCACAGGACTACCACTGAAGCGAGCCATTGAGTTTTGGATAGATCTTGTGCCAGGAGCAGAACCTGTAAGTAGACCACTTGCAAGATGACACCTACCAAGATGAAGGAATTGAAGGTGAAGCTAGAGGATTTAGAAGGAAAGAATTTCATTAGACCAAGTAGTTCGCCTTGGCGAGGGGCCATGGTGTTCATGAAGAAATCGTATGGGTTGTTAAGGATGTGTATCGACTATCGCAAGTTGAATGAGAAGACGATCAAGAATATATATCCTTTACCGAGAATCGATGATTTATTTGATCAGTTCAATGGAGCCAGAGTATTTTTCCAATTAGATTTGGTGATAGGTTTCCATCAGCAAAGAGTGGCAGAGGACAGTATTCCATTGATGGCATTACGGACTAGGTATGGTTCGTACGAGTGGTTAGTGATTCCATTTGGGTTAACGAATGCGCTAGGTTTCTTCGTGGATTTAATGAACTGGGTTTTCCGAGAGCACATGGATAGGTTCGTATTGGTATTCATAGATGACATCTTAATATACTCTAAGAATGAAAGGGAGCATGAAGTTCATCTTAGAGTGGTGCTTGAGACACCGAGGTAGCAGCAACTGAAAGCGCAGTTTTCAACGTGTCATTTTTGGAAGAAAGAAGTTAAGTTTCTTGGTCAAGTGGTGTCAGAGAAGGGTTTGTCAGTTGATCTGGATAAGATCGAAGCTGTCAACAATTGGAAGAGACTAGAGACAGTGATTGAGATTAGAAGTTTTCTTGGACTCGCTGGCTATTACCGAAGGTTCATTAAGGATTTCTCGGGGATAGCAAAGCCTTTGACTAAGCTAGCTAGGAAGGACGTAAAGTTTATTTGGTCCAACAAATGTGAGGAGGCATTCCATAAGTTAAAGCACTTGTTGACCAACGCGCCTGTATTAGTAGTTCCAGATGGGAATCTGGGATTAGTGGTGTATACAAATGCATGTGGAACCGGATTAGGAGCTATATTGATGCAGAAAGGTAAAGTTATTGCCTATGCTTCACAACAGCTTAGATCGCATGAAGTGAGATATCCTACTCATGATCTGGAGTTGGCAACGATGATCTTCGCATTGAAAGTATGGAGACATTATCTCTTAGGGGAGAGATTTGAGTTATACACAGATCATAAGTTCTTAAGATACTAGTTCTCCCAAAAGGAGTTAAATATGAGACATCAAAGCTGGCTGGAGTTTTTAGCAGCTTATGATTTGTGTATAGAGTATATGCATGGAAAAGGAAATAAAGTAGTAGATGCTCTTAGCAGAAAACATCAAAATATGGTGTTAGCTATGTTAGCACAGTGGAAGGACCTAGAGGCTTTGACTACTTGTAGTGTGCAGTTAAGATCAACTGCTTGTTCTAGTCAGAGCGCTGCCATGTTGTTCGGCTTGGAAGTCCAACCATTTCTGATCGAAAGGATTGCTTCTAAGTAGAAAGAGGATCCATTATTGGTCGAGAAGATTAGAAGGCTTGAGGTTGGACTGGAGATTGATGATCTAAAAGATTTTAGTCTTGACTAGAGGGAATGGTTGAGAAAGAAGGGATGGTTGTGTGTTCCGAATGTTGGGGACCTAAGGAGAGATGTCCTTAGGGATGTCATCGACGAAGTTTATGATTCATCCTGGGGGAACCAAGACGTATCAGGATATGAAGAGGAGTTTCTACTGGGAAGGTATGAAGGGAGACGCTGGCTTATGGTTAAAGCAGTGTGTGAACTGTCAAAAAGTGAAGGCTGAACATCAGAAGCTAAGTGGGTTAGTTCAACCATTGGAGATACCAGTTTGGAAATGGGATTTGATATCCATGGATTTTATAGACGGGTTGCCAAGGTTGAATCGAGGAAATGAAAGTATATGGGTCATAAAGGACAGGTTGACCAAGAGTGCCCATTTCATTCCAGTTAAGTCAACCAGGATGACATCTATTTTAGCTAAGTTGTTTATGAAGAACATAGTTAGATTACATGAGATTCCTAGTAGTATAGCCAATAATAGAGATATTTTTTTACTAGCGAGTTCTAGAAGAGTCTACAAGATGTGTTCAATACCAAGCTCAAGATGAGTACTGCTTATCACCCTCAGACAGATGGGCAGTCTGAGAGAGTCAACAAGGTACTCGAAGATTTGTTGAGAACTAGTGTGCTAGATTTTGGTGGATCCTGAGAAGATCACCTACACTTAGTTGAGTTTTCCTCTAATAATAGTTATCAGACTAATATAGGAATGGTGCCTTTCGAAGCTTTGTATGGAAGACCATGCAAGTCACCGTATGTTGGTCGGAAACTAGAGACAGATTAGTCTTAGGCCCAGATCTGGTAAGAGAGGCAATAGAAAATATGGAGTTGATACGAGGTAGGATGAAGGAAGCTCAGTCTAGACAAAAGATTTATGCAGAGAAGAGGCGTAAGGATCTAGAGTTCTCAGTTGGAGATAGGGTTTTCATTAAAGTATTACCGATGAAAACTGTGGTATGTTTTGGAAAGTCAGGGACTGGCACCAAGATATTTTAGACCGTTACCAGTTACAGAGAGGATCGGAAAGCTCGCATATAGAGTTGAGTTACCGAGCAGTTTTGCAAGTGTCCATAATGTGTTTCATGTATCTCATCTTCGTAAGTATGTGCATGATCCTCAGACTACTACCTCCGACAGCATTGGAAGACTTAATAGTAGAACCAGATCTGATTTTTGTTTGGCAACCAGTTTGGGTTGTAGCGAGAGATGAGAAGAGGTTAAGAAACAAGACAGTCAAGTTGGTGGAAGTTCAGTGGAGCGACAACGAGAAGGACTGTACTTGGGAGATAGAAGACATGATTAGAGATACTTATCCGGATCTATTATAAGGGTATGTTCTATATTAGTTATATATATAGAGACTGTTTGCTGGTCAGGTAGGCTAGTATGGTAGTTAGGAGATGTTACAGATGATTGCTATGCTTAGTATTTAGTCCTTATTAAATTTTTAGGATGAAATTCTTTAAAAAAGGGAGCCTATAACAACCCTTATTTTAAATAGCATTATTTAGGAGATTTTAATTAGATATAAATAGAATAATATAGAAACTAGAGTGATAAGGGAATTGAGATCTTAAAAATAATTAAGGTCGTGCCTTAACTAAATTAATCAATAAGAAAGTGTTATGACTTAAAGACTTAAGAGAATAAGGCAAGGGAAATATGGGAATACCCGAACCCCATAACTCCTAAAACCCATTACCACATTCTCATTTTCATTTACATTCTTACAAAACAAAAACATAAACAAAAGAAAAATAAGGCCACCCATAACCCTAGGAGAAGAGGAGCTTAAAAAATCAATAAGAGGCCAAGATTCAAGCTAGGAAGATTAAAGTGTAGTACAAATCTCAAGTTCATTATCCAAACAAAGTGAATAATGATCTAAACCATATCACATAAATCATCTTGAATGTTTTATTTCGGCTTTGCTGTTTAAAACTGTATGGTTGGATGAATGATGATATGTTTTGATTTAAATGCCATGTTATAATTTAAACAAGGATTCTATGGAATAATGTAGTTTAGCTTTAAGGCTAAATCATGCAAAACGATTTCCAAATGCCATGATTTTTTAATATGTTATGCATAACATTATTTTAGAGATGGGTTTAAATTTTCATAATATTCCAAGCTATAGATAATTTATTGTGAATTTCGAGTGAAAGAAACGAATATTTTGGGTTTTGATTAATTTAAGGAATTAATTATTTTTGGGTTGAAAATTTTATATGATAAATATATTATCATTTTAGAATTTATGTGAATTTCTGAGATTTTTCTCAAGAGATTTGGGTGAGTTTTGAATTTAATTAGAAAATTAGTATTTAATAATTAAAATACAAGGGGTTAGTTAATAATTTTAATTAAATATTGGAGCATTAGGGATTACAGGGGGCAGCAAATTCTGAAAAGAATTTTATAAAGGTTTTGTTATCCAATAGAAAATTTACAACATAAGGGGTTACGTAAAAAGAAATTATTTACTTAGTTAAAATCAGTTCTTATGATAATTACAGCAACACCACTTGCCTTTGAAAGCATTGATACCTTCGAAAGCATACAATGCCGCTTTTCTTCTAACATTAAGGGGATAAGGGTGTCACTGTACTAGAATAAAGGCGGGAGGGTCCTTCTGCACTAATCAATAGTGTCAAAGGGGATCCTCTACATACATATACTTTAATAAGTGTGCATCGCCACATTAATTGAATCTTGGAAAGGACCTTCCATACTAGTAGACAGTGTCGAAGGGATTCCTTCCACTCTTATATGCTCCGCAAGTATGTTAATTAATGAAGACGGAAGGGGTGTGCTGCACCAAGCAATGGTGTCGACAACATACCTTCCACACCTTTATACCAAGTAAGTCCAACCATTACGGAAGGTATCTTCCGCGCTAGTTGATAGTGTCGAAATGGTCCTTCTGCATGCATGTTTATAGAGGTTGAATGGTTGTGCCATGGCTTCAAATAAGTAGTCGAAGGAGCCTTCCGCATTGCTTAACAATGATTTCAAAAGGTCATGCCGCTAGAGTAGAGTGGCGAAAGGGACATGTTGCTTGTTTCGAACCTATTAGTTAAATGGAAGGGGACGGAGAGCTTGTTTGCTCTATGATGTTGAAAGAGAGAGTGACAGAGGGTAAATCATGATGTCATAATGATCCGAAGAATATAGTCGAAAGCCTTAGTTTTCAAATTGGAAAACCCAATCTCATTTTTAAAGTAAACACATGGCAATGTAAAAGATTTTGAAATGGCATTTAACTTTGAAATTTTAGAGGAAGCTTTCCTTGCTAAAGATAGTAGGTTAAGGGTATTAACCATATTTCATTAGAAAATGATTACAAGGAATCAAACCATAGATGTTTATATTGTTGAGTTATTTGATCAATTATCATGTATGCTTGTGTAATTCACTTCATTTATAACCCATAACTGCATTTTGGGGTGTTAATTGTAGAATAACTGGTTAGGTTGGCCTAGTAGTGAATATGCATTGAATTAACTCCTGTGTGAGTTGAATTGCATCCAGGAGGTCAGACAGACCGGAATATAGGTTGCCTAAGACATATCAAAAGTTTATTGGTTTAGACAGGTTCTTAGTAAGCCCATAAAAACTATGTTATGGAAATTGTTATTGGCAGGGGCCAATAGATTCTTAGTGAACCCATGAAAACTATGTCTGGAACAGGTTGTTGATAGAGATAAATAATTTCTTAGTGGCCATATGAAAACTATGATCGGAAGATGTTGTTGGAGAATCCAATAGGTTCATAGTGACCCCATGAAAACTATGATTGGATGATTTTATTGGTAGACACCAATAGGTTCTTAGTGATCCCATAAAAGCCATGAAACCGTACAGATGGTCAATAAGCTTGGAACAAGTTATTAGTTAGCCCATAAAAACTAATAGGTTAATATGATCCTAGAAACTATAAATTGAGATAGATAGTCAGGTGAATGGGGATGGCAAATCCAGAGTATATCGCATGTTTGCATATCATCATGATACATTTTATTATGTTATGTCTTAACCATTATGGAAGCGGGTGCACGGTATATGGTTATAATAAATTTGGGTTAAGATACTAGTGAGGGGAAAACCCGTTCCTCTAAGCGGCGTGGTCTCACTGGATATCTATATGGTTCGAGATGGTAGGTTATTATTCACACCAAACATTTTGTCTGACTCAAAGTTTATGTTTTCCACTTAAACTCTAGGGTGCCTAATATATTTTGAGTAGTTTAAGAGTTAGGACTTTCAAGTTCTCCTTTAGACGAATAAGCTTCCACAGACATGAAGGACGCAAGCTAATTAGGAGTTCTTTCTGTTTGATTCTGTTGTGTAATTGGATCTAATGGCAAAGTTATTTAGTGCCTATATTTAGATTCTGATCAACCAAGGGGGCATCTTCATATGTCTCTCTTGGCGTATATTGTAATAATTATATTTCTCTAAATGTGATTTACGAATAGGGATTATGTAATGAATCTGAAATGCGATTTGAAATGGAATGAGAAATTTGTTTTAAAATTGAGTTTAAATTTTTTCATATCCATGTGTTTCTTGTGTATCAATGTATCTAACATGACCACATTTGGTTATTGAAAAATAATAACTATGGACGACTGCAACATCTGTAGCGGTTAGTTTTGGGCCTCCAAATAGGGGATGTTATAGTGATAGGCATCTTTGTTGTGAGGTTTACCTCCTTTTGCCGTTTTGCGAGTGAATGATACCCATCTACCCCCCTTTTCCTATCATAGTTAGGGGCAGAAATTCCCTATAAGCTACAGATCTAGCTTCCTTTGTCCTGATATAACCAGCTGCCCTTTCATAGAAAGCCTTTATGCGACCAGACTTCCTGCTATTTTTGTCCTACATAGTGGTTCCTCTCATATTTCCAGCATGAGCCACCATTTGTAGTACTTCTTCGCTAGTTGCCTCAATTCGGAGACCTTCTGTCCTTAAGCATTTGATAAAACCGTGTAGACTTTCATTCTCCCCCAGCTTCACACAGAACATGGTGTGAATGTTAAGGGAGGCTTCCCTTCCCGAATTGAATTATCTTAGGAAATCAATGAACAACTATTTCGAAGATTTGACTTCTTCTGATCTGTACCTTCCGAACTATCCTGAGGCTGCACTAGATAAATATATAGGAAACAACTTACACAAGGCCATCTTCCCGCCTTCAGGATGTCCATAAATCATTCAAAAGTACTAAGGTGATCCTCAGGATTATTAGTTCCATCAAATTTATGAATCGTAGGGGCTTTGAAATTATCAGGAAAATCGCCCTCGATAATGCTCTCAATGAATGAAGTATGAATTCCTTTCTCTGTTCTTTCTCTAGTACTATGTTTACAGATATTTGCAAGCTATTCTACCTCAATCCTGAGTTGTTGGACCTCATATTCCCTTGTATCAAGCTCAAATGAGTTACCATCAGATATGATGTTCTTATCATTTCTCGTGGATCGGGTTGTTTTTTCAAGCAATAGAGGGTTTATATTGGCCGGTTTGGTTTTAATCCGAGTGTCAGCCTGGATTTTTCTTTTCAATTTAGTGTCAGTTTTTAATCCAGCATCATCGTTCCCATTAATGGGAGTGCCATTATCGTTCATCTGCCGATTGTTCAGCGCAACTTGGGGACGATGGCAGTGAGCTGTGGAGTGAGGAGATGATGATGGCCCATGAGTCACATGCTGGCACTGTTTTCTCTAATCCTTCTATGCATTGGTTTTTTTGATCTGAGAAGGATTGAAACGCAGCCAGGATGGATCTACAAAGGCCTCGGTCGAGACTCCTACCTCATCCTGGCTTATCGAGAATATGAGAGAGTTGGTGATAGTTTTTGATTCCATATGTGCAGATTCTTGAATTGGGGCAACGGGTGAATAGGTATGATTCATGATATGTGATATACAATTTTACTGGGTGTGGAAGACGAACCTAATTTCTGAGGTCAAGCCTTATTTCTAGGGCCAAAAGATGTTGGAGAACTTTTCGTCCTTCAACTCCTCAAAGTTGCACAAAGTAATTTATTCACAAATTACTTTGTTGATTTGGATTAGAGAAATTAAGCAATCTTATATTTGCTGTGAAGTGGTGATTATTTCGCTGAGCTCTTACACAATCATGTAGCTGCACTTTAACTATAGGTTAAAGCGTGTTAGATCTAATCTATTATTTAATTCACTAAAAACTGAAAGAAAATGTTGTACTGCAGCTGCTTAGATATAAATAACATGAACAGTAAAGGACATAGGATTTACGTGGTTCAAATTTCAATCCTATGTCCACGAGGAAAGTTTCTCTTTCTTCCTTTTTAATTGATTGAGTATAGAATTTCATGGCAGAAGGTACCATTAAATCTTAAAGTTCTCTAAAAAGATTAAAAAATGTCAAGAGTCTAAAGAAGGTCCTTCTTTATGCTACAGTGCCCTTTCTATTTATGGCCAAGAAAAGCAGACGGATTACTAAAATTTCTTTTTCATCAGTTTCTCAACCGTTAAATCCTCCCAGATGTTATTCATTTGAAATACCTATTTGATGTGACTAGATTATTGACATGTCTTTGGCGGGAAGATTGAATAAGGCAGGAATCCCAAATTTAGAGCAGAAACATAAGAAATTATGGCGGGAGATTTCAAATTCTAACTTGACCTCGCCCATGGGATGTCGGAGGAATTAGGCGAGAAGCCTAGGTCTGTATAGGTTGGTCTCCCCTTTCTCCCTGAATGGTTAAAGTCTTAAGAGGAATGATATGGGACCACCTTGATTCTCTACTTTGATGTGGGCGCATATGTAGTGAATGTTGTCTGGTGGTCAAGTCTCCTTGCCCTGCCCATACCTTTGTTGACATATGCTTGAGATGTTCTAGAGGGTATCCGTGGTTTGAGTCGCCCATTGTGAGAGTACGCTCTATCTACTGATGAAGGGGAATGTATTTCACACTTATCGTTTTCCTGCTAATTCGGCTCTAAGATAAGTGTGTTCTGAAAAGCCCTATATAAAGCCCCTTTGGAATGCCTTTTGCTCCACGAGGCTCTATCTTAGTATGTTTGGTACGTTTCCTACGCCTTTGTTCCTTCTGTGCTGTAGGATATCGCTATGGCGGCATGCTCCTCTTCCTTGACACACGTAGTATTGGTCTCTTATCACGATCCTTTGATTACAAGGCTTGGGTCATTTTAGATGCTATGGTTTTAAGTCGGTTCCCCTTCCACTCTATCTCGCTTTCCTTTATTGCAGTTCGTGATAAGAATGGTTATAACATTTGATATGTATTGATAAGACAACATCTATGAAAATGACCCATTTAAAGTCTAATTTTTTTGTATGTTTTCTTAAATACGACCAAACGGATTGGATAACAACATAATATAGTATGTATGGTTTGAATTTCATTTCATTTGAAGATCGGTTGACCTTCGGACAAAAGGTTTAAGTCTAAATGTCGATGAATGTCTATAAATTTGATACCTTAAACCTGTTTATTTACCTTTCATATTTCGACCATATTAACCATAAAATTCACTTAAGGATAAAGGCATGAAAGAAGGCTCATAAAAAGTGTTAAGCTCCATAAGAATTGAAGACAAGGGTTTCACTATAATTAAAAAAAACAATGTTTCGAAGGCATTAAGATAGCTTTCGAAGAGTTAGGATGGAGTCGCAAGCACTTACACACCTATAAGTGTCTAGTGAAACAAGAGCTTTCGAAGGGGTAGGAAAGAAAGCAAAGCTACCCTTCCGACACAACTTGACCTTTTGACGCAGTTGAATCCAGATGTATGAAAGAGCCAAGTATAGGTTCTGTTATCCGGATTTTTAACCCAGCAGGATCCAATAGAAGACGGAATAATTTCATGACATCAAAATAGCTTAGAACTCAACCAAAAGGGGCTAAAGCAGTAAGTTAACGAGAGCCAAGTTGTATTACTAAAGCAAGGACTAAATTTGACTAAACCAAGAAACCAGCGTCCGTTCAGTCCAATCAGCAGCTAAGTACAACTAGCAAGTAAATCGTCATCTAAACAGAGAAACGTGCAATGAGACTACACGCGGACAACGTCAATATAAGGCAATGAGAGAACTCCAGACATCAAAGTCCAAAAATAAACCAAGTGTGTGGACTGCTAGAGATCCATGCATTATGATTTGCCAGCGATTCATACATTATGGATCGCCAGCGATCCATGCTTTATCATTGGATCACTAGGTCGCTATGGCACGTGGGAAGCTAAGAGGCCTAGAAGACAAAACATAAAAAATGCTAATTGTATGGATCGCCAGCAATCCATATTTAGCCATGGATTATGAGCGACCTAGCATAGTAAAGCCATAAGGATAAGAGCTAAGTAACTAGCTTGCATGCGAGCTAAATCTATGGATCGTTAGCGATCCATGGTTTTGACACGGATCGCGAGCTAAGCTCCTATAGATCCTGCTACATCCATCTACGAGCAAATGGTGAACTGGCCTGGCCTAGAAACTCTTTGATCTCTATAAATACCATCCTACATGCAACATAAATGGGATCTTCTCCGAACTAGTTGCTGAAGCTCTGCTGAAAACTCTCTTCACTCATGATCTCCCTTACAACAATCTCCAAGGATTCACTGTGATTCTCTAGTGGGTTCCAACTCTGGAGATTCAATCTAGCGAAGGATAATCAAAAGCCTTGTAATCAAACACTTCTTGTAATAGCAATCAGTCATAATAAAAATATAAAGTGGACGTAGGCTTCGTTAACAGCCGAACCACTATAAAAATCTTCTTGTCTCCTTTCTTTTACTATTCTTTTCTATACCTGCTATCTGTATTATTGCTCTGTAAGAACAGGGCTGGTACTTTCAAACTAGGGTGTTGATCCATTTTTTGGGTTAACATTTTGGTGCTTTCATTAAGAAGGTCCAACTCAGGATTCAGATCTAGCTATCTACTTTGGATTCTATAGGTCCAGAAGTTAGATCCCCAATCTTTGCCTGAAGAATCTACCACTTGGAATCCATGGCTCCTGGAAGAAGAAGAACTGCCTCTGAAAGATCCATAGGGCAGTGATAGCGGGAGAGGATGTTAATCCTCAACATACTAAAGTAAGTGGCGCTAACTTAGGAAATCAGGAGCCAACATCCGCCAGTCAACACAAAGTCGTTACTGGGGATGAGTTGAATAAGATGGTTGAGGAAATTAACCAAAGAATGGAAAATAGCCAGAAGGCTCTGATGGAGAAGCTTAATGCTCTTCTAAACCTATAGTCAAATCCTGCTCCAAGGACTGTGCCTGAACCTACAGCTGATATAGAATAAGAAAATTCTTCCGTTTCTGGGCTAAATAGAAGAAACGAAAAACAACCGCAAAAAAGGGTAACAACAGGAACCATGGGACATAATGTGGAAGGAAATGCGAATACTCCACCAGCCGCAAGGCAACCAAGTCTGAACTTAAATCAAGGGGCCAAGACCCCACAAGAAGATATAACTTTGGATCTCTCTGATTCAGAAGATGGAGAGCAAGACAACCAGTTGGAAGAAAATTTCAACACGTTTGATGATGCCAGGAACGTCCAAACTGCCCCCAATAAGGCCAACTGCAAGCCAATATGGTCCCGCGGGAGTAGCTCTCCCGAAGACAGGAGAGCCTAGGCTTCAACCCATGCGCCAAGACATTTGCAAAGCCAAACACTTGGTGTAGTGACTGATTGCCGTCATTGGATTACCTAACATCAGAGTCGTACATAACAGACATGGTCAAACGATTGATGGACGAGAGTAAAAACCAAATGGATGATGAATGGGGATCTGCTCCAAGTCGGACTCCCTTTACCAATGAAATCTTGAATGAAAAATATCCAGACAAATTCACAATGCCATCTATCCCATCCTACGACGGGACGAAGGACCCAAAACCCTATTTATACAAGTACAGGTGGTAAATGGACGGGACCAACACTTTGGAGGCCGTTAAATGCAGATGTTTCCCTATATTTCTAGAAGGAGTTGCGTCTATGCGGTTCACCAGATTTCCTCCAAGATCTATATCTACCATTGACCAATTAGCAACAAGATTCCTTGACCAATTCAGGCTCCATACCGCGCAACAAAAAGATGTCATGTCCCTATCCAGATTGTTCCAGGTACGCAATGAATCACTGAAACCTTTCATGAACTGGTTCAATACCGCGCTGGAGGAAGTAAGCAACCCAATGAGGACATAGTTTTTATGGTTTTAGTCCATGCCATTCACCCGGAGACTGAATTCGAGAAATGGATTAAAATGAATCAACCTACCACAAGGAAATACTTCAATCGTAAAGCGAGTCAACACTTACGATTGGAGGAAGCGTAGGAGCTGGAAAGAAAATCTACTGGTGCGCAAATGAACATCGGACAAAGTGATGTACCAATGAATCAAAACGCACACTATTCTGGAACTGCTCAGGGAGTCGCAGGGAAATGGGAATCAAAAGAGGAAAAATCAAAAGTCCAATAAAAGAAATGGCAATGGCAGCAATAAAAGGCTTAAAGGGTTCGGGCAGGAAGATTATACCCCTCTAAACGATACTCCAGAGAATATTTATCTTGAAACGCAAGGGACTGAAGAATACAAGAAACCCCTTAGGAAGGAAGCAACACAGCAGCAGAAACGCTCGGGAAAGTTCTACCGTTTCCATGAGACTCATGGACATAACACAAACGAATGCCACCATCTAAAGAATCCCATTGAGGAGTTGATTTGGGAAAACAAGCTCCAACAGTACGTGAAAAAACCATAGAACCCCGATTAACCCACGGTTGCTCAGCGCCCTAGGGAACGAAGGAATCAAGTCGGAACTAGCAAGGAAGGGTCCAACGAACTGGCCAAAGACCCATTATTGGAACAATATCTGGGGGACCACACCCCATGTAAAGAAGTTGGGGAGAGATGGATCAATATGCAAGTTCTTTGAAGCATGCTCCAAAGGAATCATGCCTCGCACTAGAAGACGAAACCCCAGCCAAGCTGCAGAAAGTACTGAGTGATGACATAGTGTTCCAAAATCGGGACACCGAAGGAATCGAGGCCCCAGCACTCGATCCAATGGTGGTAATAGTGGGAATCAGTCCCGCTGTTGTTTGGTGGGTGTTGGTTGATAGCGGTAGCTCTATTAATAATTTTTTAAACGTACTTTTGACCAAATGAAAATCGGCATGAAAAGCATGTCTGCATGCCAAACGAAGATCCAAGGGTTCACTAGCGAGCCCAAGTAACCCGTGGGTAGAGCTTAGAGAGGGCGATCGAAGAGTCACCCTCATTCAAACTTTTGTAATTGTGGATGAAATGTTAGCATATAATGCCTTCTTAGGGCGGCCCGCTCTAGCAGATTTGAGAAAAGCTCTGGTCCAATGGTGTCTAACCATGAAGTTCCCTACTTCAAATGGAATCGAAGTGGTGAAAGGAGATTAGTGTGCTGCCAGAGAATGTTACATTGCAGAGTTACGTGAATCTAGAAGAAAGGAAAAAAGGAAGGACGTGGGGAGAACTCTCCACATCCGTGAACCTTCATAATAGCAACTATAAAGCCGCCCTGGCTCGGGGACCCTATAAAGAAGAGTTCCCAAATAGCCGATTCGATAAGGCTTTGGACCGTATAAAGAAGAGTTCAGGGGAGGAACGGATGACACCGGCAGAATTGACGATGTCCGTCTCGGTCGGTATGGACGACCCAACTAAATCCTTGAAAATCGGATCGCACCTTGGAAACAAGATGGGTTTAGAGCTTACTAAATTTCTTCGTGCCAATTTGGATGTGTTCGCATGGACGCATTTCGATATTTGTGGGGTGTCTCCAAAAAACGCATGTCATACGCTCAACATTGACCCCAAATTCACACCATTAAAGCAAAAGAGGCGCAGCCTGGGTCCAGAACGGTCCAAGGCGCTAAGAAAAGAGGTGGACAAGTTAATGGCCAATGGTTTCATCCGTGATGCAACTTATCCAAAGTGAGTATCTAACCCGGTCTTAGTCAAAAAGTCCAATGGGAAATGGCGCACCTGTATCGATTATTCAGACTTAAACAAAGCTTGTCCGAAAGGCAGCTTCCCTCTCCCTAGAATAGATCAGCTGGTAAACGGATAGACGGGACACGATTTGCTGTCGTTCATGGACGCATACTCCGGATACAACTAAATCCCGATGCATGAGCCTGATCAGGAAAATACCAGCTTTATCACCGACTTGGGCCTATACTGCTGTAGGGTAATGCCATTCGGCTTGAAGAATGTCGGGGCAACTTACCAAAGGCTGGTGAATACCATGTTCAAGTGCCAAATCGGGAAAACTATGGAGGTTTATTAGACGACATGTTAGTCAAATCACGAGCAGCTGTTAACCACCTGGATAACCTCGCTGAAATATTCGAAATACTCTGAAAGTACGAAATGAAACTGAATCCACTCAAGTGTCACTTCGGAGTAGCCTCCGAAAAATTCCTAGGATTCATCGTAAGTGCCAGGAGCATCGAAGCAAATCCTGAACAAATAACGACACTACGAGAAGTCCAAGTTCCGAAGAATAAGAAGGAGCTACAAAGTTTTAATGGAAAAGTTGTAGCACTAAGTCGATTTATCTCGAAAGCTACCGACAAGTGTATAAAATTCTTCGATGCACTAAAGAAAGGAAGGAAAAACTTCGAATGGAGTGAAGCTTGTCAAACAGCATTCGAAGAATTGCTGCAGCACATGGAGGCTCTACCGATCCTATCAAAGCTCGTGGATGGAGAAGACATGTTCATTTACTTAGCGATCTCACCGCATGCATTGAGCACCACTCTGGTGCGTGAAGATGCAAAAATCTAGCGACCCATGTATTACATTAGCAAGCGGTTCACCAGAGTAGAGAAAAGTACCCAAAATTGGAAAACTAGCGTATTGCCTTTTGATCGCATCTAGGAAGTTACGGGCATACTTTCAGGCTCATCCAATTAAAGTGTTGACTAACCAACCCCTAAAGCAAGTATTATATCGACCCAAAACTTCCGGATGACTTCTTAAGTGGAATATAGAACTGAGTCAATACGTTATCACATACCAACCAAAAAAGGCCATCGATGGGCAAGCGTTAGCAGACATCATCGCCGAATTTACTGTACGGGATGACGAGGAAGAAGAATGGTTGGAGGTAGACATGCAATGGAAGCACTTTTTCGATGGTGCATCTAACAACCTCTATTCAGGGGCAGGAGTAGTGCTTGAAAGCCCCGAAGGACGAGCCATTAGCTATGCTTTGCGCTTGGAATTCCCTGCTGCAAACAACGAAGCGGAATACGAAGCACTGATTGCAGGACTAAAATTTGTGAAAGAGCTCAAGATAAAATCTATACACATATACAGCGACTCCCAGTTGGTCGTTTGTCAAGTAAAAGTGGAATACCAGGCTCGTAGGGAGAAATTTTCCATGTACTTGTCCAAAGTGCTAGGGCTGCTATACGACATCGAACACTACACCATAACTCACATTCCACGGGAGCAGAACACCAAGGCATATTATTTGGTTAAACTGGCGAGTTCCAGAGAGGCTCAGTCACTTTCGAACCAGACACGTGGATGACACCGATAAAGGAATATTTACTTGCAGAGACTCTTCTGACAGACCGGAATCAACGGAAAAAACTTCTCCGAAAGGCACCGTGATTCATGATACAAGATGGAGTACTCTATCGAAGGGAATTCTCAACCCCCCTTCTTAGATGTGTGTTCGACGACAAAGCCCGACAAATCCTAAAGGAAGTGCACAAAGGTGAATGCGCAGACCACATTGGGGGGCAAACCCTTGCGAAGAAAGTCATCTGGTATGGATACTTCTGCCCAACAATAAACCGCGACACTGCAGACTACGCCAGAAAATGTGATCGCTGCCAAAGATTCAGCAAAATTAAAAGAACTCCTTCAATAGAGCTAACACAGATTGTCAGTCCATGGCCATTTGCAATATGGGGGATCGATTTGATTGGCATCCTGCTGATAGCGAAAGGAGGAGCCAAATATGCAATAGTTATTGTTGATTATTTCATGAAATGGGTTGAAGCGGAACCACTGGCCACCATAACCACAAAGAAAGTCATTAATTTTGCTACTAAAAACATTATTTGCAGGTTTGGTGTGCCACAGAAAATCATCACTGATAATGGAACTCAATTCGAAAGCTTTGAGGTCAAAGACTTCTACAAACGCTACTGAATTGAGAAAAGCTTCTCAGTAGTAGCTCATCCACAAGAAATCGAGCAAGTGGAAGCAATAAACAAGATCATCAAATCTACCATCAAAAAGCGACTAACTAAAGCCAAAGGAAACTGGATTGATGAACTTCTACTCGCACTATGGGCTTACAAAACCACCCACAAAATGGCAGCCGACCACACTCCATTCGCCCTGGCGTATGGCTCAAAAGCAAGGATCCTTGTTGAATAGGAAGTTCCCTCGCACCGAAGGCAAAATTTCAATCAAAAGCAAAACGAGCAGCTCCTACTCGAATCGCTAGATATGATCGAAGAAAAAAGAGAAGAAGTCAAGTTGAGAACCACCGCCCACCAAAAGAGGGTCCCACGGTACTTCAACTCCAAAGTTCACAACCAAACCTTCGAAGTGGGATATCTTGTGCTCAAGCGAGTCTACCCTATTCCGGGGGCCTTCAAACCGAACTGGGAAGGACCATATGTCATCAATCAAAAGCTAAGGGATGGAACTTTCAAGCTAGCAATTGTCAACGGAATCCAAATTCCTAAGGCATGGAACAACTAATCACTTTGTCATTACTTCATTTGAAACTACCATATGTATTCTCTATTTTTCAGCAAATAAGCCATCCAGGGATGCCAGGGGCATTGTAAATAGGCAAAAGCCTTCCCTGCTTTCCTTAATAAAATTTGACTCGCTTTTTGAACCAAAAAAACCGTGTTCATAATAACTACCCGCCAAGTTGACGAAAGCAAATCAACTCAAACCATTAGATCGGCGGAACCCGATCCTTGCCTTCCAAGAACTGTGTTGCTCCGGCAACATCGAGAAGGCTAAAACAAAAACTCCTCACATTGCCCGAAGGTAGGCAACACCGAGGAATATAAAAGCCGCGCATTTTATAAGCCGCGCACTAACTCTTAAAAATTACACTACTCATTTTGCCCGAAGATATGCAACATCTCACGTATTCTTGTTTGAATTCATGCGTTTAATGATGATTTACAGTGGTGAACTTGCTGAAAGAAAAAAAAAGATCATTACAGTAATATTTGTTTTGGGATTGAAGCTGGAACGAAATTTGCCATAACTTCTTCGTTTCTTAACCGATTTTGATAATTTTGGATGTTCCGAAAAGCTTAAATCATGTACTACAACTTTTACATATTAAGTTTTCTATAATTTTGAGGTTAGCTATGGAAAAATCGAATTTTTCTACTGCTATCCCGAGAGCAAAACCAATATTTGCTTTGTGCTTGAAGCTGAAACAAAATTGGCCATAACTTCTTCGTTTCTTAACCGATTTTGATAATTTTAGATGTTTTGGAAAGCATAAATCATGTACTACAAGTTTCATGTTTTGATTTTTATGTAATTTTGAAGTTTTCTTGATCAAAATTGTGCTTGTTTGTTGCTGCCCCGTGAGCAAATCGACAGCAACAACAATCACAGGTCTGAGAATTGTTTTGGCCATCTAGATGTTATTTTTACTAGCCGTTAGTTGGTGCTACACTAGTAAAACACCATAAACATCATGAAAATATACTCTGCCTCATCTCATCGGCGAGTAAATACAATACCCTACCTGTCTCATCTCATTGACGGGTAGTAGTGGCATCGTGACTTGTCTCATTTCATCGACAAGTAAAAGCCACCATAAGGCATCTCAACATCGTAAAATCATCATAAAGTAGCTTACCTCACCTCATCGGCAAGTAAAAATATCATAAAATAGTACTTCAAAGCAAATTCGACAATACAAGTCCGATATTAAGCGATGAGGCGAAAACACCGCGCACTCTATAAGTCACGCACCAACTCTTAAAAATTACCCTCCTCACTTTGCCTGAAGATAGGCAACATCGAGGGGTACGAAAAGCCGCGCACTAAATATCAAAATACCAACTCCTCACATTGCCCAAAGGTAGACAAAACTGAGGAATATGAAAGCCGCACACTCCATAAGTCGCGCACTGACTCTTAAAACTTAAACTCCTCATGTTGCCCAAAGATAGGCAACATCAAGGAGCACTAAAACCGTTCCGAACTAACGGGTCATACCAGTCCCAAAAGCCGCGCATTTCATAAACCACGCTTTAACTCCCGAAGCTCTGAAATCACGCTCCTATAACATAAACTCCTCACGTTGCCCGAAGATAGGCAACATCGAGGAGCGCCAAAACTGTTCCGAATCAACGGGACATATCGACCTAAAAATCCAAGCATCCTGTAAGCCGCACGCACTTTCATGTCCTTAAATTGCCCTAACAATGCCAGGGTACTTGCCTATATGAGAATAACCAGAATCAAGCCACTCCAACTATCGGAAACAATGGGGATGACTCCAACCAAACCAGAGTACGATAGATTATTACATTAAACGTTGACAATGTGTACCTGCCCACAGTCAACTTATGCATGTGCACATCTCAAACATGCATATATTGCATACCTAGCAAAATGTCGCAAAAAATTACTACTACGTGCTCAAGTCACAAAATTAATGAAGAAAGAAAATCGAGTTGTGATTTCGAGTATTAACATGCTGACTATTTAAACCCTAAGTTACCGGTCGTTATCAATTGTTTAAAGTAAACATCCCTATGAACTGGGGCATACACCGACACTTAAATATAAACACTTGAAAATGATAAGTTCACAAGTGCACTTAAATTAAAATGCTTGAAAACGATAAGTCCACAAGTTCTGTTACTCCAAACGAAGAGTAAAAACACTTGAAAACGATAAGTTCACAAGTTCTATTACTACGGACGAAGAGTTGTTACTCCAAATAAAAATTTCGGTAGTAATCACAAGAACTAAATAAGTGTAAACAAAACAAGCACAAGTGCACAAAACATATACGAACAGAAAAATAAGAGTACAGTCAAAATATCAATGTATTGCTTATAATTTTCTTTATACAGGGTCAAAACATAGGGGTCGTACCCATACAACTCCGACCAAAAAAAGGAAAATATAGACTCTATAACAAAATACTAAGTGCAGACTCTGAACTTAAACAAAATGACTCAAAAGAACCAAAATCAGATCGGCCGCCACCCAAACGCCTTAGCGCTTCTTTCCACCACTCCCATTTCCGCCCTTTGTCCAAAGTTTCTTCCTCGTCTTGGGGGTGGTGTCGCTGCTAGTAATGTAAATAAACTCCTTAGCGCTAACATCCTCCTCTTCCCTTGCAGCCTTCTCGTAAGGATCGCCCTTCGCTTTGCGCTTCCGCCACTTACGGGAGCTCTTCGAGGCTTTGATCGCTTCAACCCTCTCTTTCTTAATAGCGACCAATTCATGTTGAGTTTTGTGAGGCTGCTCCGTTTGAACTTCCTGCTCCTTAGCCTCTACCATAGTTACGTCACCTTCCAAAGATACAGAAGGGTCATCCATGCCATGAAGTGCGGCTATCTTTTCGGACTCCGGCCCCGGCTGCGAGTCGGACAGGGACGTAGAAACTGGAAAAGGAACGGAAACGAGCACCTGGCTGTGGAAATAGCAGCAGGTACGGGCGTCAAGGAAGCTGGCACATCAACAGGAAGGGTAGACGGACCTATAAGATCAAAAATGAAAGCATTAAATTCTTCTTGCTCTTGCGGCGTAAGCTGAAAGCTCCCGAACTCGAGAGAAGCGAGAGGTTTACCTGCACCAGAGGAGTGGCCAAGAACGTCAACTTCATGTTCACCGCCTTCACCCTCCTTAGACGATTCTATTGCCTAAGGGGAAGCCCCAAGCCTATAACATGTTGGCAGATTGCGGGGCTGTTTCAATATTTTATCGGCACCAGAAATGAAAGGCTTTGTAAGTGCTCTGGCAGCAGCAGTCATGGTAGCATCGGCAACCTCTTTCTCCCCCTCAATCCGCAATATCTCCTTACTCTCCAGCAATGCCTTCTTTGATTCTTCGTTAAGGTAGGCATTTTCTAACTCCTGCTCAGTGTAAACATCACCACTATCACGAAAGCAGGTCAAGATTTCCTCCCAGACCACGGTGAGGATGTGTGGAAATTTCAGGCCCAAATAGCTAAGGCTCCCTTGATGAAGTAGAGAATTGACATAGAAATTCAGGATGGTCTCGTCCATTTTTTACATCTTCCTCTCGAAAGCGCTTTGAAGCTCCAGATAATCCACTGTAATGGTGGTCTTTCCGACCTCAACGCAAGACTTATCAGCGCTAAGCTGCGCAACTTGGTCCTGTAATTGAGCAAACATCGCAGCATGATCAGAGATAGTCTTGTTATGCACCACAACGATAAGGTCATGGTCAGAGATAGTTTTCTTTTGGGCTTCAATCATTGCGCTACAAGCAGCCACTTCTTTTTTTAATTTCTCCTCCCAAGCATGAGCCTTTTTTATCTTATCCCTATAGATGATCTCAATTCTTCTGCGAGCCTCTTTCACTCCATTCAGCAAGTCGGCGTTCTTTTTTCTCCCTTGCAATGCCGCTTCTTTCTCCTCCTCCAGCCGTTTAATCCTGTCATTGCATTCTAACAACACTCTTTCAAAATCATCCTTCTCTGACTCAAAAGAGAGGATTTCCTAATAGTTGTCGCGATTGGTATCTACCAGCTGCTTACACAATTTTTCCCACCCTTCGGCCTGGTCTAAATTGTTTTGAATAGCTTGAAGATGCGGCATGTAAGAGTCTCTATGGACTGGACAGAGATCGCGATCGAACTTAACTCCTCTCATAAACCACCCGAGGAGCACTGCCTTAAACTTAGGAGGACCCGACGGAAGAATATAGGCAGGTCTCCGGTGGCGACTCAAAATGCCGGGGGCAAGCACAACGAAAGATGGTGGGATAAAAGTTGAAGGCGAAATAAGGGTAGAAGTAACGGGGATTTCTTGACCCGTTGAGGAGTGCGTCGGAGCAAAAGCCTGCTATTTCGAAGAATGTGAACTGTGGTCGAACTTTGATCTCTTTGATGGCTCCTCCTTCTCATCAAAAGACCTCCTCTTCTCATATGCGCCTTTGTATGACCGGCCATGCTCTCTTTCATTTTGGAGATAGGTTTCAACTTCTAGATCCTTTCTTCTCCTGTACTCTTCCTCCGTTTCTTGGGGCTGATAATGGCTAGAAGGACGCTTAGATCAGCGTTGGGAGTCGGTGAATTCTTCGAAGTCATCATAAAGTCTGTGCCCTCTCATCATACCTGACACGAAGCATAAATAAAAGGCTTTAGAAACAGAAAACAAGGCATGGAAAGTGTGTGCAGAAGCGAGTGTGACCCTAGTGAAACATGTAGCGAGTTAGGGAGGATAGCCTAAAACGACGTCATAAATCGGATCGGACAGGCACTCCGGAGGGAATCGAACTAATTTCAGATGCGCGTTGCTCAAACGAGGAGGCACCTCCTCAAATCTAAAATCTTCCCCTATAAGCACGTTGAAATTGATATAAACGTCACTCAAATCACCAAACTCTGCGCCGACATCTTTGCTCGGAGAAACCCGATGTCCCCCGACCCCTGGGGCATTGTCTTTGTCACTTGTCTTTGGGGAGGCAAACTCGGAATAATGGGGCTCATCCCTGGAGTCTCATCATACGATTTAGAATCCCCATCATCAGATTCTACGTAGAAATCATCACTAGAAGTAGACTCGTCGATACTACTCCCGACTTCCCCCTCTTCTTTTTCTATGTCCGAGTGGCCTTGCCTTCCCTCTGTTTGAACTCTTCCTCTCCTTCTTTTGGAATCGAAGGCATTCTCACCGGGTGACTAACTCCGGCCGCAGCAACGTCTCTTCCATCATGAACCTCTTAAGTTGATTCTCCGGATAAGCCCTCTCTCTCTCTTGAGAAGCACCTTCCTCGGACCCATGAGAAGAGGAGGTGGATCGCGTGCGAACCCTGGATTAGGAAGGAGATGGGGCTTTAACTGGAACGGCGGACCTCTCTGCATATAACAATCCATATCAGAGTAAATTCCCATCAGTCAGCAAGACTTTGACGAACCTCTCCTCATCATCGATAGCCCTCAGGGTCCGACAAACTTCATCAAGGGATAAGTCCCAATTTGACCTTGGGATAAATGCAAGAAACATTCAACTCATTAGAAGCCTCGCAACGATGCATTAGAATTCAATAAATAGGTAAAAGAACTTACCCCCCGTTATCCATAGGCGATTAAACCCTTCAGGGCACCTGACGAAGAAAAATTGGGTCTTAATCTGGGACAGATTGCTCTGCAGTCGTAATTTGATTTTCCGATTTTTTGGGCCTCGATTACGACCAAAAACGGGCACTAGTCCCTTCTCTTGAATGAAAGAAATTACCACAACTCATCAAAGCTTGGAGCGCGTTGAATGTGTGCATGAAAAGGACATACAAACAAGTTAGGATGGCATAACCATTAGGATGGATCTGGAATGGGGCAATGCCTAAATTTTAGAGAGTCTCGTGCAAGAAGTCATTAAAAGGTGGCACAACTCCATTTAGACACATATACCGGTGGCAAGCGGTATATCCCGGTAGAGGCATATGAGTGAACATGATCTTTTTCGAGAGGCGTACATCTACCTCTTATATGTCGTGCTGCACGTAGATATTTTGCAGAACCATAGAAGAAACCACAGAAGAAGCCCTTTCTAGCAGTTAAGAAGAACCTTTAAATTGGGAGGAGTTCGATCCAAGATCAGACCTACCGGGACCAACTGGCCATATTGTGCCTATGAAGTAGAAGGAGAAAGGGCGACAGACGATGACTCGACTGCCGAAAGTTCTGGACTTCCTCCAATCGATTTACGGTGCGAATATGGATGCTTCATTCTAAAACAACAGCACTCGCATTCAAAACGGTCAGGTGATTCTATTCTAAACTAATAATTCCCCCTACAACACTTGAATTTCGAAGAGATATTGATTCATGTCAACACGACGGAGTTCAAGTATGTACCGGGGCAAGTCGGTGTGCTGTCTATAGGGGGTGAGCTCGATGTTCGAAACACTACAAACGCTCTATCCCGTGTAGATAGTTCGCTCGTAGTGGAAAAGGACTTCCCGTATCGTTTTCGTTTTTTTACTTCCTCTACACTTACCCATTGTCTGAAGCGACACGGAAAATTCTTCTCACTGCAAGGATATCGAGCGTACAAAATGAAAGCAAGTTAAGTCCAAATCCTCCATAAGAGTCGAGGCTAATTCGCGATCTGTCGTGCAGTATCAACTACGGAACTTGGCATAAGTCAATTCTGGATTAATGGACGAAGAGAGCAAAGAGTGTCAAGCACTGGGCCAAGGCCTGAATGCCGTTCCGGGAGAAACTCAAGACTCGATTTACTATCTTTCTCCATTAAGCCGCAATCAACTCAAACTTCTCACGACCAACATCACAAACGTGACCTCGCCATCAAATCGTTAAACGAACACTGTGATTAGCAAACCCACCTTAGATTGAACTCTAAAACACAGGAATGATCGAAGACTTAGAACCAGCAAGCTGTGATTGGGTCAGTGGTGAGCTAAGGGAAGGATCGATGGCGATCTAAAGCGATGGCGAATTAGGATTTCGGTCAAAGATGGATTGAAAAAGTAACGATGCTTTGACGGTGGCGGTGCAAAAGGGATCATGGCAGATGATAAGGATTGCTGGAAATGATGGATCAAATTGAACAGGAAAAGTATTGAATCGCCTAGGGTTTGGATCGCACGAAGACAGAAAGACTCGGGTCGCACAAAAGTAATGAATTAGCTTGGCTCGACTGGATATATAGGCAACTGAAAACAAAAAAGGAGAAAAAATTTCTAAGTGCTTGGGTCGCTTGCGATCCATCGACTATGGATCGCCATCGATCCATCAACTTTAGATCGCCGGTGATCCATAGAATCACCCATCATCGGCTCCAAATTTGCACCATGACTTCCTCCTACCACTTCAAAGTATAATGAGAGACTGTGAAGAGAAGTTTAATCCGTTATGACAAGCAGTAGCAGTAGAGACCAAAACTAAGCGATCAGTAGTGTAACCTGTTACGTATTCATAAAACTCTAATACGATTACTTGGAATTCGACAAATAGATACTAAAAGCGATAACTTCCAAAGCACGCCTTCTTTCCAATGAAGACGTACTCTGAGGGGCAAATGTTATCCGAGTTTTTAACCCAGTAGGATCCAATAGAAGATGGAACAATTTCATGACATCATAATAGCTCAGAACTCAACCAAAAGGGGCTAAAGCAGTAAGTTAACAAGAGCCAAGTTGTATCACTAAAGCAATGACTAAATTTTACTAAACCAAGAAACAAGTACCCGTTCAGTCTGTAATGACCCTAAAATAAAATAAAAATAAAATGAAAAAAATATACATTTATATTTAGAAATTCTAAAATTATAAAATATATATAATGCATTAAAACAGAAAAAAAATTTGGCAATAAATAAAAATTTGCATGGGAGCTTCTGTTTGATAAAATGCAAGGGATTAAGGTGATTAAAAGAAAAATTGGAACTCAAAATAAATATAGCTCTATGTCCAAAGAATTATATAAATACATACATTAATATATATATGGAGTGTTTTCTGTTTTATTTAAAGATAGAATAAGATGAAGTTTAATAAAAAGGTTTACATGTCTTATAATTGTGCTAAAAATAATTAGCATAATATACGTGATTTTTATTTAAATATAGAAGGAGTTACTGATTTGACAAAGAGGCAGAAATATATATATACATACAGAATCAAATAAAAATTTCCATATCTTATATTTATTTCAAGCAAATAATATGGGTGAATGATTTTTACATTACATAATAAGGTATGATAGTATGCATGATTGAATGGAGATAATAGATAGGTAGAAAATACAAAGGAGATTTTCAGATTCCTTAAACTTATAAAAAGAAATAATAAACCGAGGGTCACATGCATATGGCATGAGTAGAAAAGAGTCATGAAAATAGTATTGAGTGTTTAAAAATGCATGATCCCCGAAATAACTAATTAAAGTAACCTAATGTGTGCATTTCCAATTTATGACCACACAGGAATATGATATGTACATGAACATCTAAGGGTATCAGGGGAATTACCCATTTTCTTAAACCCTAGAATGGATTTATAAATAACTGCACATAACCAAATCCATCATTCTCTCGGGATCAAAAAAAAAACTAGGAGAAACACTAGCTTGAGGCTTTTGGGGATTTGTTGTTCAAAGGATTAAGGCAGTGAAATGAAAACATTAGGTGAGTATTTATTCTTTGTATGCAATGGCATTAAGTCCTATTGCAGGCAGCCTAAAATATTATGAGTCATTTAAATCTCTGAAATGATTTGTTATGGGTGATATGGATGTTTGTTTGTGCATTTTTGTTTGGAGCATTAATCTGTGAGTGGGCTTTTAGAGTTAAAATGTTTTGAGCATTCTTGTTCTATCTTATCATCATTAAACATGGATATAGATTAAATAGGGGAACATGGGGTTGAACCAGAAAATATACAAGCAGTTATATCTTTCTGAAATATGAATGAAAGAAAAACTAAATTGGTCACTTGGGAGTTAGTCAATGATCTTCTTACTTCAGGTGGAAGCAAGCATATGCATGGTGCAACTGCACCCTGAGGCCTTTGTGTGTTGGAATAATTTAAACAACCTGGGAGTTTCCTTCACAATGCATACATAGTGTTCATTTGACAAGGAGATGTAGCCCATAAAATAAATAAGGAATGGGATTTAAAAATTTGGGTTATGAATATCTAGACAGGGGGTTAAATTAATCAGGATTAATGTGATGTTCTGGTTAGTTGTTGGGTGAAAATTTGGAGTATAAAACCTGAGTTTACTTATCTAGATTTGGAGTATAAAACCTGAGTTTACTTATCTAGATTTGGAGAGAATGAATCAAGAATTGTACATATATTTATTTTAACTGTTTGATGTGTATTGTTTAAATAAATGAATGTGTTTTTGTATCACTTTGTATGAACCAAAACATGCTAAGTATAAACATCTGTTAAACTAGGAAGGCACTGCAAGATTACCAAAGATTATGAATATGTATACAAAATTGATAAATGCTCATACCAGTGAAAACCGACCCTTTTGGTTGCCTTTGCAATCATCTGGGTGTCTCATTAAAAATTGGGGCAGCTCAGTGATTTGCTTGCAGGAAATTGAAGTGGCTTGATGAGTGAAGAAGGCATTAGCTGCTAGTATAAATAAAAGAGACTTGTTTTAAATTTGCAGTTGCATTGTAATGAAATTACTAGTCAAGTTCTATTTCTGTAATTGAAGTTACTTGTAGGAAACTTTCTAAGTATTTGGGTTGAAAATATGTACTTAAGTAAAACCTGTTGTGAGTGATCATTGATGATGTTTGGTTAACTACCAATTTCTTTTATGAATGTCTGATTTGGAGAAAAATAAGGAGATAGACATATCATATACATATGATATGTGCATATATATTTGATCTCTGATTTTTATTGCTTATATTTTGTTTTAAGGAAATTAAACAGCTAAGGGGGTTGGTTTTTGAAATGAACTCTCAAAATTTTAGTAGGATATTCAAGTGAAATGAATTTGTGCATGGCAGGTAAGTGATACTGGCATGTGCATGAATTCTGGGAATTTGTATATAATTGAGGATTTAAATTTCAAATAGAACTATGAGAGCAGTAGACCTGAAAGATACTGAACTTTGAATAATTGATTGAATACATATAAGAATGCATTTCCAGAAAACTTAAACTAGGCATAAACATGCTTGGGATTAGGAGTAGGACTTTGTAGAAGTTTGTTAATATGAGGGACATGGGTTTGCAAGTGGTAAAAGAGGGACTATGGCCGGCCTAGATGGCCATGAGTCAAACCCTTGGAGCCTGGAACCACTTCATTTCAATCAATGAAGTGTAAAGTGCTTCCGGGACAAAACAAAAGAAAACACCAAGCAGCCCTCAAATAACACCAAGTAGATCCAATAAATCATCAAGTATGTAAGCCTGCACCATATTAAACTTAAAAATGCTAAAAGTCCTCATCCATTCGACCTGAAATGATAAATGGAAATTAGATCCAATATCCATGTCTGCAAGCATAATTTGTAAGTAACTTCATGCAAATACTTGATAACTATCATGAGATCAAGTAAATACTATTTTAGTGTTAATAGAATTATTTAGGCAGATAAATATATAAGTCAAATAAATATATATATAAGTTTCATAATTTGCCAAAATGTATCTCTAGCAGTAGAACAAGACTTAGAAAAGAAAAAAGTGGCTATGACAATAACTTGTATGGTATTTTGATCTCTATTTGATTTAAATTACCTCTGATGGAAAAAATAATAATAAAGAAACAATTGTATATCATCAAATATATAATTGTCTTAATTTGTTTGTGCACTGATATGATTATATTGGTAAAACCAAGGTCTTGGGAAAAATATTTGGAAATTTTATAAATATTCAAATATAAAAGAAATGAGGTTTAGTGGTGAATTCCTCTTGAATGTTAAAAAAAAATCTATGTGTTATAGAGTGAGGGTCACCACACAGTCTAATCAGCAGCTAAGTACAACCGACTAGCAAATCATCATCAGAACAGTGCAATGTGCAACGAGACTGCACGGATGACGTCGATACAAGGCAATGAGAGAACTTCGGACATCAAAGTCCAAAAATAGACTAAGTGTATAGACCTCTAGCAATCCATAAATTATGGATCGTCAGCGATCCATGCTTTATCATTGGATCGCTAGACCGTTGTGGCATGTGGGAAGCTAAGAGGCCTGGAAGACAAAACATAAAAAATGCTAAGTGTATGGATTGCCAGCGATCCATACCCCTATGGATCGCCAGCGATCCATATTTAGCCATGGAGTATGTGCGATTTAGCATAGTTAAGCCAAAAGGATAAGAGATAAGTAACTAGCTCGCATGCGAGCTAAATCTATGGATCACCATGGATCGCTAGCGATCCATGGTTTTGACTCGGGTCGCGAGCTAAGATCCTATAGATCTTCTTACATCCATCTGCGAGCAAATGGCGAACTGGCCTGGCCCAAAAGCTCTTTGATCTCTATAAATACCATCCTACCTGCAACATAAATGGGATCTTCTCCGAACTGGTTGCTGAAGCTTTGCTAGAAACTCTCTTCACTCTTGATCTCCCTCACAACAATCTCCAAGGATTCACTGTGATTCTCCAGTGGGTTCCAACTCTGGATATTAAATCTAGCTAAGGATAATCAAAAGCCTTGTATTCAAACACTACTTGTAATAGCAATCAGTCATAATAAAACTATAAAGTGGACGTAGGCTTCGTTAACAACCAAGCTACTATAAAAATCTTCTTGTCTCTTTTCTTTTACTGTTCTTTTCTATACTTATTATCTATATTATTTCTCTGTAAGAAAAGGGCTGGTGCTTTCAAACTCAAACCAGGGCGTCGATCCATTTTTTGGGTTAATAGGTTTGAAACACCTTTCAATGGTATTAGACAATAAGCACGCACACAAGAACCAAACTCTTCAAAATAGTTGTTTTCGCCGTTGTCAATCTTCCACTTAAAGACATTTTACCAATGTGCACAATTCGAAAGTAAGAATAAACCTTTCGAAATGGTTGGAACCTTCTGTAAGCATAAAGAAGACTCCACATTAAGCCAAGTGACCTTTCGCAATGGTTCAATCATCACCTACCAATCCATTCGAAACTTTGCGAAGCACTCCTTACCCACACAAATAATCACTCATTATGGTTAACACCAGACCAAAGCGAACCAAGAGAGGTTTCGACGGAGAAGAAGGATTTGAGGGTGCTTTTGCTTGCATCAAAACAATGTGATAAGGAACCTTGACCCTTTTACTACATACCTTTCAAAGGTGTCGAATGGTTTCAGAGGAACACGAAAGCAATGTTGGGGAATTTTAGAACAATATCCACTACTAGTACACTATTAATGAAGGCGAAAGGGTTAACCCAAGCATAATAAGAGACCCAAGCAGCCGCCTTCAAAGCTATAGAAGTGAAAGGATGAAGGCAAAAGGATGAATGCGAAAGGCTAGGAGAAAGACCTTTCGACTGCTTCAAAAGATGGAAGTGGAAGGCGATCAACCTACATCTATAAATATGACCCTCTGGGTCCGAGTTTAGGGACCGACTTTTGAATTCTGAATTCTCTTTCTTACTTCATTGCAAAATCAAACTTTTGTATCCCTAAATCAATTTGGGGGATATTCTCTTACTTGTAATGCAATGTAAATAAATGCAAAGGAGAGGATGCATGGATTCAATATCGATTTTGAATATGAGGAAAATCATTTCGGCCATTAGCTCGACTAACGACCAATTGCATATGATTCTCACTTATTTTCTTAACCCTTATTTGACTTATGTAATTCTATGGGATCTACTTAGATATTATGATTTTGAATCATATTATCATCACGTTTCATAATATGAAAAACTAAAATTGATGTCATGATGATAATTCGATATTAGCAAGTCCATTGAACTTATACCATTTGTCGAAGATATGATTCTATTACATATTGACTTTAATACATTACACGTTAAGTCCTTTTGAAAGAGTAAGGTTCTTTCGACTCGATCGAAAGGGGTTTCAAAGAGGCTTACTGAATGATTATTGATGTTATTTCTGATGAAAGGACTCCTTCGAAAAGAGTTTGGATATTCCAATACATGTAACTCCTTTCGAAGGTGCCTCAACCATGATAGCATAAACCACACTTTCGAAAGTGGATTTTTTAAAAGTCATAATAATGCTTTGGATCCACTCGGAAGGGGTTATGAGCGAATTTTTTCTTTCCTAATCTATGTTTCAAAGTGCTGAATGGTTCTCTCATCAAAAGTTATCACCTTTACAAAGCCACCTTTCGAAAATATGCAGCCCCTATCGACTCATTCGAAGGGATTGTTCACTTCTAAAACCTAGCTTTAAGATTTTAATCAAATTTCTTATTAACAACTTAGCTTTGGAAATGTTGACAAGTTTTCTTGTTAACATTTTTGGTCTAGAAGGAGGGCTTGAACCTCCAGCTTTGTAGTTCCCTTATAGACTAATTATGGACTCTTTATCTTGATGTAGGAATATGAAATCTAAAAGGCTTAGTCGAATGGAAGAAGAAGTAGTACACACTACAACTTTGGAGGAAAATGTTACTCCAACTTTCAATTTGGAGGGAGTTGTGTAAGGACAGCCGTCAACACCGGCACAACCAGACGACAATGCAATCACGTTAAGGCATCTGGAGTAACAATTGCTGGAAATGCAAGAGCTCCTTAAAGCAGCTCTATCTCAGAAGTCTTCAAAAACTGCAAAACCAACAACTGGAGATGAGATAATCTCCCCAAGAAGAAACTTGAAGGACTATACCAATGAAGGCAAGAGCAAGATAGATCTAACATCGTCAAAGAAAAAGGAACGTCAAACCATTAAAGTCGATCATTAAGGAAGAATACAGGATAAATCTCTCGAACAATCTGGAAGCTCAACTTCAAAGGAATATAACCCAAATCAAAAAAGCTACCATGTCGTTGAAGCTTATATGAAAATGTGGCAGAAAAAGCAGTCAAAGATATGATAAATGCAAAAGAGAAAAGAACTCTGGATGAGTGAGTAAATGACAATGAACGAATAGCTCCGTTCATGGTTGAAATCATGTCCGCGATCATTCCATCTCATGTCAAGGTCCCAACCAGGAAATACCATGGCACTATCGATCCTGATGATCACTTGATGGCTTTTGATAGCCAAATGGATCTATATAATGCCTCTGGAGCAGTACGATGTAGACTGTTTCTAGTAATCCTCCAAGGAGCGGCCGCAAAATGTTACCATCAATATCGAGAAAAGACCATATATTCATGGAAACAATTTCTTATGAATTATCCACCTAATTCTGCATATGCAAGGATCCCACGATTGATTACACTGTTCTAGCAAACATCAAACACTGGCAGGAGGAGTCGCTGGGTGACTACCTAAGAAGGTTCAGACAGAGGCACTAAAGGCCAAGGATACGAATGATAGGGATAAACTGATTGTAGTACATTTAGGATTGATAGAAAATACACCATTTTCGAAAGAGCTCTTTGTTCATGGACGTAAAGATTTACAAGGCTTCCACTTCCAAGCCAATAAATTCATTCAAATGGATGAATTATATTATGCTAAGAAGAAAGCTAACCCCAAGAAGGAGAGTGGGAGATTTAGGTTCGACCGTGGACACAAAAGGCCGAGGTGGGAGGATCCTAATACTAATTCAACCGCTTTGAACAAGTCGTTGTCTTATATTTATGCTACATCAAAAGAGAATTCCTAACTTCATTCAAGGCCAGAAATTACCCCGACCAGAGAAAGGGGGACGACTACTGCACTTATCACAAAGCAAATGGCCATAAAACTGATGAATGTCGAGTGCTGGCTGGAATCATTCAGAAACTAATCCGTGAAGGGCATTTGAAGGAATTCATCCAAGACAAGCAAAAGGCACCTCAGACTGGTGATGGTGCGCAAAAAATTTCTAATAATGCTATCAACATCTTAGAAGAAGATCCATTAAGCTTGAGTATGCCTTTGAATAGGATTGATGTGATCCACGGAGGGCCCCACTTAGCAGGAACTAGCAAGGGAGCCAGAAGTAGATACATTAAAGAAGGTAGAGAGGAAGTGTTCTCCATCCAAGAAGAGCCCTAGCTTAAAAGTTCATGACTAAATACACCAATGCCAAGTCTTATTGTTACTCCCCAAGAGCTGAAGAAAGGGATTCAGCATCCCCATAACGACCACCTCATGATCATGGCCCAAATTGGACTTTCTATAGTGTCCAAGATTCTTTTAAACATTGGGAGCATAGTCAATGTTATTTTCAAACATGCCTTAGATCAAATAGGCATTCCTGAAGATAAGCTAGAGCCTAGCATGCCTATCTTTGGGTTCAACAACAAGGGGTCAACTCCAATAGGACAAGTGAAGTTGCTAGTATAGATGGAAGTACCGCCATGTTGCAGGAATTTTGAAACTATCTTTGTAATCATCAATCAATCGTCGTACTACAATGCTTTTTTTGTCCGACCCGCACTTGATGAGGTGGACGCTTTTGTCTTGCCAAAATATCTAATGGTAAAATTCTTAACTAAGAAGGGTTGGGGCACTATCCGCGGAGAACAATTCAGCTCCTACGAGATGTGCTTTGCAATGCTTAATCAATATAAGAGGGAGTATTCTTCTTATTATGATTCTTATACTATTTTTCATCCTTTAGATGATAGATTTTTACATCCAGCATTTGAAACAAAAATGAAATCTAATAAAACAAATAAACGTGTGTTTGGAAGGTACTTCTCGTCTGGGGGCAAAAGGAAGAGAACCGAAGCCAACTCAATAGAGGAAAGCGAGATCGTTACAGAATTAGATTGTCGAGAGGAAACGGAAAGGATAAAACCTATAGAGGATCTCAAGGAAATATGTATAGATCCAGTTGATCCGATAGATTGTTAGGTAGGAAACGAATTGAAGGACAACTTGAAGGCGGATTTAACTCAATTCCTCAAAGCAAACAAAGATGTATTTGCTTGGACTCATTCGGATATGATCGGAATTGATCCGTCAGTTATGTGCCATGCATTAAATATTAATCCAAACGTGACCCCCATTCGACAAAAGAAGAGGCAATTTGATTGTAACGACCCGGAAATTTTAACGTTTTTATAACATAATTAACTAAATTTTTTCTTGAAAATAAACAATTAAAATTTAGCAATGAAAATTTGATATTTGGTATGCGTCTATTTTAAACATAGCAAATGATAGATTTTCATTGGTAAATACGAAATTAATTCTATTGTGTAATTTTTAATTTCAATTTAAATCAGTTGAAATTTGATGGAAATTAAATATTTTCAAAATTTGAATATTTTTATATAAGAAATTTGTAAATCATTTTTTGAGTGAGATGTCGTAATTCGTTTTGCCAAATTTGGGTTGTTCTAGCTCCGTTTATATTATTTCTGCGTTTTAGCAGCATTTTCGGCAGTGAATATCGACTTTTGATAAGATGGTCGTATCGCTGATATTTATGTACCATTCGGTTCGTCTCGTCGTGCTGATCTCCGCAGTATATTCATTTGGGCATTTTGGTGTCCGATACGTGGTGGAATCTGTGTAGCGATTAGCCATATCGGTACCTGTTTTAAGTCTCTAGAATATTCTGTGCCCATTCATTTGTCAAACGGCTGAAAACGAATGGCCACTTGTTTTATATTGCCAGAAATTAATTCTGACTTTCTCTTTTCCTTAAGTTTATATTTGCTATTTCATTTTTTTCCTGGTTCATTTCTCTTCCTCTGCCCTATTCCATTTTGCTATTCATTTGAGAAGAATATTAAATAATATATAAACTATATTTATGTTTTGCCTGAAGCTTGCTATAGCTACTTGTTCCTTTTGCCGTGACCAACCACCGTGACAACTTCATACCACTGACACTGTTCATTTTCTTCCCCGACCCCATCACTGCCCTTCACATATCAACCCGATCCACCTTCTCCTGACATTCGGACCTCGCCACCTGACCCATCACCGAACCACCTTTCCACGCCATCACCTCATATCTCTCCACACCAGACTCCAAACTCCACAACCGAACAACACCCCTGCAGCCGAGACAAGCAAAACCCACCATGCTCCACCCTTAGCTCGCCATGCCTCCTCTCCCATTCTCGATCTCATCTCCGCTTATTTTTCCTTCCACCATCTTTCGTGCGCCACCACACTCTCCCGAAGCCCACACCACTTTAACGCCTTTAGCACTGCCGCAGCCCCATCCATCTTCTATTTTCCCCTCCTTTTGTCCCACACCCAGCAGCCAATCCCCTCCCCTGAAACTGATCCACCTAGACAACCTGACAACCACCGAGACAAGCCCCAATGCCAAAATCCCTAGCCGAAGCTATAGCCGAGCACCCCTCCAGACAACAGGGCATGCAACCACATCTTGCACCACCCGTTCGCCTCCCCCTTCAGATCACAACTGCACCGAACCCATCATCAGTAGCCTGCTTGAAGCCAAACAACAGCCTTCCTCAACCATATCAAAGCCCTCTGCCTTCTCACCTTGCTTTTTTCTCCGCAAGCCTGCCCTGATCCTCGCCACCCCGCTGGAAGCCAAGCATACATTCTAGAGGCAGCAACATCCTTCCCCTCCTCTTTTTTGTGCTTCAGGCTGTGATGTTTTATATTCATATATATTGTTTTTATAAATTTTTGAAATTTTATTATATGTGTTTTGAGGAATAACGATTTTGAAATATAATATATAAAGATTTAATTTAATATGTGTTAAAACTAAAAATTGATTTTAAGATATAGATATATATGTATATATTTTATTTTGATATAAATTAAATATTGATGTTAGGAAAAAATAATAATATAATATTATATATATTTTGTTTCAGTTCATATCATGCTGGTTTTGATTTGTTTTCATCGATTTCTAATTATCAGCTTTGTTCGTCGAATCTGTGTTCACCTTGCTTTACTTTGAGATTTGTGGTTTGGATTGATCGATTGTCGAGTTCGTGATTCAATTCGTAGCTTGTTGTGTGTCTGATTTCTTTAGCCTCGAAAGGTGAGCAATCACTCACGATTAACATTCTTATATTTGGTAAATTTAATTCACATGAAATGACAATTGAAATGTGTTGTTAAAAGTTTAATTTGTTAGTAATTAAATTGTTGAATATGATATGCTATTATTTAAATTGTTCACCTGATTGATATATGACACCATAACGTTGTTGTATATAGATATGATATTTAAATTTGTTAATTTTGATATACGCTCATCATTGATATGTTATGATGTTTTATATTATTATTCTATTGATCTCACTTTGCAAGTTCCCTGAAATTCCCTATGGGTTGAAATGATACATACCCGAACGTTCTTATAGATTAGGTGAAAATCATTATGGGTTGAAATGATAAACCCAAACGATTTTATTTGAAATTTTGGGATTGCAGATTGAAATGATATATACCCGTAAGTATTAAATTATTGCGGATTGAAATGATAAATATTCGTATCACTTGACCATAGGATAGAAAATTATATACGGACACCGTTGGTCTATTTTGAAAAATGATTTCCAAAGTTTTGAAAGGAAATATACGGGTTTTAATAAATATTGATTTTTAGAATATAACATAAAGATGTTTTAAATTTTAATATACGTGTTAGATTTTTAAAATTTTATGTTTTGGAAATTTTAAATTTATAAGTTAAGTTTTAAAATGTAAATTATAAAAATTTTACTTATAACTTTATTATTTTTTTAAATATAAAAAATAAGATATAAAATAAATTTAATAAAAAGGTTTAATTTAATTTAATAAAATTTAATTTAATTAACATACATATATAATATGTTTTAAAATAAATATTTAAAATGTATATTAATGTTTTGAAAATAGATTTTTGTAATAAATTTAATAAGTTAAGTTTAGAAGGATAAATAAAAATTGATTTGTAAATTAATTTGTTAAGAATTGATTTGGACTTATTGATTTGAGATTTTAAAGGATATGGATTTATAACTTGATTTTGATTAAAGGTGATTAAATGAATATTTCAATTCTAAATAATATTGAAATTTAATATTTAATACTGATTTTAATTTGTAATTTGAGATTTATTTAAATGTTATTAAAAATGATTAAGAGAATATTTTCAAAATTCAAAATAAAATTAAAGTTGAATTTTTAAAATATAAATGAAATTTATCAAATTGAGTTATTATGAATTGTTTGAATATCTAAGTTTTTGAACCTATTGAATTGGAAGTGGTTTAAATTTGAAGTCCAAACCTGAATTTGAAATCGATATAAACTAAAAATGGTTTAATGAGAATTTGAACTAAACCTTTAACTTTTTAATTGCTGGACTGAGATTGATTTGAATTGAATTTTTTGAACTAAGGTTAATGTTAATTGTGAAATTGGAGAAACAATTCTAACTAGAAACTATTTTCAATATATATATATATATAAAAACTATTTTAATCTATAACATATTTCTAAATATATAAACTATTTTCAATATTTAAACTATTTAAGTTGGAACTGTTATGATTTAGATTTAATGGAATTAAATGCTAGTACCTTGATATGATGGTTTAACTTATTTTTTGGTTATGATTTTGGAAATGAATTATAATTTAAAGTGAATAATGATTTCGAAAGTGATATGATTTCGAAAGCGAATATGATTTCGAAAGTGATATGATTTTGGAATGTATATGATGTTTTGATAGGAAGTATGAATTGTTTAAAATGATATAAAAGTGATTTTATAAAATGACCACGGTGTGAAATAAGCGTTTGGTTGTTAAAGAGACCGGGATCGGATATTGTCATTCTCTCTGCCAATATAGAAAACCACTTTTACAACTGTGCATATGGTGGAGATTCCAGAACGAAGTAGGATGGTTTAGCGACATCCATATGAGGTATTAACGCAGCCTTGACTTCTACGAGTCAGCTTGATGTGACTAAAACAGGAGCCACACCGGGCCAAGTGAGGTCACACCTCCGATGGAGCATGCTTCTTCGATGTCATTCTATTACTTTGTGATTTGATTGGGTGCACCTTTGATTATGGGAGTGTGTCTCGAGGTGGGCGGTAGTAGCTGTTATGCATTACCACCAGTCCGAATCCGTAGAACGGTAGTATCCTACCCTGGGCATTGCCTCGCGTGCCTCGTCACGGGCCTTATCACACCCTCTATGAGTTTGTTTTGTACCGTACCTATGGAATGCTCCCTGAGTATCCCATCAGTTTGGTGGGGCTTACAGTATCTGTATAGACTACTGGAATATATAAAATGTGTTAAGGGGGATATGGGTAACGCCTTAACGCTATTTTAATAGTTTACTTTACTTTAGACATTATCTATGTAGCGTATTGTACTATGTATGTAGATAGTTTAACGGATCCTTAAAGGGTGGAATCCCAAACATCCTTTAAGTTATTTTGTATTTCACTTGACATTTCACTTGAGTTGATTTACTGGTATAAGAATGTTAATCTTGACTCGAGTGTTTTGTGTTTTGCTTTATGCTCGGGTCAGACTGAGTGTTACATCATTTGGAACTCACCTTCGGAGCTTGAAGCTTTGCTTGAAGATCTGTCTTATATCTATTCGGCTTTCAGTATTTCACTTATTTCCAGTTGTTTATATTCAGACTTGTCATTTTCCATTGTATTTGACTCTGTTTATTGTAGTAGCTTCATGAACTACTATATATCTATTCCGCTACTTATTGTTGTAATACTCTGTGTCTATGATTCTATGATTGATTTTATTTACTGTATATGCTAAGTTTTGCCAAATATAAATTAACAATTTGTTGTTTTGAGCAATTCAAGTCTGGCATGAGTGGATGATTGTCGATTTGAATGGTTTGAAATGCCTAGTCATTACAGTGATAGGGTTCGATCTGATGCCCTGAAAGAGGAAGTTAAAAGGTTGCTTGAGAACGGGTTCATTCGAGAGGTCTTTTATCTAAAATGGTTGGCAAATCCGGTGTTGGTGAAAAAGACAAATGGAAAATGGAGAACATGTGTCAATTATACGGATCTGAACAAAACATGCACAAAATACTTTTATCCACTCCCTAGAATAGATCGACTAGTTGATGCAAATAGTGGTCATAAGCTATTGTCCCTCATGGATGCATATTCAAGATATAACCAAATACCCATGTTCAAATTAGACGAAGAGCATACAAGCTTCATTACTGATTGGGGAATCTTCTATTATAAAAAAAATGCCTTTCGGGTTGAATAATGCGAGAGCGACTTATCAAATATTAGTCAACAGAATGTTCAAAAAGCAAATCGGATGAAATATGGAAGTTTATGTGGATGACATGCTGCTAAAGTCTCATGAAATTGAGAATCACCTTAAGGGTCTTGAAGAAAATTTCAAAGTGTCACGAAGGTATCAAATCCGACTAAATCCTCAGAAATGTTCTTTTGAAGTTCTTTTCGGGAAATTCGTAGGCTATATCGTTAGCGCAGAAGGAATTAGAGCCAGTCCTAACCAGATTCAGGCTATCAAAGACATGGCCGAACCTAAAACCAGAAAAGATGTAATGAGCTTGAATGGTAGAGTTGTTGCCCTAATTAGATTTTTCTCCAAGGCAACCGATAAATGCATCCCTGTCTTCAATGTGATTAACAAAAGAAGGAATTTTGAATGGGGAGAGGATTGTAAGAAAGCCTTCCACGAATTAAAAAATAATTTAGAAAGTCTCCTATATTATCCAGCCCCGTAGATGGAGAAAGCCTATATTTGTATATGGCAGTTCAAAACATGCGGTTAGTTCAGTGCTAATTAGTGAGGAGAATGGAACTCAACTTCCCATTTACTATGTAAACAGGCGATTGAAAGATGTTGTGGTTTGGTATCCGGTCATAGAAAAGTAAGCTTACTATTTGATACCGACGGCACGAAAACTCAGAGGGTACTTTCCAGCGCATCCAATTAGATTATTGACCAACTTTCCACTCAAACAAGTTTTCAGTAAACCTGAGACTTCAGCGAGGCTAGTAAAATAGGGAATTGAACTTAGTCAGTATGACATCGAATTTCAGCCACGAGCAGTAATTAAAAGGCAGGCTTTACTAGACTTTATCAATGAATGCACAAGCTTTGTTACAGAACAAGCACAGAAAGAGAAGAATCAAAACCCATATGGCAACTATATATGGATGGAGCATCAAATGAGCAGGGAGTTGGAGCAAGGTACGTCATAATCACACCCGATGGTCAATGCTTGCATTATGCCATGAAGCTAGGGTTTGCTGCAACAAATAACGTAGTAGATAAAGCCTGTAACATAAAATTCCACGGATTCAAATCTTTAGTGATTCTTAGCTAATGGTAAATCAGATAAAGCAAATATATCACACTAAGGACAACAACTATCCTTGTATGTAAAGAAAGTGTAGAAAATGCTCACCTTATTTGAAGATTTTTCTATACACCAAGTCCCAAGGGAAGAAAACCCTCAGGCAGATTCATTAGCAAAGTTGGCTAGTTCAAGAGGAGCCCCAGAAACCCGAATCGTACCAGCAGGGTACCAAGCAAATCCTAGCATCGAAGAGGGAATACTCGAACAAGGAAAGGAATTGTTGGCTCTGAATAGATCCAAAGCCATGACACAAGAAAGAAAAGAAACGAAAATTGATAAAGAAATCCCATATGAGGAGTTTAATCATCCAAGGGTAGATGACTATTATAGTGACACTTGGATGTCACCTATTGTCGAATATCTTACTAAGGGGATAGTACCATCCGACAAAATGGAAGCTAGGAAAATCAAGCGACATGCTCCACCTTTCACAATGATGAATGGAATTCTTTATAAGAAAGGATATGCCTTACCATACTTAAGGTGTGAGTTTGGAGGATGGGATGAAACTATTGGTGGAAGTGCATGAAGGATTTTGCGAAGACCATTCCAACGGGGTAAAGTTGTTAAAGAAAATAATGAGACAAGGTTTCTATTGGCCTCAAATGGTGGGTCAAGCTATTGAATATGTAAAGAAATGTGGAAGATGCGAGAAATACTCAAAGATTCCTTGATTACCACCAAGTCAATTAACGCCGATCTCTAGTCCATGGCCCTTCGATATATGGGGAATCGACTTAATCGGGCCATTGCCAATTTCCAAAGGAGGAGAAAAATATGTTGTAGTGGCCATTGACTACTTTACTAAGTGGGTAGAAGCAGAACCATACCCCAAAATCATTTCTGGAAAAGTGCTTAGTTATGTCATTAAAAACATCATTACCAGATTTGGGATCCCTTATAAGATTATATTTGATAATGGAACACAATTTGAAAGTGAAGAGTTTTCTCGATTTTGTCATAAGAATGGGATTATAAAAAGCTTTTCTTCCGTGGCACATCCAAAGGCTAATGTAGCCGTCGAGGCGGAAAATAAGACTATTAAGGCTATCTTGAAAAAGGGAAGAATAAAGCCAAAAGAAATTGGGTAGAAGAATTTCCACGTGTACTCTGGGCCTATCGAACATCCACTAGAACTATAACGGGTATACCCCTTATTCTTTAACATATGGGTGTGAAGCAATGTTGCAAATTGAAATTGAGGTACCCTCACATCGAAGAACCGTATATGCATTTGATCCAAACAAAGAATTGGAGAAAGAATCAGTTGATTTAATACATGAGCTAAGAGATGAAGCAACTATTCGGACTGTAGAATATCAGATGAGAATCTCGAAATACTACAACTCAAAAGTAAAAAAAAGATCATTTCAAGAGGGAGACTTAGTACTCTAAAGGGTGATGGCAAACACTAGAAATCTTGCGGATGGACCACTAGGACCAAACTGGGATGGTCCCCTAATCGTATGCAAAGTAATTCCTCCTGGAGATTATAAGTTATGTCGATCAGATGGCAATATAGTTCCAAGAATGTGGAATGCGGAACACTTGCGACCATATTTTCTCACAATGAATGAATAAAGCACCTATTCCTTGAGAAAAGTCTACATGGTCGGGAGTTGAATTCTCCTTAAAAATGGAAATTACCTTAAACTATCAAAGCCTTTGTCCATGCCGAGTTAGCCAAGTCAAAGCGCATCCTGGAGGGAGGTTAGAGTAAGCCTTTATCCACGCCACGCTATGGCCAGGTTAAAGCGTCGATAAGCCCTTGATCGCACCACGCTATAGCCAGATCAAGGCACCTCCTGGGGGTAGGTTAGAGTAAGCCTTTATCCACACCATGCTATTGCCAGGTTAAAGCATAAACAAGCCCTTGATTGCGCCACGCTATAGCCAAGTCAAGGCACCTCTTGGAGGGAGGACGGAGTAAGCCCTTGGTCCTGCCATGCTATGGCCTGGCCAAGCCACCGAATAAGCCTTCAGTCCCGCCTATAAGGCCTGGCTAGAGCACCTCCTGGAGGGAAGTTGGGTAAGTCCTTGCGTCCTGCTTGTGGATATGCTAACCAAGCGCAACCGACAACAATGGACTAAAACGTCCGAGCCCGAGAAGTGGCATATTAAACAACGACAACATACAAGGCCTAAAGGGTAGCACATGTCAAAAGAGTAAAAACCCAAAGAGTGGCGCAGAACAGAAGGCTTAAATAAGAATCTACAGCCTCTGACTAGTTTCCAAAAGAGAATTTCGGAACTTCACTTACTAATACCCGAATCTGGGTTTCAGGTCTTTTACTATTGATTTCTGGTCTTCATAATACATGAATCTAGGTTTCGGGTCTCTTACTATTAATTTATGAACTTCACTTGTTAATACCTGAACCTGGGTTTCGTGTCACTTATTATTAATTTCTGGACTTCACTAATTAATACTCGAATTTGGGTTTCAGGACTCTTATTATTAACTTCTGGACTTCATTTATTAATTCCCAAATATAGGATTTAGACTACTATTATTAAGATCTTTATCATGGAATTCTGGATCTCATTTTATTAATACTCAAATCTAGGTTTTGAGTCTTTTACTATTTCATTTGTCAATGCCCGAATCTGGGTTCCAAGGAAGTTGATATTGAGATCTCAATGGATTTCTGGTCTTTAATTAAAACTCTTGTTTATCTCACTATCTGAATCAGGGTCACTACTAACTTTCGAACAACATTTCTCAATATCTAAATCTTGGTTTCAGGATTATTATTATTTCTAATAGGGGTTTCTATATACCCGTTATTTACCCCCAAATAAAGATTCATGGTGTTCAATGACTTATTTTCAGATGATAATTTATGGATTTTTATTACCAGACACTTGTTATTACCAGAAGAAATCTCTTGGACTTCAATTATTAAAGTTAGATTAAGATTTTATGTTTGGTCTTCTATTAATATAATAGAGAATTAGTTTCTAAACTTCTTTTGTTATTACCAAAGTTAGATGATGGGACTTCTAATACTGCCAGACCATAGTTTCAGATCTCCAATCATTCTCAACTATGGATTTCTTATCATTCACTACAAGAAAATCTGTTATTGGTTGCAATATATAGTAGTGTTTAATAACTAAGTGCAACCATTTGTAAAAATAAAAAATCAACATTGCTAAAGTGTAATTCCACCAACATTTTTAGTTGGCGCTAAAACTTTCTCCTTCCCCGCATTCATTTTTATTTTTTCGTTAACTCATCTTCAGTGAAAATCATCCAAATCTCTAAATTAAACTTCTCTCAACAGGAAACAAAAAAATCTCTTAAATATGATTCATAAAAAATACATACCTCCTTCGTCTTCAGCTTGGGGCCTCATCCCATTAGAGTATTCAGCCAATCTACCGCATTCACAACATCGCTTCACTTCTCAGCCTCCTATGCCATGCTTCGGTGAATTTTTTAAAGATTCATTAGTTTTTCAACTTTGTTCAAATTCGAATGATATTAGAATTCAAAATTCGAATTGACAAGGAAGAGGTCAATTTTCTTTCTTTATTGTTTTTTAAAGAAATAATTGTTTTGCAACTGCAATTATACGAATACTGGGGTTTAATCGTTAATTGTTAATTTGGATTGTCAGGATTTGGGAGAATTTATGAAGGATTTTATGAGTGTTGTGGAAGTGGTAAAGTCAGAGGTGAGATCATTAATTTACTGATTTGAGTATTAGATATTTAAAGTAAGTTAAAAGTTTTCAATGTTAATGTTAGATTTATTTTTTATCAGCACGTGAAGAGCTTTGAGGAAATACAGCAGATTTTTGATGATTTGGTGAGTGGAATGTGGATGGATTTCAGATTTCGTAAGTTATTATTTGCATAATTCAAATATGAGGAAATATCTATAACCATTTTGACCATTTAAGTTTTCCATGCACTTAATGCAAAAATAGAGGTTCAAAACATTTAAAAATAGAGGATTGATCCTTTTTCCAATTTAGTTAAGCTTTCACTATTTTATTCTTGTTGCCATGTATTTTATGCCAACAAATACAATGTGCTTTATAGCGCTTCTCCTTCCAACTTTTTTGCTAACAAAGAAAAATTTGTTTATACGTCATTAAAATTCTCTCTAATTCATTTATTTTATTTTATCTTGTCTTATGGCTCAATGCTTAGTCTAAGCCACAATCAAGACCATTTCAACTTGAAAGTTTTGGTAATAACCCTGGTTTGGAGATTACCTTTCAATATTGAATTATAATGATAATTGTAATTAAATATTGTAAATTAAATTAAAATTGGAGAAATTAAATTGTTTGTTTAGAATAAACAATGGATTTGGAATTTAAAATGAGAAATGAAATTCCAAGCTTTATTCTATTTTGTTTAGAGTGATAATAAATGGAAGATGGGCTTTAAATAATGAAAATGATTTCATTTTAGTGAAAATACAATAATTATATTAATTATTGTCCATTAGCTTCTTTTAATAATTTTTAAAAGAAGCATGTAATTTTTAAAGGTGGTTTACTGAAATAAAAGATGGAAATTGGGTTAAAAATAAGTTTTGGCTGTAAATAATATTTTGAAATGGTTTGAAATATTTTTCTAAACGAGAAAATAAATTTTGTGGAATTTTAGAAGTTAAAAATAATGTTTTATTCATTTATTTGAGTAAATGGTGTATTTTATTTAAATAAAGGATTTTAATAATAACAGTGTTTTAAAAATACAAATTAATCTTTTTATATGGTAAGAAACGTTTTATTTTACAAGTATGTAAATTATCATATTTTTCTTTTGTGTAAATAAGAAGAAAATGGATTTTTATTTGTGTATATGTGATATATACACATATTTCTTGGTTAAATGTTGATTTTTAGCCTAAACCATATTATTTCCTTTTATTTTCAAATCCAACTCAGCCCATTAAGCCTTGGCCTGGTAAGAAGGAGAAAGAACAAGAATTGGTTGTACGTTCATTCTTATTACCTTCTTCCTCCTTTAGCCTAAAAGCAAAGCCAGTAAACCAAACTTCTCAAATTCAAAAATTAACCAATTTCTTCATTTTAATTCAACCAAATTCAAACCTTTGCAAGCTAGAGATAAATAAGAGGTATACAACTCCAAATCATACAATTTCATCACCAAATTCCTTTTACAGCAAGAAATTTTCTAAATTTTTACTGTATTTGTTTTGCATGTTCTGTAATTGCTTTCTACAGGTTCTCAAGGCTTACAATCTCAAGCAAGCTTCTTCTTTTCATCAAATATCCGAGCTTTTGCAACAAATCAGCAAGATGAGTTGATAAGCTCACAAATTTAGCAAAAACAAAAATGTTAAATGCTTGAATCTGTGCAAAATAAGCTACTGTAGTCGTTTTCTTTTGACAATTTTTCTTTTCTATGAAACTATTTTATACTGCTTATTTGCATTCTTATATCTTTTGATTCCAGCAATGAAGTGCTGTTGGATTTCTTTCGGTTCGTAGTTCAAGTGTAGAAGTTCATGCCTGTAAAATTTGGTTGCAAAATAATGTGATTTGAATGGTCAAATCTGTGCTTGAATATCAAAACGGAGCAGAAAAACATAGGGAAAACAAATCCGTAGCCTGGGTCGACCAGGCAGTCGACCCAGCAAGCACCAGGTCGACCTGGTGGTCGACCTAGCGATCGACCTGGCCTGTTGGCTGGGTCGACTCTTGGTTGGCCCAGGTGCGTGCATTTGTGGTCGTTGTCCCTATGCTTTTGTAGCTTGTTTTGAAGTATTCACCTTGAATTGTGATGGTTTTGTCACTTGTTTTGCTGCAAATATTGAGATGATTATAGGCCATGATGTCTATCAATAGACTAGCCGAATTTTGGAGATTTTGAAAGTCAAATTTTGAATTATTTTGATTTTAATTTGAATTTGAATATCAGTTTGAGTGATTTTCTTCGTTTTGATTCGTTTTCAAGCAAGGTTTTCTCTAAATCTTTTTGAAATGATTTTTAAAATTAATAGGCATTTAAAAATAATTATTATATGATATTTTGAAGTATTTTCAAGTGTAAAACCTATTTATTCTCTATAATAAGGGAATTTTCAAATATGGATTTTCAAATTGATTTGGGAAATTAGTTTTCAAAGCTTGTTTTCCAAAGTAAATTATTTTATATATAAATTACACGTTTTTGCACATTTTGAGCGAATGAGAAGGAGAATTAAATGGTTTGGTAAAACATGAGGTATGGGACAAGTGCGTTTATCTTATCGGTTAATTCCCGACTTGTCCGTTTGATCGTTTTGACCTTTGGGTCGAGTTTACCGATGAGATGAGGTAAACTTTTTTCTGATTTGAGTGTGAAATTTACTAGCAGTTAGTAAACCGTTTAGTGCGAATGTGTGGTATGGGACACACGTTAACATTGTTCGGGTTCCTATCCGAGATTTTGTGACACATTTGTCTAAGAGTCGTATTTGCCAGTACTGGACCTTCGGGTCATTTGTCCTTCGGGATGTTTGCCTAAGAGACATTTGTCATTGCGACGTATTTGTCCTTTGGGATGTTTGTCTAAGAGACGTATTTATTTGTCCTTCGGGACGTTTGTCTAACAGACGTGGCACCTTATTTGAGAGTACAGTACTTCGCAGGCTTCGGGCATAAGCACGTGCTATATCTTTAAGATGATTTCATTGATGTTTGTGATTTCCCAAGCGTATCGCCTTTTTATTGTTGGTCATTTGAGCATTTTCGGATATTATATATATATATATACACGGCGATTACTTCACGGGAATTTGAACTCTTGTGAGTTCTATTTTTGAGACTTGTGTTGCCTACACTGGCGTTATTGAGTTCTGCCATTTGGCGTTCACTTGAGATTTTATTCTCCTCTTTGAAGATATATTTGCCTTATGGCGTGTTTGAGATGGGGTCTCTTTGTGCATGTTTTGGATTGCCGATTTGGCGGGTTTAAGTTTTTCCCCTAAACCATAATTGGTGTTTTATGAATGCCGATGATATGAGGCTCTCTACTTTTAGCGTTTTATGAGTTGTTCCATCTCTTTTGAGATTATATGTTGTGTACTAATACCCTTCATCATATGAAGTAACTATACACTTTAAATTGTCCCTTCTCACTTGGGAATATTATCACTTTATCCTTATGCTCATATTATTGCTTATCCTTGTAAACTGATTTGTTTAACTAGACTGACCCGTGTATTTATACTCGGGTCAGATCGAGGTGTTTCAAGTTAGGTACATTTGGACTTAGCCTATTCTGCTTCCGCATTGACAATTCTGGTAGCTCTTTTTGATATGGCTTTTTGTGTAGTCCTTTTTGTTTGCTACTCTGATATGTATATTCTTTTGACTCGCTTGTATATTGTGGTAGCTATACCACTTGACATGTATCATTTTGTATACTTTGTGATGTATCTGTATATGTGTGTGTGTGTGTGTGTATATATATATATGTGTGTGTGTGTGTGTGATGGTCTACTGTTCTGTGATGTGTTTGCATTTGAGTTGTTGTATTTTTTTCTGATAGATCCTATAGCCACCTATGGCTTTGTATTAAGTATTTATTGGATATGTCGATCCTCTTAAGATAAAAATATATATATATAGCATTTGTCGACGTATTCAATAGATATTTAAGACAAGACTATAGATGGTCGCTCCTAACCAGCCCTATTCTCCGCATTAGTAGACAGTATTACCGAGTAATACTCTTTGTTAATGTGGGTCTCAGGATGGGGCGTCACAGCTTGGTATCAGAGTTGAGTTTAGAAAAATATATGATAAACATAGAATAGGTGCACATATAACGGTACATCTAAGTGTTATACAAGTGTTACGAATTCCTTAATCATCGTGCCTTTGACCTTTTCTTGTCCTTTGGGGTAGATAGAAGTTTGGGAATACGTCCAGGCATGCATTTTAATTCCATAGTATTCCTTATTGAATTAATGATATCTACCCTATGAATAATCTTTATCTTATCTTTACTTTCAGCTAATGGCTGGAAGAGGTAGAGGACGACGCTCGGATGTTGGGCAATCTAGCGGCTTGCATCCGGACGGCGTTTATATGTCTACCGATCAGTTTATGGAGTTATTTAGGAGCACTCAGCCTCCATCTCCAACTCGAACATCTCCTCTGTGCATGTCTGTCTTTGCGCGCTTGTCCAGTGATTTCTCCCATCTCGGAGGAAAGTCGTTCAAAGGCTCCGAGTCCGTTCTTGAGGTCCAAGCATGGATTCGTACGTGCGAGCACATCTTCTCTCGCATGGATCTTTCAAACCACGATAGAGTTCTCGTAGCATCTAGCATGTTGCAAGAGCGTTCCCTTGATTGGTACGAGCTTCTCATAGCCGAACTTAATGAGTCTACTCTTTCTTGGACTCGGTTTTGGGAACGATTCGAGCTCAAATTCATTCCTGAATCTGAGAAAGCTTTATTGGCCCGTCACTTTCTTGAGCTGAAGCAAGGGAAGTCATCTATCTCTGGTTATGTTTCATCATTCGAGGCCTTATCAAAGTATGGTCTTGAATACATTAGCACTTCCTATAAGAAGAATCTGAAGTTTGTCTCTGGTCTTAAGAAGTATCTCAAGAAGTCTTTGATGCTCCGGTTCAAGCTTTCTTTCGAGGAGTTGGTTGACTCGGCGCTTCATCTCGAAGCTGTCGAGAAAGAGTGCGAGAGTGATGATGAGGTTGAGGTTCGCAAGAACCCCAATAAGAAGAAGTTCCCATTTCATAAGCCGAAGTTTTTCCCTTCCAAGAAGAAGAAGCCCGTTGGATCTGGTCCTAGTTCTCAGCCTAGTGGAACACCTCCTACTCGGAAGGGGTGTTTCAGTTGTGGTTTTCCTGACCACATGATCTGTGACTGCCCTAAGCCTATTATTTGCCGCTATTGCAAGAAGGAGGGTCAACGAGTTGCCACTTATCCTATTGCTCCGAATACCCAGTCTGGAAAGCTGAATGTAGTGGATGCTTCCGGAGGGTCTTCTCAGCGTAGAGGTACATCTCCTTCTACCCTTAAAGGCTCTACTTTATTCCATGATCATTCTATTCGAGTTCTCTTCGATACGGGTGCGTCGCATTTCGTATCGAAAGAGCCCGTTGATGCTATTTCTTTGGATGTTTCATGTCTTGTTGCTTCATTGAGGATTGTGAATCCTATCAGGGGATCTTCAACCCTTAGCATGCTTTGTGATGATGTTAAGATTGTTTTATATGGATTTTCTTTCTGTGCGAATCTGTACGTTATTTCTTATTTGGGTTTTGATATGATTTTGGGTATGGACTTGCTAGTGCGATACGATGCCAGGATTATTTGTTCTGAGAGAGTTTTATATCTTCGACATCCAGATTCGTCTGCTCTGCTATCACTTGTTCTTCGAAATGTGGAAAATTTCGAAATGGCTTTATATTCCCTAGACTCACGAGATGATGATGATATATCTCGTATACCTATTGTTTGTGATTTCTCTGATGTATTTGAGACTGTTTCAGGTTTACCACCCAAGCAGGCAATCGAGTTCTGCATTGATCTCATTCCGGGCATGCAGCCAGTTAGTCATCCTCCCACGAGGATGTCTACAAAGGAAAATAAGGAACTCAAGAAGCAGCTTTTAGAGTTTGAGTCCAAGTAGTTGGTTCTGTTCAGTTTTTACCGTGGGGTGCCACGGTCGTCTTCGTGAAGTAGTCCGATGGAACTCTTAGGCATTGCATCGACTATCGCAAGCTTAATGAGTTGACCATCAAGAATAGATATATGTTTCCTAGGATAGACGATATGTTCGATCAATTGATTCTCGGCTCGACCTTGCCATTGGCTTTCATCAGCTCCGAGTTGCGGAAGATAGCATTCCTCCTACAGCTTTCCGCACTTGATATGGATCTTAGGAGTGGCTCGTTATGCTGTTCGATTTGACGAACGCTCCTGCTTTCTTTGTCGATCTTATGAATCGGGTATTCCAGAAATATCTTAATAAGTTCGTCCTTGTGTTCATCGACGACATTCTTGTTTATTTGAAGTCGGAAGCCGAGCATGCTAATCACTTGCGAATTGTCTTGAGTACTCTTCTTCGTCATCAGCTTAAAGCCAAATTCTCCAAGTGCCACTTCTTGGAGAATAAGGTTAAGTTTTTAGGCCACGTTATTTCCTCTGAAGGCATTTCAGTCGATACTTCGAAGATCGAAGCCATCCAGAATTGGAAGAGGCCTGAGAATGTTCATGAGATTCGCAGCTTCCTTGGATTGGCAGGTTACTACCGCCGATTCATTAAGGATTTTTCCCGCATTGTGCTTCCTCTCACCAGCCTTACTCGGAAAGGCGTTCGATTTACTTGGTCTGATAAGTGTGAAGCTTCTTTTTAGCAGTTGAAGGAGCTTCTCACTAATGCTCCTATTCTTGTGGTTCCCGAAGGGAATTGAGATCTTATTGTCTACACCGATGCTAGTCATTGTGGCCTCGGTGCCGTGCTTATGCAGAAGGATCTGGTAGTTGCTTATGCTTCTAAGCAACTGCGACCGAATGAAGTTCACTACGCCACTCATGACCTCGAGTTAGCTGCATTTGTCTTCGCCTTGAAGATTTGGTGACACTATTTATTAAGTGATCATTTAATTCTCTATACCGATCACAAGTCCTTGAAATATCTGTTCACTCAGAAGGAGCTCAATATGAGGCAACAACATTGACTCGAGTGTCTTGCCTCCTATGACTTCGATATCCAGTATACCCCTGGTAAGGGTAATCGTGTTACTGATGCGCTTAGTCGCAAACATTCGGCTGTTGTTTCTATGATGCTAGCTGAGTCGGATGTTCTAGAGACCTTATCCCTTTGTGATATTCGTGATCGAGCTCCGTCTTCTGATTCTCCTATCTTATTATTCAGTTTGGAAACTCGACCCGGTTTATTGGATCGTATTGTCGATGCTTAGCGGCATGATCCCGATCTTGTATACCTTATCCAGATTTGTGAGTCTGAGTCCCATGCCGAGGAGTTGCCGGATTTCAGTATTGATTCTCATAGGTGTCTTTGCAAGAAGAACCATCTAGTCATGCCTTCTGATTCTACACTTAGGCGTGACAATCTCGATGACTGTCACCATTTAAGTATACCATTCTTCCCGGCAGTAGTAAGATGTATGCCGATATGCATCACCTTTATTATTGGGAAGGCATGAAGCGCGTTGTGGCGAGTTATGTGAGTAATTGCATGACTTGTTAACTTATCAAAGCCAAACATCAGTGCCCTTCTGGTCTCCTTCAGCCTCTAGAGATTCCATTATGGAAATGGGATCAAATTTCGATGGATTTCATTGATGGCCTACCTCGTTCGAGATCGAGCCATTCTAGCATTTGGGTTATTATTGATCGCCTCACCAAATCAGCTCATTTCATTACTATTAAGTCTAATAGGAGTGCTTCTCTTTTGGCCAAGTTATATATAAAGGAAATCGTGAGACTTCACGGTGTTCCAAGTTCGACTGTGTGTGACCGTGATCCGCTTTTCACGAGTCATTTCTGGCAGAGTCTTCAGCAAGCTTTGGGAACAAAGCTTAATTTCAGCACAACATATCATCCGCAGTCTGATGGACGAAATGAACGGGTGAATCGTATTCTTGAGGATCTTCTCCATGCTTGCATTCTAGATTTCGGTGGTAGTTGGGAGAATCACCTACCTCTTGTAGAATTCTCCTATAACAATAGTTTTCAGTCTAGTATCGGTATGGCTCCTTTCGAAGCCCTTTACGGAAGGCCATGTCGATCACCTTCTTGTTGGTTGGAATCTGGAGAGAAGCTTATTCTTGGCCCAAATTCTATTCGTGATTCATCTGAGAAGATTATTCTTATTCGTCAGAGAATGAAAGAGGCATAGAGTCGCCAGAAATCCTATACGGACAACCATATGAAGCCTCTCGAATTCCCTATTGGTGATCTCGTTTTCATTCGTGTTTCTCCTTTGAAAGGGGTTATGCGTTTCAGTACGACTGGGAAATTGGCTCCTCGCTTTATAAGACCATTTCCTATTAGTGAATGTATTGGCCCTGTGGCTTATAGAGTTTCACTTCCAGCTTATCTATCTGGCATTCATGACGTGTTTCATGTCTCTCAACTTCGGAAGTGTCTTCGAGAGTCAGATTCTGTTATCGATTCTCCTGATTTGCAAGAGCTTGAGATCTCACTAGCCCTATCTATTGTGCAGCAGCCTATTCGCGTACTTGCTTCGGAGGTGAGACGCCTTGGAAACAAGGACGTGCTGCTTGTTAAAGTTCATCGGTCCGCTAATCCCAATGACTGCACTTGGAAAACCAGAGAGTTCATCGAGCATTCATATCCCGGTTTTCTATCTTCACATAGCGATGGTGAGAGTATCTCTTTATCTCAAGCTTATTTTTTTCTTTTTGAGTGATGAAATTAAATAGTTGAATACAAATTCTTCTCTAGGAATTGCAAGGACGCAATTTTGTTAAGGGTGGGAGTCTGTAACAACCCTGGTGTGAAGATTACCTTTCAATATTGAATTATAATGATAATTATAATTTAATATTGTAAATTAAATTAAAATTGGAGAAATTAAATTGTTTATTTGGAATAAACAATGGATTTGGAATTTAAAATGAGAAATGAAATTCCAAGCTTTATTCTATTTTGTTTGGAGTGATAATAAATGGAATATGGGCTTTAAATAATGAAAATGATTTCATTTTAGTGAAAATACAATAATTATATTAATTAATGTCCATTAGATTCTTTTAATAATTTTTAAAAGAAGTATGTAATTTTTAAAGGTGGTTTATTGAAATAAAAGATGGAAATTAGGTTAAAAATAAGTTTTGGCTATAAATAATGTTTTGAAATGGTTTGAAATATTTTTCTAAGTGAGAAAAGAAATTTTGTGGAATTTTAGAAGTTAAAAACAATGTTTTATTCATTTATTTGAGTAAGTGGTGTATTTTTGTTAAATAAAGGATTTTATTAATAAAAATGTTTTAAAAATATAAATTAATCTTTTTATATGGTAAGAAATGTTTTATTTTACAAGTATGTAAATTATCATATTTTTCTTTTGTGTTAATAAGAAGAAAATGGATTTTTATTTGTGTATATGTAATATATACACATATTTCTTTGTTAAGTGCTGATTTTTAGCCTAAACCATATTATTTCCTTTTATTTTCAAATCTAACTCAGCCCATTTAGCCTTGGCCTGGTAAGTAGGAGAAAGAAAAAGAATTGGTTGTACGTTCATTCTTATTACCTTCTTCCTCCTTTAGCCTAAAAGCAAAGCCTGTAAACCAAACCTCTCAAATTCAAAAATCAAGCAATTTCTTCATTTTAATTCAACCAAATTCAAATCTTTTTGCAAGTTAGAGATAAATAAAAGGTATGCAACTCCAAATCATACAATTTCATCACCAAATTCCTTTTATAGTAAGACATTTTCTAAATTTTTACAGTATTTGTTTTGCATGTTCTGTAATTGCTTTCTACAGGTTCTCAAGGATTATAATCTCAAGCAAGCTTCCTCTTTTCATCAAAAATCCGAGCTTTTGCAACAAATCAGCAAGGTGAGTTGATAAGCTCACATATCTAGCAAAAAAAATGCTAAATGCTTGAATCTGTGCAAAATAAGCTACTGTAGTCGTTTTCTGTTGATAGTTTTTCTTTTCTATGAAACTGTTTTAAACTGCTTCTTTGCATGCTTATATCTTTTGATTTTAGAAATGAAATGCTGCTGGATTTCTTTCTATTGGTAGTTCAGTTGTAGTAGTTCATGTTTGTAAAATTTGGTTGCAAAATAATGTGATTTGAATGGTCAAATCTGTGCTTGAATATCAATACGGAGCAGAAAAACCCAGGGAAAACAAATCCGTAGCCTGGGTCGAACAGGCGGTCGACCCAGCAAGCACCAGGTCGACCTAGCGGTCGACCTGGCATCTTGGCTGGGTTGACTCCTGGTTGTCCCAGGTGCGTGCATTTGTGGTCATTGTCCCTATGCTTTTGTAGCTTGTTTTGAAGTATTCACCTTGAATTGTGGTGGTTTTGTCACTTGTTTTGCTGCAAATATTGAGATGATTATAGGCCATGATGTCTATCAATAGACTAGCCGAATTTTGGAGATTTTGAAATTCAAATTTTGAATTATTTTGAATTTATTTTGAATTTGAATTTGAATATCGGTTTGAGTGATTTTCTTCGTTTTGATTCGTTTTCGAGCACGGTTTTCTCCAAATCCTTTTGAAATGATTTTTAAAATTAATGGGCATTTCAAAATAATTATTATATGATATTTTGAAGTATTTTCAAGTGTAAAACCTATTTATTCTCTATAATAATGGAATTTTAAAATATGGATTTTCAAATTGATTTCGGAAATTAGTTTTCAAAGCTTGTTTTCCAAAGTAAATTATTTTATATATAAATTACACGTTTTTTCACATTTCAAGCGAATGAGAAAAAGGATTAAACGGTTTGGTAAAACATGTCATATGGGACACGTGCGTTTACCTTATCGGTTAATTCCCGACTTGTCCGTTTGATCGTTTTGACCTTCGGGTTGAGTTTACCGATGAGATGAGGTAAACTTTTTACCGATTTGAGTGTGAAATTTACTAGCGGTTAGTAAACCGTTTAGTGCGAACATGTGGTATGGGACAAACGTTAAAACTGTTCGGGTTTCTATCCGAGAGTTTGTGACACATTTGTCTAAGAGATGTATTTGCCAGTACTGGACCTTCGGGTCATTTGTCCTTCGGTATGTTTGTCTAAGAGACGTTTATCATTACGACATATTTGTACTTTGGGATGTTTGTCTAAGAGACATATTTATTTGTCCTTTGGGATGTTTGTCTAAGAGACGTGGCGCCTTATTTGAGAGAACAGTACTTGGCAGGCTTCGCCATAAGCATGTGCTATATATATATACGGCGATTACCTCATGGGAGTTTGAACTCTTGTGAGTTCTATTTTTGAGACTTGTGTTGCCTACACTAGCGTTATTGAGATTTTCTTTTTGGTGTTCACTTGAGATTTTATTCTCCTCTTTGGAGATATATTTGCCTTATGGCGTGTTTGAGATGGGATCTCTTTGTGCATGTTTTGGATTGCCGATTTGGCGGGTTTAAGTTTTTCCCCTAAACCATAATTGATGTTTTATGAATTCCGATGATATGAGGCTCGCTACTTTTAGCGTTTTATGGGTTGTTCCATCTCTTTTGAGATTATATGTTGTGTAGTAATATCCTTCATCATATGAAGTAACTATACACTTTAAATTGTACATTCTCACTTGGGAATATTATCACTTTATCCTTATGCTCATATTATCGTTTATCCTTGTAAACTGATTTGTTTAGCTAGACTGACCCATGTATTTATACTCGGGTAAGACCGAGGTGTTTCAGGTTAGGTACATTTGGACTTAGCATATTCTGCTTCCGCATGGACTATTCTGCTAGCTCTTATTGATATAGCTTTTTGTGCAGTCCTTTTTGTTTGCTACTCCGATATGTATATTCTTTTGACTCGCTTGTACATTGTGGTTGCTATACCACTTGACATGTATCATTTTGGATACTCTGTGATGTATCTGTATATATGTGTGTGTGTATATATATATATGTGATGATCTACTGTTCTGTGATGTGTTTGCATTTGAGTTGTTGTATTTTTTTCTGATAGATCCTATAGCCACCTATGGCTTTGTATTAAGTATTTATTGGATATGTCGATCCTCTTGAGATAGAAAAATATATATATAGCATTTGTCGACGTATTCAATAGATATTTAAGACAAGGCAATAGATGGTCGCTTCTAACCAGCCCTATTCTCCACATTAGCAGACAGTATTACCTAGTAATACTCTTTGTTAATGTGGGTCTCGGGGTGGGGCGTCATAGTTTTGTTATAATGATGCCGTCTATTAATGAATTGTAAATAGTATTAGATCGGTAATATATATCACAAACTATGATATTGAAATTTATGTTTACCTTCTTATTTCTCTCAAATTTTCTGCAGTGATATTGCCTCTATTATGGCATATAAATGCATAGTGATTGTTTTCCTCATGATGATGATAATTAATATTTCTATTATTCTTCCATGAAATGAAGGAATTATGAGCATGGATAATTTTGTAGGTGATGATAAAGGATAATAAGGTTGAGGATAATTTGAGTTGAACTTATGGGCAAGAGAACAGTGGAGGTGCATCAAAATGCATACAATATCGGGCAATGAGAGCTTATAACTTATGGGTGCTGATAGGATGCTCAATGATATTATATGCACATGAGGTATTTTGTCCTCTTTATTTATACATTTTCGTTAAAAATTATTTATAGAAAAGTCTAGCTATATTTGTTATTAAACCACAAGACAAAATTATAATGAAAGACCACTACTTCAATAGTATGTTCTGTAGATGTTAAGTTAATAGGTTTTTATTTTAGATTTTGTTGTTCCATTATGGATGTTCAATTTTGATTCTATAACCATATTCATGCAAAGATAGAAAATCTTATGAAATGAGAAACATGCTTTGCCCAGCCTCATTATTTGTTTCGATTTTAAAGCGACAAATTGGCTCCCAATGGCAGACATCTTCAATTTCCATACCAGAAACAAGGGGTGTCCCTGATGATATAACCACAAAGATTACCAGGACTACAATGCTGGGCCAAACTTCTAAACAATTATTGCAGGTACTTATGATATTTCATCCTTACTATTTCTGTTGTTGTTCATTCTGAGTCCTACAAGACTTTATAGCTGATACTTTTTTTTATTGTTATGACTATTTTCAGTAGTGGATGACAAATTTGAAATTTTTTTGCACAAATGATTGGATTATATAACTAAAATTTTGTTTTCATGTTGGTCACTGTTACTTCAGATATCATTAGCATTTCTTATGTATTTGATTATTTACTATACAGGGAACGGTGGAAGAAAGAATGGAACTAGTGTAAGGAAACAGAAGCTTATTTCTGGACCGTTGATAGACAAAGAAGTTCGATCAGCAAGAATAGTAGAAGAATACACACACACATACACACACATATATATATATTATATGTTGGATGTAGTATTTGTTCCAACTGTAATGCATGTACTGAAACAACAAAACACTGAGAAGAGCAAGTTTGGGATGGTGACATTGTGGAGGACAGACATGTAAGCATGAGGTGGTGAAAAGCGTGGTAAGGTGCTACTTGAGAAGTGGAGTGTCGCATTGAATGAATGCGCCAAGTCATGTAATGGAATTTGCCACCTAAACTATAATTCCAAATTCAGATTGCCAAATGTGCATATATAAGGTTAGCTTCAGTAAATTCATATTTATGCACTACTAAGTCCATCATCTTATAATACATATTTTTCCTTTTTAGTATACCTCAATTCTTTAACCAAAAATAGAAAATTGTTCAAATCATTCAGCCACCTTCATGTGAAAGCTAAAGCGTGGTGAGGACTCGGAGGTTAAGTATTTTCAGCAGAAGATTTATAAGGGGGGAGTAGATTTTTTTCTTGTAGGCTGCGGTTGTTAAGGGAAAACCTGCGGTCGCTGAGGTCTCGGAGGCGCATGAGGATCCGATCCTTGAGATGAGTTTATTTGGTTCGAAAACATGAAAATGTTCAATTTTGAATGGTGTAGTATTTAGTTAGTACGAGCTCATGGCCACATCAGTTTCAGAATTTGTAGTTTATATATTGGTGCAGCGCAACCCATAATATTCCAAGGCCTAAGTCGTCCACGACTTAAGGAAGCCGAAGTAAGTCGTCCACGACTTAAGGAAACTGAAGTAAGTCGTCCACGACTTAAGGAAGATGAAGCTGAAGTAAGTCGTCCACGACTTAACGAAGATGTAAGTCGTCCACGACTTAACAAGAAGAATAAAGGGGAGCAACATATTCAAGGCGCGTCGGAGCATGTTAGGTCGCGTACGACTTATATGGGACGACTTAACGTAAGACTAGAACAAGGCAGTGGAGCGAGTTATACGACAGAAGAAAACCAACGTCTTAAGATAAGTCGTCTACGACCTACGACTTAGTTAAGTCGTTTGAAATCCTTAAGTCGTGATACTGTTGAGTCCTGAGTCGCGGCACCTGATAACTCGTGTGTGTTGTAACTCGTTGAGTCGAAGGTTTGTAATTCTGTGTTGTATAAATACGTAGAGTCGCTGTGTCGTATGTCGTGATATGGTGTTGTATTGTGTTGCATTTTTTTATGTCGTGAGTCGTTAGGTCGTCTACGACGTAAGTGTTGTTTGGTCGTGTGTTGTAAGTCGTGTACGACTTAAGTGTTGAGTCGCTGCTGTTGATAAGTCATCGTCGACTTATAGTAAGTCGTAAGTCACAGGTTATAAGTCGGAAACGACTTAAGTGTTGAACATTTTGGTGCGTGAGTTGTAACGCATATAAATAGGCAGGTTGGGTCATTTTGTAAAGTTCAGTTGATTTGAAATAAAATTCTTGTTTGTTAGCTTTGTGCTTTCAATTAAATTGGTAGTTGAGTGTAATCTCCTATCTCCACCTTCGACATTCGAGTGCGCTCGAATCTTCGATCGTTGAAGCCGATTCGCGGAATCAAGTGCGCTTGATCAACGCTCGAAGAATTGAAGATCTCTTTTCACGGTATCGTGCGCGATCAACGTGTCAGAGATAGCTAGAATTCGGTATCTTCGGATCAACGAATTTGGGCATTTCAGTATTCATCAATCCCCCGATTGCTACTTTCATCGATCTACCTTGTTGTTGTTTAATCCGCTGCGTCAGTTTGGTATCAGAGCTTGTTTTAGCCAATCATAGCTAAATCGAGTCTTGGAGCCAATTCTTTGAAGAATTTCCAAGTAGAAGTGTTGGAGATTGAAAGTTACATTATTTGGAGAAGTTGTGTTCATCGTGTTCATCCTATTTTCGCAACAAAGTGGGAGTTTTCGATCCATTTCATTTTGGATCAAAAGTGTGGAAGTGTTTCAATTAGCACGGAGAAGATTTGCACGCCAATGGGTTTGAAGAGTTTCGGCCGAGTTAAGCATTGAAGTCAAGCCGAGAATTTAAAGTTGAAGATTATACATCATTTGGTATCTTTTGATTTGTCCAAGCCGAGAATTGAAGAGTTTGTGAAGTATTCAATCATGCCGCAAAGAAGAGCTAATCGACATCAAAATATTGAAGCATTGTATCGAAGGGAAGAGGCCGATCAAATGGAGCAACATATGCATGAAAAATTTGATGAAGGTATTGGTAGATTGGAGAGAATGATGCTTGAATTAAATAAAAGTGGAAGAAGAAATTCACCTGAATCAATCCATGGAGGAAGTAGAGTTTCGCCACATTCAGACCGGGGGAGGAGAGAAAATCATGATCATAGAAGTGACGATAACCGTAGTAGGAATGATGATGATCATGATAGAAGGAATGAAGATCGGAGGGATGTTGGTGGTAGGAGTGGAAGTGGAAGAGATGTGGGTGGACGGGATAGACAACGATATACATCTGATTTTGAAGAGGAGTTCGATGGGGGAAGTGTTCATGGACGAGGCCAAGGAAGAAATCAATCGGAGTATGATCACAAGTGGGAGTCTGGTATGAAGACTGAAATTCCCGAGTTCAAGGGTGGAATGCAAGCTGAAGAGTTTTTGGACTGGTTGTCTACTGTTGAAGAGATTTTTGATTTCAAGGAAGTTCCAGAACATTGTAGAGTGAAGTTGGTTGCTACAAGGTTGAGGGGTAGAGCTTTGGCATGGTGGCAGCAAACCAAACTTACACGTGAACGGATGGGGAAGTCAAAGATTGAATCTTGGGATAAGATGAAGAAACTGATGAGAGCTACATTTTTACCTTATAACTATCAGTCACTTATGTATCAGAGGTTGCAAAACTTGAGATAGGGGACGAAATCTGTGAGTGACTATGCTGACGAATTTTATCAACTGATTGCAAGGAACGATATTATGGAGACAGAGGAACAATTGACAGCTAGATTTGTTGGGGGGTTGCGAATGCAGATTCAAGATATGGTTAACATGTTTGATCCCAGATCTATAGGGGAAGCACACCAGAAAGCGTTGGCTTGGGAGAAACAGGGAAGACAAGGTGGTGGTGTGTTTACAAATTCCAACAATCCAGTGAAGGGTGTTAGTGGAAGTTCTAATGTTACAAAAGCTGTTGCAAAACCAGTTGGGAAGGCGAAAGTCAATAATGATTTCAAGTGTTATAATTGTCAAGAAATGGGCCACAAAAGTAATGAATGTCCAAAGCCGAGGAAGAGAACTATGATAGCGGAGGTTGAGGATGAGGATGAAGAAGCTGAATGTTCCAATTCACCACCTGATGAGGAGGAAGAAGAAGTGTCGGGAGACGAAGGTTACAATCTGATGATGAGGAGGTCTTGTTTGACACCAAAGCAAGAGGAGGATTGTAGTTGGTTGAGGAATAACATTTTTCAGTCTACATGCACTATTCTAGGAAGAGTTTACAAGTTTGTTATTGATGCTGGAAGTTGTGACAATATTATCTCTACAGAAGCGGTGAAGAAGTTAGAGTTAAAAACTGAGAAACATCCTAAACCGTGCAAGTTGGCTTGGTTGAGAAAAGGCGGAGAGGTGAAGGTTGGACGAAGGGCTTGTGTGAATTTTTCAATTGGAAAGAAATATAAAGATGAAATCTGGTGCGATGTGGTAGATATGGATGTTTGTCATTTGTTGCTGGGGAGACCGTGGCAGTATGATAGGGCGGTGCAACATGACGGGCGTACCAACAGTTATAGCTTTATGTTTGAAGGCACAAAGATTACTCTAGTTCCAAAGAAGCGACAACAAGAAGAATACAAACTGGAGGAGATTGAAGAGCTGAAAACTTTATTATCCTTGAAGGAGTTTGTTAAAGAAGTTGAAGAGGAGCTTGAGGTGTTTTTGTTGATTGGGCGAGAGAGCAATGAAGTGGTTGAGTTACCTGAAGAAGTCAAACCAGTACTGGAAGAATTTGTCGATGTATTTCCTAAAGAGCTGCCAACGGAATTGCCACCGTTGAGGGATAAACAACACCAGATAGATCTTGTTCCAGGTGCTGTGTTGCCACATAAACCACACTACAGAATGAGTCCGAAAGAACATGAAGAGTTGCGTAGGCAGGTAGAGGAATTGCTTGAACAGGGACGAATACAGGAGAGTTTGAGTCTGTGTGTTGTACCAGCATTACTCGTACCAAAGAAGGATGGTTCATAGAGAATGTGTACGGATAGCAGGGCACTGAATAAGATAACTGTCAGATAGAGATTTCCGATGCCAAGGCTTGATGATCTGTTAGATCAAATCAGTGGGTCTATGATCTTTTCGAAGATTGATCTTAAAAGTGGTTATCATCAAATTCGAATTAGACCAGGAGACGAGTGGAAGACGGCATTCAAGACGAGGGAAGGATTGTATGAATGGCTGGTCATGCCGTTTGGTCTATCGAATGCACCGAGCACGTTTATGAGAGTGATGAATCAAATTTTTAGGCCGTACATTGGGAAGTTCGTGGTGGTTTACTTTGATGATATTTTGATTTACAGTGCTAGTACCGAGGAGCATGTTCAACATTTGAAGAAAGTGTTAATTATTCTTCGCAAAGAACAATTCTATGCTGCTACGAAGAAATGTGTTTTTATGGCGAGGAGTGTTTTATTTCTGGGGTATGTTGTATCGGAGGGAGGAATACAGGTTGACCAAAGTAAAGTCGAAGCAATTAGAGATTGGCCACAGCCCAAGACGATAACAGAAGTTCGAAGTTTTCATGGGTTGGCTTCATTTTATCGAAGGTTTATTCCACACTTTAGTAGTGTGATGGCTCCTGTGACTGATTGTATGAAGGGTAAACAATTTGCATGGACAGAGGAAGCAGGGGTTGCTTTTGAACGAATCAAGGAACTGTTGACGACAGCACCAATTCTAGATTACCTGATTTTCAGTTGTTGTTTGAATTACATACTGATGCATCAAAGGTTGGAATTGGCGGAGTATTGAGTCAGAGGGGACGTCCTATTGCATATTTCAGTGAGAAGTTATCAGGAGCAAAGATGAGATATAGTACACATGATGTGGAATTTTATGCTGTTGTGCAAGCTATTAAACACTGGAGACACTATCTATTTCAGAAAGAGTTTGTTCTTTACACTGATCATGAAGCGTTGAAGCATTTACAAGGGCAAGACAAAATTTCCGCAAGACAAGCATCATGGATTGCATATCTGCAACAGTTTACGTTTGTTGTGAAACACAAATCCGGAGTGAAGAATCGTGTTGCGGATGCGTTGAGCAGGAGAAATCATGTGTTGACTACAATGAAGGTTGAAGTAACATGGTTTGATGTGTTGCCAGAGTTATTTGTTGAAGATCCTTACTTTATGAAGTTTGTAGATAAAGTCAAGAATGGGGAGACGGATGAGTTTATAATGGTGGATGGTTTTCTGTTCAAGGGAAATCGATTATGTATACCGGATTGCAGTTTACGGTTGAAGATTGTGAAAGAATTGCATGAGGAAGGACACGTGGGTAGAGACCGTACACTACAGCTGATTTCTCAATCTTACTTTTGGCCGTCAATGAGGAAAGAAGTGGAAAGGTTTGTGGAGCGATGTCATATCTGTCAGGTTTCGAAACGAACTGCGACCAATGCTGGATTATATATGCCGTTACGTATACCAACTAAACCTTGGGTTGATTTGAGTATGGATTTTGTTTTGGGTTTGCCTCGAACTCAAAGGGGGAACTATTCCATTTATGTGGTGGTTGACCGATTTTCGAAAATGGCACATTTTATTGCTTGTAAGAAGACGGTGGATGCTGTTCATGTTTCTCAGTTATTTTTCAAAGAAATCTATCGACTTCATGGATTGCCAGAATCTATCGTGTCAGATAGGGATACTAGATTTTTGAATCATTTTTGGCTAAGTTTGTGGAAGATGGTCGGAACGAAGCTGAATTTTAGTAGCGCTTACCATCCGCAAACTGATGGGCAAACGGAGGTGGTTAACAGATCGCTGGGAAATTTATTGCGATGTCTGGTAAAAGATAATCTGAAAAGCTAGGATGTGAAGTTATTCCAAGCAGAGTTCGCTCATAATCATGCGGTAAATCGTAGCACAGGTTTCAGTCCATTCCAGGTCGTGTATTCAAACTTGCCAAAAGGACCGTTGGGCTTAACAGTAGTACCACAACCGAAGGGGATGGTAAAACGAGCTGTTGACTTTGTTGATGGATTGACTGAATGTCATAAAATCGTTCAGGAACGATTGGAGAAGGCGAATGAGAAGTATAAAAGGTCCGCGGACTTGAAACGAAGAAGTGTTGAGTTTAATGAAGGAGATATGGTATATGCTGTGTTAACAAAGGATCGTTTTCCAGTGGGCGCTTATAGCAAGTTAAAAGCCAGAAAAATTGGTCCTGTAGAAGTTGTGAAACGAATTTACGAAAATGCTTATAAATTGAAGCTACCGGAGGATGTGTACACTTCTGACGTGTTCAATGTTAAACATCTCGTACCATATTTTGGGGATGAACAATCTGATGTGGAAGAATTTACAAATTCGAGGATGAATTTTTCTCAACCTGGGGAGGATGATGCAGCGCAACCCATAATATTCCAAGGCCTAAGTCGTCCACGACTTAAGGAAGCAGAAGTAAGTCGTCCACGACTTAAGGAAACTGAAGTAAGTCGTCCACGACTTAAGGAAGATGAAGCTGAAGTAAGTCGTCCACGACTTAACGAAGATGTAAGTCGTCCATGACTTAATAAGAAGAATAAAGGGGAGCAACAGATTCAAGGCGCGTCGGAGCATGTTAGGTCGCGTACGACTTATATGGGACGACTTAACGTAAGACTAGAACAAGGCAGTGGAGCGAGTTATATGGCAGAAGAAAACCAACATCTTAAGATAAGTCGTCTACGACCTACGACTTAGTTAAGTCATCTGAAATCCTTAAGTCGTGATACTGTTGAGTCGTGAGTCACGGCACCTAATAACTCGTGTGTGTTGTAACTCGTTGAGTCGAAGGTTTGTAATTCTGTGTTGTATAAATATGTTGAGTCGCTGTGTCATATGTCGTGATATGGTGTTGTAATGTGTTGTATTTTTTTATGTCGTGAGTCGTTAGGTCGTCTACGACCTAAGTGTTGTTTGGTCGTGTGTTGTAAGTCGTGTACGACTTAAGTGTTGAGTCGCTGCTATTGATAAGTCATCGCTGACTTATAGCAAGTCATAAGTCGCAGGTTATAAGTCGGAAACGACTTAAGTGTTGAACATTTTGGTGCGTGAGTTGTAACGCCTATAAATAGGCAGGTTGGGTCATTTTGTAAAGTTCAGTTGATTTGAAATAAAATTCTTGTTTGTTAGCTTTGTGCTTTCAATTAAATTGGTAGTTGAGTGTAATCTCCTATCTCCACCATCGACATTCGAGTGCGCTCGAATCTTCAATCGTTGAAGCCGATTTGCGGAATCAAGTGCGCTTGATCAACGCTCGAAGAATTGAAGATCTCTTTTCACGGTATCGTGCGCGATCAACGTGTCAGAGATAGCTAGAATTCGGTATCTTCGGATCAACGAATTTGGGCATTTCAGTATTCATCAATCCGCCGATTGCTACTTTCATCGATCTACCTTGTTGTTGTTTAATCCGCTGCGTCATATATGAATTTGTTTATAGATTCAGAGACATAAATAAAAAATGAATATTTGTCAATTGCAAGTCTGTTAAGTATTTTCAGTAGAAGTACGAGAGTTGGAAAAATAAGCGAACATGATGTAATAAGAAGAAGAAATTGCTTGAATTAATACTGTGAGAACATACGTTAAGTTCAGCATTCAATATTGCCCAGTATTATCCATGCAAGTACTTTATGCCCATTTTTGTTAGGAAGGAAAACGCCTTTGGTCCAGTTGTTAATATGTATATATGCACTACTCTGCGTTTCTTACACACAAACACACATATATAGAGATATATGTACATATGTAAAATCCAAATTATATGCTAAAATGGTACATAGAGATAAATACCAGGATTGGATTCTTCTCTCCGTTATAACCATTTTTTATTGGAAGATTTCAGATTTAAAAAGTTATATGCTCTATTTCAAAATAAAGATGGATTTTATTTTGTGCAAGTGATCAAGTATTTGACTATTTGCTTGTTTTGTTGACTGGACAGGAAGGAAACCCATTGCAGCCAGATGTTATGATGAGTCAACTTGCACATGTGCTGCTTGATGGCTGGTAGGTGAATCTTTTAGGCATCAGAAACCAATAATGTGTCACTCAGCAGCAAAACCCCATATATGTACAGTATTTGTTTTAGACCAAAGCAATGGGTTCTAAACTATTATCTTGTATATATGCATATTAAAAATAAAAATCTCCTCTGAATCATGCACGGGTGGTCTTCCTGTATGCCCACTCTATATGTGTTTACTAATGAAATGTGATGAAGCGCTCATCTCAGTCGAAGATCGCCGGCTTTCTTTAGGTCGTGGACGACCTATCCAAAATCGCTCCCCCCTAGGTCGCGACAAGGAGGCCCAAATCACTCCCCTAGGTCGCTCGTTTTTTCCCCTAGGTCGCGCTACCGTACTTCATAGATCGCGCGCGCGAGAAACTCCAGTAGGTCGCGAACGACCTACCACTCCGGATCGCGATCAATTCCTAGGTCGCAAGGTCGAAGCCACTACCGAAAGTCGCGATACGTCACACTCCTCCGCCTCAGGTCGCGAACCATCATACATCTCACAAGCGACCTACTATCCACCGCGTCAAATCCCTAAGTCGCAAATCCTCCCAGTAGGTCGCGAAGCTTTCTTTTGCCGTACTTCTCTTAGCTCGTGTGAAGATTCTTAGCTCGTGTGATAATTGTTAGGTCGCGTGATAATTGTTAGGTCGCGTGACGATTGTTAGGTCACGTGAAGATGTTGTGTTAGGTCGTCAACGACCTATGATAGGTCGTGTACTGAGTCGTGTTTGTGATGCAAGTGTGTAGCGTGAGTTGTACTTTAGGTCATTGTGTTGTAATTTTTCTTAAGTGTGTGTTGTGTTGTAACCCTATAAATAGGGATGTTGGTCATTTGTAAATGGTTGTGGAATTTGAAATAAAATTTGGTTTGTGCTTCTTGCCTCCATTAAAATTGGTAAGTGAGTGTTATCTCCTATCTCCACCTTCGGCATTCGAGTGCGCTCGAATCAACGATTGTTGAAGCCAATTCACGGAATCAAGTGGGCTTGATCAACGTCGAAGAATTGTAGATCTTCTCTCACGGCATCGTGCGTGATCAACGTGTCGAAGATTGCTAAAGTCCGGTATCTTCGTGATCAACGGATTTGGGCGTTTGGTATCATTAATTCATCGATTCATATTGCTTCATCTAATCGTTTCATCGATTAGTTTGACACGAAATCTTCATTTCGTTGTCATCCATTATTTCCGCTGCGTCATTTGGTATCAAAGCTAGAGTGCAAGGAGTTTGCGTAGATTTTTGGAGTTGTGCGAGATTTACATCATTTGGAGAAGTGGGTTCTCGAGATTTTGAAGAGATTTGTTCGTTTGGAGATTTTTGAAGATTTCAACAAGTGGGTAGTTTTGATTTGAAGATTTTTAGATCGAAGTGAAGTTTTTGTTGAAATTTGTTGAAGAGTGATCATGCCTCCGAGAAGAGCTAACCGTTATCGTAACATTGATGCTTTGTATGGGAGAGAAGAGGCCGATGAGATGGAGCAACTAATTAACGAAAACTTTAATGAGAAGATTAATGAAGGGATTGGTCGATTAGAGAGAATGATGTTGGAGAAGAGCAAGTTTGGGATGGTGACATTGTGGAGGACAGACATGTAAGCATGAGGTGGTGACAAGCATGGTAAGGTGCTACTTGAGAAGTGGAGTGTCACATTGAATGAATGCGTCGAGTCATGCAATGGAAATTGCCACCTGAACTATAATTCCAAATTTAGATTGCCAAATGTGCACATATAAGGTCAACTTCGGTAAATTCATATTTATGTACTACAAAGTACCATCCTCTTATAATACATATTTTTCCTTTTTAGTATACCTCAATCCTTCGATCAAAAATGGAAAATTGTTCAAATCATTTAGCCACCTTCATGTGAAAGCTGAAGCGTGGTGAGGACTCGGAGGTTAAGTATTTTCAACAGAAGAATTATAAGGGGGGAGTAGATTTTTTTCTTGTAGGTTATCGTTGTTAAGGGAAAATCTGCGGTAGCTGAGGTCTTGAAGGCGCATGAGGATCCGATCCTTGAGGTGAGTTTATTTGGATGGGAAACCTGAAAATGTTTAATTTTGCTCATGGCCACATCAGTTTCAGAACTTGTAGTTTATATATGAATTTGTTTATAGATTCAGAGAGATAAATAAAAAATGAATATTTGTCAATTGCAAGTCTATTAAGTATTTTCAACAGAAGTACAAGAGTTGGAAAAATAAGCGAACACGATGTAATAAAAATAAGAAATTGCTTGAATTAATACCGTGAGAACATACGCTAAGCTCAGCATTCAATATTGCCCAGTATTGTCCATGCAAGTACTTTATGCCCATTTTTGTTAGGAAGGAAAATGCCTTTGGTCTAGTTGTTAATATGTATATATGCGCTATTCTGCGTTTCTTACACACACACACATATATAGTGATATATGTATATATGGAAAATCCAAATTATATGCTCAAATGGATACATATAGATAGATATCAGGATTGGATTCTTCTCTCTGTTATAACCATTTTTTATTGGAAGATTTCAGATTTGAAAAAGTTATAAGCTCTGTTTCAACATAAAGATGGATTTAATTTGTGCAAGTGATCAAGTACTTGACTGTTTGCTTGTTTTGTTGACTGGACAGGAAGGAAACCCGCTGCAGCCAGATGTTATGCCGAGTCAACCTGCACATGTGCTGCTTGATGGCTGGTAGGTGAATCTTTTAGGCATCAAAAACCAATAATGTATCACTCAGTAGCAAAACCCCCCATATGTACAGTATTTGTTTCAGATCAAAGCAATAGGTTCTGAACTATTATCTTGTATATATGCATATTAGAAATAAAAATCTCTTCTGAATCATGCACGGGTGGTCTTCCTGTATGCTTACTAATGAAATGTATCTCTAACCCATCTGTAAATAGCCTATAATGCATGTACATACATTAATTTGGACTAATATACGTTGGGTGAGAGATGCATTGTTTGCTCAGTAAGAATGAACATCTATAAAATTTTCAAATAAAAAACTTTCTTTTATTATTTTATAACTTGGGATAACAATGGTTTGATGCCAACGAAGATAGTTTCTTCTTGCAAAATGATTGTAGCATTTTGAATATCATAGCTCCAGCTTTTACAACTCGGTAAACTAATGAAATGTTTCAAAGGTTGGATGACACAATTTGTTAGTAATTTGCAATAATTATCTTATTTATACAAATCAAAGTCACTTTAAATGAAGGAGACTTTGTGTGTTTAGTCATGATAGCTGAAGCGTGGTGAGGAGCTTTCTGATTGCAGTAGTAGTTGTATGATGAAGTCGAGGACAATGAGCTTGGGACAACGTGGTAAGGTAGCTCGAGAGGTGCAGTGACAATGTTGAAGCGGCTCCCAAGCATGACATAGAAATAATTAATTATGTTAGTTGAAGATAACCTTCCTAACTTTGGTTATATTCACTATCTTATTGGCTAATCATATTAGTATAGCTTTAATTTTTGACATGGCTATTCAAATTTAAGATATGACTATGAGATGCTAGCTATAGTGAAAAAAGTGAATATCAGTTTGTGCCTAGTACTTAGTAGTGGATTAATAATTATTTAAGTGAACTAATCAGTGTGTTATACCATGACAAACAAAAACAACGAGCATTTTTATTATTATGTTTCAAATGTTGTAAACAAGTGATTTAAATTTTAGCTTTCAAAAAAAGAACAATAAGAATTATGCTAATAAAAATAATATGCTAATTAAACATAAGAAAACTTTATATTATTATACCATAAGATATAATAATAAACAATAGTTTGAATAAATTAACTACGTTTTATAAAATTTAAATACGTTTATAAAAATTAACTAAGTCTTATAAAAATTAACAAGTTAATAATAATAATAAAGTAAGTTTGGTAAAAAAATTAACTAAGTTTATAATAATAATAAACTATAGTTTGATAAAAATTGTAACGACGTGATTTTTCGTCGCTCGAAAATCGACATTAATACATTTCACTGTATCAACTGCCAAGCAATCGAATGCCGGAAAACTGAATTGTTATGGAGAAAAAGAAGAGGTAGAAGAAGACAGAAGAAAAAGAAAGAAGAAACAACAGAAACAAAAACAATATCAGAATCTCACATTCGCAGCAGAACAACATATAATAGATAAATGAATAATCTTTAAAACAAAGAACTATATCATTTTATACATCACATCATCATCAGAGTTTACAACAACAATATACAACACTGACAGTTATATAAACTTGTCCTCATACAGAATACACAGCGGAATAATACATAGTATAGGTGATATGTCTCGCCATCCAGCTCGCCACTGAGCTCCACAGCATCTCCTGAATCCAGAATGACCTGATAACCTGACTCTAGACTGCCCGTGTGGAAATTAGTGGGCACCCAGAGTTTAGGAAGAAAACAATAAACTCCAGGCCAGTCATGGTGACTGGTGTGAGAACTAAAACAGTTATTATCTTTAAAAACAAACAACAATAAATTTTAACATTGAAATCCGCAATGCTTTTGGAAAATGAAACTACCATAAGACCTCCCACCACACACATAATGCAATCGCAGACTTGGAGGAGATTTCTTCTTATGATAGTCAAAAATGCTTACTACGCAAAACAAATCATTTTTGATATTATTACTAGTGCATAGTGTAAAATTCTTTCGAAAATACAATATTAATCTTAGCCAGCATAGGTATCATTATATTATGCCTGCTATAGCTGCCTCCTGAGGAGACAGGTTATACAATTTCAATCGTAAACGGTTCGTATTGTTTCTTTGGATTTTCCAACAAATGGTCAGGCTAAGGAACTTCCTTTCCTACTGCCGAATGGGATCGCCTCTGGCTGGACGTCCCGAGAGACAAACTGCTCTCTGCCAACAAGACCGGGTTACCCCTGTAACTAGGTAACTCACGAATATGCCATCCCCCGGTCCTTTGGGACCTTTATCCGAGCGCTCGGTAACCACATCACACATAATAAATAAAGTGTGTCCACATGAGTAAGTATCTGGGCTCCATACCATGATACCACCCCTTTCCAAAAGGAAATGACATACCCTAAAGAGCGCGACCCTCATAACCTTGCCGCAACATTCCTGTTTCGACCATTTCCGGGTTGTGAGGCCCTGGCGAAGTTTCGTCCACAAAGCTACGCTTTATACAAAAGCTAGGCTTTGGGTCAAACAAATGATCAAAGTAATGATCACAAAGATAAATGATCAAACAAATAATCATATCACAAATGATCAAACAATGATCATTTCACAGCAACACTCAGCATGTCACATTACCAAATTGGAAATATATCGTTGATAAATTTCAACTACATAACCTCTGAGCTCGTACGTCTCAGAGAAGGGTGTTAAGCTAAGAGAATAAATTCTCCGCCACCAGCAGAAATGTATTTGAAAGAAATCAGCTTTATATCTCAAAACGTAATGTCAGACATGTAACCATACAAGTCTGTTCCGGTTCGAACAGAACCGAAGGCACTCCCAAAGAAGCCCTTGCAAATCCGGATATTCACAATCCCGATAAAAGTTCCCATCACAAAGGAAATCTCAATACCGTAGCTAACGGTGCAGAGACAATCGATAGGTCATCCTACCGTTTTCACAAATGCCCGGTCTTCACCACCGGTCTTCAATACGATCCATATCGTCGTATCACAAATTCGGAATGGGTTATACGACACAAAGGTCCTTTCCCGGCTAACCCGAATAGTGAGCGCTTATTCAAAAATAAGAGTGGCATTCAAATTCTAGCAAATCACAACAAATACCCATTCAAGGTAATTATTGATAGTCGGTTATTTAACTATCAATAGGTTTGGAAAGCATCATCAGATTCCAAATAATTTTCCAAATTATTTATCTTTCAAAAATATCTTTACAAGATATATAATTTTCCACACTTCAAAAATAAATCAATGTTTATTTTTAAACAAATTCCCCTTTCCTTTATAAATTCCATAGTGAATTTAAATTTCCAATATCCACTGAAATACGATTTTCAAATCGATTTCAAATATTCAATTTCAATTTATCTTTAAAAGATAAATTTTCAAACCTTTCATTTCATATTGGAAAACATTTCCATTTGATCTAATAATATATTCACTGTCCAAAATCGTGAATATACTTCGTTATCCAAATTCAACATTTCTACACATTTTATTTAAAGGATTATCCACTGTCCAAAATCGTGAATATACTTCCTTTAATAAGCTATAAAAATTTAACTTATCAAAATAAGTCGTTTCTTGGATTTACAAATCTATGTTTATAAATTCCATTGGTATTTTATAACGACTTTAACTTATAAAAGCACTTTATTAACCAAATCAATTTATAACTCAATTATATACCAAAAATACATATTATAAGTTAAATACTTATAATTCATTTATTTGCAAAAAGCATTCTTTTAAAACTTCACAAGGTATAAATCTTATTACTTATAAGATTTACTTATACTTCATTTTAACACTTTAAAAACTTCTTTATAACTCAATTATTTTGATCTATAAAATATCAATTTTATAAATCTTATATATATAAACCATTTTAAAATAAATCAGAAATCTCAATTTAAATAAACCAATCCTTTTAATAATTTACAAATCCTTATTTTTAAACTTCCAAAAATGGATCCGATGATGCAACAGCACCAAATAGTCAATCACAGCATCCAAACATCATATATCAACATATGATAACAGAATATACAACAATATCTGTAAATAAATCACTACGGTGAGGAATCCAGTCGGATCCCTCCAACCTGTTTCCCTGCATCCACGGATGTTAGCACAATACCAATTTCACATCAATGTGAAATTATCGCGGTATATGGGATTTATAAATATTATCCGCTATTATGCGGCGCAACAGGGTCTCATCCGCTATACAATGCGGGAAATCAACTCCAATATATACATATTCCAATATATATATATTGCTATATACATATATAATACCAACTCCACTAAACATTGGAATATTCGCGGTATATGTTTTTAATAAATAACCTCCGCTTAATAACGGCGTATAATGTCTATTTATCACGATAAATAGCAATCATCATTCAATCCACACAATCAAGCAATTTTAAATCTAACTATTTAAAATTTAAATCGAAACAAAACATTCGATTGAGTGAGAAGTTCTTACCTTGATTTTCCGATAATAGCTGTAGCATTTTATTTCGAATAAAATTAAACGGACGTTTATTTTTACCCGAAATTCACACCAGCTCCAAATCACTCCAATCCAGTTCCATAGCGTAGTGTTCGTCAATACGAAGACAACGCAATTCGTTTCAGGAATTTCCGACCTCGTATGAACAAGTTATAGTGTTACGAAGTTAATACAAATTTTAATAAAATTAAATTACACATTCTCTTTTTTTTTACCTTATTTACATCAGGAACGTTCGTTTTCATCAAGCAAAATCTCGGCCGCGTATTTTTCCTTCTTCCCCATACGTGAAAACTTCCTAGGTCATCATGTTTAAACCCATTTGCCGCCTCCCTCTTCAAATTTTCGCCACCCAATCGATCACTTAGAAGTCGATCGAACACCCTCAGATGGTAGGCCATCACACGACACCTGCTCGGCTCAAATATCGAGGAGCTCGGTCGCCAATGGCTCCTGAAATCCGTGCATGACCCTATGGTGAACGCGAGCTCAAAGCTCCTCCTCCGATCGACGATAGCCAATTCCCACCGTTAGATTTATATAGCTCGATGCTCTCTAGAATTTTGTAGTTGATAGGTTTTTGAATTGGTTAACGAATTTGAAGAAATCAAAGAGGAAAGGAAATGAAGATATCGGCCATTGATGATAACTGGCGGCTGAGATAATGGATCTAGGGTTTGCTCTTGTTACGTATATATATACGTATATAAATAATATTAAATTTATTTTAAAATGACTTTTTCAAACAATCTCCAAATCACACGTGCCGCCTAGCATTCGTAAGGTTTACCCCGCGTTCCGAACACAATGGAACATGTTTCGGGAGCTAATTCGATCATCTGTGCGAGTTACGGCAATAAACTATCGATTTTAAATTAAACCGATTCAAACCGATTTCGATGCGTTTTGGCTTGCCCCGGACAAACGGTACATCCGATTGACACAAAATTTGAAACCATACAATAATATCACATTACGGATCCGATGGAACTAGTTCCATCGAAATTTGAGACTTTTTGAAAAATGACCATTTTAACTCGCCAAATTAATATTAAAACAATTTCGATGCGTTTCGAGCAGCCACGGTCAAACGACAACTTCGATTGCTACGAAAATTGAAATCCGATAATAACAAACTATTACGGATCCAATGGAACTAGTTTTGTCCAATTCTGAGACTGTCCCAAAAATGGCTAATTTCACTAGTCGATTAAATATTAAAATATTCAATTTTCACAGATTAACCCTAAATTCAATTTTAAAAGTTCTATAACATCATTATAACTTTAACATGATTTAATATAAATTCATAAATCATTTTCATTCACATTTAATCCAGATTTCAATTATTTCTGGAATTTCAACTATTAAATTATCGATTTAATTATCCAATTAAATCCAGATATTCAAAAAATAAATTATTCGACTTATTAATTTCACTTGTTAATATTTAAAATCAATTAAATATTCGAATTTCAAATGTCAGAAATTCTGGGTCGTTACAAAAATTAACTAAGTTTATAATAATAATAATAAATTAACCAAGTCAATTAAGTTTTATAATTAATAATAACAACAACAACAACAATAACAACAATAATAACTAAAACTAAGTTTATAAAAATTAACTAAGTTAGATAAGTTTTATAAATAAATAAAAAAGTTTATAAAAATTAATTAAGTTTATACTAATAATAATAATATTATTATTATTATTAAATTAACTAAGTTTATAATAATAATAATAAATTAACTAAGTTTATGAAAAATTTATAAGTTTGAGATAATTTATAAAAATTAACAAAGTTAATAAAGTTTAAGTTTGAGATAATTTATAAGTTTAAGTTAATTAAAATACAAGTTATGCCATTTTAAGTCTTAGCAATTGAGATAATTTACAAGTTTGAGTTAATATAAATAAAGCTATAAATAAGTTTACCGAGCTTTATAAAAATTTAACTAATTTTTATAAAAATTAAACAAAAATTTAAAAATTAACTAAGTCTTATATAATTTGTTAACGTAAAAATCGACGCTAACACCCCGGCGTGAGTATTAGTAAAGTGAAAGCACCACCCGTTGGTACGGGTAGGGCTGTCAATTGATACCCAAAAAATCCGAAATCCATCCGCATCCGTATCCGAAAAGCGGATAATATTCGATATCCGAAAAAACGGATGCGGATGCGAAGACATCCGCATCCGAAAATTATCCGTCCGGTCTTTGTCAAGATTATATTATAAATTATGTGTATTTTTGTATAATAAAAGATATTTATTTATTGTTTTATTAAGTTAGTAGTTTATATTATATGTACTTAATGCTTATTAACTGCTCAAAAATATTTATTATCGTCATTTTTGTTTATATTTAACAATTTTATAATCAACTGGATTGAAAAAAATGTATGTTAAACTTCAAATTTATATTTATATTTCTTGATTTATCGGTCGTTAGCGGATAGGATAATTATCCGATATCCGTCCGTATCCGCGGATGCGGATATCCGATATCCGAAAATCATTTCAGATGCGGATGCAGATATGGCACTATCTGCATCCGAAAGTATCCGTTGACAGGCCTAGGTACGAGAACTAGAAATAAGCAGAAAAGTAAAGAGATAGAAGTTTTATAGTGGTTCGGCTCGAAATTAAGCCTACGTCCACTTTATCTTCTTTATCACGGGTTCGATTACAAGTTTTACAAGAATTCCTTCGATTATTCAACAATCGATACAAGTGATTAGCACTACAATGCAAAAGAGATTGTCGAATTCATCTTGAATGTAGTTGATCTTCCCCTTAGGTAGTTTGGAATGTTTGTGGTAGTAGAAGTGTTGTAGAAGTCGTGAATGCAGCAGAGTTTCGGCGCTTCAAAGTCTGGAAAAGTCCCCTCTCAGTAGGTGCAGGTGCAGTATTTATAGGGTATTTCTGGGCTAAGTCGTAGGTCGTGGGCGACCTAAGGTTAGGTCGTAGGTCGCGAGCGACCTAGGGAGCACGAATTATGGCTTATCAAGGTTGCACTTGGTCAACTGAGCGGGCTGGTAGGTCGTAGCGACCTATGAGAGAATGGTAGGCGACTTAAACATGTCGAGGTATCAAGTGGAGCGACCTAGGCTAGGCTGAGGAGTAGCAGCGACCTAGTGCTGGTTCGACCTGCTAGGTCGCTTAGCTCGTTTATCTGCTAGGTCGCTTAGCTCGTTTATCTACTAGGTCGCTTAGTTTGTTAATCTGCTAGGTTGCTTAGGTCGTTAATCTGCTAGGTTGCTTAGGTCGTTAATCTGCTAGGTCGCTTAGGTCGTTAAGTCGCATTCATGTTAACTCGCTGCTTGCTTAGATCGCTGGATCGCTTGCTTTTTAACTCGTTAGGTCGCTTGCTTTTTAACTCGTTAGGTTGCTTGCTTCCTTTGAGTAATTGAGTCGTTGTTCAGAAAGGGGGTTAACATTTTCCCCTCGAAGTATACGCCTATGTTATAGGTCGTGTGCTTCGATCTAACTCTGCTAGGTCATGAGCGACTCAAGTAGCTCGTTAACTCGCGCGCCTATTCGTCTTCTCCTCTTTCTCCCTATATAATCCATTAACTCGTTTCTTCTTCTTTATTTAGTTGCTTGCTTCTTCCGCCATTGCCATTCCTGAGCTCAAGAACTCCAAAGCGAAATTCCCTTCCTCGTTGCTTTCGATCATCATTCCCAACAAACTTAGGTAAACCAATGATTTATCCATTGTGTTTTGCCATCGATTTCTCCATAGCCATTTTCACACAGTTTTTGTTACCCTGCTATGAGATTACCTCCTGATTTGCCCTTCAATTACCGTTGAATCATTGGTAATCGCTTTAAAATTGAATCGGCCTAGGATTTCACAGAGTTGTGTGGTGTGTGTTCGAATTTGTGGAGTTTGACAATGTTCTCTAGGGATTCAGAGGAGTAAACGAGGCCTTAAGCGATTGGAGGAGATGGTGTATGTGGTTAACGGGTTAGCGGGTTAGGCTGCGATGTCTCGAATGAAGCAAGGGTTGATGGACATGTGGCAAAACGTTATTGGAGAATATGGCATAGCAGTTCTGGCGGGAGATAGTTTGAAATCGCTGCGTCACTTCAGAAATGACCTAGTGAATCTGGGCGACCTAAAGAGCTTCACGACCTAACAGATCTGGCTTCCCTAACAACCTTCGCGACCTAACTTCTCGTGGCAATACCCTCTGCGACTTAACTTTCTGCGACTTAAGCTTTAGGTCGCGCGTGCACTCAAACGACCTAGTACTTAGCCAAATTTGCGCTGCCTTGTCCTGAAGTCTCATATCTTGAACTCTACGACTTAAGAGGGTTCGACTTATGTTAAGTTGTTTGAGCACACTCTAGGCGACCTAAAGAATCCCGAGTTAACTTAAATCGTTCCTGCAACCTAAGAAATGAACTGGACTTGAACACTTGTAAAACTTTGATAGAACTTGACTGAATTGCCAACTTGAACAGCTAGAACGAACTGCTTGAATTTGTTGCACTTTTTTCATAGATTATATTAACTTTTGAGCTAACAACCTGTTAAATACAACATTTGCAGAAAACTAGGGCGAATATACTGCCATTGACTGCCCATATCGAATGACAGATTAGCCAATAAAGAATAATCAACTTAAGTGAACTGTGTGAATGAAATGCTGTGAGTCAACAAGTTCAAGTAAAGTTATAAAGCAAAGCTAAAATAATCAACTAAAGCTGATCTGTTTGCATCAACGCTGTACTTAGACTTTAAAATAACAAGCCCTGAAACTTTACAATAGATAAGCGTCAACTAGTTTGATTCCAGTTATATTTGCTTGTCATTTTATTAGTTTTGCACAACACTTCACACTTTTAGGAAACGTGCACCTTCATATTTGAATGTCCAGTTCCTTGTATAGAATGACTTCTCAACCAGAATAGACAGTTGGACAAGCTGAAGAAGTCTTCCCCATAGCTAATCTCTTGGATAGTCCTCCAGAAATAATTTCAACCACTCTGAATCAACGGGCGTTCAGTCAATTATGTATTCAGTTTGGTATTGCCGAAACGGACGCTTTGCTTCCTGGGGTAAACGATACTGCTGACAGGCCACCTCTTGGTTTTGTCGCAGTTAATCGTCAGATGTGCTTGAGTGAAGCTATCCTCCTTTTAATGATTTTCTTCGACAGCTTCTTCTTCGATTAACTATCTCTCCCTTTCAATTGCATCCCAATGGCTACGCCATCTTGATGGGATTGTGTGTATTATTCAAGAGGACACTTCACCGCCTTCCGAGCTTCGAAGATATTTGTTACTTGTGCACTTTTGCGAAAAACAAAGATCACCCTTCTATCACACTTGTGAGGAGCGCTCGGAACCGTAGACTGATCATTGATCTTCCCGAAAGTGCCCATGGATTCTTGAACCAATTCTTCTTCGTCCGCTGTCCCCCGGGATTCTATGCCATCTGGAGAGTAGGAAGTAAGATTGCTTATCTTCATTCTTTCCATTTCTGAGCTTTTCGAAATCCAAGTTGTCAAGTGCTAACTTCATTCTTTACTTTTACAGCGCTTCCTCCTCTTTGTAAAGACTCTAGCCACAAGCCAACTCTTGAAAGACTAAACGCTGTGGCGGTTGAGGAGAGAAGCATCAAATTCTTGCTAAAAGATGAGTTTCTGCACCAATTCGGACTTTTACATCCTTCTCGGTCTACTCAGCTTCATGATGCCACCGGTTCCCAAGCAGAAACATCAGATGCTCTGGTTTCTGCAGAAGAAATCGTACCGAAGGAACCTACCGTAGAAGCTTCATTAGTGAAATGTTCCACCCCTGCTGATGTCGCAGGGTCATCTGGAAAGTTTATGCCCCTGCCGGTTATCGAAGAAGAGGAACCTCCTCAACGCCCCGGGAAGGCAGCTGATGAAGAGGCTAAAAAAGAAAGTTCCGTTGGGCATGACAGTGAAGACATTTTTGATGGGCTAAGCGACTTAATGGTGACTTCACGCGAGCTTTTTAAAGACGACACCACCAACACTAAAGTTGTCTCTCCAGCGATCGAAGTGACATCTGCTTTACGACCGATTTTTTTAACTCAAGAGTTGACGCCTGCCGCAAAAACCGATGTCACTCCTAAGCCGAAGATTGGTTTGTAGCTCGACGCGTGTAGTCTACACATCACACACACTTAGGATTTTTAGCACTTATACACACTTAGCTTCTTTTTCTGGAGACTTCTAAATTCTATCTCTTTTTCGTTTTCAGGTTCTTCAATGGGACGCAGTGGTTCGTACTATGACGATTTTATGTGCTACGGAAAGCGTGATACTACTATGATCCCAGGCACCATATCTCTGCTCCCAGGGAAACCGACAAAGAAAGAGCAGCCAAAAAAGCTCAAGAAAGGAGGGCCCAAGAGGAGCGCTACGAAAGAAGAGATGAGCGCTATGACTCCTCCCGGAAAGACGATGATTTCCACAAAAGAAAATCTCATGACGATAGGGGGACGAGTCATGTAGTTGAGGACCCGAGCAAGCGGGCCCGACTTAGCGAGAAATCTTCTTCTGAAGTTCCTAAAGCGACTGCTTCTTCCATTTCTTTAGACATACCTCCCAGTTCTCCTGCTCTTCAGAGAACTGATATTTAATCAATAATTAATAGGCCTTTGTACCAGGTCGGGATGGCTCCGATTACTCTTCAAAGTCGATTTCCACACTGGTGCTTAAAAGGAGTGCGTTTTGATCTTGATTTGGTCCCAATCGACAAACAAGCTATGTTTAGGAATCTTGATGCCGTTAAACTCGATATTGAGAGAATATCTGGATGGCAAAAACTTGTCGATGAGCTTCAGAGAATAAATCGCTTAAATCTTGAAGCTATGCTAACGATGGAAAATGACAAATCGAAATGGAACAAAGTTCTTGAGCAACATGATGCGGAAATGAAAAGCATCACTGCCTTCAATGAAGAGCTTGAGGCAGAAGTCAAGAAACTCAAAGAAGACCTTGCTACCTCTTCCGCTTCTCATTCTCAAAAGGAAGAAGTTTTTCAAAAGCAAGTGAGAGATGCACATGATGCCCAGAGAGATGCCGAGATCAAACTTGAGGCGGAACAGCATGTTGTTGAAAAATACCGCAAGGATACCGTTCAGCTGCGGGAAAAAGTTAACTCCCAAGACCTGGAGATTGCAGCGTTAAGAGCTCAACTTTCAAAAGTAGAAAAGGAGCGTGATGATGCCATGGCTGGAAAAGTGGCTGCTAAGGAATCGCATGAAACCACCAAGGCCACTATCAGCTCCACTCTTTTTGAGTTTTATGTTCTCAGTGTCCTAGGGAAAGGCAGCCTCTCTTTCTTGGGCCCAAAATCTGAAATTACTCTGGCCGAAGTGTGGGAGGCAGTAACTGAAATGTATAAAGATGCTGGCTATGTAGAGGAGGACCTGGAGGCTTGTTATTTAGACAACGAGGGTCGTGCTGCCCTTGCTAGAGGGAAAGAACAACTTGCCAGGGAGCGAGCCGAAGTAGTAGGAGGAGAGCATTTGGAGAAGGCGCCTTTAGCCGACCCTACTCGTCCTTCGGCTTCGGTCGACCCTGATACCATTGGCTCCAGTTCTCATTCTCCACCTCCTGCAAAAGTCGAAGTCACAACCGCAATTACTGAGCCTCCCACTATTCAAGTCGATGAGAAGGACCAGGACGACATTGAAGCTGAAAACTTTGAAATTGATGTGATCAAACCAAGCTCTCCAGGTAACTTTAATTCAAATCTGGCTCAAGTGGACTGCTCGTTTGCTTCACATGAGCTCAATGAACTTTTTGCCTATTACTTAAGTCTTGATGTGTCACTGTCTTCTCTCTTTGTGGGAGATACTGATGTTTTTAACTTTTCTTCTTCTGTAGCAAAAACAACAAGTGTTGTACCAGCTTCGCCTCCCCCAGCTGCTGCTCCTCCACCTCTTCCACCTCTTCAAGTTACTCCTCCTTCTGCTTCTCAACCGGGATCGCAAGAGGAACAAATAGAAACTCTTCGAGGCTTGGATGATCCGACCGCTTCGCAAGAGCAGAAGGCAGAAGAACTTGAGGAGGGTGAGAGGACCCCGGAGAAATCTTATGCTGATGATACAAAGCTATCTGAACTTATTACTCTAGGCAGCGAATCTTCTTCAAAAAAAAAGGGGAAGCGTGTGGTTTCAAGGAAGAAGAAGAAAAGCACTTCTGAGAGTGAAGAGAAAGTGGAAGTAGAACCAGTTGCACCTCTTTCTCCTTCTTCCGCAACTCGTCCAGGCCGGCTTGCGAAATTAGCCATTAAGCCAAGTGAGGGCTCCAAAGGCGGTGGGAAGAAGAAGACATGAGTTTGGTTCTATCTTTCTTGTCTTGTTATTTTGACTTTTTGTTCTAAAGACTTGTATCGACCGGGGATTGTGCGGGTATCGGCCCCCGCTTTCTTTTTGAAACCTGCGCATGTATAAACAATTTTATAGTATGGAATAAAATGGCTATTTTTACTTGTACAATTTCTTGTCAGTATTTGTGAATGCATTTATTCCTTATTTTTGCACAAATTTCTTTACTTTCTTTGTACGATACTGTAGTGAGCTCGTGGTATGCTGTTTGAGCGTTATTTTTATTAATATAGTTATATGCCCCCATACCACGACTCATTGCAATATTCTGAAAAGATTTGTACTCTTATTTTAGAGAATAATTATTCCGTTTTAAGGAAATATTATTCTGCTTTAATAGAGTATGCTTTGTATCGGAGAAGTTTTCTTCCTTTTCTCTTCTTTTAGAAAGAGTTAACAAACTTCAACTTTTGGAGATGGCCACTTTTATTTTCTGAGAATTGGATTACTTTTTGTAGTGAAGTGGACTTTTGAAGAAAACTTTTACTTTTGGACGTGCCTCGTTAGAGGGCTTTAGTTTAGAATTTCACCGTTGAGGGTAGGAATGTGCCTCTGAAGAGGGCTTGTGCCTCCGAGGAGGGCTTTTTTGTTGTGCCTCGGGAGAGGGCTTTTCTGTTGGGCCTCGGGAGAGGGCTTGTGCCTCCAAAGAGGGCTCCTCTGAAGAGTTGTGCCTCCAAAGAGGGCTTTTGCCTCGTTAGAGGTCTTTCGCCTCCGAAGAGGATTCCTCTGTAGAGTTGTGCCTCCGAAGAGGGCTTGTGCCTACAAAGAGGGCTTTTGCCTCTGAAGAGGTCTTTTGCCTCCGAAGAGGACTCCTCCGAAGAGTTGTGCCTCCGAAGAGGGCTTCATGTTTTGCCTGAAAGTTTTCTCACAGTTAAATGGATCCACGGGGCGGACGCAAGCCACTTAATTGGATGTTTGTTTGCACAGACAATCATAATTAAGCTGCAAGGGCCCCGTGCCTTCCTTTGGGAAGGTGCCCCTCCGGTGGTTCCATTAACCTTATTGGTTGAGAAAAACATTTCATTTTACAACGTGCCTCGTTGGAGGGCTTTATTTTGCACTTCAACTTTTTTGGGGAAGATCGTTCCCATGAGAGTAGAAGAGTGCCTCCGAAGAGGGCTTTATTTATTTGCCTGAAAGTTATTTCTCATAGTCAAATGGATCACGGGGCGGACGCAAGCCTCTTAATTGGATGTTCGTGCACAAACGATCGCAATTAATTAGCAAGGGCCCGGTGTCTTCCTTTGGGAAGGTGCCCCTCCGGTGGTACCATCAACCTTATTGATTGAGAAAAACGTTTCATTTTACAGCGTGCCTCGTTGGAGGGCTTTAAATTGTGCCTCCGGAGAGGGCTTTGAGTTGTTTGCCAGGAAGGTTGCGTCTCACAGTTAAGTGGTTCCACGGGGCGGACGCAAGCCACCTAACTGGATGTTTGTTTGCACAAACGATCGCAATTAAGCAACAAGGGCCCGGTGCCTTCAATTTGGGAAGGTGCCCCTTCGGTGGTTCCACCAACCTTATTAGTTAAGAGACAAGATTCCTTTTTGGCTGTTTTTTGTCTGCTTGCCAATGTCTTTTCATCGTCTGTTCCTCAGCGATCCCTTGCATCACTTTTGAATACTTGTTCATTCCTTTTGCAGGTTGTTTGATTTTTCCAAGGAAGTGTACTTCATGGTTGAGTGAATCCACGGGCAGACGCAAGCCACTTAACCGGATGTCTGTTTGCACAAATGATCTTGATCAGTTAGCAAGGGCCTGGAACCTTCATTTTTGGAAGGTGCCCCTTCGGTGGAATTTCCAACTGTTTGTGAGAAGTACTTCTTATGTAGGAATTGAATCTGGAATTTTTGTCGCTTGACATTTGTTTGTTGAGTGATTTATGGAATCGCTTGGGTTTGTGACGTGTTGAATAGGTAAGTTTTTCTTTGATTTCCTGCAATATTAAATCGACATTTTAGCAACATATTTAAGATATTTGCACATCGAAATGATACAGGCATTTTAAAGCAGTAAAAGACACAAGATTTATAGTGGTTCGGCCAAGAATTGGGCCTACATCCACTTTATAGTTCTTATTGCTGAGTCACACTGATTTTACAATGGCTTACAATACAAGAATCATACATCCAGCATTATTTTACAAATTTAAGCATACCTTTTTAAGTAAAATATGGACGCAAGTGGTTGGGGATTGGATCTTTTTCGACAGTTGTGAGTTTGAAAGTGCCATCAAGAAGTTTTTGGCCTATGACATATGGCCCTTCCCAGTTTGGCCCAAACACTCCTGTTGCTGTAATGATCCTTTTCAAGACTAGATCCCCAACTTCAAAGCTGCGTTGACGAACTTTAGAATTGAAGTGCCTGGCTAACCTTTGCTTTTGAGCTGCAACTCTGAGTTCAACTTCTTTCCTTCTTTCATCAAGCAAGTCAAGTGCTTCAAGTTGCAACTTTTCATTTTCAGCTTGGTTGAAATGAATTCTTCTATGTGAGGGGACCTCTATTTCCACTGGAATCATTGCTTCCGATCCATATGCTAATGAGAATGGAGTGTGCCCAGTCGCAGTTTTGTGGGTAGTCCTATATGCCCATAGTGCTAGTGGCAGCTTATCAACCCAACCACCTTTTGCTTTTTCCAGTTGCTTTTTGATGGTTGATTTGATGATTTTGTTCACTACTTCCACTTGCCCGTTTGCCTGCGGATGAGCCACTGCTGAGAAGCTTTTTTGGATCTTGAATCGCCTGCGAAATTCCTGGAATTCTTCGCTTTCGAATTGGGTACCATTGTCTGTAATTATCTTCTGAGGCACACCATACCTGCAAATGATATTTTTAGTCACAAAATTTATCATCTTTTTAGAGGTAATAGTAGCCAATGGTTCAGCTTCAGCCCATTTAGTGAAATAATCAACAGCAACAATGGCGTATTTGATTCCTGACCTGGCAATTGGCATAGGCCCAATGAGATCTATTCCCCAAATGGCGAATGGCCATGGACTGACCATCTATGTTAGCACGGTGGAAGGTGATCTTGGGATTTTTGCAAATCTCTGGCATCTGTCACACTTTCGGGAATAACTAGCAGCATCTCTGTTAATATCTGGCCAAAAATACCCATAACGGAGAACTTTCTTTGCAAGAGTTTGGCCACCCGAATGATCCCCACACACTCCTCCATGCACTTCAGCTAAAATTGTCTTAGCCTCTTCTTTGGTTACACATTGGAGTAATGGCATCGAGAATCCTCGTCTGTACAAATGGTCGCCTTGAATTACATATCTCGGGGATTTTCTTAACAGCTTTTGGCGTTCTTTTGAGTTCTCTGGTACGGAGCCGTTGAGTAGATATTCCTTGATAGGGGTTATCCATGACTCCTGTTCTTGAGATACAGCCATGATCCAGTCAATATCCATCTCATTAATACTTGGAGCTGTCAAGACTTCTACAGGGACCAATCCCAATAATTGAGCTTCGCCAGAGCTTGAGTATTTCGCGAGAGAATCTGCCTTCATGTTCTCTTCCCGGGGTATATGGTTTATTGTATAATGATCAAAATCATCGAGAAGTTCACAGGCTTTTGATAAGTAAGCAGGCAGATTTCCTCCCTTGGTTTGAAACTCTTTCTTGACTTGGCATACAATTAGTTGGGAATCACTAAAGATCTGCAATACTTTGATGCTCAGTTCTTTAGCAATCCTCAGACCGGCAATAAGAGCTTCGTATTCGGCTTCATTATTTGTCGAAGGAAATTCTAATCTCAATGCATAACACAATGACCGCCCTTCGGGGGTTTCAAGCACAACCCCAGCTCCGGAATAGTAGTCATTTCTTGCACCATCAACATATGATTTCCATCGGATCGGAATGTCATCAGTTACCTCTTCCTCACTGCCACCTTTATCTGTGCATTCTGCAATGAAATCTGCTAAAGCTTGTCCATTGATTGATCTTCGGGGATGGTAGGTGATATCGTATTGACTGAGTTCAATATTCCACTTCAGAAGACAACCTGAAGTTTCAGGGCGGAATAGGACTTGCTTTAGAGGTTGATCAGTGAGGACTTTAATAGGATGAGCCTGGAAGTATGGCCTCAGTTTTCTGGAAGCGATCAATAGACAATAGGCGAGCTTTTCTAACTTTGAATAATTCATCTCTGCCCCAGTGAACCTTTTGCTGATGTAATAAACCGGACGCTGAACTTTTGCGTCTTCTCGTACCAACGCTGCACTCAGAGCATGAGATGAAACTGCTAGGTATATGAATAGATCTTCACCATTGTTGGGCTTAGAAAGTACTGGAGGCGTTTCCATATGATGAATCAACTCATCAAATGCCTTTTGACACTCAAGAGTCCATTCGAAATTCTTCTTTCCTTTCTTCAGAGCATCAAGGGAATGCATTTATCTGTGGCTTTGGAAATAAATCGACTCAAAGCAGCGACTTTCCCATTGAGGCTTTGCAATTCCTTCTTTGTTCTAGGGGGTTTGACTTCTCTTAAAGCAGTGATCTGAGCAGGATTAGCTTCAATGCCCCTAGCACTCACAATGAAACCTAAGAATTTTCCGGACTCAACCCCGAATGAACATTTCAGAGGATTCAGTTTCATCCCATATTTTCGGAGGATTGTAAACATTTCTGCCAGATGATCAATGTGGTCTACTGCCTTCTTTGATTTCACTAACATATCGTCAACGTACACTTCCATAGTCTTGCCAATTTGAGGCTTGAACATGGCATTAACGAGTCTTTGATAAGTTGCCCCTGCGTTCTTTAGTCCGAAGGGAATGACTTTATAGTAGTAAAGACCAACATCAGTGATGAAGCTCGTGTCCTCCTGATCTGGCTCATGCATCATGATTTGATTGTATCCTGAGTAAGCATCCATAAAAGAAAATAATTCGTGTCCGGCTGTTCCATCTACCAATTGATCAATTCTGGGCAACGGGAAACAGTCTTTGGGACATGCTTTGTTCAAGTCTGAGAAGTCGATGCATACTCTCCACTTTCTATTTGCTTTTTTAACCAACACCGAATTAGAAACCCAATTTGGATAAGTGGATTCTCTGATGAAGTCATTTTCCATGAGCCGATCTACTTCTTCTTTTAATGCCGTTGACCTTTCAAGACCCTGGGTTTTACTTTTCTGCTTTACAGGTGTGAATTTTGGATCAATATTTAAGGCATGTACTGCGATTTCTGGAGATATTCCACACATGTCAGCATGACTCCAAGCGAATACATCCAGGTTTGATTTCAAGAATGATATTAGCATATTTTGAACTGTCGCACCAAGTTGTGAACCCACATTTAGTACCTTGTTTGGATCTTTCTGGTCAATAGGTATTGGTACCGTTACCTCTACCGGCACCACTCTATTCTCCCCTGCACTGGTTTTTCTGGGATCAATTTCCTTTCGCGCACCACTATGCTCACCAGTGCAGGGTCCACCCCGTACTTGCTACAAGGTGTGTTCTTTGATGCGGAGCGGAGCTGCCGCACCCTTTCCCATCTCTCTCTTCTTCGCCTCTCGCAACTCTGTGAGATAACATTCCCACCCAGCATTCTGGTCCCCCTTCAAAACACCAACTCCATTATCAGTGGGGAATTTCATAGTCAGGCACCACAGGGCGAGAATAGCTTTGAATGCAGCGAGAGTTGGTCGTCCCAAGAAGGCGTTATAAGCAGAAAATTCATCAACAATAACAAAGGTTTGCTTACGGACCACTTTTCTTTCCCCTTCACCAAGTTCTACAAACAAATCGACGGTTCCGATGGGCTGTTTTGGTTCCCCAGTGAACCCAACAATTTTTTGAGAAGAGGCTTGAACATCAACCATCGGAATTTTCATTTGATCAAAGGTCTTTTTGAAGAGGATATTACAAGAAGCGCCGCAATCAACAAGCACTCTTCTCACAATAGCTGGTCCGATAACGGCGGTTATTACCAAAGGATCCATGGTGGGAGCTTCAATTCCCACAGAACCTCTAACTCTGAATATGATGTCATCGTGACAAGTTTTTTGCTGTTTTGAAGGCACAGCATCTTCCAAAACAAAAACAGTTTCTTCTTTCGAGGCATGTCTCAAAGCATGAGCATACCTCTCCATCTCTCCCCAACTTCTGCCTGCTGGGTGAGGACCTCCTGTGATTACATTAATAACAAGCCTATCAGATTCCTTCGCCGTAGCCTTTTCTCCTGAGCCAGATTGACGAGCAGGAAGTTGCTACCCCTGAGTGGATGAAGTTGGATCACTTCTGTTTCTCTTGACATACTGTTGCAGTTTATTCTCTCTCAATAGTTCTTCAATCAAGTTCTTTAGATGACGACATTCGTTGGTGTCATGGACAGGTTGGTTGTGGAATCGACAGAACATTCCATTTGGAAAAAAATTCTTCCCGAGCTTAATTTAGGTGGCTCAGGGAACTCGACGGCATCCTTGGCTGCGAAGAAGATGTTTTCTGGAGTATCAGTTAGAGGTGTAAAGTTTGAAGGCTTAAAGTAACGAGGTTTCTTCACATCTTTCTGTCCTTTCCTACTGTTATTTTCCCTCTTCTGACCACCAGATTCTTTCTTATTAGAAGCTTCGGCCACATTGTTATTTTCAATTTCATCCACAACCACCTTGGCTGGTGCAGGAATATTCTCCAGACGCATAAATTCGTCAGCTTTCTCATAAAATTTCTCAAGTTAATTTGGTTCCTTCATCTTCAACCATTTTCCGAACTCACTTGTTTTATCGATGGCTCGCATCAAGTAAGTTAGAATCATTCGAGGCTCAGCATTATCCACTTTAGCCAAGGCTATGTTGAAGCGGTTCAAGAAATATTTGATAGATTCCCCAGGAGCTTGTTCAAGGCTGGACAATGACATTATGTCCTTAGCTTTTGAAGCATACAATCTGAATTGGTCCTTGAATTTACGAGTTAAGTCAGAGAATTGATCCACAGATCAAACCGGAAGTTTTGTAAACCAAAGTAGAGCTACTCCCTCCAAATAGACAGGAAAATATCTGCATTTAATCTCATCTGTTGCCCTGGTGCCTGTCATATGCCAGTCGTATTTGTACAAGAACTGATTTGGGTCGCTTGTTCCTCGATAGGCTGGGATAGTAGGAGGAACAAATTTCTTTAGAAATTCAGCTTTTAGAATTCTTTCGGTAAACGGAGTCTTGCTCGGAGCAAATCCCCAGTCATTTTCATCTTCATCCCTTTGCATACTTTCTTTCATAATTTGACGAACCATTCCTGATAAGTATTCCTCATCGTTTAAAGGCCTTGTCGGGCAGACGTCAGCCACTTTATCGGAAGTTTGCCTGAACAAACGTTCGCGAAGAGGCGGCTGCGGCCTTGAACCTCCAGCTTGGGGAGGTGCCCCTTTGGTGGTGCCAGCTGCCCTTTGAGGAATGCTTTTGTTTTGTGAATCATGAGTATCTTCAGCAAAGGTTGGTTCATTATTTTCTGGTTGTTGATGAACCCTAAGCAGAGCGTTTAACCTTTCCATCATCAAAGCATTTTGAGTTTCCATTTGTTGGTATAATCCCGACACAACATCATCAAGTTCGGCCATTGTAACTCCAACAGTGGGAGTTGCCTGATTTGGCGCCGGAGAAGAGGCAGCCCTGTCATTAGCATTTCCGGATCTTGTAGATTTACTCTTTCTTCCAAGAGCCATGATTTTAGATAGATTTCTGGTTTTTAAGGAGATTCTTTCAAGAAATCTTTGCGAAGCAATGGTGAGAACACACCTAAGTTCGATGTTTCTCAGTGAAAGCACCAAAAATGTTAACGTAAAAATCGACGCTAACACCCCAGTATGAGTATTAGTAAAGTTAAAGCACCACCCGTTGGTACGGGAACTAGAAATAAGCAGAAAAATAGTAGAAAAGTAAAGAGATAGCAGTTTTATAGTGGTTCGACTCGAAATTAAGCCTACGTCCACTTTATCTTCTTTATCACAGGTTCGATGACAAGTTTTATAAGAATTCCTTCGATTATTCAACAATCGATACAAGTGATTAGCACTACAATGCAAAAGAGATTATCAAATTCATCTTGAATGTAGTTGATCTTCCCCTTAGGTAGTTTGGAATGTTTGTGGTAGTAGAAGTGTTGTAGAAGTCGTGAATGCAGCAGAGTTTCGGCGCTTCAAAGTCTGGAAAAGTCCCCTCTCAGTTGGTGCAGGTGCAATATTTATAGGGTATTTCTAGGCTAAGTCGTAGGTCGTGGGCGACCTAAGGTTAGGTCGTAGGTCGCGAGCGACCTAGGGAGCACGAATTATGGCTTATCAAGGTTGCACTTGGTCAACTGAGCGGGCTGGTAGGTCGTAGCGACCTATGGGAGAATGGTAGGCGACTTAAACATGTCGAGGTATCAAGTGGAGCGACCTAGGCTAGGCTGAGGAGTAGCAGCGATCTAGTGCTGGTTCGACCTACTAGGTCGCTTAGCTCATTTATCTGCTAGGTCGCTTAGTTCGTTTATCTGCTAGGTCGCTTAGGTCGTTAATCTGCTAGGTCGCTTAGGTCGTTAATCTGCTAGGTCGCTTAGGTCGTTAAGTCGCATTCATGTTAACTCGCTGCTTGCTTAGATCGCTAGATCGCTTGCTTTTTAACTCGTTAGGTCGCTTGCTTTTTAACTCGTTAGGTCGCTTGCTTCCTTTGAGTAATTGAGTCGTTGTTCAGAAAGGGGGTTAACATAATTTAACTACGTTTTATAAAAATTAAATAAATTTAGAAAATTTGATTAAGTTTTATTAGGATTTAACTAAGTTAATAAGTTTTCAATAATTAAATAAGTTTATTATAAAAATTAACCAATTTTTATTAGAATTTAACTAAGTCAATAAGTTTTTAATAATTAAATAAGTTTATTAAATTTAACCAAGTTTTATAAAAATTTAACTAAGTTTACTAAGTTTTATAAAGATTATTTAAATTTAATAAAACTTTAACCATGGATGTTCAATATACTTTAAATATGCAAAACAGTTTCATAATCATCCGTTGATTGTTAAACTTGTCTACAGGTAATTAACTATTTTGGAGTAAAAACCAGCTGCAGCGAAGAATTGTGGGTAATCAAGTAATGAACATGGCTTTAATTGTTATGTATACTATAACATTTTGTTAATACTTGTTGTGTAAACTTGTTTATGAATGGTTATGGATTTTATGTGAATTTTCTCATTTTGTCGAAAAACTATTATCGAAATGGTTATGGATATTATATTTGATTATGTGATTAATGTGTTTTTTCAATTATTTGAATATGATGATTATGTGATTGATTGTTGGTTTGAATACGACGATTATGTGATTGATTACTGGTTTTAATAAGACTGTTATGTGAGCGATGGTTGGAAATGATACAGGCCATTAATAAGAAATCGTAATGTGTACAATACGCTCAAAATGGTTAATAACTTTTAGCTGCGTTTAAAAAACGCTGTGGAAATAAACGTAAACCGCTACAATACGACTTTCATAGCGTTGATAAACACTACCAAAAATTTTAGTAGCGTTTCGGTGAACACTACCATACGACATGCTACTAAAAGTATGAAACTTTTTGTAGCGTTTCTATAAGCCTACAATAGGTCAAGTTTTCGCAGCGTTTTCTACAATGCTACAAAAAAATTCGGACTTTTAGTTGCATGTTGTATCGCAGCGCTTACCAAAACTCTACTAAAAGTTCTAGTAGCATTTTTTCAATGCTACGAAAGGTCTTTTCTGGTGTAGTGATTATTGACTCTAGATGATGGTCAACTAATCTCCGTTGTTTCGAGATTTAGAATTTAGAGATTCTATTATTTGAAATACTAACATTGCCTTCAATTATATTACAAATAAATCACTGAGCGTCTTTTTACATAAATTTTGAACTAACAATAGAGAATGTTATTTACTCTGAACTTTGCAAGGAAACGAGGTCATTAAAGATGGAATGGTGCAAAAAGAAAAATGTTAAATTTTTGACTTAAAGAACAAAAGCTTCTTTCATACAAGGGGGCAAAATGTTAACCATAAAATTCACCTAAGGATAATGACATGAAATAAGGCTCATAAAAAGTGTCAAGATCCACAAGAATTGAAGATGAGGGTTTCACTATAATTTAAAAAATAGTGTTTCGAAGGCATTGAGTTAGCTTTCGAAGAGGATAGAATGGAGTCGCAAGCACCTGATGCACCTACAAGTGAAACAAGAGCTTTTTAAGGGGTAGGAAAGAAAGCCAAGCTACCCTTCCACCTCAGCTAGACCTTTCGACGCAGTTGAATCCACATATATGAGAGAGCCAAGTACGGGTTCAAAACACCTTTCGAAGGTATTGGACAATAGGCATGCAAATTAGAACCAAACCCTTCAAAATAGTTGGTTTCACCGTTGTCAACCTTCCACTTAAAGACATTTTACCAATGTGCACCTTTCGAAAGCAAGAATAAGCCTTTCGAAATGGTTGGAACCTTCCGTAAGCATAAAGATGACACCATATGAGCCAAGTGACCTTTCGCAATGGTCCAGTCGTCACCTACTAATCCTTTCGAAACTATACAAAAGCACTCCTTGCCCACTCAAATAGTCACTCATCATGGTTAACACCAGACTAAAGCGACCAAGGGAGGTTTCGAAGGAGAAGAAGGAGTTGAGGGTGCTTCTGCTTGCATCAAAACAACGTGATAGGGAACCTTGACCCTTTCGCTACATACCTTTCGAAGGTGTCGAAAGGTTTCATAGGAACACGAAAGCAAAGTTGGGGAATTTTAGAACAACATCCATTGCTAGTACACTATTGATGAAGGCGAAAGGATTAACCCAAGCATAATAAGAGACCCAGGCAGCCGCCTTCAAAGCTATGGAAACGAAAGGATGAAGCGAAAGGATGAATGCGAAAGGCTAGGAGAAAGACCTTTCGACTGATTTGAATGGATGGAAGCGGAAGGGGGTCAACCTGCATCTACAAATACGACCCTAGGGGTTCAAGTTTAGGTACCGATTTTTGAATTTTTAATTCTCTTTCTTACTTCATAGCAAAATCAAACTTTTGTAACCCTGAATCAATTTAGGGGAAAATTCTCTTACTTGTAATCCAATTTAAATAAATGCAAAGCAGAGAATGCATGGATTCAAGTTTGATTTTTAATATGAGGAAGATCATTTCGGCCATTAGCTCAACTAATGACCAATTGCACATGGTGCTCACTTAATTCCTAAACCCATATTTGACTTATGCAATGCTATGGAATCTACTTAGACATTGTGATTGCGAATCATATTATCATCACATTTCATAATATGAAAAAATTAAATTCAAGTGATGATGATAATTCGATATTAGCAAGTCCATTGAACTTATACCATTTGTCCAAGATATGATTCTATTGCATATTGACTTTAATACATTGCACGTTAAGTCGCATTGAAAGAGTAAGGTTCTTTTGACTCGATCGAAAGGGGTTTCAAAGGGGCATATTATTTGATTATTGATGTTATGTTTAATGGAAGGACTCCCTCAAAATGGGCTTGGATATTCCAAAACATATAACTCCTTTTGAAGGTCCCTCAACCATGACAGCAGAAACCACACTTTCGAAAGTGGAATTTTTTTAAAGGCATAATAACCCTTTCGACCCACTCGGAAGGGTTTACGAACGAATTGTTTCCTTCCTAATCTATGTTTTGAAGTGTTGAATGCTTCTCTCATCAACAGTTAACACCTTCATAAAGCCACCTTTCAAAAATATGAATCCCCTATCGACTCATTCGAAAAGGGTTTCGAAGGGGTTGTTTACTTCTAAAGCCTAGCTTTAAGATGTTAATCAAATTTCTTGTTAAAAATTAGCTTTGGGAATGTTGACAAGTTTTCTTGTCAACAGACCGTATGTCCAAAATACATTGGATGGACATAAGGTTCAACAAATTATTTTTTACCAAATGTTTTATTTTATATGAATTTATTATGCTAAATACATTTAAAATTCACAATCAATTATCAAATCATTAAAAAATTATTGTATAATGAATAAAAATAGCCTTTGAATAGTTAGAAACAAAACTGTGTTATTGTAAACTTTTTTATAAAAAAAATTAGCAAATTAAATTAAACTTAATTTTTTTTAAATTGGGAGAAAAGATAAATTATTATTTAACAGCCGTCGAAAATCATCGGAAACACGCCATCGACGGCTGTCAGAAACCATCGGAATATCACGTGTACAGTAGCAGCCGAGCTGTTTTCTTCCTCATTTCACAATCCTAAATAAAAAACTAAAATCCCTAAATCCCCATCGCCTTCAATTCATCAAAAATCAGGTATATTCTTCCTCTAAACTAATAAATCCGAATTATGATAAAATTAGTGTTAATTTGTGCATATATTGGTTGGTAATAACTCATTTATTGATTATAATTGTATATTGGTTGATTAAGAAATGTTAATTACGGTTATTGGTGTTTAAAGCGAATAACTAATGTATACTTAGGGCTAATTTGGGTTGATTAGTAGATGTGTGTATTAATAACACAATTTAATGTTAATTATTGTATGTGTTATCTAAAATATCGACAAAACCAATTTATTTACATAATGCCACTATTAGTTTATACATCCTTAGTTATATATAAATTTAGTTTTTATGCACGTGGTAATATGTATAAACAAATTAGTCTACAGATTTAATTTTTTATCACCGTGTAACAAATTGAAATTAGTGTTAGCTAAATTATGTTGAAAAAACCAGATTTTATTAGCTTTTAATCATTAAGAAATTTAAATAATGAATTAGTGTTAATTACTAATATAAACAAATTAGTGTAAAATGTACTTTATTTTTTAAATCCCTTAAAGAGTTTTTAGCCCCGTCTGACAAGTATAGTACATGATCGTTATATAGATATTCATTTTTGTTATAAAATGGACATCAATATTCATCTGATTCAATATTGTCGGATTTGTCCCTATATTGGACAAGTTACAAACATAATAATTTAATTACATTCTATAAATCATTTCGCCTAAAATGGTTCACAAAATTTCGATAGTATTTCCTTATTGTTTCTTGTGTACGCGCATTTGTGTACGATACAGCGAATAAAGGGGAAGTGTTGTCGAAATTTTGTTGAATCACTTAAAATGAAATGATTTACGAAATATAACTATATTTGTGTTCATAATGGGAAGTAGGAAGACCGACCATCAAATTTGAAAAAAATAAAGCGAAAATATAATATTATGTTCATAATTTGTTAAAATTGAAATTATATAAGATTTTATAAAAAAAAATTAAACGAATCAAATATTACATATTAAATAAACATTAAAATATAAACAAATTAGTGTATAACAATAACATATAATATAATTAAAAAAAGTTAAAATGTATAAATGAATTGAAAAATTAAATGTCAATCCATAAAATGATCAATAATTTTTTAAATTTCTATTATATTTTTTGAAATAGAAAAAATGGTCAATTATTAGTTGATCGGAAGAGCTAGATGTATCAATGCAAAGGAATGAGAGGCTCAACAAAGGAATAAGTTTATAATGGTATACACATATTTATCAAATTCGCTTTAAGATATAATGGAAACGATGAATAAATTCGTTGCCCGTATAGTAACTGGAAACATTTGACGCTTTTGAAACCAGATATGGTTAAATTTCATTTGTGTCAAAACGGTTTCGTGCTGGATTATTATATATGGAATCGTCACAGAGAACTTGTTACATCTATTCCTGTAGTGTCAAAGGAGGAGGTGGGTAATGAAAATATTTATAACAACCCACCTTTTTTATCCTTAGAAGTCGACACTAATACATTCACGGTATTCATGTGTCGAACATCTAAATGCTAGAAAGACAGATCATTGGGGCGAAAGAAAAGAAAAGAAAGAATAGAATATCACAGCGTGGCGAGTAATCTATAATATCTCAATGAACTTTACAGAAAGAAAACTTTATATACATACATCAATCAAAGTACAATTATCCTATCATCTGCCTTTGGATAGTTATAACAACATGTCTTAAAAATTGCTGATAAATATAGGGAAGAAACAAACAGTGGAAGATGAAAGAAATTACGTGAGTATGACTTGGAGGCATCCAGCTCATCTCTTGCAGCTCCAAGTGTCCAGCTAAATCTAGAGAATATGCTCGGGCTGACCCGAGCATTACAAGAAAAGTAACGCCTGGATCAATTTGGTAAAACCAGTGAGAGAAACAAAATCAAATGGATTCTTAATGTCTTATAAAACTTAAAGGTATCTCGTAAGACCACGCTACACATAAACATGAATGGTTTTTCACCTTACGATAACCAAAATATTTCTATAGAAAATCCAATGATATTATAATGGTGTCTAGGTTTTAAAATATATATTGAACCATAGCTGAAATTGTTACGTTAATTAAATTCCAACATAATAGGTATACAACTAAGTCCGTAACGTACTGGAGGATGGATTCTATACAATGACAAGGTACCGGGGTACTTCCTGTCCCATTACACCTATAGAAAAATGTACCGATGTCAACAAGAACAACTTGCACCTTTGCCAACACAGGACCGACCTACCCCTTACTGGATAGTACCAAATATGTCATCACCTCGGTTGCTTTGCAACCTTTTCTCGAGAGCTCTCATGCACAACCAAATCCATAAATGTATATATCTGGAAGGATGATGACATACAATAATGGGTGCAACCAACATAGCCCTGCCGCATATTCCTGGTTTTAGTCATTCCCGTTTGTTGAGGCTTAAGGATACTTTTTATCTTTTATACTGCAATCCCACTTAGAATGCTGATATTGCCCTCCAAACGACAATGCAATGTCAGCATTCGTCCATACAAGTTGTTAAGGATATGAACCTGATGGCACAACTTCTACTACATCCATTTTGGAATCACCCTCAGGATTAGTAGTAAGTAACCTTTACACTTCAAAGAGCTCTGCCTTTGATTCTATCATCTTTAAGATGTCTTCAATTCGAACGCTTGAGTTGGTTCGAAGTGGTTTTCGGATAATTCATACTTATCTAGTCTCGGTCTCTTCGAACTAACATTCGATAGTTTTCCTGTAAACTCAACTTCGGCTCTTTCGAAAATAAACGGACAATACATAAGAGCGAGGATCCCCCCATAACCGTATTAGTAGACAGATCTCCTTATCATTTGTCCTAGAAGAACACAACGAATTTATATGTATAGTAGTATTACCTAAGATAACTATACTCTATAACCCTTATGTTTCCTCTAGATATTTCCAGAGTTAAAAACTGGCCAAGATTTGATAGTCGAATATTTAACTATCAATTAAACACACATCGATCACAAATTTAATTTCCTATGGAAAATACAAAGCCTCATTTAATAAACCTTCTAGTAATTAAATTCCTTTAATTATTTACCCAAAATATCCATATACATATCTCTTCGGTATAAGTATATCCACAAACCAGTTAGAAAGATTTTCAATTTCAAAGTCACATTAAATAGGTCAAAAAAACATTTATTTATTTAACTTAATATACTAACACACACTCATACCTACCAGGCCCATAAGGCCTACCACTAAACCAACACCAGCCCGCGTAAGTTTCTTCTCCACCAAAAACCAAAACAAAGCTCCCACTACTTCCAGGTTCCAAATCTGGAACCAAACCCCTCATTCACGCTTGCACGTGCACACACGAGCTGACCCCCCATCCACCGTAATGCCACCTCCACTCATGACTGTCTCGACCTACTCAACCCAGCCGAGCCATCGCCGCCACTCTAGCTTCCCACAAGCTCATTCCGAACCCCCATGGCCGAGAGTAAAACCCCTAGCTAAAAACAAGACGCGACTAAAAAATCAGCCTCCCCAATGCCTCGATTAACGATAACCCTTGACACTCGGCCCACTACACCACTAGACGTGACTACAAACCCCTGATACCCACTAGCCGAGACCGATTCCCCCTAGCGTCACCACTATCATAGCATTTGAGCCAAGAAATCCATAAACCCAAAACCCTAGTTCGAGCTATTACTCCATTCGGACCACCGCTCCAACGCCGACCACCACCATAGCTAAGCCACCAACCAAGGCCGCTCCAACTCCAACTGCTCTGCCTAAAATCGACTAGGTCGCCAGATTTTGATTTTTGATCAAAATCCGACCAACTAATCACACAACACCATCTGACACGCATAAATCATGAAAAATGCTCTAAAAATCATGATTCGCAGATTCAAACATGATTGTAAAGGCCATTCGTCGATTCGTGGTCGACATAAAATTGACCAAAATTGATTTCTTACTATGAATTATAATTTTCTTAAAATATACTCGACGAAAGATTCGACAACTATTTTCAATATAAACTATGGACTAAAACTAACAACTATGTAGTTGACGGCATAAGCTAATTCAATAGGGTTTATGGGATATCGATATTAGAAGGTGGAAAGGTTTTTATGTTTGTAAATATAAAAGAACTAGTAAGTTGATTTATTGTTTACAGTAAACTAATTTTTACAATTTCAAGCCAATATAACCAAATTTATGAAATTTAAACCTATTACAAAAAACATGGATATCACATACAATTCATAAGCAATCTAACAAATAAATTACAGAATATCGAATTCACCAAATTTATAACAAATTGAATGACTCACTTTTTTTTACTGTTCCATGCTTTTGAAAATGCTTGATAGCTGTAAATACTCTTGAGTACTAACAAAGCTTTGATCTTGGGTAAATCAACCATTTTTGAGTTTTAAAGATGAGAATTCAATTTTTGTTTTGAAATTTTAGAAGTTAGAAAAGAAATGGAGTTAGGAGAGAAAGATTTGAAAAAAGGAAACAAATGAAAAGTAAACATAAGAATTACTTTTATAAATGAAATAAATGGGATAAAAGACAGTAATGCCCTTAAGTTTACAATTCAATCCTTACATCATTCCAGAGCCACCAAGAGGATAAACATTTGCATGTATGTTGGATAATAAGGTTGATTCATGTACTTAGTTGAATTTTACACTTAAGGTTTCAAATCCATGTAACATCTTTCGATGCTTTTCAAATTTAAATAAAATTTGCATTTTTAAATACTAAATATTATTATATTATTTCAAAATAAAAGTGTGTTTTATAAGTGTTGTTTAGAGCATAATCAAAATATTACAATCTTTTAAGAACTTGTTGTTCGATAAAAAACTAAAAATCCAAAAATTGCATTACGCTCACATTTCCAGTTTTTCGTCAAACTATATATTTATGTAAATTTAAAAATAAATTTTCTATTATCATTTATAAAATAAAAAAAGGTTATTAAATTAATAAAAACTATTAACTGAGTAGTTAAATTGAATTAAATATTCACAAATTAAAACAATAAAATTCTAGGTCATTACATTCTTTCTCCCTTAAAATAATTTCGACCCCGAAATTTCATCTCAAACAAACAAAGAAGAAAACCAGTTATCACAAAACTTAACCATTTTATTACCATGACTATTTATGGAAACATTTTTATCAATCCCAACTCAAGTTTACAAACTTGTATAATACCCACTACATCTTGGAGGTATATCCAATTATCTAGTTTAAACCCTTTATTGTATTTATTTCCCTTTAGTAAATTCAATATCCAAATACTCAATTTTATTTTAAAACTCTTTTTGAAATGATACTATATATTTTAACCATAGAATACACACACACACACACACACAGCTCGAGTAACCCCAAAATGATACTTAGGAGCAGGGTATTACCAAATAGTATCATTCATTCCCTTACTAAAAAGAGTATACAAGAGGTGTGCTTACCACCGGAATATGTCTCTTTCCAATTTTTAGTCATTTTCAAGTCACTCGAACTAGCTAACATACAAATACTTCTTCTTGAAATGTTTGTGCTTATAAAAACATTCAAGTAATACCATTATTAATTTTTCTCAAAATTTATTTGAACCATTTCAAAAACACTAGGATGAAAATTCTCTTTGTTTTATAAGACAAATCCCATATTTTTATAAAATCAACTTTATACAATAACTTCATTTTTTATAGTAATCCTTTTTAACAATGTAAACTTGATAAACCTACATATATTTAACAAACGACTTATAGTCAAATTGTGAAACTGAATTCATAAGGTGTTTGTATCTAATTTTAAATTAAAACAACCAATAAATGCCCATAGACTAACTGAGCCCAAGCAAACAAACAAATGATGATAAATAAATATCAACATTTCCTAACAAACAAAATAACTCTAATCATATTTTGGAAAATTATTCTTCATATATAAAATATAATCCTTGGTAAAATTATTTCATTTACCAATTTTAAAAACAATACCATGTCGGTTGGCCTTGTTCAAGTGTTTACTGACCCCTTTCAATAACGTTAGCTACTCGTATTGACCAGAATCCATAAACCACTCAACAGGTCAAACAACACAATATAAAGCCTTTTATAGCACTAACAAAATATACACTCTCATATGCAATACACTCAAACTCATCCTAGGGTCTCGCTTACCCTATCTTAAATATGTCAATCCCACCAAAGCCTAGGTTTTCACTCAACCTAGCTCTGATACCACATGTATCAACCAATCGTTTCAATTCTCGAAAATTGATACTAATACATCCATAGTATTCATGAGCCGAACATTTAAGTGACGGAAAGACAGATCATTGGGGTAAAAGAAAAAACAGATAGAAAAGAATCTCACATCGTGGTGAGTAATCTATAATATCCTAATGCACTTTACAAAAAGAAAAGTTTTATATACATACACCAATCAGAGTACAGTTATCCTATCATTGGCCATTGGACAGTTATAACAACATGTCCTTACAATTGCTGATAGATACAAACGAGAAACAAATAGCGAAAGATAAAAGAAAATACGGGAGTACATCTTGGAGGCATCCAGCTCGTCTCTTACAACTCCAAGTGTCCAGATAAACTTGAAAAATATACTCGGGCTGACCCGAGCATTATAAGAAAAATAACGCTCGAATCAGTCTGGTAAAACCAGCATGAGAAACATAATCAAATGAATTCTTAATGTTTTATAAAACCTTTCAAAATAAAGGCACCTCATAAGATTACGTTGTACATAAACGCGGATAGGTTTTTACCTTACGGTAACCAAAACATTTGTATAGAAAATTCAGTGATATTAAAATAGTGTCTAGAGGTTAAAATAGTGTCTAGAGGTTAAAATAAATATTGAATCATGGTCGAAATTGTTACATTAATTAAATTCCAACATAATATATAATGACCCACCTTTTTGGACGGTTTAAATCGACAACAAACCACAAATGTCAACTCAAACCATTTGAAAGGGAGGATTATTAATGGGGTATAAATAAGAAAATAAGAGAAAAGAAGGAAAAACAAAACACAGAATCTCATAACGGAATGAAAAAATATAATAATCAAATAAACATTTCATGAAGCTGATTTACAAATAACATTTGATTACACTTTTGCAATATATCAGAGTTAGACATACAGCACGAATAATAAGATAATGCAGCAGAACAACATGATGCAGTGGAATAATAATAATAATATAATACTAAACTCTGTCCTCGTCCTCCAGAAATAAGGTCATCAACACTGAAAATCTTAGGCTGACCCGAGCGTAATGAAAAGACAAAACAATCGAGTCAGAACTAAAAGATCTTATGTAAGTTAAATTAAAATAAGTAAATATGAGTGTAACGGCTTCAGAGATGTTTATGGGATTTTGCATCTCCTATCCAGTGTTTAACATGCGTACAATAACTTAAGAGATGTTCGGGATTTCATCTCCTAAGGATCTGTTAAACTATCGACATATGTAATACAATACGCTATTATAATATGTCTACAGTAAAGTAAAGTATTAAAATAGCATTAAGGCGTTACCTATATCCCACTTAACACATTTTTATATAAATACCATAGTCTATACAGATACTGTAAGCTCCACCAAACTGGTGGTTTACTTAGGGAGCACTCCATAGGTACGATACAAACCAAATTCATAGTGGGCTCGATTAGGATAAATATGACAAGGCATGCGAGGCATTGCCCAGGGTAGGATACTACCATTTTGCAGATCCGAACTGGTGGTAACGCATAGCAGCTACTACCACCCACCTCGAGACACACTCCCATAATCAAATCGAGAGGTGGCCACCAAATCTATCACAAAGTAATAAATATGGTATCGAAGAAATGTGCCCGATAGGAGGAGCGACCCCACTTGGCCCGGCATGGTTCCTGTTTTGGTCATTTTAATTATGACCCGAAGGTCAAGGCTATGCATCATTATTCTCTTACTTCATTGCAGTAGCATTCGCCAAACCATCCTACTTCGTTCTGGATTCTCCACCACGTGCACAGTTGTTAAAGTGGTTTTCAACATTGGTAGAGAGTTTGAAAATATCTGATCCCGATCTCTTTAACAACCAAACGCTTATTTCACACCGGTTGGTTCTTTTACATTTCCAAAACCGATTCATATTATATATCAAAATATCATATTCAATTTAAAATATCCCTCATTTCAAAACCATCATATTTACTCAAAATAAGTCATTTCACTAGAAAAATATCATTTCAAATTCCAACGTAGGTTATAACATCATTTAACCATATGCGCCTTTAAATCAAGGATTTAAATATAAACATTCAACCTTGCACAGTTTGAATTTTTGAAAATAGTTCGGTTAGTAAGAAATAGTTTAAAATAGTTTAAGGATTTTAAAACAGTTAAAAATAGTTTAATATAAAATGGTTTGATTATTGGAAATGGTTTATATAGTAAAATAGTTTTGAAAATCTAAATAATCTGAATTTTAAAACAATAGATTTTAAACAGTTTATATTAAAATAACTTATTTTGAAAATAGTATCAAATCAAACTGTTCATCCATTGCAGCAAACCTGGACCATATCCAGATTTCAAATCAACAAAACTCAATTTTAATATTTCAATTCAAATGACTCAATTTCGATATAGTTCCAAATCAATGTGATTTCAATTTCAATTCGAAATAACTTCAATTTTCGAAACATTCAGTTTAACCTCAATTTCGATTCAACAATTCAAATCAATGATTTAAATTCAATTCCATTCTTATTTTAAACCATTTCAATTCATATCAATTTCAAGCCCATTTCAATTTACTTATTTAAACCACTTAAATCGAATTTAACTTCATTGTTAAATTTTAAGATCCAAATCTTCAAAATAATTTAAATTTCCAAATTAAAGTCATATATCGATTTTAACTTTACATTCCCAATTTAATTCATAGACAATTTCTTTTTTTAACATTTTCAATTTCAACTTTCAAAGTTTGAATTAGAAAATAATTAAATTCATATAAATCTATAACTTATTTCCGTTAAAACAATAACATTTAATCAACAATTCAAATTCAAGATTTTTAAACCATTTAATTTAACCAATCCGGTGTCCGTATATAGTTTTTTACCCTATGGTCAAGTGATACAGATATATATCATTTCAACCTGCAATAAATTTAAATTTTCGGATATATATCATTTCAACCTGCATTCCGAATCACAATTTTCCAAATCCATAAAATCACTCGGGTTTATCATTTCAACCCATAACGATTTTTCCCTAATCTATAAGATCATTTATGTATGTATCATTTCAACCCATAGTGATTTTCCTAATAATAACTATGGGAACTTGCAGTGTAATAAAAACATATAAAATAAACATAACATCAAATCATCCAAAATGTCAACAATTAAGCATCCATCACAATCGTCATTCAAATCAACCAATAAATCACAACCTCATCCAATCATATCAATCAATGGCATATATATGTAATCGACATCCAAATCAATATCAAAATAGTTACTAGTTCTCAATTGTCAAGCATTTAATCAGAAATTCAATTTAAATATCAACTTACTGTCAATTCAGATTTAGTGTCATATTTAGTTTTGATAAAATGCAAATTCAATTTAAATGTCAATTTTATACTACCAAACATTAATTAATGCAGCTTATAACTTCATGATATTAATTTAACTTGCATCAAAATATTTTAGTATTGCGTGAGTGGTTTGAACACTCACCTTTGTTTGAATCTGAAAAATTTTCAAAACCAAATAAATAGGAGATGGATGCGATACGAATCCAACGTTGCTGACCGCGCGTCAATTCGATCTCGAACAAACAAGTTATTGATTTCATAAGATATCGATTTATTTTAAAACAATTAAATAAAATTAAAAATTAATTAATAGCTAAATATCCTTACCATAACCATGCTTAGTTGCTTAACACGTCGCTTAACCATATGATACTCAAATCGCGTTTCACCCATCCACCGTGTTCGTTCTCTGATCACCGCCATCTCCAGGAAGCACTGGAACCACCAGCACCTAGCTTCGACGATGCGAGTCTCCAAGCCCATCCGGCCCCTGCCAGTCCCACCGCCTCTGCAGTCGCCGTTGACGAGAAATCAACCCCAAACTGACGGGCGTTCCAACCAAGATCTATGCCGCGTCGATGCTTCGATCAGCGAATGAGTTGTATGGATGGGTTCGCGGGAGTGAGGGCTACGACTCTCGTGTAGAACGTTTTGGATGAAGTGGCTCTGATCGTCAGGGGCGATATCGGCCGTTGGATCGTGCGTTTGAAATGGCCGCTAGGATTTTGGAATTGGAAATTAGGTTTCTACCATTGGAAAGAGGAGATAGGAATAAGCAGTACATAAAAAATCAAAATAGACTACTAGGGTTTCAGAAAAAGAAATCTATTTATATAGACAAAGATAGATAGGAATGAATGGACATATAGATTTGGGTTGAAACGATAACAACGGCACGAAAAGCCAGTTTCATTCCCGAAACGAAAATAGGTCATCCAATATACTGAAATATATGTTTTCGATATTTTTAAACTCAACGAAACTAGTTTCAAACCCAAATTCCAATGTATATAGAAGTTAGCTTTCAAAATTAAATTCTATTCATTTAAATTCCATTAATTGATTTCTACGCATTTCGAGCTCGCACGATCAAACGGTAAGTCTGATCGCTACGAAACTTGAAATCCTATAATAATTCACTGTTACGGATCCGATGAAACCAATTTCGTCGGAATTCGAGACAGTGGTGAAAATGTCTAATTTTCATGTTAATTAAATAAATTATTATTAAATTAATTTAATCACTTTCAAATTCAATTTTTAAAAGTTAACAATTTATCATTATTAATTACATAGAAATTAATAATCTTTTGATATAAATTTTCCATGTCGAATTCAATATTTAAATATTACACTAATTTCAGCGTTCAATTACAACTATAATAAAGCCAGTTATTATATTTTAAGTTTAATCAAATTCTTATATTTTGATTCTCACTCTTATTATTAAATCATAAAATACCATATGAATATAATTAACATTAATTTACACTTTATTACATTCAAATCTATAGTTATCATCTAAACTCATATTAACTGTAATATTTCAATTTACCAATTTAATTTCAAATGGTTTAAATGTTAAGGTAATAATTATAACAATTGTTTTTACCTTAATTCATGTCTATTAACTTACTGTTTACAACCAAGGGTTATAAATTGTTTGCCAAAACTGATTTCATATTCCATAATAAACCTATTTACATTAATAACAAATAATTTCAACATTAAATCTAACATTTAATTTATTACTTATTTACAATTATAATCAAATCAACTTTATAAATATTTTAATTAATTAAAATTACATTAAAATAGTTGTCAATAACATTCAAACAACATTATTAAATTACATTTCAATTATTTTTCTCATTAATAAATCATAAATTTCAATTTCTCAAATATTAAATTCTAAAATCTTATTAAATTTAATATTTTAATTTATCAAAAATATGGGTCGTTACATAATAGGTATACAATTAAGTCCGTAAAGGTACGTATTGGAGGATGGATTCCATACAATGACAAGGCACCGAAGTACTGTCTATCACAGTACACTTCTAGAAAAATGTACCAAGGTCAACCAAAACATCTTGCACCCCTGCCAACATAGGACCGTCCTATACCTTTCTGAATAGTATCGAATATGTCATCACCCTAGTTCATTGTAACCATTTTCCAAGAGCTCTCATGCACAACCAAATCTATAAATGTATATATCTAGAAGGGTGATGACATACCTTAATGGGTGCGACCCACATAGCTCTACCGCATATCCCATGTTTTATTCATTCCCAGTTATTGATACTTTAGGCTACGTTTTACCTTTTGTATTGCAATCCCACTTGGAATGCTAATGCTTCCCTCCAGGTGATAATGCAATATCAGCATTCATCCATACAATTTGTTTAGGATATGAAGAAACCGAAGGCACTACTTCTACTACATCCATTTTGGAATCACCCTTAGGACTAGTAGCAAGTAGCCCTTGCACTTAAAAAAGCTCCATCTTCCATACCATCATCTTCAAGATGTCTTCAGTTCGAATGCTTGAATTGTTCGAAGTGGTTTTCGGATAATTCATACGTATCCAATCTCGGTCTCTTCTAATCAACATTTGATAGTTTTCTGGTAAAATCAACACCGGTTCTTTCGGAAATAAAAAGAAAATACATCAGAGCGGGGATCACCCCTAACCGTTTAAGTGGACAGATCTCCTTATCATTTGTCCTAGAAAAACACAATTAGTTTATACGTACAGTAGTATCATCTAAGAAAACTGTACTATATAATCCTCGTGTTCCCTTTAGATATTTCCAGAGTTAAAAATTGGCCAAGATTTGATAGTTGGTTATTTAACTATCAATTAAACACACATCAATCATAGATTTAATTTCCCATAGAAACCACTAAGCCTCATTTAATTAATCTTCCATTAATTAAATCCATTTAATTATTTACCCTAAATATTCTTATACTTATCTCTACGGTATAAGTATATCCACAAACCAGTTAAGAAAGATTTTCAATTTCAAAGTCACATTAAATGGGTCAAAAACAAATTTCATTTAAAACATTGTTTACTATAAACCAAAACCACATATCCTTTCATGTTAAGTATAGAATGAGCATTTCCATACCACCATAATTAATAAAGATTATTTATTAATTCAAGTGCTTGACTTTCTTCTTGACTTTCTTAAGAAAAACTAAGTCGTATATGGAAATAATACTTTTAATTCATAAGTTTTATAAATAATTCATTTAAACAAGGTTTTGTAAACTCATCATTTATAAAATTCCAAAATCTCTTTCCAATTTATAAACTATTTTATTAAATTCTCTTTTATTAAGTAAAATCATTTTATAAAGCAAAATTACAAGCTTTTAAACCCCTTTATAAACAATGTTGTTATAATTATTCAAAGCACATTCTTAAATTAATTAAATTAACTTAAACACCATTTTTAAATTTATTAATTAACTTTAAATGCAATTAATCAACTTTAAACACAATTAGAAAAATGATTAATTAATTTTTAGTGTCATTATTGAATAATTAATAAACTTGAATACCATTTATCAAAACAATTAATTAATCTTAACCTTATTATTAAAATCATAATTAACCTTAAATATCTTTATTTAAAATATTAATTAACTTATAAACATCATTTGTTTAAAAGATTAATTAACTTAAGACAATCATTAATTAAATGATAATAGCTTAATTTTTATTATCTAAAATAATAAATTATTTAACATAATTAATTGAAATGAAAATTAATTAAACATTATTAATTAAAATAATAATTAAATTCAAAATATTATACATTTTAATTAACTTTAAACATTAAAAATTTAAATCAACTTAAAACCTTATTAAATTAAATCAACTTTAACCATCATAAATGAAATTAACAATTAAACATTATTAATTAATTTAACAATTTACTTTAAATAGTTATAAAACATAAATTTATTTCAAATCCATAACCTGTCCAATTTGGAAAGAGGCTTAGCAATCTTAATGGTACTTAAACAAGGAACCACTATTATTTAATTCGACATTCAAGTCGTAACATAAGTATTTACATAAAACAACAGATATGTATATCAAATCCAGATTTAAAGTTGACATATAACATATTGATTTAACCAATATAAATCAAAAAGCATATAAATAACCGTCCAAAATTTATATACTAGCAAAATGGTGATTTATTCTGCTAGATTGATGTCCAATATAATGTATTCAATTTAACTATAGCAGAATGATGTTTTATTCTACTAATAGGATGTCAGGGATAACTTATAGGGTACTTTTGGCACAGGTCCTTATTAAGTTTCAAAATTCACGAAAAGTCCTTCACTAAATTTCAGTGTAAATTAGGTCCCTGTTTTTTATTCACGATTATTGCAGAGCATGATGCAACATTTCATAAAAGCTGCTGACATTTCCGCAACATTTCTGTACACTGTGAACATAGTGTATGAAAGTTGCTGAAATATCAACATTTATTTATAAAAGTTGCTGATATTTCAGCAACATTTATATACACTGTGAACACAGTTTATGAAAGTTGCTGAAATATCAGCACTTATTTATAAAAGTTGCTGACATTTCAGCAATAATTTTTCTTTGTTTTTACAATAAAACTTTGACACAGATATTTGCTGAAATATCAGCACTTATTTATAAAAGTTGCTGACATTTCAGCAATAATTTTTCTTCGTTTCCAGAAAACAGGGACCCGCTTTATAATGAAACTTTGACAGGGACCCGCTTTACAATATGAAAGTATGATAGGGATGCCTCCCTAATTTCCACTAAATTATAACTATTAAACACGTAATTATACACTGTCTGCATTAATTTACACTATGACATATGGGTCACATGATTTTACAAGTTTGTTCTATATGTCAATAAGAACTCAACCCCAGAAACCCGTGTCAATCAGGTTCCGAACAAGTGAGTTATGATTTATCTAAGTTTAAGGTTATTATTTTTTATTTAACATACTAACACACACTCACACCTACCAGGCCCATAAGGCCCAACCACTAAACCAACACCAGCCCGCATAAGCTTCTTCTCCACCAAAAACCAAAACAAAGCTCCCACTACTTCCAGGTTCTAAACTTGGAACCGAACTGCTCATGCACGCATGCACGTGCACATACGAACTGAGACCTCATCTGCCGCAACGTGACCTCCCCTCGAGATCGCCTCGACCTGCTCCACTCAGTTGACCCATCGCCGCCGCCCCATCTTCGACCTAGCTCCTTTCGAGCCCCTATGGACGAGAGTAAAAACCCCAACTGAAAACAGGACGTGACAAAAAACTCATCCTCCCTGACGCCTAGACTAACGCTAGCCTCTAACACTCGACCACTGCACCACCGCATGTCACTGCAATCCACTGGCACCCCCTGGAAAGACCTACTAACCCTAGCATCGCCATTGTCACTGTGTTCAAGCCAAGAAACCCAAAAACCTGAAACCCTAGCTCGAGCTATTACCATCAACTCGGACCACCACTCCAACGCTGATCACCACCACAACTTCGCCACCACCCAAAGCCGCTACAACTCCAACCGCTCCATCTAAAATCGACTAGGTCGCCGGATTTTGAGCTTTGATCAAAATCCAATCTACTAACCACCACGGCACCATCTGACACTCTAAAATCATGAAACTTGCTCTAAAAATCATGATTCATAGACATGAATATGATTGCAAAGGCCACTCGTCGATTCGAGATCGATGAAAAACAAAAAAATTGACTTCTTACTGTAAGTTACAATTTTCTTAAAATATATTCGACATAAAATTTAACAACTATTTTTAATATAAACAATGGACTAAAACTAATAACTATGTAGTTGACGGCATAAGCTAATCTAGTGCAGTTTGTGAGATTTCGATTTTAGAAGGTGGATTGGGAAATATACAAAGAATTATTAAGTTGATTTATTTCTTTACAGTAAACTAATTTTTTCAATTTCAAGCCAATATAACAAAACTTATGAAATTTAAACCTACTAAAAAAACATGGATATCACATAATTCATAAGCAAGCTAACAAATAAATTACACATTATTGAATAAACCAAATTTATAACAAATTAAATAACTCACTTTTTCTATTTTTCCATGCTTTTGAAAATGCTTCAAAGTTCTAAATCCTCTTGACTACTAATAAAACTCTGATCTTGAGTAAATCAACCATTCTTGCGTTTTAATGGTGAGATTTTTATTTTTATTTTGAAATATTAAAAATTAGGAAAAAAATGGAGTTAAGATAGAAAGATATGAAAAGAGGAAACCAATGAAAAGTAAACATAAGAATTACTTTTATAAATGAAATAAAGGGGATAAAAGACAACAATGCCCTTAAGTTTACAATTCAATCCTTACATCATTTCAAAGCCACCAAGAGGACAAACATTTGCAAGTATGTTGGATAATAAGGGTGATTCATGTACTTAGTTGAATTTTACACTTAAGGTTCCGAATCCATGTCACATCTTTCCATGATTTTCAAATTTAAATTAAATTTGCATTTTTAAATACTAAATACTATTATATTTTTTCAAAATAAAAGTGTGTTAACATTTATAAGTGTCGTGTACAACTTTTTAATCGCTTGTTGTTCGATATAAAACTGAAAATGCGAAAAATGAGTTTTGGTCACATTTCCAGTTTTCCATCGAACTATCTATTTATGTAAATAGAATTTAAAAATAAATTTTATATTATCAGTTACAAATTAAAAGATGGTTATTAAATTAATAAAAACTATTAACTGAATATTTAAACTGAATTAAATATTCACAAATTAAAATAATAAAATCTAGGTCATCACAATGATACATCGAATCCCATGAAGATATAGTTGAAGATGCAGCATGACCAATGTTCCCTTCGATTGAAGTTGATGACAACGATGTGAATGTCGAAGTAGAACAAAATTTTGGAGCAAAGAAAATATATGGTTTATTGGATGCTGCTAAGAAATCCCTTTGGGATGGCTGTAAAAGTGGCACCTAATTACCAGTAAATGCAGAATACATTGCTATGATATCTAAATTCAATTTCACAGAAGCCAAATTTACAGCTTTTGTAGAAGCTACAAAATGACATATTCCACCGGATAAATTAATGTGCGAAAATCATTATGAAGTGAAAAAACTTATGTCTACTTCCGGTTTATCATACCAAAAGATAGATATATGTTTAAATGGTTGCACGTTGTTCAGGAAAAAGGACATCAATCTTAGGAAGTGTAGAATATGTAACGAGGAAAGATACAAACCAAGAAAAATCAGCAAAAAGGAAGTTCCATATAAGAGAATGCATTACTTACCCATCTCTCCTAGACTTCAAAAGTTATATGCATCTTCTATAACCACACCTCATATGAGTAGGCATGGTGTGAGAATACGAGAAGAATATAACCTAACACACCCAACTGATGGAGAAACATGGAAACATTTTGATAAAAATTATCCTGCTTTTACACCAGGGAGCAATAATGTTAGACTTGGTTTGTGTATGGATGGATTTTCACCATTCTCTCAATTTGGTTCTAAATTTTCATCTTGGCCTATTATCATTACACCTTACAATTTACCTTCGTGGATGTGTATGAAAACTCCATATATGCCTCACAATTATCGTCCCTGGCCCTGATGATTTAACATAAGGAATCGATGTTTATTTATAACCACTAATAAAAGTTGAAAGCATTATGGCATGAAGGAGTTGAGACATACGACATTTCAAACAAAGGAATTGTTGTATGTTCACTTCTTTGTTATAGACTATTAGTGATTTTTCTATATATTCATGCTTTCAGGTTGGAGTACGGTCAGTCGTCTAGCTTGCCCTTATTGCATGAAAGAAACAGAGCATTTTCTTTATCGCACGGGATGAAAATTGCATGGTTTGATTATCATCGGTGTTTTCTCCATTTTAATCATCCTTTTGGAAGAAATATAAAAAACTTTACCGCTAATAGAGCAGAGACAATGCGAACCACCGATGATTTGGTCAAGCAAAGTAATATATGAATTTGTAAAGAAATATCCAAAGATACATGAAATTGGAGTACAAATTGAAATTCTGGGTAAATCGACAACTCATAATTAGTGCAAACAACGTATATTTTGGGAGTTACATTATTGGAATGATCGCATACTTCATCATAATATTAACATGATGCACGATGAGAAAAACGTGGTTGATAATGTGTTTAATACAATTTTAAATGTTAAGGGGAAGACTAAGGATGATTTGAAATCAAGACATGATATAAAATAATTATGTAAGCATCTCGAGGTTCATATCAAGTCAAACGATAGTAAAAAAACCCAAAGTATGTTATGAGTTAGACAATAACCTTGTGTTAAAATGGGTAGAAGGATTAAGATTTCCTAATGGAATTTCTTCTAATCTTCGCAGATGTGTCGACTTTAAAAACAGTAAACTGAGTGGGATGAAAAGTCATGATTGTCATATAAAGATGGAAAATTATTACCTGTCATTTTCAAAGAACTGTTACCCGTAAAAGTTTTGACGATTATAATAGAACTTAGTTTGTTTTAATTGTTCAACTACATTAAAAGTTGAATGTCTACGTAAACTGGAAATAGATATCCCTATACTACTATGCAAACTTTAGAAAATATTTCCTCTAGGTTTCTTTAATGTAATGGAGCTTTTACCTGTTCATCTTCCATATGACGCACGTCTTTCAGATCCTATGCAATATGGGTGGACGTATCCATTTAAGAGGAAATAATATTAAGTATGTTAAATATTAATTTATTACATAAGTAAAATTTGATTTAAAATATTTTTTATTAGGTACTTAAATCATGTGCAGAAAAAAGTTAGACAAAAAGCATGAGTTGAAAGTTTGATTTGCAAATCATATATATATATCGAAGAAAAAGCTTCATTCTTCTTCTCTCATTATTTCAGTGACCATGTGAACTTATCGTTTGAAATTGCTCCACGTCATGATGAAGGTATCGAATAGGGTTCTTCTAAAGGAATGCTATCTATTTTTAGACAACATGGCCGACCTGTTGGAAAATGTGTGGAACTATGGTTAGATGATAGAGATTACCATGTAGCGCACATATATGTTCTTAATTATGATGAAGTTGCACCATTTGTCAGGTAATATTAAATAATAATTCTGGATATATGCATTTCCAAATTCATATTTATTTCAATTATAATTATAATGGAATGTTTGATACATATGTACCTTTAGTATTTACGAATCACAACATCTATGAGGCAATCGCAGTAAAGAATTTGCTGATTTAGTTTTCACAATACATTTATGATCTGCAAAATTATGTAGTCGACAAAGGATTGAAACGTCTTGCTTTCAAACCCAAAAAAAATGTCAAGACATATCCAATATTCTTCGTCAATGGATTTAAATTCAACACCAAAGAATTGGATGCTGAAAAATTAACTAACAATACCAGTGCATTTGTTAAAGGCAGTGATGATTTAGATAATCGTATAAATTATTTTTATAGCGTGTTAACCTAGGTTTTGGAACTGACATATTTCACACGACCTACGGAGAAAGGTTTTTTATTTATGTTAACCCTTAATTTTCTTTGACTCAAGAAGTATACGACTCATAGCCCAGACGACTTAACGAGTTAACACTATCAACGACTTATGAGATAAGAAGTGAACGACTTAAGTTATGTCACGACTTAGTGACTTAAAAGAGCTAACGACCTAATTGCTGAAGTCTTCTATGAGTTAAGCTTGTTACGACTTAAGGGCTTTACGACTCAACAAGTTAAGTCTTCAATGACTTAAGGGCTTTACGACTCAACAAGTTAAGTCTTCAACGACTTAAGGGCTTTACGACTCAACAAGTTAAGTCTTCAACGACTTAAGGGCTTTACGACTCAAGGAGTTGATTCTTCTACGACTTAAGGGCTGCGCGACTCAAGGAGTTGAGCTTTCTACGAGTTAAGGACTTACGACTCAGGAGGATGCTACGACTTAAGGGTCTTACGACTTAAAGGTCTTGCGACTTAAGGGTCTTACGACTTAAAGGTTTCACGACTTAAAGGTCTTACGACTTAAAGGCTATCAGGGTAAAATCCAAAGCCCGTGCCTGTGCTACTTTTATCTGGTAAGTCAGCAACGACTTAGCACTTGTCTTCAACTGAGCCACAAGATGAACCCAGTATGGCGCCCACGAGATATCTTAAGTCAAATACGAGTTACGACTTACCATAAGTCGGTCACGACTCATGACTTGGCCAAAAAGAGAGTTCAGAATTCAACTCCTATAAATAGGCCACCACTTCCAACATGAAGTGGACTTTTGGCCATTCATTTCTTCAAGCGCCGTTACTCTGTCGAAGTCTCCATTCATCCAGCAATCAAAGATCCCCAAACATTCAAGACGCTACAATAATCTTCAAGAGATAATTCCTTACATCCAACATGGACTCATCGAATTTCATCGACGAAGATTGAGCTAGTAGTCAAGATTGTTTCTTCTGATCAAGTTGTACTGTTTTGATAAGAGATTTGTATCGATTTGTAACCAAATTCAGTAATAAAGAGATTCAAAGTGGACGTAGGCTTAATCTCAAGCCGAACCACTATAAATTGCTGTCTTTTACTGCTTTTCTTCCAGTTTACTGCTTAAATTCTGTTCCCATCACACGGGTGGTGCTTTCACGATTCTATTACACACACCGGGTGTTAGCGTTCACTTTTTAGCATTAACATTTTGGTGCTTTCACTGAGAACCCAACTCAGGCTACCATTCACCATTGCTTCACACAGGTTTGTTGAAAAAATTTCCTACAAAACCAGAAGTCTATCAGACATAATGGCTCCTGGAAGGAAACGAAAGGCTGTCAGATCTGAAAATGTTCAAGATAATACCGCCGCTTCTATTTCACCGAGCCAAGCGGCTCCAAGCGTCGGGGTGACGCGAGAGGAGCTAGATGCTGCTGTCTCTGGACTATACCAACAGATTGAAACTCAAAACAATCTGATGATGGAAAAACTGAACGCTCTGCTCGGCGCCAACCAAAGACCAGTGGGTAATGAAGAAAACATCGCTGACGCTCTTCGCAACTCCGAAGGAAAAAATATTCCTCAAGGGGGATCAGGTGCTGCTGAAGGGGCACCCCTCCAAGCTGAAGGATCTAGGCCATCGCCGATTTTCCGCGAACATCTGCCCGGACAAACTTCTGAGAAAATGGCCGAGGTCTATTCCGCCAAATCTTTGAACAACGAGGAATATCTTTCTGGCATGATCAAGCAAATAATGAAGGAGAGCATGCAGAGGGATGAAGATGAAAGCGAATGGGGATTCGCACCGAGTAGAACTCCGTTTACCGAGAAGATTCTAAAGGCTGAATTTCCTAGAAAATTTGTTCCCCCCACCATTCCTGCTTATCGGGGAACAAGTGATCCAAATCAATTCTTGTATGAATATGACTGGCACATGACCGGCGCAAGAGCAACTGATGAAATTAAGTGCCGGTATTTCCCAGTATATTTGGAAGGAGTGGCACTTCTCTGGTTTACCAAGCTTCCTGTCCGATCAGTAGATCAGTTTTCCGATCTGACCCGAAAGTTCAAAGAGCAATTCAGGCTATATGCTTCAAAGGCAAAAGACATAATGTCATTGTCCAGTCTTGAACAGAATCTGGGAGAACCTATTAAATCATTCCTGAACCGTTTCAATATAGCTTTGGTAGAAGTTGATAACGCAGAGCCACGAATGATCTTGACCTATTTGATGCATGCTATCGACAAATCGAGCGAATTTGGAAAATGGCTGAAGATGAAAGAGCCAAATTCTCTCGAGAAATTCTACAAAAAAGCTGATGAATTCATACGCTTGGAAAATCTTCCAGCATCGATGAAGGTGGTGGCAGCAAAGGTGGAAAATAATACTGCCGCTTCGGAAAAGAAAGATTCCGGAGGTCAGAAAAGGGAAAATCACGAGGGGAAGAAACAAAAGGATACAAAGAAACCTCGCTTCTTCAAACCCTCAGATTTCACTCCATTGACCGACACTCTGGAAAATATCTTCTTCGCTACCAAAGATGCTGTGGATTATCCCAAACCGGCTGAGATAAAACCGGGAAAGGGTGCTATGAGAAATGGAAAGTTCTGCCGTTTTCACAACCAACCCGGTCATGATACCAATGACTGTCGTCACTTAAAGAGCTTAATTGAAGAATTGTTGAGGGAAAACAAGCTGCAACAGTATGTCAAGAAAAACAAAAGTGACCCATCTTCGTCAACTCAGAGGCAGCAACTCCCTACTCAGCCATCAGGCTCAGGTAAAGGTACCGCGGCACAAGAATCTAAGAGGCCCGTTATCAATGTGATTACGGGGGCCCACACCCAATGGGCAGAAGCTGGGGTGAAATGGAACGATATGCTCATGCTTTGAAACACATCCCAGCAGAGGAAGATGTTTTTGCTGTAGAAAATGCTGCACCCCTGAAATAGCAAAAGATTTCAGATGATGATATTATGTTCAAAGCTAGGGATTCTATTGGTATTGAAGCTCCCACCATAGATCCCTTGGTTATCTCTGCAGGAATTGGACCGGCAATAGTAAGACGAGTGCTCATTGATTGCGGTGCTTCCTGCAATATACTCTTCAAGAAAACATTTGACCAGATGAAGATGCCAATGACCGACGTTCAAGCTTCGTCACAAAATATCGTTGGTTTCACTGGGGAACCACAGCAACCAATCGGAACTATCGAGTTGTTCGTGGAACTTGGGGAAGGGCAGAAAAGGGTAGTTCGCATGCAAACTTTTGTAATTGTTGATGGATTTTCTGCCTACAATGCTTTCCTAGGCAGGCCAACTCTAGCTGCATTCAAGGCCATTTTGGCCCCGTGGTGCCTAACTATGAAGTTTCCTACAGAAAATGGTGTTGGTGTCATCAAGGGAGATCAAAATGCTGGACGCGAATGTTATCTTATAGAGCTTCGAGAAGCCAGAAAGAGAGAAATGGGTAAAAATGCGGCAGCTCCCCTCCGCATCAAAAACCCAACCTTATAGCAAATACAGGGTGGTCCCTGCACTGGTGAGCATAGTGGTGCAAGGCGAGAAATGGATCCCAGAAAATCCAGTGCAGAGGAGAATAGAGTGGTGCCCGTGGAAGTTACGATACCAATACCTGTCGACTCCAAAGACCCAAACAAAGTACTTAATGTGGGTTCGCAACTAAGTACAACAGTTCAAAACACACTGATATCATTTCTAAAAGCAAATCTGGACGTGTTCGCTTGGTGTCATGCTGATATGTGTGGAATCTCTCCAACAATTGCTGTTCACACTCTGAATGTCGATCCGAAATTCACACCAGTAAAACAGAAACGAAGAACTCAAGGTCCAGAAAGGTCAGCAGCTTTAAAGGAAGAAGTAGATCGTCTCATGGAGAATGATTTCATCAAAGAATCCACTTATCCAAATTGGGTTTCAAATCTGGTACTGGTTAAGAAGGCAAATGGAAAGTCGAGAGTATGCATTGATTTCTCAGATCTAAACAGAGCTTGCCCCAAAGACTGCTTCCCGTTTCCTAGAATCGATCAACTGGTAGATGGGACGGCTGGACATGAGTTGTTGTCTTTTATAGATGCCTACTCCGGATACAATCAGATTATGATGAATGAACCAGATCAGGAAGACACAAGCTTTATCACAGATGTGGGACTCTACTGTTACAAAGTCATGCCATTCGGATTGAAGAATGCAGGGGCAACCTACCAAAGACTTGTTAACGCTATGTTCAAACCTCAGATTGGCAAAACTATGGAAGTCTATGTTGACGATATGTTAGTAAAGTCAAAGAAAGTAGTAGACCACATGGATCATTTGGCGGAGATGTTTACAATTCTTCGGAAGTATGGAATGAAGCTCAACCCATTGAAATGTTCATTCGGGGTAGAGTCTGGGAAATTCCTGGGTTACATCGTAAGCGCTAGGGGTATTGAGGCCAATCCGGCTCAAATCACAACTCTGAGAGAAGTTAAAGCCCCTAGAACAAAGAGAGAACTGCAAAGCCTCAATGGAAAAGTTGCCACTCTTAGTCGCTTCATCTCCAAGGCCACAGACAAATGCATTCCCTTCTTTGATGCTTTAAAGAAAGGAAAGAAAATTTTTGAATGGACTCCCGAATGTCAGAATGCTTTCGATCAACTGATTCATCATATGAGAACTCCTCCAGTCCTTTCCAAGCCTAGTGATGGCGAAGACCTCTTCATCTATTTAGCAATTTCATCCCATGCTCTAAGTGCAGCACTCGTACGAGAAGATATGAGAATACAACGTCCAGTCTACTACATCAGCAAACGGTTCACTGGGGCAGAGATGAATTATTCAAAGATAGAAAAGCTTGCTTATTGTTTGTTAATCGCTTCCAGGAAGTTGAGGCCCTATTTTCAATCTCATCCTATCAAGGTCCTGACTGATCAACCTCTAAAGCAAGTCCTGTATCGCCCTGAAACTTCGGGTCGTCTCTTGAAGTGGAACATAGAACTCAGCCAATATGACATCACTTACCATCCCCGAAGAGCAATTAACGGACAAGCTTTAGCAGATTTCATTGCAGAATCCACTGACAAAGGTGACCTCAAGGAAGAAACAACTGACTGCATTCCGATACAGTGGAAGTTGTATGTTGATGGCTCGAGAAATGATTATTGTTCTGGGGCAGGAGTTGTGCTTGAAACTCCCGAAGGACGATCACTATGTTATGCATTGAGACTAGAATTCCCTTCGAAAAACAATGAAGCAGAATATGAGGCCCTTATTGCCGGTTTAAAAATCGCCAAGGAACTAAACATCAAAGTGATATAGATTTTCAGTGACTCTCAGCTTATTGTTTGCCAGGTGAAGAAAGAATTTCAAGCCAAAGGAAAGAATTTGCCTGCATATTTGTCAAAAACATCCGAACTTCTCAATGATTTGGATCACTATTCAATAAGCCACATACCCCGAGAGGAAAATATGAAAGCAGATTCTTTAGCAAAGTACTCAAGTTCCGGAGAAGCTCAATTACTGGGATTAGTTCCTGTAGAAGTTCTGTCAGCTCCAAGCATTGATGAAATGGATATTGACTGGATTATGGCTACGTCTCAAGAGCATGAATCATGGATGACTCCAATCAAAGAATACTTACTCAGTGGTTCCCTGCCAGAAAGTTCTAAGGAACGTCGAAAATTATTGAGAAAAGCGTCGAGATATATAATTCAAGATGGCCGATTATACAGACGGGGATTTTCAATGCCTCTGCTCCGATGTGTAACTAAGGAAGAAGCCAAGACAATTCTAGCCGAGGTACACGGAGGAGAATGTGGAGATCATTCAGCTGGTCAAACTTTAGCCAAGAAAGTTCTCCGATATGGGTATTTCTGGCCTGACATTAACCGAGATGCTGCTATCTACTCTAGAAAGTGCGACAAGTGCCAGAGATTTGCAAAAATCCCAAGAGCACCTTCCACCGAACTCTCATAGATGGTCAGCCCATGGCCATTCGCCATTTGGGGGATAGATCTAATCGGACCATTACCAGTTGCCAAATCAGGAATCAAATATGCTATCGTAGCCATTGATTATTTCACCAAGTGGGCTGAGGCTGAACCTTTGGCCACCATTACTTCTAAAAAGATGATAAATTTTGTAACGAAAAATATCATTTGCAGATATGGTGTGCCACAGAAAATAATCACAGACAACAGTACTCAGTTTGAAAGTGAAGAGTTCCAGGATTTCTGCAAACGATTCAGAATTCAGAAAAGCTTCTCAGCAGTGGCTCATCCGCAAGCAAACGGGCAAGTGGAAGCAGTGAATAAAATCATCAAGTCAACCATCAAAAAGCAACTCGAAAGAGCAAAAGGTGGTTGGGTTGACAGGCTTCCATTAGCACTATGGGCATATAGGACTACTCACAAAACTGCAACTGGGCACACTCCATTTTCACTGGCATACGGATCGGAGGCAATGATTCCAGTGGAAGTAGAAGTTCCTTCACACAGAAGAGTTTATTTCAACGAAGCTGAAAATGAAAAGCTGCAACTTGAAGCACTTGATTTTCTTGATGAGAAAAGAGAAGAAGCCAGGCTCAGAGTTTCGGCTTATCAGCAAAGGATAGCCAGGCACTTCAACTCTAAAGTTCGCCAACGCAGCTTTGAGGTCGGGGACTTAGTTTTGAAAAGGATCATGACGGCAACTGGTGTGTTTGGACCAAACTGGGAAGGACCATATGCCATTGGCAGTAAACTTCTTGATGGCACTTTCAAACTCATAACTGTCGAAGGAGATCCAATTCCAAGAGCCTGGAACAGCAACCACTTACGTCCTTATTTTACTTGAAAGAAAAAGCTTTGTTCAAAATTGTAAAATAATGATGAATGTATCAGTTGTATTGTGAAACATTGTAAATCAGTGTAAATGAATGAAAGCTATAAAGTGGATGTAGGCCCGATTCTTGGCCGAACCACTATAAATCTTGTGTTCTTTACTATTTCATAATGCCTGTTTTATTTCGATATATAAATGCCTTAAAAGTATTGATAAAATGTCGATTCAAATTTGCAGGACATTATAACAAGGCTTGCTCATCACAAAGCTAAGCGACCTCTATAAATCAGCTATTACACGAAAACCAAACAACGAAAAATTCCAAACTCAAATCCTATGCAAGGAAAACTTCACATAAAAAGTTGGCGACTCCACTGTGACAAACCTTTGTTCACTGGTTGAGATTGTCGTTATGAATAGACATCCAACTAGATAACTCGCGTTTGTCTCGTGAAGTCATTCAACAGTGAAGTCCACTCCTCCGGATGAAGCAATTTACTTGTAAAAGGAAAGAAGATGTGCTTGGGAACGATAATAAGAGATCGCTAATGGGCAGATGATGAGAGAAAGTTGCCAAGCAAACAAAGAAGCAGACAAAGGGAGGTATGCCTCTCAACAGGAAGGCCGGAAGATCCACTAAAGGGACACCTTCCCAAGCGGAAGGAACAGGACCCTCGCTAACTGGTCGTGATGCATCCGATCAGATAGCGTACGTCCGTCCCGTGGATCCACTCGCCCCTGAGACGCAACCTACCTGGCACACCAACCAACCAAAGCCCTCTAACAAGGCACGCCAATAAATGGGAGAACTTTCCTTAATCAAAAAGATCGGTGGGACTACCAAAGGGGCACTTTGTTAGTTAATTGCGATCGTTTGTGCAAGCAAACATCCAATCAAGCGACTTGCGTTCGCCCCGTGGACCCCTCCGACCATGAGAAAGTAACTTCCAGGCAATCAAAAGCCCTTTTCGGAGGCACAAGCCCTCTTCGGAGGCACAAGCCATCTTCGGAGGCACGCTTCACCATGCTTGAAGCACAAAATCAAAAGCCCTTTTCGGAGGCACAAGCCCTCTTCGGAGGCGCAAGCCCTCTTCGGAGGCACAAGCCATCTTCGGAGGCACGCTTCACCATGCTTGAAGCATCAAATAGAAAGCCCTCTTCGGAGGCATATTTCACCAGGGTAGAAGTGCAAAATGCTTCTCTTCGGAGACCCACTTCACCAAAGTTGAAATATCAAAATTGCTTCTCTTCGGAGACCAAAATTGCTTCTCTTTGGAGACCAAAATTGCTTCTCTTCGGAGACCAAAATTGCTTCTCTTCGGAGACCAAAATCGCTTCTCTTCAAAAAACCTCTTCAGAGGTGCACTTCACCTTGCTTGAAGTACCAAAAATGAGCCCCTTACTGGGGCACAAAATCAAAACCTTCTTCGGAAGCTCATTTCATTGCGTAGGAAAATTCGCTTTTAACAAATAAAAGTGATCATCCCCAAAAGTTGAAGTGTTCTTCAGAAGGAAAGAGAAAGTAAAAAACTTCTCGAAAGACGAGATATACTTTATTAAAAGCAGAATGATTCTTCCCTTAAAAGCGGAATAGTTATTCTCTGGAATAAGAATATCAGTCTTGAAAAAGCTAGGAATATTGCAATACACTTGCGGAATGGGGGCAATACTATACGATTCAGTTACATGAACAAAGTAATATACAAGCAACATACCGCGAGTTCATCACAATATCATGAAAAATAGATGATGTGGAATAAATGCATTCTCAAACGCAGACAAAAAGTTTGCACAAGTAAAAAGAATCGTTTGTTCCACACCAAAAATAAAAAACAGATGCATTCTCACATACACAAGAGTTTGTACAAGTAAAATAATTGTTTTATTTAGTACTATGAAAATTCTTTACATGTGCAGATATCTCAAAAAGTAAAAGCAGGGACCGGTACCCGCACAATCCCCGGTCGATACATGCAAAAAGCAAAAGTAAGGAGTAGAAAATCTAGCTTGTTATTCTTTCTTCTCGCCACCTTTGGAGCCTTTCCCCGGCCTAATGATTAGTTTTTGGAGCCGTTGTGAACGGGTCGGGGCAGAAGGAGGAAAAGGCGCGGCAGGATCAACTTCTGCTTCGTCCCCAGTTGAAGCACTTCTCTTCTTCTTCCTTATGCCACGCTTCCCCTTCCTCTTTGAAGAAGATTCGCTCCCCGAAGTAGCAAGCAGTGTTGAAAGCTTCGTGTCATCATCAAGGGACTGCTCCGGGGTCTTCTCGACGTCTTCAAGGTCCTCCGCCTTCTGTTCCTGCGAAGCTGCCGGGTCATCCAAGCCTTGAAGGGCTTCGATTTTCTCTGCCTGTGATCCCGGCTGGGAAGCAGAAGGAGGAGTAACCTGTAAAGATGGAGGGATGGCAACTGAAGGAGTGGAAACTTGTGCAGTGTTTGGTGCCTCCGCTGTAGAAGAAAAGAAGTTAAAATCAACATCTTCCGAAAATAGAGAAGGTATCGGTTCACCAAAGTTCAAGTAACAAGTAAGAAGGTCATCAAACTCGGTTAAATCAAATAACTGGCTCATTAGACCCGGAACTTCGCCAAAGTTACCTGGAGGAGTTGGCTTCGCAAGTTCAATTTCATATTTATCAGCCTCAGTTTCTTCCTGGCTCTTCTCTTCAATTTGGGAAAGAGGAGTCTCGGAAGTATCGAGTTAGCTTCAGCGTCTTTTGCAGCAAGTGGAGATTGAGAGCTAGAACCGATGATATCAACATCAGTCAAAGTTGAAGTATGGACAGGGGCAGGTAGTGATGTTGTCTTTTCTGGATGTTCCTCTACCACTGTCCCGGCTCTAGCTTCGGCAAGTTGTTCTTTGCCTCTAATAAGCGCATCACGTGCTTCATCGTCTAGATAAAGCGCTACAAGGTCTGTTTCCGCATAACCGGCAAATGTATCAATTATGGTCTCCCAAACTTCAGCAAGTGTAATCTCATATTTGGGACCCAAGAATGAAAGGCTGCCGCGGCCCAAAACGCTGTGCATGTAGAAGTCAAATAGAGTAGAATCGATGCTAGCTTTAGTGGCGTCGTGAGACTCTTCGGCCACAACTTGTCCAGCGACCGCGTCATCACGCTCCTTCTCAACTTTAAGAAGCTTAGCTTTCAGCATCTCAATCTCTGCATTTTGGGACACAATTGTTCCCCGCAGCTCAGTATTTTCTGTGTGATATTTCTCAGTAATGTGCTGCTCAGCTGCAAGCTTCATTTCGGCGTCCCTTTGCGCAGCATGTGCATCCCGCACTTGCTTCTGAAAGACTTCTTCTTTTTGAGTATGTGATGCAGAAGAAGAGGCAAGATTTTCCTTAAGCTGCTTAACTTCAGATGCAAGCTTTGCGTTGTCGTCTGCAATGCTTGTCATCTCCGCATCATGCTGCTTACGCCATTTGTCCCATTCTGATTTATCGTTCTCCATGGTCATCATCGCCTCAAGGTTAAAATGGTTGACCCTTTGAAGTTCGTCGACAAGTTTCTGCCATTGCGACATCCTCTCGACATTAAGCCTGACCGCGTCAAGACTTTTAAGCATGTCTTGCTTATCAATCGGAACTAAATCCAAGTCAAAGCGCACTCCTTTTAGGCACCAATTTGGAAATCGGCTCTGAAGCGTTGGAGGGCCGTCTTTAACTTGATATTGTGGCCTATTAATGAGCGTTGGAGAACCGGCTGGAGTATCAGAAGGGATAGGAGCGTCAGTTTTTTCAGAAATTTCAGACGCGTCCTTCTCATCAAGTTTAACCCGTTTACTTGGGTCATCGGTAGCATGCTTCTTCCCTTTGTCATCATGATATTTTCTTTTATGAGAGTCATCGTCTCTCCTTCTTTGCTGCTCTTCATAAGCACGCCTTTCTTGGGCTTTTCTAGCTGCACGCTCTTCGTCAGATTCTTTGCGGGAGGGAAGATAACGTCCATAATCGTAAGAATCACGCCCTCCGTAGCGCCGAAAGTTGTCGTAGTATGAGCCGGTACGTCCCATCGGAGAATCTGAAAAACGGAAAAGAAGTAAAGTTTAGAAATTTCCAGGAAAAGAGGATAAATGCTTATAAGTGCTGAAAAATCCTAAGTGTGTGCGGCGTGCAAGCTACATGCGTCAAACTACAGACCACGCTTTAGTGTGGAAACAGAGACGACTGGCGTAGTAGGCGTCAGGGTTTTTTTTAGGGTGGAAGTCGCTTCAACAACGGGAGAAGTCACTTTTGGATTATTATCCCCGAAAAGCTCTTGAGAAGTTATCATGATATCGCTCAAGCCATCAAAAGTGTCATCACCCTGGAGCTCAGCAGACTTCTCCTTTTCAACTTCCATATCAATTGATTTCTCAGAAACTCGAGGATTCTCTTCCTCCTCAATAATTGGGGCAAGTGCCGACTTGCTGACTGACCCTACAACATCGATGGATGCGGAACATTTTATCAAAGCAGCCTCTACGACGGGTGCTTTTGATGCGATTTCTTCTACAGAAGCTGGGGTATTTGAGACCTCTGCTCGAGCGCCCGAAGCAGCTAAAGTTTCCGCATCAGAACTAGAGATTTCATGAATCTGAGTCGATCTAGAAGGATGTAAAAGTCCAAACTGGTGAAGAAACTCATCTTTCAACAGAAATTTCGCATCCCGTTCTTCAACTGGAACAGCCATGAGCCTCTCCAGAGTTTGCTTGTGACTAGGGTCCCTAGAGGGAGAGAGGAGCGCTGAAATGAGAAAGCAAAGTCAACACTTAGTGATTCGGACTGCAAAATACTCAGAGAATAAGGAGAAGAAAGGATAGGCATTCTTACTTCCTTCCCTCCACACGGCGTAAAACCCAGGGGGACAGCGAACGTAAAAATACTGAGTCAAAAACCCATGAGCAGTATCAGGGAGGCCGACAACCAATTTGCGATTCCTGGCACTTCTTATAACAATGATCGAAGGATGATCTTTGACTCTGATAAAAGAGCATAGATAACAGATTTCGTCAACACTGGGAAGACGGTCAAGCGTTCTGTCGAATAGTACGCACAGCCCCATTAGAACAGCATATCCGTTGGGGTGTAATTGGAATGGAGCGATTGCAAGTTGGCGAAGAAGATGTTGAAGAAAATTGTTGAAAGGAGGAACGGCTCCGCTCGAGCACATTTGTCGGTTGACGGCCACAAAGCCAGGAGGTGCTACATTAGCAGTGTTATTCTTCTCGGGAAGGATAGCGTCATCCTCAGCAACGCCAAATTAAGTGCACAATTGCCGAAAAGTTTTGTACAATAGAGTAGAAGAGGCTCTCTCTGGAGGATTGACTAAAGGAGCTGGAATGAGAATGGACTCTCCGGTCTGAACTGTTACATCTCCTTGTTGAGAAGTCATTCTACACAAGCAACTGGATGTTCAAATGTGAAGGTGCACGTTTCCTAAATAGTGTGAAGTGTTGTGCAAAACTAGTCAAAATAACAAATAAATACAAACTGGAATTAAGATAGTCGGTAATTGATCGATCAGCAAATTTCAGGACTTGATTAATTTAAAGTTCAGGTACAGTATTAAGTATAAACCGGTCATTTTCAACTGACTGTTTTAATGCTGCCTTAATACTCTACTTGAATTTGTCGACTTAAAGCACTTCGTTCACACAATCTATTTATGTTGATTGTCTGTTATTAACTAATCTGTCACTTGATGTGGGCAGTGGGTGACAGTATATTCGTCCCAATTTTCTATGAATATTGTATTAAGAAGGTTATTAGTTTGCAAGTTAGAGTGATCTGTGGAAAAGTTCAACAGTTCAAAGTCCATGCAGAGCCTAAGTCATGAGTCGCCAACGGATTACGTATTAACTCGTCTACGACTTAAGGGTTACAAGGCAAGTCAAGGCAGGTCGCTTCGGTTTTAGGTCATTAATGCTTTAAATCGGCAGTACTTCGAGTCTTAAGTCGTGTGAAAATAAAAAAGGCTTCAGTCCAAAGCGGTGTTAAATCCCAAGTCCTAAGTCGTCCACGACTCATGGCTTATGTCGTAAGAGGCTAAGTCGTCCACGACCCAAGAACTATGTCGCAAGAGGCTAAGTCGTCCACGACCCAAGAACTATGTCGTAAGAGGCTTAAGTCGTGGGTCGTACAAAGCTGCTAAACCATGGTCATTCTAGCATCGCACTCGTTTGAACCCATTGACCTTTCTCCTAACCCGATAACCTCTCAATCAAACTCCGATCCTTATCCTCATTCCACCACACCATGGAGTCATCCAAAAAGCCAAGTTCAGATCACCAAAGCCTCGCCAACCTAATCAATTAAACCTGAAATACAATAACCCTCCATCTCCATCGCCCCATTCATCTAAAGATGAAATCAAGCAAAATCAGGTTCACGAACTATCGGTACGATGAAATTCGCAACAAAACATTGTACGAGGGGATGGATTAAGTATAAGGAGGATAATTCACGAATCAATGATGATTAAAGGTCGAGGAGGGAGCAGGAACACTTACGCAATGAAGAATCGAGAATCGAATTGGTTGATTGTTAGAAAAGGAAGAAAATTGCCTTGAGAAAGCTCGGAGGAATATTAATGGCGGATACGACTCAGGAGATAAGCAATGTATAGAAGGAACAACTCAGGCTTTTTATACCTCTGGACAGTGGAACACGAAAAGGCATATGCGAGTTAAGATAAGTCGAAGCACACGACCTACGACTTAGGCGTGTACTTCGAGGGGCAAATGTTAACCCTTAATTTTCTTCGACTCAAGAAGTATACGACTCATAGCCCAGACGACTTAACGAGTTAACACTATCAACGACTTATGAGATAAGAAGTGAACGACTTAAGTTATGTCACGACTTAGTGACTTAAAAGAGCTAACGACCTAATTGCTGAAGTCTTCTACGAGTTAAGCTTGTTACGACTTAAGGGCTTTACGACTCAACAAGTTAAGTCTTCAACGACTTAAGGGCCTTACGACTCAACAAGTTAAGTCTTCAACGACTTAAGGGCTTTACGACTCAACAAGTTAAGTCTTCAACGACTTAAGGGCTTTACGACTCAAGGAGTTGATTCTTCTACGACTTAAGGGCTGCGCGACTCAAGGAGTTGAGCTTTCTACGAGTTAAGGACTTACGACTCAGGAGGATGCTACGACTTAAGGGTCTTACGACTTAAAGGTCTTGCGACTTAAGGGTCTTACGACTTAAAGGTTTCACGACTTAAAGGTCTTACGACTTAAAGGCTATCAGGGTAAAATCCAAAGCCCGTGCATGTGCTACTTTTATCTGGTAAGTCGGCAATGACTTAGCACTTGTCTTCAACTGAGCCACAAGATGAACCCAGTATGGCGCCCACGAGATATCTTAAGTCAAATACGAGTTACGACTTACCATAAGTCGGTCACGACTCATGACTTGGCCAAAAAGAGAGTTCAGAATTCAACTCCTATAAATAGGCCACCACTTCCAACATGAAGTGGACTTTTGGCCATTCATTTCTTCAAGCGCCGTTACTCTGTCGAAGTCTCCATTCATCCAGCAATCAAAGATCCTCAAACATTCAAGACGCTACAACAATCTTCAAGAGATAATTCCTTACATCCAACATGGACTCATCGAATTTCATCGATGAAGATTGAGCTAGTAGTCAAGATTGTTTCTTCTGATCAAGTTGTACTGTTTTGATAAGAGATTTGTATCGATTTGTAACCAAATTCAGTAATAAAGAGATTCAAAGTGGACGTAGGCTTAATCTCAAGCCGAACCACTATAAATTGCTGTCTTTTACTGCTTTTCTGCCAGTTTACTGCTTAAATTCTGTTCCCGTCACACGGGTGGTGCTTTCACGATTCTATTACACACACCGGGTGTTAGCATTCACTTTTTAGCGTTAACAATTTACATGCAATTGGTTTAGAACGGTTCTGAAATCAATGTGTACAAAGATCATAATCTTATTAAAATAAAACGTACCTCGCATTACCATAAGTATGATCCTTTTATACTAGCCAAACAAGCACTACATGTTTATTATGCTTCGTGTCCATCGTAAAAAAGATAAAGTAGACTGGTTGGCAGTTTTTAAAACAAATGCAAGATTTTCGTTTGATGGAAAGAATATCCCAGACAAACAAGCTTATCAGGCAGATCTCAAGCAAAATAATAGTAACCGATAATCATATTGATTTTGGACCTTTAAACGATGAATCAAATGTTTTAATAGAAGCATTTGAGACTACAAAGGAAAATGATATAAAGTATGATACAGAGTCTGAATCAGAAAATGACGACTGATTCTTAACGTACATTTTGACAGAAGGTGATTTATGTGATTATTAATATTACATTTTTCTAAAAAAATGATATTTTTTTCCAAAATTAAATGATATTTTCTCGCTTCATAAAATGAAATGTCCATGACAGATATCATGTGGCACCATTGTAGATCTTCACAGTCAGGTTCTCCCTCTTCTAGTCAAAGAGGGACCGACGTCGAAGGCGATGATAGCAACCCATCACAACAGGCAGAGCATCCCGTAACGAGACTGACAGTTAGAGCGAGTGGGTAAGTACCAAATATATTGCAACATCATAAATATTTTGTGAATGCTATATTATTCATGATTTATTAAAGGTCTATATCATATTCAATATAGGGGCTTTGAGATGGAGCCCTCAGAGGTCGTTTTGGATATTTCCAAGGCTGCTTACGAGAGCAGAATGACCGGATGCTAGCCTAGGTGGGACCAGATTCCACTTAGATCTTAGGGTGTATATGGCAGGATTTCATTGTAATTGTAAGTATGTATTTCATTTGTATATAACTACTTTACAATTTGTTGACTAAGTATAAATGTATAACTTATTTTTATTCAATGTGCAGGGGCGGTAGAGCTTTAGGAACCTGACTTTCACCTATGTAAAAATTATTGGATGGAGAAGATGCGGAAAAACTATCGTGATATGATGTCGAGCATCAAAAAAGGGGGGAAAGGCCGGACTGGATGAGTGCAAGCGTATGACAAGCTTAGGTTGCTTTTTGGGATAGTGACGAAGCAAAGGTAAGTTTACTAGTTTCATATTTTTATTAAAAATTTAGTAGAATTAGCATAATAATTACATCAATTTATAATTGTCAAATATAATGTTAATTTTAAATTTACAGGTAGAGTCAAAGAGGAACTCTGGGAATAGAAATAAAAATCCACCCACGTACCGTAGAGGTTTGAAATAATTCCAACATTACCATCAAGAGTTGGTAAATTTATTAATTACGATTATATATAGTTATTACATTATATAAAATTATTACATATATAATAATAATACATAATAATTATTTCAGGAAGGAGAGCGTGGTCAACCCATTTCATACATGGACATTTTTGCTCGTACTCATGCCATCGAGCATGAAAACGAAGATGGCGTAGTAACATATACATGGCCTGACTCAAAATCATAATAAGCCATGGTAAGCATAATTTAAATTATAAGTTATTAATAACCACTTTAAATAATAAGTTATAAATACTGAAAATTATGAACTTTAACCGAAGTTTAATTGGAATCATAGGAAAAATTCATGCGAGAACAGAATAAAGTGCTTGAGGGATTGGGATGGGAAGAGCTGACTGCTCATGAGGAGGCCATAATCTTTGATGCAGTCATGTAGTTGACATCACGGAATAGGTGTTATTGATTTGGGAATCAAGAGGTAATGTTTATGTATATTATATTTATGAATAACGTATAACATATTGATTTTATTAATCACAATGTATGGAAATTATACATTTTATTAAATAATGTTATAGGTTAGAAGTAGGAAAAGCGCTTTCCAAATAGCCCAAGACAATGTAGAGATTCAATAGTTGAGAGCTAAGATTACGGAGCTGGAGGAGCGAGACTGGCATCGGGCTGCTGAGCTGGCTAAGTTGGACGACTGCTTTGCTGCATATATGCAAGAGCATGGCACATTTTGTTGAACATGCAAGTATATGATTTTTGTTTGATGATAATAAACATATATATATATATATATATATATATTCATTTAAATGTATTTGTTATTGTACTGTTATATTTTCACATAATTAAATAAATATTTGCTGAATAAAATAAATAACACAGAATTTAAATTCAAATAGATATTTTATTCAAACAAATATTTTATTACAATTTTGAATAGTACAAATTTGAGCTCTTACTATATATACACACAATTTTCAATTATAATACAATTTCGATTACATCACAAATTTCACTTTACATTGTTCACTTCACTACATATCACTTGTTCACTCCTATTTTATCTTCGACTTTGCTCTAGCCTGAACCAGCATCTGAGTTATTTGCAAAATAAACACTGACGCGATAATATTGAAAAAGAAATAATTTTTGCAGTGTAAAATAAAATGTGTATTTTGAAAATGTTATTTGCCTCAATTATTTGGGTTGTTCGTCGTTATTATTTTGAATTCATCATACATGAACAACTTGTGACATGCACAGTGTATCACTGTACATGCCACAAGGTCGTGCATACCAATATATACTTGATAAAACTATAGGGACATGTGAGCACAAGGTCAAACCCGGGCCGAGGCTGGATTCAACTCAGGTGCAACACAAAAACATCACAAAATTGTCAAGTACAAGTGAAAATGCTCGATCAAAGCAATCAAGCAACACAGCCTCAACAGTCAAAGTGTACACATGAACCAGAACAGTTCAGTTTAAGGCAATGCTCGAAGCACACTGCAGTACACTTGAAGAAGAAAATACAAGACAGAAACACAAATGACAGCAACCTTCAATGACCACGTACAATACATGAAGCCTTAACCAAAATAGCTACACATGAAGACCCACTTGAATAACAACTTAAAAAGCAATCAGAATTGAGTTCAGACACATATACAAAATATACATTGGTGACAGCAGTTTCAAACAGGCTCAGAGGCACCAAAGGTGACATCAAAATACATGAAGCTCAACTATTTTCACAAGACCCAAATCAAGCTTCAGATCAAACAATGAGACAGCAGCTCAACTGAATGCAAGAACATGACTGCACAGACCAAGCTAATAAACAAACTACAACCAGACTCTACATGATTCAGACATGAACATAAGGGATGCAACATGACAGAATCTACTTTAAACATGCAGTTTCAAAAGAATTAGACCACACACAAATGCCTTAACATAGCATACATATATATATATATATATATATATATATGCATGTTCACACATTTATACATGTATATACATAGTGAAAATCATATGCAGCAGAGGAGACATCAATGGAGCAGTGAAACAAGACTATAGTTTAGAAGTTAACATGTCAAAGCTTCAAAACAAATTGAACCAGACATGTGTATATGCAACTACACAACAAATACAATCATCACAGAAACAAGCAGTGTAACGACCCGGGATTTAGCTTCAATTAATTATCGTCCAATGACGATTAATCCGTTGGTTAATTGCTTTTTATAGTTTCGATCAGATGAAATTCCTTGATAAATTTGTTAAAGGATTACGCAGGCTTAAAAACTTAATATTGGCCCGCATTTACAATTGCTTGTTTGTTTGCCGTGATACCTATCAAAGTGGGTAACCCATTCCCCCTTATTCACGATTTGATTTCAAACCCTAAACCAAAAACAAAAATGGTGGCTGCCTCGTTCAAAAACTAGGGCTTTAGACGAATCGAAGAAGACGACTTCTAAAGCTCGATCAAAGGTTCGTGCTTGCCTTGTCGATGACGTTTCCTTCGCTTCGCTCACGACAGCTTTTGGCTAAGGTGAGTAATTTGATTTACTCACATCTAATTCGTGCTTAGTATGATGCTTCGATAGTTTAATTTTTTGTTTGAATGTCGATGATTTTGATGGTTTTAATTCACTCGAGTTTGAACGCTTGATTGATTTATGATTTTGGTTGTGATGATTGATGATTTCACTAACTGATTCAATTTGTTCTTTTCGTGTTTCTTGATTTCCATGGCTTTGGTTTTTCTAGTGACTTTTGTTTGTATGTTCACCCCAGTAGCATACTTGACTTGTTCGATTTCTACTTGCTGCTCCATGACCTCAATCAGTCGAAGCTATTTTGATTTCGGCCCTGTCTTGATTGTGATAATGTTAGATCACTTGTTGTTGCTGTAGTGTTGCAGTCTTTAACTCGTACCATTTGCTGTTTCATAATTTGAAGTCGGTAGATTTCCATTTATATGTTGTTGTCTCGGGTTTCACTGCATTCATATATGTGTTTGTTCACTCATGTAATCTGTCGAATTTTGGTTTCCCTTGTTGTTCACTGGTCTTCGAGACAGTCTCTGTAGTGTTAGCTTTGCTAGCATTGTTTAAGTTAATTTGCACTTCATGTATTTTGATATTGCATTTCTTTGAACATTGCAATGTCCCTGTTTTCATGGGTTTATATTGTAACTATTAGCTTTGAGACAGTTTGCATTTGTGTCAACTGTGGTTATTGGATTTGCACTTGATTCATTGCTTCAAGTCACTTGTGCATTCTCTCTAGTACCTCTGAACCTATACTCAAGTTTGATTTCTTTTTATGCTTGGTTCATGCTGTACATATATACTGTTGAACTTCATATGCACTTGAGTCTGCATTGTGTCTGCAGTGTTGCATGCTCACGTCATATGTGCTCTAGTCTTGATCACTTGATAGCATTTGGTCCAGACATTGTTGAGTTCCCTGCGTACATGTTTTCATTTGTTGTCTGCATATATGAATTCACTTTAACTTGCTGCCTGGTTATGTTAACATGTGTGTATGTATATGAATACATCTTCTTAGTATTGCACTTTGGTGTTCACCTGACATTCATAGTTTGTGATTCACTGTCGCAGCCTGTTCCAGTTTCCAGTCATCATGTAGTTGCATAACTGGTTCATCACTTGTGTCCACTGCATACCATTTGAAGCTTGATATGCTAGCTCGTAGTTCACGTGTTCACATTGAAGTACATGCAGCTTGCTATGATTTTACCAGTTCACTGTTGAGTTCATTTGCATGATGTGCTTGAGTCTTTGCTACTGTGGTTGGTCTTGTTATTTCTTTGATATTGTGTAGCCTAGTCTGAAGTACATTTTGGTTCAGGTTGCACATTGTATCTGACCATGTTTGTGGTTATGTTTGTGTACTCTGATGCTTTTATCTGGTCTGACCTTCACTTGAGTCAAGCTGATTTTTTGTTGAGACTTGTTTTAGTCGTCTCGACTGTTTTCCTATACTTGTACATTGATTTGTACATTGAGTTGAATCCAGCTTAAATGCTCGGGTTTGACCTTGTGCTCGTTTGTGAACTTTCATTGAGCTTTTGTGTGTTTCCTTACTGTATTGGCGAGGCAGTGCATGCGTGCGTGTACTGCAGCCAATTCAGAACTTCACGTTTTGAAGTGATAATTCAATCGTTTGAATTGATTTAGTTTGATTTGATCATTTTGTTGTTGTCTAATTACCTATTGGATAATTAGATTATGAGTTTCTAATTATTTTCTTAATAATTAGATTTTGTTGTTAATTGCCGTTTAGGCATTCTGATGTTTTCTAAATTATCTTCATTGATGATCTTTTCATTTATCTTTGTTGATGATTGGATTCTGCTGATTTTTTGTTTAACACTGTTAAGTGTTATATTTACCGTTATCCGATTTCTTTATTAAAAGGGTCGGATAGACGAGAATTATTGTGACTGTCGTCTATTTGTTATTTGATTATTATTGCTTCTGTGCATTAATAACTGAGTTTGAATTAGACTGACCCGTGTATTATTTTCTTTTGAATTTAATACTCGGGTCAGACCCGAGTTATTTCAGGTTGTAGATTTCCTGCTTTGAGTTGCTGTTTGGGCTATGAAGACTTTTCTTATCTTTTGAAGTGACCTGTGTCTTTTTGTAGTAGTCAGTGTATAGATTTAGATTGATATGTATTCATGTATATTAGTCGATAATGTACTTGTATATATAACTTCTAGAGTCGACAATTGTAGTTGTATCATATGTACTGTGTCAACTGTATTGTAACTGACATCAGTTATATATATATATATATATATATATATATATATGAGACTTTTGTTATCTGTGTTCCGCATTCTTTTTGTATCTGTGTTATTATTATATATATTGTCCTAAACTATTATGAACTATCGTAGTTCGTTTTATACTGAAATTGGGTATGTCGATGGGAGTAAATAAATAAGAGATGTAAATTGAAAAATATATACCACTCCTATCGAGGTAACCAATACTAGTGTAAGGCCAACTACGGATGGCCGCTCCTATCCAGCCTTATTCTTCGTAATAACAGACAGTATTTCTTTTAATACTCTTTGTTATTGTGAGCATAAAGGTGGGGCATCACAGTTGGTATCAGAGCTTGGTGTTTATGGACATAATATAAAACATAACTTAAATGGAACATGTGTTACAACTATTTGTCGATGTTTTAGTTGTGCTTTGAGTCAAAACTAAAGTTTTGAAATTAAGATGAAAATTTTAAATATCCTTATTTAAAAATAAAAGTGAAATTGTGTTCTGATGATTTGATTGATTTGGGTACTGTTTATCAGAGTGCGCAGCGGAAGCAGTGACACTGTCTTCGCTGGGTACAACTGATAATCTTTTTGATTTAAAAATCAAAATGTGAAATTGAAATAAATTTCAATTGTGTTTACATAGCTGTATTTATTTGTTTTTTTAAGAATTTCGAATCCGATTTGAGGATTCGAAGCGATTGCACTTATGTAATTTTTGTTGAGATTTTTGGCTGGTTTTCTTTTATGCTAATCATATATTGATTAGATTTTGCTGTTTTGAATTATCTTCATTGAAGATACATTCGAATGATTTCTTTGTTCATTTTGTAGTACGTGCAAGTTTGAGTTACACGTTACTGCATTAATTTAACGTTGAACCAGTGTTTGGTTTAAACGTATTTTGTTGCCGTTATTTTTATAACGGGATTATTACATCGGTGCTAAATTTTGAAGCACGGTGTTTTGTGACATTTTGATGAATGAAAAATTCACTGATATTACATTTTGATGTAAATTATTTTGATGATATTTTGACGTTTGAAAATTTCCGTCGCTTTGACTTCAGTAACAGTCAAATTTTTAAAAGTGGATTTTCAAGCGGTTATTCCGCAATGCTGATTTTGAGATTCGTTTTACGATGTTTTGGGAAGTGCAATTTTCTTTTCGAAATTGCTACTGATGTTGTTGCTTTAATCACGTGATTGGAAAATCGTTTTAAAATGAAAATTGGTTATAAATTTTTTAACAGTTTGCGCTTTCAAAAGAATGAGGAAGCGACTTAAACGATTCAGCAAAATCGAGGACTATGAACCCTTTCTTTTACTGATTCGCTTAACTCCGGAATTGTTCAGTTGAGAATGTGAATTATTATTTGTATAAAATAAATAAAAAAAATTTCAGGAATTTAACAGTTTGTGCTTTCAAAAGAATGAGGAAGCGATTTAAACGTTTCAACAAAATCGAGGACTATGACTCCTTTCTTTTACTGATTCGCTTAATTCCGGAATTGTCCGTTTGAGAATGTAAAATGTATATTTACAAAATACACAATTTTGCACTGTCAAGGAAACGATGAAGAGAATCAAACGATTTAGTAAAACACGTGGTATGGGACATGTGCGTTTGCTATTTCGGTTAATTCCGGACTCGTTAATTGAAACATCTGCTGTTTGATGATTTGATGATTTTGTGTGCTTTCGAGCCACTATGATGGACCTTCGGGTCATATGAGGACCCTCGGGTCAAATACCAATACTAGACCTTCGGGTCATTCTGCGGACCTTCGGGTTAATCTGATGGGCGCCAAAATTATGTTGAGTACTTGGAAGGCTTTGGCCATATGAGATGCACATGCGACGAACTAAAAACTCGCCATCTGATGGGATCGATCCAACCTTTTATGTTGATTTTCTAGTCTTCTTAATTGATTTCTAGATATTTGTTGTTTCTAATTATTTGCTGGTAATTAGATATTTGATGTTATGAGATTTAATTATCGTATCGGTAACTAAATATTTGTTGTTATGAGATTTAATTATCGTATCGGTAATTAAATATTTGTTGTTTCTGATTATCGCTTGTGATAATTAGATATTTGAGATTTGATTATCGTTTTGATAATTGAATATTTGTTGTTTCTGATTATCGCTTATGATAATTAGATATTTTAGATTTGATTATCGTTTTTGATAATTGAATATTTGTTGTTTCTGATTATCGCTTGTGATAATTAGATATTTGAGATTTAATTATCGTATCGGTAATTAAATATTTGTTGTTTTTGATTATCGCTTGTGATAATTAAATATTTGAGATTTGATTATTGTTTTTGGTAATTGAATATTTGTTGTTTCTGATTATTGCTTGTGATAATTAGATATTTGAGATTTAATTATCGTATCAGTAATTAAATATTTGTTGTTTCTGATTATCGCTTGTGATAATTAAATATTTGAGATTTGATTATCATTTTTGATAATTGAATATTTGTTGTTTCTGATTATCGCTTGTGATAATTAGATATTTGAGATTTGATTATCGTTTTGATAATTAAATATTTGTTGATTTGAGATTTAGTTATCGTATCGATAATTAAATAATTGCTGTTATGAGATTTAATTATCGTATCGGTAATTAAATATTTGTTGATTTGAGATTTAATTATCGTATCGATAATTAAATATTTGCTATTATGAGATTTGATTATCGTATCGATAATTAAATATTTGCTGATTGGTGATTCTGATTATCTTTTTTGATAATTAGATATTTGCTGTTTCTGATTATCGTTTTTGATAATTAGATATTTGATGTTTCTGATTATCGTTTTTGATAATTAGATATTTATTGATTTGAGATTTCTGATTATCATTTTTGATAATTAGATATTTGTTGATTTGAGATTTCTGATTATCGTTTTTGATAATTAGATATTTGTTGATTTGAGATTTAATTATCGTTTTGATAATTGAATATTTATTGATTTGAGATTTAATTATCGTTTTTGATAATTAGATATTTGTTGATTTGTGATTTCTGATTATCGTTTTTGATAATTGGATATTTGTTGATTTTTGTTTTCTGACTATCGTTTGGATAATTGGATGTTTGTTGACTTTGTTGATTATGGAGTTTGTGTTTTCTAGTTATTTGTTGGATAACTAGATATTTGCAGATTTGCAATTTGTGATTTGTGTTTTCTAATTATCTTTGCTGATAATTAGATTTTGCTGTTTTCTAATTATCGTATCGACAATTAGATATTGTTGTTTTGTGATTTCTGTATTTCTGATTATCTTATTGATAATTGAATGTGGCTGATAATTGTATTTATTCAGTTCTGCTATTTTCTGATTATCTATTTGATAATCAGACTTTGTTGAGAAGGTGTGAATTTCTTTTATGTAATTGAAAGATTTCTTTGGCGTTTGTGTTTTGATGTTTATTTTTCTAGCTTAACCAGTTTATGTTAGAAAAGTAATTGTTATTGACAACCTTAATTATGAAAATTGTGGGGACGTAATTTTTATAAGGAGGGGAGTCTGTAACGACCCGGGATTTAGCTTCAATTAATTATCGTCCAATGACGATTAATCCATTGGTTAATTGCTTTTTATAGTTTCGATCAGATGAAATTCCTTGATAAATTTGTTAAAGGATTACACGGGCTTTAAAACTTAATATTGGCCCGTGTTTACAATTGCTTGTTTGTTTGCCGTGATACCTATCAAAGTGGGTAACCTGTTCCCTCTTATTCACGATTCGATTTCAAACCCTAAACCAAAAACAAAAATGGTGGCTGCCTCGTTCAAAAACTAGGGCTTTAGACGAATCGAAGAAGACGACTTCTGAAGCTAGATCGAAGGTTCGTGCTTGCCTTGTCGATCGACGTTTCCTTCGCTTCGCTCACGGTAGCTTTAGGCTAAGGTGAGTAATTTGATTTACTCACATCTAATTCGTGCTTAGTATGATGCTTCAACAGTTTAATTTTTTGTTTGAATGTCGATGATTTTGATGGTTTTAATTCACTCGAGTTTGAACGCTTGATTGATTTATGATTTTGGTTGTGATGATTGATGATTTCACTGACTGATTCAATTCGTTCTTTTCGTGTTGCTTGATTTCCATGGCTTTGGTTTTGCTAGTGACTTTTGTTTGTATGTTCACCCCAGTAGCATACTTGACTTGTTCGATATCTACTTGCTGCTCCATGACCTCAATCAGTCGAAGCTATTTTGATTTCGGCCCTGTCTTGATTATGTGATAATGTTAGATCACTTGTTGTGGTTGTAGTGTTGCAGTCTTTAACTCGTACCATTTGCTGTTTCATAATTTGAAGTCGGTAGATTTCCATTTATATGCCGTTGTCTCGGGTTTCACTGCATTCATATATGTGTTTGTTCACTCATGTAATCTGTCGAATTTTGGTTTCCCTTGTTGTTCACTGGTCTTCGAGACAGTCTCTGTAGTGTTAGCTTTGCTAGCATTGTTTAAGTTAATCTGCACTTCATGTATTTTGATATTGCATTTCTTTGAACATTGCAATGTCCCTGTTTTCATGGGTTTATATTGTAACTGTTAGCTTTGAGACAGTTTGCATTTGAGTCAGCTGTGGTTATTGGATTTGCACTTGATTCATTGCTTCAAGTCACTTGTGCATTCTCTCTAGTACCTCTGAACCTGTACTCAAGTTTGATTTCTTTTTATGCCTGGTTCATGCTGTACATATATACTGTTGAACTTCATATGCACTTGAGTCTGCATTGTGTCTGCAGTGTTGCATGCTCACGTCATATGTGCTCTAGTCTTGTTCACTTGATAGCATTTGGTCCAGACATTATTGAGTTCCCTGCGTACATGTTTTCACTTAGTAGTCTGCATATATGAATTCACTTTAACTTGCTGCCTGGTTATGTTAACATGTGTGTATGTATATGAATACATCTTCCTAGTATTGCACTTTGGTGTTCACCTGACATTCTTAGTTTGTGATTCACTGTCGCAGCCTATTCCAGTTTCCAATCATCATGTAGTTGCATAACTGGTTCATCACTTATGTCCACTACATACCATCTGAAGCTTGATATGCTAGCTCGTAGTTCACGTGTTCACATTGAAGTACACGCAGCTTGCTTTGGTTTTCCAGTTCATTGTTGAGTTCATTTGCATGATGTGCTTGAGTCTTTGCTACTGTGGTTGGTCTTGTTATTTCTTTGATATTGTGTAGCCTGGTCTGAAGTACATTTTGGTTCAGGTTGCACATTGTATCTGACCATGTTTGTGGTCATTTTTGTGTACTCTGATGCTTTTATCTGGTCTGACCTTCACTTGAGTCAAGCTGATTTTTGGTTGAGACTTATTTTAGTCGTCTTGACTGTTTTCCTATACTTGTACATTGATTTGTACATTGAGTTGAATCCAGCTTAAATGCTCGGGTTTGACCTTGTGCTCGTTTGTGAACTTTCATTGAGCTTTTGTGTATTTCCTCACTGTATTGGCGAGGCAGTGCACGCGTGTGTGTACTGCAGCCAATTCAGAACTTCACGTTTTGAAGTGATAATTCAATTGTTTGAATTGATTTAGTTTGATTTGATCATTTTGTTGTTGTCTAATTACCTATTGGATAATTAGATTATGAGTTTCTAATTATTTTCTTAATAATTAGATTTTGTTGTTAATTGCCGTTTAGGCAATTCTGATGTTTTCTAAATTATCTTCATTGATGATCTTTTCATTTATCTTTGTTGATGATTGGATTCTGCTGATTTGTTGTTTAACACTGTTAAGTGTTATATTTACCGTTATCCGATTTCTTTATTAAAAGGGTCGGATAGACGAGAATTATTATGACTATTGTCTATTTGTTATTTGATTATTATTGCTTTTGTGCATTAATAACTGAGTTTGAATTAGACTGACCCGTGTATTATTTTCTTTTGAATTTAATACTCGGGTCAGACCCGAGTTATTTCAGGTTGTAGATTTCCTGCTTTGAGTTGCTGTTTGGGCTATGAAGACTTTTCTTATCTTTTGAAGTGGCCTGTGTCTTTTTGTAGCAGTCAGTGTACAGATTTAGGTTTATATGTATTCATGTATATTAGTCGGTAATGTACTTGTATATATAACTTCCAGAGTCGACAGTTGTAGTTGTATCATATGTACTGTGTCAACTGTATTATAACTGACATCAGTTATATATATATATATATGAGACTTTTGTTATCTATGTTCCGCATTCTTTTTGTATCTGTGTTATTATTATATATATTGTCCTCAACTATTATGAACTATCGTAGTTCGTTTTATACTGGAATTGGGTATGTCGATGGGAGTAAATAAATAAGAGATGTAAATTGAAAAATATATACCACTCCTATCGAGGTAACCAATACTAGTGTAAGGCCAACTACGGATGGCCGCTCCTATCCAGCCTTATTCTTCGTAATAACAGACAGTATTTCTTTTAATACTCTTTCTTATTGTGAACATAAAGGTGGGGCGTCACAAGCAGTGTCAGTTATCAAGCACAAATCGAATAAGTGCAATCAAGTCCATCTCACATATATTTACTTGAGTCACGATACAACTACAGTTGCAAGCAAGCAGTTAAAAATATGTCATAAATCGCGTAGCAGTTTATGACATATATGTATATATGTACGAAGACTGCAATACCAAAGTACAATCACACACACACACACAGATATATATATATATATATAGGCAGTGCACATGTAACCAGAACCAAGGCCAACCATAGAACAGTTTCGAAGACATGAACATAACTTCACAAGTGGAGACAATCAACTAGAGGCAACAGCAAATCAATGGTCGAACTACAGAACAAGTGAACATGTACTAGTAATCAAGCAACGAAGCAACTATTGGTTACAGTTTTAAAAAAAGTCAAGGCGGAAATCAATCAGAGTTTATCAAGTCGATTTTTATCTTAAGTCAGAAAATTCAAATCAGAGAATGTAGCAGCAGTGTTTAAAAAAGAATCAACAGGGGTCAAATATAAACGAAGATAAATAAAATTCGTATACTAACACGTCAAACAAGTCAGAGCCAAAACCAGGTGATAACAAGAATCGAACAAGTCCAGATTATCACAAATTTATAATGACCGAAGTCAAATCCCAGAAAAGAATGGAGCAAGTTCAAATTCATGAAGCCGTGGTGACCAAGCAAGAAGAAAATACATGAATTGAACTAGTCGGGATTAATCACAAGCACTCAAGCAAAATCGAATGGACAAGTGTAAACAACGTGAAGAATTCGAACTAAATATACGAACGTAGTTATAGAGTTTTCACCCCTATTTAAATTGTTAACATCATCGGCATGAAACGCATTCGAGTTTAAGAAAAATCACAGAGCCAATTTTCAATTTAAATCCAAAACCAACAACTCGAATCTAGGTCGAGCAAAATCAAAACTAAAATAGAAAATCACATACCATTTCATAGCATTCAAGCTCGACACATTTGAAGCAGTCGAAGCTAAACAAAGAACAAGGATCGAAGAAGCATCAAACTGAATTAAGGATCGACAGTAAAATCGATCAACAACCAAGCGGTGGATTCAAAGAGAAACAAGCCCTAATTTATTTTGAAAGAGGAACGTATGAAGAGGCAACAATTTTCACAAAGGATACGAGTCGAACAGAATGAATTAAAGAGAAAAGGACAACTCCTTCTATTTTAAATTGGGCCGGCCTTTATTATTATTTTGGGTTTAAATTTTATTTAGGGTTTTGTATTTGTTTTTTATTTTGTAATTTACTTTTAAACTTTTATTAAATTCTAGTCATGTGAATAGGAGACGAACTATGGTGGTGTAGTTCGAGAATTTGCAACTCAGTGGCTGAGTAGTGGCAGGGTTTTGAGCGTAGAGTTAGGTTAGTCGATAGCTTGTGTCACAAGTTTACGTGTGTAAGCGTCTGACTACTTAATTTCTAGTAGAAATTTTGGGGGCAGCACGTAGGTATGGTTTTGCCGAAGCTGGGTAAATCCGTGTTGTTCTATTTCTGCTTTTATTATTCTGCTATTATCTGTGCTGCAATTATTTTATATATTTCCACATTAATTTTTAATAATTATTAGTATCACCCTATTTACCGCCCCTCTAGGGTGAAATCGATCCTACAAGTGGTATCAGAGCTAGGAATAAAAGCCAATTTTTGTTTTAAAAATTTGATTTTTCAAAAAAAAATTTTTGTTTTAAAAATTTGATTTTTTAAATGGCTTCTTTTAATAATGCTTTTGCTGAGGGTCAGTCCATAGTTAGACCACCTATGTTCAATGGTGAATATGCTTACTGGAAAAATAGAATGAAAATTTTTCTGAAAACCATTAATGCTTGGAATATTGTTGAGACAGGATATAAGACACCAACTATAATGGTAGATAATCAAGAAATTGAAAAACCGATGGATCAATGGACAGATCTTTAAAATAAACTATAGAATGCCAATGTTAAAGCTATGAATTCTATTATCTGTTCATTGGATAGAATTGAATTTAATCGTGTCTCACATTGTCTAACTGCACAGGAAATCTGGCTTACACTTGAAGTGACTCACGATGGAACATCTCAAGTCAAGGAATCTCGCCTTGCCATGCTTAGTAGCGAATACGAGAACTTCACAATGGCTAAGGATGAGAATGTCAAAGAGATGTACGGACGACTTTTTAATTTTGTATACAAATCAAAAGCTCTTGGAAAACCATACATAGAATTGGAAATAGTCCGAAAAATCTCAGAGTCCTTCCATGAAATTTTGAAGCGAAAGTTACAGCCATTCAAGAATCAAAAGATTTGAAACAAATTAAAGTCGAAGAACATATCGGAAATCTCACCACTTATGAGCTAGAAATGAAATTCAAGGAAGAACGAGAAAGAGGTGATACTCGAAAGAAATCAATAGCTCTAAAAGGATTAACAAAAAGTGATGATGATGATGATGATGATGATGGAGCTGCTGAACCGGCACTGATAATAAAGAAATTCAAAAGGTGGAACCACAAATACGGAAATCCAGCTCGAAAAGCCGAATAGTCAAAGTGCTAGACAACTCATAAGAGCAGGAGATCATTTGTCACAAGGCAATAAACCCAGTCACATCAAGCCCAATTGTCCTTAGAATCGACTCGGCCAAAGAAAGAAATCGAAAAGGAGAAGTTTTGCAGCCACGTGGAATAAAAGTGATGATGATGATAAAAGCACTAGCAGTGAGAGTGAAAAAGGAGATCCGTGTCTTTGAGGTGATACAACTGATAGCGATGATGACGAGCCAAATGAGGTATCAAAACTCACTCACTCAGAATTGCTTATATATTTTCATGAAGTAAATGGCTGTTTTGAAAGACATAGGGAGAAATACGCTAAAATTGAATCACAAGGAGATAGTTTGATATAATCAAATAAACAGCTTGATCGATTGGTTAAAAACTATCGAAATAAGAGCCCTAAGTGTGATAAGTGTCCATCCTTCGAAGAGGAAATTAAAAAATCAGAAATTAAAATTAAATAACTTGAAAATGAAATTCTGATTTTGAAAGAAAGTGAAAACACGAGGAGAGAAAATTCTATTAAAAAGTGCACCCTATTATTGAATGAAAATGAATCTCTCAAAACACAAGTCCAACAATTGTCTACAACTTTAGGAAAATTTTCAAAAGGAGAAAGATCGCTAAATATGTTATTAGGGAAGCAAACTGTTAATACTGTTAGACAAGGACTTGGGTACACTCAATCTGAAAGAGATAGAAGTAAAATTAATCGTGTCAAATCCGAGTGTCCAATTTGTAGAAAAATTGGACACAATCACAACAATTGCTGGTATAGACCCAAACACGTGAAAACCATTCCAATTTGGGTTCCAAAAGGCGCGAATATAAAATCCCTTAAAGTCAAACAAATCTGGGTGCCAAAAGGAACAAATATAAATAGTCTTGGGTCTACACAAACTTATTTTTCAAAATCTTTTGCCACTAACAACCACGGACCTATAAAAAAACAAGTAGGTCACAAAAATCTTCTCTCGTGTAGGTGTGGTGGTAGGCTAAGGAACAACAACAGTGTTACCTGGATTCTGGCTGTTCCAGGCACACAACGGGCAACAGATCAAAGTTACTTAGCCTAGTACAAAGGTGGCAGAATCACATTGGGCAACAACGAAAAATTATCGGTAAAGGTAAAATAGGTAACGATACATTTATCTTAAACGATATATTAAATGTGAAAATCTGCACCATAATCTGATTTAATTCAGCCAGTTATGTGATAAGAAAATAAATGTTGATTTTGATTCAGATTTGTGCAAAAATGTTGACCAATCGGCTTTACATCCTTGAACTATTTCATATAGATTTGCTTGGACTAACTATATTGCAAGTTTAGACGATAAGAGATATTATTTTGTATTGATTGATGATTACTCTAGGTACAAGTGGATATATTTGTTTATCTTACTGCTTCTAGACCTGACAATTGTTCACTAGTTGTTAATGTGCACGTTTTCAATCAAATCCTTAAGGAATCACATTTTAAAAGCTGTAAAGTGATTAGAAGGTATTTGTTGCACACATCACGGTTTGGTCTATGGTATTCTTCTTATAACTTTGAGTCAAAGGGGAATTCAGATGCATATTACACTGGTAGCCCAGTTGATAGAAAAAGTACTAGTGGAACGTGTTTTATGTTGAGACATTCATTAGTTGTATCATTTTCAAAGAAAATATCAGCATATTTTTCATTTCAACTGATTTTCAATTAGCGGACATTTTTTATAAAACCCCTTCTAGAAAATAGTTTTTGTTGACTTCATTTCAGATTAGTCATTTTAGAAAATTTGATTTTATAATTATTTTTGGATTTGATCTTAAAAGACTACATTAACTAATCTGACTCCCTACTGATTATCGAAAAGATAAATAGTGATTGAAAAAGTGATGAGTGTTGATATTAATCATATATTATGACTTGAGACAGTATATTTAATAAATTTCTTTAAAAAGTCTAAATAAGATTTATAATAACTTTTGTTGGTAAAAATTCCATGACCATCTCTATTTCTATTATATTTCTAACGACCATCACTCATCAAAATCCATTATAGTATGATAAAATGTGGTATTTTAAACGGAAAATTATTCGTTTTTATTTTATTTAATTTTTAGCAATAAAAACATCCAAAGTATTCACTCTCATTTAAAAGTCCTCACGGTTATGCATGGGTGAATTACTTGGAATTTTTGTATATGTGCTTTCATGCTCATTTAAAAGTCCTCACGGTTATGCATGTATGGAACACATATAAAAATTGATTATTAAATAAACAAGTTGATTCTAATCCCATTTAAAAGTCCTCACGATTATGCGTGGTTAGAAGATGCTTGAAATTCATTTTTTTTTATAAAATTTTTGGAATACTACTAATCTCATTTAAAAGTCCTAACGGTTATGCATGGTTAGTTGATATTCAAATTCCTGATATAAATATATCACAAATAGACACAACTATATGGTTTTTCATCCCTATCATTCTAAAGTGGAATATGCGCCTAATAGAGTATTTATGATTTTTGTTTGATTTTTTATTGAAATTTAATATTTATACTCGATTGGGTATTAATGTTATATTAATGTCTATCACTTTATCTCTATTTTTCTAACATTATTACTCTTTTGCTGATAACAAAAGGGGGAGAGAAGAGTTGAGACTTTGGCAAATAAAGGTCAACTATTTTATTTTTTATTTGCATATTCGCATATAGGTTCATTTGCATAATTTAGTGCATATATGAAGGGGGGCTTTGTTGTAGAGAGGGAGCATTCAAATAAGGGGAGCAAATAGAATGATCAAATACATTTAATAAATTCAAAATCTTAAATATATGTTTGTTATCATCAAAAAGGGGAGATTGTTGAATATGCAAGTATATGATTTTTGTTTGATGATAATAAACATATATATATTCATTTAAATATATTTGTTATTGTACTATTTTATTTTCATATAATTAAATAAATATTTGCTGAATAAAATAAATAACACAGAATTTAAATTCAAACAGATATTTTATTCAAACAAATATTTTATTACAATTTTGAATAGTACAAATTTGAGTTCTCACTATATATATACACAATTTTCAATTATAATACAATTTCGATTACATCACAAATTTCACTTTACATTGTTCACCTCACTACATATCACTCGTTCACTCCTATTTTATCTTCGACTTTGCTCCAGCCTGAATCCAACATCTGAGTTATCTGCAAAATAAACACTGACGCAGTAAAATTGAAAAAGAAATAATTTTTGCAATGTAAACTAAAATGTGTATTTTGAAAATGTTATTTGCCTCAGTTATTTGGGTTGTTCATCATCATTATTTTGAATTCATCATACACGAACAACTTGTGACATGCACAGTGTATCACTGTACATGCCACAAGGTCGTGCACACCGATATACACTTAATAAAACTATAGGGACAGGTGAGCACAAGGTCAAACCCGAGCCAAGGCTGGATTCAACTCAGGTACAACACAAAAACATCACAAAATTGTCAAGTACAAGTGAAAATGATCGATCAAAGCAATCAAGCAACACAGCCTCAACAGTCAAAGTGTACACATGAGTCAGAATGGTTCAGTTTAAGGCAATGCTCGAAGCACACAGTAGTACACTTGAAGAAGCAAATACAAGACAGAAACACAAATGACAGCAACCTTCAATGACCACGTACAATACATGAAGCCTCAACCAAAACAGCTACACATGAAGACCCACTTGAATAACAACTTAACAAGCAATCAGAATTGAGTTCAGACACATATACAAAATATACATTGGTGACAGCAGTTTCAAACAGGCTCAGAGGCACCAGAGGCTCAAAGGGTTGCCGCCGCATAGAGAGATCGAGTTTCGTATAGATCTAATTGAAGGAGCCAGACCCGTTGTGATGCCTCTTAGGCGGATGGCGCCTAAGGAACAGCATGAGTTGAAGGTGCAAGTTGATGACCTTTTACAGAGAGGATTCATTTGGCGTAGTGTGTCCGAGTGGGGTGCACCAGTTGTGTTCGCAACCAAGGCAGATGGATCGTTGAGATTATGTGTGGATTATCGTGAGCTGAATAAGGTGACTAAGAAGAACAAGTATCCATTGCCGAGAATAGATGACTTGTTTGATCAGCTTCACGAAGCTAAGGTGTTTTCTCAGATGGATTTGGCAACAAGATTTCACCAGTTGAGAGTGGCTAAGGATAGTGTGCCGAAGACTGCTTTTCGGACACCATCTGGTTTTTTTGAGTGGCTGGTGATGCCGTTTGGATTGACTAACGCGCCAGCATATTTTGTAGATCTTATGAATAGAGTGTTCAGAGATCAGTTGAACAAGTTCGTACTTGTGTTCGTGGATGATATTCTGATTTATTCCAGAACGGAAGAAGAGCACAAGACGCACTTGCGTATTGTTTTGGAAATCTTGCGGAAACATCAGCTGAAGGCTAAGTTTTCGAAGTGTCACTTCTGGAAGAGTGAAGTGAGGTTCTTAGGCCATGTGATTTCTGGAAGTGGAATAGCGGTTGATCCCGCTAAGGTGGCAGCAATCCAGGATTGGGTCAGACCTAAGAATGCATCTGATGTGAGAAGTTTTCTTGGATTAGCAGGATATTATCGACGGTTTATTAAAGACTTCTCCAAGGTAGCTACACCGTTAACAGGATTGACGAAAAAGAACCAAGTGTCCAGTTGGGATGCTAAGTGTGAGCAAGCTTTCGGAATCCTGAAAGAGAGATTGACGAGTGCTCCTGTTTTGACTATTCCAAGTGGGAATGATGAGATGGTGGTTTACACCGACGCATGTGGTACTGGACTTGGAGCAGTGCTGATGCAGAGGGATAAAGTTGTTGCATATGCCAGTCGACAACTGAAGCCGCATGAAAGGAATTACCCAACTCATGATTTGGAGTTAGCGGCGATTGTATTTGCTCTGAAGATGTGGAGACATTATCTATTGGGAGTTTGATTCGAGTTGTTTACGGATCACAAGTCGTTGAAGTATCTTTTCTCCCAAAAGGATTTGAATCTTCGGCAGCAACGTTGGCTAGATTTTTTAGCATCATATGATTTTGGTATGGCTTATACTCCGGGAAAAGGTAACGCAGTGGCAGATGCGTTAAGTCGAAGACATGCAGGATTGGGAGCCATGTTTTCAGAATGGAAGAATCTCGAGTATTTAGCTGGATTTGACTTCAGGCCTAGATGTGAATTGGAACCTGAGATGTTGGCAAACTTATCGATAAGACCTTCTCTTGTGGAAAGGATTGGCGAGAGCCAAAAGCGAGACGATAAGCTTGTCAGGATTATCGGTGATTTGGAATCTGGATTGGATCCAGAAAAGGATAAAGGATTCGAGGTCGATCGAGAGGGTTGGCTTCGGAAGCAAGGACGACTAGTTGTTCTCGATATAGATGAATTGAGGAGTGAAGTTCTGAAGGAAAGTCATCACTCGAAGCTGACAATTCATCCAGGTGGAAATAAGATGTATCGGGATATGAAGAGAACCTACTACTGGGAAGGCATGAAGAAGGATGTTGGAAATTTTATTTCCAAGTGTATGAACTACCAGTTGGTTAAAGCCGAACAGAAGAAGCCTAGTGGATTGCTTCAGCCATTAGAAGTTCCTACATGGAAGTGGGAGCAGATATCGATGGATTTCATTGATGGATTGCCTAGAACAAGAACGGGAAACGAAGGTATTTGGGTCATTGTGGATCGTCTGACTAAGAGTGCACGATTCATTCCTGTTCGATCGACTAGGACTGCATCAAAGTTGGCTGAGTTGTATGTTAAGTGGATAGTTCGATTCCATGGTATTCCGAAGAATATAGTGAGCGATCGAGACCCGTTGTTCACTAGTGGATTTTGGAAGAGCTTCCAGGAAGTCTTGGGAACCGAGTTGTGTTTGAGTACAGCTTATCACCCTCAAACGGATGGTCAGACCGAGAGAGTCAACCGAGTTTTGGAAGATCTCCTAAGAGCTTGTGTTTTGGATTTCGGGGGATCGTGGGAAGATCATCTTCATTTGGTAGAGTTTTCATACAACAACAGTTACCAGCCAAGTATTGGTATGGCACCGTACGAGGCATTGTATGGAAGACCGTGTAACTCTCCGACATGTTGGTTGGAAACTGGAGAAAAGCTGATGCTTGGGCCAGAGATGATTCGGCAGACTTCAGATTGTATAGAGATCATTCGGCAACGAATGAAGGCAGCCCAAGACCGTCAGAAGAGTTATGCCGATAAGCGTCGTAAGGATTTGGAATTCGACGTAGGAGATATGGTTTTTGTAAAGATTTCTCCACTGAAGAATGTTATTCGATTCGGGAAGAAAGGAAAATTGACTCCGAGATTTGTTGGACCATTCCCGATTACCGAGCGAATTGGAAAGCTCGCCTATAGGTTGGAGTTACCTGAGAAGATGTCGGGTGTGCACAATGTTTTTCATGTATCATATCTACGGAAGTATGTGCACGACTCGAATACAGTGGTTTCTGCTGATAGCTGTGAAGACTTCGAAGTTGATCCAGTCGATAGAAGACCTCGTAAGCCGCTTCGTGTTGTTGAAACCGACACGAAACAGCTTAGGAGGAAGGTAGTTAAGTTGCTCAAGATACAATGGAGTGATGATGATAACGACTGTACGTGGGAGGTGGAAGAGAGGATGAAGGCAGCTCATCCTGAACTCTTCAAGGTATGGCCCTAAGGTGTTGTCTCATCTCGCGATATTGTAACTTGTTCTAAGTCTTAGAATTCTGTACGCTAAGCTAGAATTGGATGCATGGTTTGTTGATTGCTATGGATGGTAGGCGTACAGAATAGTCTTTGATTGCTACGATTGCTTGGAATTTCGGGGGCGAAATTCCTAAGGGGGAGAGAATGTAACGACCCGTATTTTACGGATCGAAAAGTTCGTCAAATCTGGAGTTTTAGCATTTTGAGCCATTTCAGATTTTAGGCAAATTTTGCCTAAGTCCTAAGTCGTTCACGACTTAGCATGAGTCGTGAGTCGTATACGACTTAGGAGATAAGAGTGACCCAGGGTTTGGCGACCTAAGGAATAGACTTAAGTTGGTGAGGACTTAAGGGTTAGATCGGTTGGTAACTTAGGACGTGGAGGAAGTAAGTCGTGGGATAGGATAGGTCATATGACCGACTTAAGAAATTGGGCGACTCAAGTAAGTGACCGACCTAGGGATTTACGACATAAGAGCTGACCGAGTTAAGTGATGAGTCGTCTAACCAGTTAAGTCGTATCCTTTAAGTCGTAGCCTATGTGTTGAGTCGTAGACGACTTAGGAGATGAGTCGTATCCCAGTTATCTGATGAGTCGTATCCCAGTTATCTGATGAGTCGTATCCCAGTTATCTGATGAGTCGTATCCCAGTTATCTGATGAGTCGTATCCCAGTTATCTGATGAGTCGTATACGAGTTAGTAGTTGAGTCGTCTAACCAAGTAAGGCACGTGCGCATTTAGGTCGTAGACAGGGGGTCTGGTGAGTCGTAGGCGCATGCTATAAGTCGGAGACGACTTAGGAGATAGCTGTTCTGTCGTGAGTCATAGGCAGAAGTGTGTTAAGTCGTTGAAGCCAGAAGTTAAGTCGTAGGGTGTTGAGTCGTAAGTCGTAAACGACTCATGAGGGCAGACGAGTTAGGGGTTTCAGCTATAAATAGGAGAGTTTCTCTTCATTTTTGGGATCCGGATTTCGAAGCGACGAAGTGCTGCCATTTTGAGAGCTCGACTTCTACACTTCTTCACTTCTTTTCTCCACTCTAATCTAGTGCTTCCATCCATCCAAATCGAAGATCAAGATTGAAGATCCAAGAGCTTAGATTGAAGATGATTCAAAAGCTAAGGGAAAGGCTCTTGAATTGGGAAAGCTGCTCGTGGCATATGTAGCGGGATGATGAAGCTCTTATGCATAGATTTGATGATGTGATGTTGAGATGAGGCTTTGCGAGGATGTAATGAAGCGAGGCATCATATGATGAAGACTTGGTCTAATCCAGACGGGATCATTCCAAGCATGTTGATAACTCGGTGATATGATTCGAGTTGAGGATAATGAATGGATATGAGAATAGTCGTCGAGGAGGATGACTAGGAGGCTTGGATAGCATCGTTGTTGAAGGTTCTAGCATGCTCTAAGCAAGAGTACGTTTGGGCAGATTCGATAGTCCCAACGACCAACTGTTGGAGGTCGAGTACTCTGGGCAGATTCGATAGTCCTAGGCACGGGTTGCGACGACGTGTGGGAGTTATGTCTAGAACCGGGGTTTTCATTAGCCCTTGATGGACGGCTGAAAGAATGTGCCGGTCATTCAATTAACGGTGATATCGAAGCAATGATAATAGTGATAGCCAGAGTCATGGATGTTTGGTTGTATCGTCATTCGGACTCAAGAGCGGTATTTTCTGGGTGCTTATCTGATTTAGGCCTTGGTACTTGGAAAACATCGCCCTTGACTTGAGTGATAGTAGCTTTACTTTAAATTGTATGCTTTGCTATGTTTGCTTCTGCTTAGTGTGTGTCTGGGGGCTATCACTGTAGAATGAGGTTGGAGTGGGAGGGTTGTATTCCTATTCCTTTTCCTTTATGCTCTTTTGGTATGTTGTTAGTTAATTTACTGCTCACTAAGACTGTTGTCTGACTCAAGGCTTTATGTTTTAATTCTTATTGCCTTGGGCTGTTCGTCCATTTTGGGACGGGCAGACTAGGTAGCAGGTGACAGGTGCTGTTCTCTTCTCACGATGCTGATATCGAAGACGAGCTGGAGGGTTGCATATTATCTTCTTATTATATGTACTGGATATTCCGTTGTTTTGTATTCTCTGAGAGATATGTAGTGAGGCTTGATGTATTGACTATGTGGATGCTTGTATTCAACTATTATGGAGTTTTTATATGATGGCATTTTATTCTGTGAAGCTTCTCCACATATATTTTCTATTGTATTTTGTCTATGCGCTGTGAGTAATACGATAGATTCTGCTGTTTAATCTTACCTTGACAATCGTCCATGGTCGCCTGGCACACTTTGCAGCGCACTTTCTCTAGATTCAGTGCAGGGATCATGGGCGGTCGTCACAGAATGCAAGAACATGACTGCACAGACCAAGCTAATAAACAAACTGCAACCAGATTCAACATGATTCAAACATGAACATAAGGGATGCAACATGGCATAATCTACTTTCAACATGCAGTTTCAAAAGAACTAGACCACACACAAATGCCTCAACACAACATACATATATACATGCATGTTCACACATGTATACATGTATATACACAGTGAAAAACATATGCAGCAGAGGAGACAGCAATGGAGCAGTGAAACAAGACTATAGTTCAGAAGTGAACATGTCAAAGCTTCAAAACAAATTGAACCAGACATGTGTATATGCAACTATACAACAAATACAATCATCACAGAAACAAGCAGTGTCAGTGATCAAGCACAAATCGAACAAGTGCAATCAAGTCCATCTCACATATATTTACCTGAGTCACGATACAACTACAGATGCAAGCAAGCAGTTAAAACAATTTCATAAATCACGTAGCAGTTTATGACATATATGTATATATGTATGAAGACTGCAATACCAAAGTACAATCACACACACACACACATATATATATATATATAGGCAGTGCACATGTAACCAGAACCAAGGCCAACCATAGAATAGTTTCGAAGACATGAACATAACTACACAAGTGGAGACAATCAACCAGAGGCAACAGCAACTCAATGGTCGAACTATAGAACAAGTGAACATGTACTAGTAATCAAGCAACAAAGCAACTATTGGTTACAGTTTTTAACATAGTCAAGGTAGAAATCAATCAGAGTTTATCAAGTCGATTTTTATCTTAAGTCAGAAAATTCAAATTAGAGAATGTAGCAGCAGTGTTTGAAAAAGAATCAACAGGGGTCAACTATACACGAAGATAAATAAAATTCGTATACTAACACATCAAACAAGTCAGAGCCAAAACCAGGTGATAACAAGAATCAAACAAGTCCAGATTATCACAAATTCCAAATGACCGAAGTCAAATCCTAGAAAAGAACGGAGCAAGTTCAAATTCATGAAGCCGTGGTGACCAAGCAAGTAGAAACACGAATTGAACTAGTCAGGATTAATCACAAGCACTCAAGCAAAATCGAATGGACAAGTGTAAACAACATGAAGAATTCAAACGAAATACACGAACGTGGTTATAGGGTTTTCATCCCTATTTAAACCGTTAACATCATCGTCATGAAATGCATTCGAGTTTAAGAAAAATCATAGAGCCAATTTTCAATTTAAATCCAAAACCAACAACTCGAATCTAGGTCGAGCAAAATAAAAACTGAAATAGAAAATCACATACCATTTCATAGCATTCAAGCTTGACACATTTGACGCAGCCGAAGCTAAACAAAGAACAAGGATCGAAGAAGCATCAAACTGAATTAAGGATCGACGGTAAAATTGATCAACAACTAAGCGGCGGCTTCAAAGAGAAACAAGCCCTAATTTATTTTGAAAGAGGAACGTATGAAGAGGCAGCCATTTTCACAAAGGATACGAGCCGAACAGAGTGAATTAAAGAGAAAATGACAACTCCTTCTATTTTAAATTGGGCCGACCTTTATTATTATTTTGGGTTTAAATTTTATTTATTGTTTTGTATTTGTTTTTATTTTGTAATTTACTTTTAAACTTTTATTAAATTCTAGTCATGTGACTAGGGGACGAACTACGGTAGTGTAGTTCGAAAATTCGCAACTCAGTGGCTGAGTTGTGGCAGGGTTTTGAGCGTAGAGTTAGGTTAGTCGATAAAGGGTGTCGCAAGTTTACGTGTGTTAGCGTCTGACTACTTAATTTCTAGTAGAAACCTTGGGGGCGACGCGTAGGCAGGGTTTTGCCGAAGCTGGGTAAATCTGTGTTGTTCTATTTCTGCTTTTATTATTCTGCTATTATATGTGCTGTAATTATATATTTCCGCATTAAATTTTAATAATTCTTAGTATCACCCTATTCCCCCCCCCCCTCTAGGGTGAAATCTATCCTACACATTTCCCTCATCAGGTGGATCAGGAGGCGATGATCAGGATTGTTAGGTATAATTGTTTTTATTAGTATAGGGACGTTGTACATATACACACTTTGAGATGGGTAAGCTAGTTTAATTTTGTTGGTATGGCGTTTGAGAGTTTGGTATGTTTGGGATGGGTGAGGTTGATTTGAGTTTTTTGATGTATTTTGATATGTTGGATGTGTGAGGTTGAATTAACTTGTTTTGAGACGTTGTTGGACATGTGTGGTACATTTTAGGATGTATTTTGAGATGCTGTTGGATGATGGAGTATGTTATGGGTTGTTTGTGTTTGATTTATTATAAATATTGATGTTTTGTTATTGTTGATGTTATATAGATCATTGGCTTTGATGAGTTATATATATATATGAAATTGCGATATTAATATATATTGATATGTATGTGTTGGTTGGGGGTTATAAGATGCTGGAATAATAAACATCAGATTTTCGATGGATGTCGATGGCTTATTGGTAATAACTTACCAACGGCTGCCGACGACTTATTTTGTAGGCATTTCAGCGGTTTCCGATGCTACAAACAACATTCAAACACGTGTACACAATGTGGCATCGGAAACAGTTTGTGTAATAGCCCGCACCTCACTTAACGCAGATATTGTCCCCAACTTAGTCACCTTCGCCTCATGGGTCAAGCCAAGGTGTGGGGTTTTGTTCCTCAAAAGGCTCGACGTTGTTATGAGGTGAAGACTTTGGTATATAAGCACCCACTTCATAGTGTTTTTCCACGATGCGGGACTCTTATTCCCAATTTGGATGGGTGTTACAATCTCCCCCCTTAGAACCCAACGCCCTCGTTGGCTCATGAAAACAACACCACCCAGGCATCGTGGTTGTAACACGTACAGACCACAATTCTGGCTGGGTATAGCTCTGATACCATTGTAACAGCCCGCACCTCACTTAACGCAGATATTGTCCCCAACTTAGTCACCTCCGCCTTATGGGCCAAGCCAAGGTGTGGGGTTTTGTTCCTCAAAAGGCCTCGACGTTGTTATGAGGTGAAGACTTTGGTATATAAGCACCCACTTCATAGTGTTTTTCCGCGATGTGGGACTATTATTCCCATTTTGGAGGGGTGTTACAGTTTGAAATGTCATCGCCAAACTTTGATAACATATCGATGAAGCCATCGAAAAGACTATTCTTCGATGTCCTTGTTCTCGATGGTTATTCCCGATAACCCTCGACAGCTTCCGACGGCCCTTGACAATTGTTAGCCGTCGGATACATAGCTGTTTCTTGTAGTGAAGGTTAATATGGTTGACCAAGTAATATAACATAAAAATTTTAGATTAGGGTGGGAGTCTAGTTAGGTGAATTGAGATGTAACTTGAATTTAAAGGGTATTTTGAAAAGTTTACGTTTACACTAAAAAAGGATGACCCTAAAAGTATTACAGTTATTATTAAAGATATATATATATATATATATAATTAAATAATGTCTTTGATAAAATAAGTTCTAATAAATAGTTAACAACTTTTAGACAAACAATCCTTAAGTTTATCAATTTGGAGAATTTTTCCACAATCATTAACCAATATCTGATCCAATCCAAAACATTAAAATCAGAATAGATCAAAATTAACGGTCAAACGGAGCATAAATTTGAAATCCAACTATAAGTTAAACTGAATCTATTTTTACCTAAATATATCGGATTTGATCCGCCATGCAATGCTGGAATTAATGATGGAATAGAAGAAACTCAAACTTTGTACTTCATATCAATTCGAGTAAAAAACACAAATTACGTAGTGCACATACAAGAAAACTTCTCTCTCGACCACTCTAATTCGTTGTCTTTCTATTTACTGCAATTTACCTTCTCGCACTTTGTTTATTGAATTATGTATTATCATCTAGCCGAATAAATACATCTATCACATTTATTTTAAAACATCACTAGAACGATAAATTTAATATTCATTTTTTAAATGATAAATTAGTTTATTTAGCAAGAAATCAATGTTAAGGTAGTTAAATAATACAATAGTAATTTTTACAACAAAATTGTAGAAATTAGATATTACATAGTTTCACCAAGATCATTATTGGTGCCAATCAATGTTGAAAAGTTGTGTAAGAGACGATCTAGGTGAGGCTTACTGCCTCACATGTGCATTTAAACATTAGTTCTAGCCGACCAGACCACTTAAGCTGCTCCTTGGTTAGCACAAAGTATTTAAAAATAAGATTCGTATAAAGAAAAAAAATGATTAAAGCAACATATAGGTCCAATAGAAAAATGATCCATTGAAAATCTTAGCTAACTAATCTAATCAACATAAGAAAATTATTTACTCAACATGCTCCCGTTTCATCACAAAGCTTTAATTGCCACTCCCTTCCATTTTATTACCCTTACCTATAGATGGCAATGGGGCGGGTCTAGGGTCAATATCCGGTATACCCACCTCCATTTTAACCTATCAAGGTACACAACATTGGGTGATCAAGGTGGATAATCTCATGATCCATTATTAAGAGCTTCAGGTCTAGGGTCGGGGCTTAGCTGATCTGTCCCAGCCTGACCTAAACTGCCATGATCTTATAAAATCGCTTCATTAAATGGTTTGTTAATCTTTTCAGACATAAGTGATTATAACATGGAAATTTTGATGTTTCATTCAATAAATTATACGATTTTTATAGTATTAAGTTGTGTCATTGATAATTATACAATAACATATGCATATTTTTTTGAAATGTTATTACATATCTCATTTTTATTATCTTCCCTCATAATTATAAGACATTGTTATTTATACTTAATGTATCATTTCATGACAATCTCTCTTACAAATAAAAAAATAAAATATGTACCTTAGCATACAATTTTGAATGAATATATATAGATCCCCATTGGGTCTTAGAGCAAGGCTGGTCTACCCTGATCCATATGAGTTCCGGGTTCAGAATGAAATTCTAGACCCGCACCGGGTCTATGGAGCAGGTATGTGGCGAGGTTTAAAAAACTCAAGGTGGGCCTGGGGCACAAAAACTCGCCCTATTACCATTCCTATCCTAACCTTTGTCTAGACCGCGAAATGTAAACATATTTTAAGCAACTAATCGACTCAACCAATATATATATATATATGGTGCCTTATCACATAATTAATTACTATGACATTCTTAAATATAGTTAAAATCATTGGAATTGAGAATGGATCTACCATAAGATGAAGGATTGCACACTCTGGTCCAAAAAAGGATGGAGATTGATGTAATTATATCATAGAGTTAGATGAATTATAATTCAATGCCAGATTGGTTTTGACTGTAATTTTAATTTATGAATAAAATGATACCTCCATATATTTGCAAAGGTGAGAAAGGTAGAAGGACATGTCACTGACCACTCAATTCAACTTTAATCTCAACTGCTCTTTATTCTCCATTTATTTATAATGCAATTAGTGTTATTTATAAACATCAAGTTTGATGTAAAAAGTTTAAAAGGCTATTATAATGTTTTATGGTTATTAAAATTATTCATATTTAAATCTAAGTAATTTATACAATTTTTTCTTCTTTCAATGTTTATGGCGACAGTCAAATTTATTATGTATCATGTGCAAAATTTTGCCAATATTTCCCAAAAAATCTTGGGTCCATTCCTACATATACAAGTGATAGCATGCCATTTTCCAAGTCGTTAATAAAATATTTGTTTTTATGTCTTAAATATAAAATTAAACATATTCACATACATGTACTATTAGGAAACTACCTCTATCCATGAGGATAGTGTAAGAGATTCACGTGTAATAACAGTAATATTACATGTAGTGTGTGACATGCATGACACCAACACATTGTATATGCATGATAATGGTTATAGCATTTCATGTATTAATTCATTCTATTTGACAAGTAAAATGTATTCCAATATGGTTTAGAATTAATTGGTCATCATGATTTTATCATGTGTTAGACTATTAGTCATATAAAATATATGCATAGCAGCGAAAAAATTCACATAAAAGTTGAACTACTTTTGTATTCTTTTAGAAGTTAAACTATAAAAACATATTACCATGTTTGTTTTTCCTTTACAGATTGATAAATTATCTTCGTCTTATCATCATCTTGTTCAAAAAATTGATATATTAAATTTATGTTTCATTTTCTGAACAAGTTTAACCCAACTGATAAAATCATCAAGTTGGACTTAAGATATTAGAGAAAACTAATAAAAGAATATTTCTAATGTTATAGTTGTTTTGACAACACATATTTATTTTACTCGACAAATAAAAATGATGTTGATTTGACTTAATTAATGGTTGCATATTATAGAACACACTGTCAACACCAAGTAGACATGAGAGTTCAACTATTACATTTGATTGATTTTATCACAAATACTAACAAATATTTGATCAAATCGAAAACATTAAGATCAAAATATATAAAATTTAATGGTCATATGGATCAGAAATTTGAAATCCAACTATAAGTTGGATTGAATCTATTTTTGCATAAATCTATTGGATTTGATCCATCATGCACTGGAATTAAGGATGGATTAGGAGAAAGTCAAACTTTGTACTTTACATCTAAGTTATAGTAAGAAAACACAAATGAGACACGTAGAAGAAAACTTCTCTTCAGGCTGCTCTGATCCATTGTCTTTCTATTTACCACATTTTACCTTCTCACACTTTGTTTATTGATTATTATTTAGCCAAGTAAATACATCTATTACATTTATTTTAAAACATCACCATAATGATAAATTTAATTTTCATTTTTAAATAATAAGCCAATTTATTTAGCAACAAATCAATGTTAAGGTAGTGAAAGAACACATCAATAATTTTTACAACAAAAATTGTAGAAATTAGATAGTAAATAGTTTGACCAAGATCATTATTGGTGCCAATCAATGTTGAAAAAGTCGTGCCAAGCAAGGATCTAGGAGAGGCTTGCTGCCTCGCATGAGCATTTAGACGTTAGTTCTAACTGGCCTGACTACTTAAATGACTCCTGGGTTAGCATTAAGTATTTAAAATTAGATTTGTACAAAAATAATAATGATTAAAGCAACACATAGGTCCAACCAATAAACGATCAATGGATAAACTTTACCTAATTAATCCCATTAACATAAGAAAATTGTTTACTTAAAATGCTCCAGTTTTGTCACAAAGCTTTTATTCCAACTCTCGACCATTTTATTACCCTTATCTTTTCCTAGACCACAAAAAACAAACATGTTTTAAGAAACTAATCGCCTCTCTGTCTATATATATATATATATATATATATATATATTGTAAAGACCCGTAAATTTTAACGTTTTAATAATGTAACTAACTAAATTTTTCTTGAAATTAAATAATAGAATTTGGCAATGAAAATTTGATATTTGAAATACGTCTATTTAAATATAGCAAATGGTAGATTTCCATGGGTAAATTGAAAGTTAGTTCTGTTGTGAAATTTTCAATTTCAATTTAAAATCGGCTAAATTTGATGAAAATAAATTATTCTTGAAATCTGAATATTTTTATATAACAAAAATGTAAATCATTTTCTAACTTAGATGTCATATTTTGTTTCGTCAAATATAGACTGCGCTAGCTCCGTTTATCTTATTTTCGGCGAATTAGCAGCAGTTTGGCAGCGAATATCGACTTTTGATAGGATAATCGTATCGCTGATATCTATGTACCATTCTATTCATCTCGTCGTGCTGATCTTCGTAGTATATTCATTTGTGTATTTCGGAGTCCGGTACGTGACGAAATCCATGAAAACGGTTATCCGTATCGGTAACAGTTTTGAGCCATTTTGTTTTCTTTGTCTCTCAATTTTCCACCGTGAATAACCAATGGCCATTTACCCGAGATCAAATCACCTGTACCAAACCATCCCTATCCCCCTGTCCCCAACCAATCGGGGACACCAATTTTCAGCTACTTTGCAATTAAATCCCTTTCTCTCTCCTGCTGTTTGGGGTTTAATTGCAAAATGGTTGAAAATCGGCGTCCCCGATTGGTTGGGGACAGGGGGACAGGGATTGTTTGGTTCAGGGATTTGATCTCCATTTACCCTTTGTTATTCCCTGAACTCAATTCTTAGAATTTATTATTGACTTTCAATATTCCCCTTGGTTTGATATATTCTGGTTTGTTTCGTTTCAGTCTTCTCACCTTCTTTCTCTTCGTTCTGCTCTTTCTTTAAAATTATATCACCGTTTCCTACTGTTCATTGAATAAAGGATAAACATATATTTTCCCTTTTCCAATTTCTCGGCACTTTCATTTCGTTGCCTATTTCCTTTCAAATCTGTTCATAAACAATGAAAAAAATATATATTATAATATATAGCTTTTTGCATATTTCCCTATAGCTTGCTTATTCTTCTTTCCCCTTCATTTTTCTCGGCCGCCGCTACCTAACAACCAACGCCTACCGCACCCTTGCCTCCGTGACCCCACCACCACCTGCCGAACAACTAGCATGCAAACCACGCGAGCTTGCCGACCCCTGTTCCACAACCCAGCCTTCCACTTCTACCCTCTCACGTCTCATCACCGAGAGCACTCCCCATAGCCGAGAGTACACGGCCTTACCCTCCGCAAGCACCACCTTCATCTTTGCCGCCCGATTCCACTACCTTCTAGTTCGCCTAACACAACCCTCTTCCCAAACCGCCACTTCATTCCTCTAACCCGAGAGCAGCTCTTCCCCGAGCACAACCTAGCCTACAGCTGTCAACTACCCTCGCCATTCTCTCCTCCGGCCTCACAACCGACTCTAGTTCCACCTTTTCACTTCATGACAGCAGCATGTTCCCTACAGATCTCTGCCGAAGCCACAACATAGCAGCTTGTCCATTCAGTTTCCCATCAGCATCACATGTTCCGTCTTGGACCATAGCTTCAATCAAACAAGACCTTCCATTCCGCCAATGCATCTGCCCTATTTTTATTTTATAAGAGTATATATTATATTATGATATATATATATATATATGTGTGTTTTCTATATATTGTTTTTATATATTATGTAGATACCGTGATTTTAATATATATGATATATGAGTTTGTATATTCTAGATTTAAAGTATATATTTTAAATATAAAGTATACTTACATACCACTTTTAAAGTGTATATATAAGCATTGATATTAAAATATAATATATATATATATATATTATTTTTAAACATATGTGTTTTTAAGAAATAATGATTTTGAAATATATATAGATTTTATTTTAATATCTGTCTTTAATTAAATATTGATTTTATTTTAATATCTGTCTTTAATTAAATATTGATTTTAAGAAAAAAAATATAATAATATAATATATATTTTTCATTTGTATCAAGCTAGTTTGATTTTGAATTCATTGATTCGGGTCCGTCATGCTTTGCTTTTGGTCTCTTCGTTGTCCTGAATTGATCGCGGTAGTTAGTTGCTTTGATTTGTCGCTTATCTGTGTGCTTGTCTTGTTTTCTTTAGCCTCGAAGCAATCACTCATGATTAACATTCTTATATTTAGTAAATTTAATTCACATGAAATGACGATTGAAATATGATGTTAAATTTGAATTGTTAAGTCATTTAATTGTTAAATATGGTATGCTATTATCTGTAATTGTTTACCTATGACATATGACACCATAACTTGTTGTATATATTATATTTTATTTGTTACTGATAATATATGCCTGTTCTTGATATGTTATATTATTATCACATTTGTTCTCACTCTGCAAGTTCCCTGATAGTTTAGAAATTCCCAATGGGTTGAAATTATACATACCCGAACGATCTTATAGATTAGGGGAAAATCGTTATGGGTTGAAATGGTAAACCCAAGCGATTTTCATTGATTTTGAAATTTTGGGATTGCGGGTTGAAATGATATATACCCGTAAATATAAGATTATTGCGGATTAAAATGATAATTATCCGTATCACTTGACCATAGGATAGAAAATTATATATGGACACCGTTGGCTATTTTTGAAAATGATTTCCAAAGTTTGAAAGGAAATATATGATTTTGATTTTAAAATATAATATAAATTTTTTTATTTTAATATGTGTTAAAATTTAAATTTTAAATTATATGCTTTAGAAATTTTAAATTTTTAAGTTATGTAGTGAAAATGTAAATTTCAAGATTTTACATATATTTTATTATTTTTAAAATATATAAACTAAGATTTAAATAGGTTTAATAAAAAGGTTTGATTTAATTTTATTTAATAAAAATTTAATTTAACTAATATATATATATATATATAATATGTTTGAATATTTATTTAAATTTATGTTAATATTTTAATTAGATTTTTGAATTAACTTTAATAAATAAAGGTTGGAAGGATAAGATAGAGCTGATTTGTAATTTAATTTATTTAAGAATTAAATTTAAATAAAATTGATTTGAAACTTATTGATTTAAGAATTTAAAGATATGATTTATAACTTGATAACTTGATTTTGGTTAAAGAGGATTAAATGAATATTTAAATTTAAATAAAATTAATTTGAATATTGAAGTTTGATTTAAATTTGTAATTTGAATTTTATTTAAATGCTTAACCAAAGGTGATTAAATGAACATTTTAAATTTAAATGAAATTGAAATTGAATATGTAATTTTGATTTAAATTTGAAATCTAGGATTTTATTTAAATGGTTATTAAAATGATTAAGTGAATATTTCAAGTTTAAATAAAATTTAATGTTGAATTTGGAAATATAAATGAAATTTATCAACTTGAGCTATTGTAAATTGTTTGAATATTTATACTTTGAAACATATTGAAATTGGAAGTGAATTAAATTGTATTTGAAACCTGGATTTGAAATCGATATAGATTAAAAATGGTTTTAATGAGAATTTGATTGAAATTGAAATTATTGAACTGAGATTGAATTTTGGAACTAAAATTGATTTGAATTGATTTATGAAATTGGAAGAAACAATTCTAATTTGAAATTTTATTTTAATACATGAATTATTTTCAACATATAAACTATTTTAATATACAAATTATTTTAACCTATAATCTATTTTAAATATAAACTATTTTCGTATATAAACTATTTTATTTATAACCTATTCTAAATATAAACTATTTTAAATTATAACTATTTCAATATATATATATATATAAACTATTTTCAATATACAAACTGTTTAAGTTGGAACTATTATAATTTCGATATGATGGATTTTAATTCGAATACTTTAATATGATGGTTTAAACTATTTTCTAGTTATGATTTTGAAAATGATATGCTTGTTGAAATGAATATGATATTTAGATATGAAGTATGAACTGTGAAATGATTATAAAATTGATTTTATAAACCAACCACGGTGTGAAATAAGCGTTTGGTTATTAAAGAGACCGGGATCAGATATTGTCATACACTCTGCCAATACCGAAAACCACTTTAACAACTGTGTACGTGGTGGAGGTTCTAGAACGAAGTAGGATGGTTTGGCGAACGATTCTATATGAGGTATTAACACAGCCCTGACTCCCGCGAGTCAGCTTGATATAGCTAAAACAGGAGCTATACCGGGCCAAGTGGGGTCGCTCCCCCTATCGGGCACATTTCTACGATACCATTCTATTACCTTGTGATTTGATTGGGTGCACCTTTGATTTGGAGTGTGTCTCGAGGTGGGCGTTGGTAGCTGCTATGCGTTACCACCAGTCCAAGAGTGCAAAATGGTAGAATCCTACCCTAGGCATTGTCTCACGTGCCTTGTCACATGCCTTATCGCGCCCTCAACGAGTTTGGTTCGTACCATACCTATGGAGTGCCCTCTGATAGCCCTCCATTTACGGAGGAATACGGTACTGTATAGACTATGCAAATATATAAAATGTGTTAAGGGGGATATAGGTAACACCTTAACGCTATTTTAATAGTTTACTTTACTATAAACATTATCTATGTAGCATATTGTACTATGTATGTAGATAGTTTAACGGATCCTTAAAGGATAGGAATCCCTAACATCCTTTAAGTTATTTTGTATTTCAGTTAACATTCACTTGAGTTGAATTTACTGGTATAAGAATGTTAATCCTGACTCAAGTGTTTGTGATTTGCTTTATGCTCGGGTCAGACTGAGTGTCACAGCATTTGACTCACCTTTGGAGTTTGGAGCTTTGCTTGGAGATCTATCTTATCTATCCAGCTTTGCAGTTATCTTAGTTATTTCCAGATATTTATGTTTAGACTTGTCAGCTGCTGTTATATATGAGATTACTTTGTATTTGAGATTTCTGTTGTATCTTTTTTAGACTCTGTTTATGTAGTAGCTTCATGAACTACTATTTATCTAGTCCGCTGCTTATTGTTATTACTCTATGTCTATGGTTCTGTGATTGATTTATTTACTGTATATGCTAATTTCTGCCAAATATAAATTAACAATTTGTTGTGTTGAGCAATTCAAGTCTGACATGTGTGGATGATTTTCGATTTGAACGGTTCGAAATAGCGGGTCGTTACAGTTGGTATCAAAGCTCTAGTTTAGGCAAACTTAGCATATGGGGTAAAAACACATTAGAGGTAGGGTAGTGATACCCTAGAATGAGTAGAATTAATTAGAATCATATTCGTTCAAGCTTGAAATTCTTCGTTAAGATCCTCCTAGATTAGGATTCCTTTTGAATTTTGGAACGTTCCCTTCGTTCCGAAATCCATTCGTGTCCTTTCCTGTTCATGTCCTCCTTGATACTGGAGCATCCCATGGCTTCAACCTCAACTGTCAACTTCATCCTAGTGTGTGTATAATCCCATCGGCGGTCACGCCAATCTTATTCTGATTTGAAAAGGGGTGAAATCCTTTACAATAGACGTCGATTCACTGGAGATTTATACGTCCTCAGTTTTGATGCTGTTATTTTGTTGTAAAGCTCGAACCATTTCTTAGTAGACGATCCGGGTAATTCTCTTATGATCGAATGTCAAATGCCTCAGGCTATGCAGGCAGTTCTATCTTTTGTTTGATACTCAGCTTAGTGATCTTGACTCTATCCAAATAGTCAGAGAATATCTTGATGTTTTGGTGAAGTCACTCCCCTATCCCCTAAACGGAAAATTGAATTCCGCATCGATTTTATTTCTGGAATTCGACCTGTTGTCCTTCCTCTCGGAGAATGGTCTCTATAAATGGTTGATCATGACCTTTGGATTAACCAGTGCTCCTGCCTTCTTCGTGGATCTCATGAATCACGTCTTCCGCAATGTTCTCAACATGTTGGCCTTTTTTTTCGTTGATGATATTCTCATCTTTTCTAAGTCTTGGTTGACCCGGTTAAGGTCGTCCGCGATTGACACAATCTAGCCATCTTTCCTCTTTTGTAATTTAATCATCTTATCTTCCTTTCGAGCCTATCTTCTTGGTTAGAATTCTTTTTGATTAGGGTCCCTCTAATTTGAATCTCTATCCTTGTTCTATAATCATTCTTGAATTACCGTGTGAGGGAGTGTATTTGTAATTGATATAAAAATGTTTTATATTGTGTTGTTTGTGTTGTTAAGGTTGATTTTGGGTTTCGATCGATTCGTCTGGCCAACGCTATCAAGAACTCCAAAACACTTGAACAGAGCAAACTGACATAATATTGTTTCCAAAATTGGTAAATAAAATAATTTTATGTATGATTTTATTTTATATATAAAAGTATAATTTTCTGAAATTAAATAGTTAAATGAATTGGTGTTTGAAATGATAATGCTAGATTATCATTTATTGTTTTGTAAACCATTAACTATTGTTGTATATTATATGGAAATGGATTTTTAAAGTATAGTTTATAAATTTGATTTGAAAATGAAATGAATTTGATTTGAGAATTAAATTTCTGGTACTTATCAAAATTTGGTTTTCAAAGTTTTGAAAATATATTATTGAAAGTATTTCGAATGGAAATTGTTTTCAAAGAATTTTAAAGGAAGTAAGTCGATACTCTCCTCTTTTGTCACTGGAAAAAAATGTCGACGATGACTACAGCATCATCGACATTCATTTTCGAGTCTCGGAGTGGAGAGACCACTTACTAGCTTTGCTACACTTTGTTTTGGAAATTGGATTTGATTTGAATTTCTTGAGTATGATTTGATGTATAAAATACATATATTTATTTCAAATGGGTTGAAGTGAAACCAGAAATTTAATTCTTAAGTTTTATGTTGTGTAATGAATTTCAACTATTGAAATAAAGTACAATTTCTTAATAATTGGAATGTTTAAATGAGAAATGAAATTAAACAACTTGAAATGGTTGAAATAGGATAAAATTTATTTTCATAATACTCAATTGCAATTCTAAAACATATATAACTTACTTGAATTATTCAAAAAGTTAAAATGTTTATGTTAAAATGTAATTGATGGTTATACAAGAGAAACTTAAGTAGTAAGACTTTAAACTAAATTTTTGCTTAATAGAAATGTTGTAAATAAAGGTAAATTTTTATAGTGCTCAATTACATTTGAAAACATTGATAAAACTTACCTGGAAAAAAGATTGAATGTAATAAGAATATGTAATTGAATAATATAAAATATGGGTGTAAGTAATAAGATGTCTCGAAATGAAATTTTGTTAAGAGAATTCATAAATCAAATTGAGGGGTTATAATGAATGTTATACATTTAATTTAGGTTATAAGAACTGTAAGTGAAATAAATTGAATAATAAACAAAGAAATACTATTTAAGTAAATAAATACGAACTTAAGAATAGATGAATTTAAATCATAAGTAGAATTAATTTAAGTGAAGGTAAATGGATAAAATAAATGGGTTAAATAAAAATAAATTTGTTTTGAAAGAAAATTTTGTAACAAATGTTAATGAATTGAAATCAAATCAATGGAATGGAAATACATTGAATTGAAATCAACAAATGTTAATACAATAAATATTTATTGATTGAATAATTGGATTGAAATCAAATTGGAATATAAATCAATTTAAAAACTAATGGAAATTTATATGGTTTTTAATTAATTGTTGTATTTTGTATTTCAAATCTACCTTTCCTTTCCGTTGTTTCTATTCTTTTATCACATTTCTTTTGGAGGACGAAAAGTTTTGAGTGCGCACTACAAGGAGAACAGCGATTTCCGACGGCTGAAAACCGTCGGCGGCCGTTAGAAAAAGACGTCGGAATATATGGCGTCGGGGAGCAGTATTTCCGACGGCTTCCGACTGAGGGCGCCGTACTTATTGTCGACGACTTCCGACGGCTTCCGACACGTGTCGGGACCCGTAAGAAACCGTCGGAAAAAATGTCTTACAGGCTGTCGGAAGCCGTCGGAAATTACGTACCTGTAAACTGTCGGAAGCCGTCGGAAACCGTCGGAAATCTGCTGTTTTTTTATTACTGCTGCAAATGTAGCCTTCCATACACATTTCTCTTCCAAAAACTATTACACTAATACCGCATAATCCAATATACAATATACCATCCAAATATTAAAACCCAAACTACACAAAATTAATCAAACCCACAAATATATCAAATTACATCAAAATAAAATACATAATATACATAACCATTCCAACAACCCCAACAATAAGTGTTATACAATGTCATACATACACAAAATCAATCTCCACATCATTATACAACCACACAACCAAGTGTACAAAAATAATAATACAAAACTAAAAAAACATACCTGAAAAAACAAGAAAGCAATGAATCAATCTCCTCCAGATCCAGAGCCAGCCGAGGAAGGGAAGCGGCCACCAAACTGCTGCATGTACTCTAACAACTGTGTGGTCTGCATGGGCTGTTGGCGGTTTTACTTCTCCGGCTGGGACACTCTAGTCCGCAATTCTTCTATATCTGCTAGATCGCTCTGACCTCTATTCCGCCGACCCCGTCTCTGACTGCTGTCCTGCAATAAATATTAAATTTAGCTGTGTGATCTTTGTAAGTGTATGTGCATATCTCTGTAAATGAATAAAATTCAAGTTTATTGTTTTGAAAAGGTCCAAATAGTATATTTGAAGTATTCAAGATAAAATTATATATTCCAACATAGAATTTTGACTTAAATATCAAATTAGCAGTAAAATAAATTATTTACCACTTGATTGCCAAATCCGTATCGTCTGCCATGCTCTGCTAGATCCATAACGGACTCAAAAATAGCATCCTCCTCGTCAGTCGTCAGCTGTTCTCGACCCGTATCAGCAAGGAGTTTCTGGCGCTGCTCCATAAATTTTTCCTGCATTAACAAATTAATAACATCATATCTTATTTCATTATAGTTTAACAAGCAGAACAATTACTAATACTGCATAAAATGAAATATGCTTACATGGCTCTTACTGGATTTATCGTCCTGCCATGTATACGAAACAGTTCCGTCCGGATTTACATGCTCGACAACATGCGTACGAGTGAACACGTCCATATAGGCCATGGGACCATGCGCCTTAGCTTCCTGAAGTTGATTTTTACATACAATTATTATACATTTAAAATTATATGGCATAAACTATTTACAATTATCATTCAGTAAATTTACCAACTCCTGCCGATACTGCTGAAATGACTTCGACCCTCCACGATGAGTGGCGGGATTTTTATTTCTGTTTGCAGAGTTTCTATCCGACTCTGCCTGTAAATTCAAAATTTGATACATTATTTTTCGATCACGTCAAATTAATAATTCAAAAAAATTTAGTATACTTGCCTTTGCCTCGTCCGTTTCCCAGTATCCCAACCATGCTTGCCATACACTATCCCCATCCACCGTGGTTTCTTACCGGATTTCTTAATTTCGGATATCGTGTCCCTATAGTTCTTGCGCATCTTCTTCATCTAGTATCCTCGTGCCAGCAGCACATCGTCTGCCTGGATGTCTATCTCAGCATGTGTTTCACGATAAAAAGAAGAAGAAAAAGATTACACTATAAACGATAAACAGTAGAAAAACGACAAAAACGGATTAAAAATGGAAAATAGAAAAATATACATACTAGGACATCCTTCCATATGCACTCTATGATGTGAGGAGGGATGTTATCCCACTTCGGCCAGCAAGCACTCATCCTACTCCGATAAGAAGCTCTAGAAACATCCAAGACAACCTTCGAGGGCAGCAGGTCGAACCCCCTGCTTTTAAATATGATACAGATAAGTACGTATGTATATCAAAAAAAAATAAGATGCTGAATAAAATTTAATTCTTACCCCTCTGCTCTAGGTACTAAAGAAACTACAGGACGCTGTGATGCTTGCGATGGACCACTGCCATCGCCTCCTGAAGATCGGGAAGAGCTCCTACCTCTAGAAGACATTACAATAAACCTGTAACGTATATACACATCATTTCAAAAGAGAATATTAACATGATAATGAAATATATTTCATACGGCTTTTACAACCATCCCAAATAGGTTTCTTAGCAGCATCTAATAAATCATAAAAAAAATTTGCTTCAATATTTGGTTCTTCAACAATTCCATCATCATCGTCAACTTCAACCATAGGAAACATTGATCGTGCTGCATCTTCGACCATATTTTCTATACGGGTCGTCCTAACTATTTCGTTAACGACACTTTCAGACTCTACAAAAGTATTTGCTACAACTTCTCCATGCCGATCCCAAACATAATACTCGGGTACGAAACCGTTTTGGCACAAATGAACTTTCACAATATCTGGTAACAAATACTTCAAATGTCTACACCTACTACACGGACAATGAATTTCTGGATCGTTTCCATTATTACTTAAAGCGAATTCAACAAACATGTTTATACCATTATAAAAATCTTCTTTTATTGAGCCCCTCGGTCCTTTTCTTTGGTACATCCATCTCCTCCGATCAACAAAATAATCAATCATTTTTTCTACTTGAGAAAATGAGAAGTTCAAAATTTAATATTTATTTTCAAGAATACAAATTCGAAAAAGATTATTTTCATGGTCGTATAATATTTGAATTTAAAGAACAACTTCACAAATTTAAAAATATTTTCAAATAGGGCACTTTTTATTTTTTATCGTATCGATATAAAAAATTGTATAAATATTTTTTTTCCATGGTCAGGCATCCTACTTCCCATTACAAACACAGTAAGCATTTACATTTCGTATATTACTTCGTCTCAAACGATTCAACAAAATTTCGGCAGCATTTCCCTTTTGTTCCCTGCATTGTACACAAATGCGTGTACGCAGGAAACAAAAAAGAAAAGTTAGGCCGAAATTTTATGAACCGTTTGAGACGAAGTAGTATACGAAATGTAAATGCTTACTGTGTTCATAACTTGTCCAATACAGGGACAAATCCAACAAACATTGTACCAGCTGAATATAAATGGTCGTTTTTTGAAAAAAAACGACTATTTATATAACGATCATGTACAACACTCGTCAGACGGGGCCAAAAACTATCTAAGGGACATTAGTTAATTAAATGTGCGCATTTTACGAAAAAATACAGTTTTACTAACTGTTCACATTTACAAAAATATATTTTAATTTAACACATTTATTCGACGTATTACATCAACTTAAGGCTCGTTCGACGCATTTTGTTGTTGTTGCATAAGTCAAAACGTGCACAATATAATATTCCTAGCTCATGCATTCATTTTATCTTATTCCAACTAACACGATACAATGATAGCAGCGCTACACACATATACAATCGTAGAATCAAGGCATACACAACGATTTACATATACACGAACAACCACAAATTATACATGTTTTTCACAATTTCACGATAAAATAGGAAATAGGAATACCATGGAATGCTAGAAACTATTATAACACTATTGGAAATAATTTCAATCACCAATTAGCCCTAATTTAACAACTTATGCAAATCTAGATTTAAGGTAAAAATTAGAATTTTGGCAAAAATAAGAGATTATACCTGACCTAGAGAGCAATAGACGTTGATTATGCAGCCGGGGAGGATCCGAAAGCTCGAAATTGATGATTGGAAGCTTGGGGAAGAGATTTGGGGATTTAGGGTTAGTTATTTTCGTATGAAAAGTGATGAGGAAGAAGGCTCGGCTGAGCCTGTATTTCTCAAATTTCCGACGGCTTCCGACGGCCGCCGACGGCCCGTCGGAAGCCGTCGGAAATCGGCCGTCGGAAGCCGCCGCCCCCCTCCGTCGGTATTTAGCATTTTTCTAGTAGTGGCGAAAGAGTGTAACGACCCGTAAATTTTAACGTTTTAATAATGTAATTAACTAAATTTTTCTTAAAATTAAATAATAAATTTTGGCAATGAAAATTTGATATTTGAAATACGTCTATTTAAACATAGCAAATGGCAGATTTCCGTTGGTAAATATGAAAATTAGTTCTGTTGTGAAAATTTCAATTTCAATTTAAAATCAGTTAAATTTGATGAAAATAAATTATTCTTGAAATTTGAATATTTTTATATAACAAAAATGTAAATCATTTTCTGAGTGAGTCATCATATTTCGTTTCGTCATGTTTGGACTGTTCTAGCTCCGTTTATCTTATTTTCGGCGAATTAGCAGTAGTTTGGCAGCGAATATCTACTTTTGATAGGATAATCATATCGCTGATATCTGTGTACCATTCTGTTCATCTCGTCGTGCCGATCTCCGTAGTATATTCATTTATGTATTTCGGAGTCCGATACGCGGCGAAATCCATGAAAACGTTTATCCATATCGGTAACCATTTTGAGCCCTTTTGTTTTTTTTTGTGTCTCTCCAATTTCCACCATGAATAACCAATGGCCATTTACACTTTGTTATTCCCTAAATTCAATTCCCATAATTTATTATTGACTTTCAATATTACCCTTGGTTTGATATATTCTGGTTTGTTTCATTTTAGTCTTCTTACCTTCTTTCTCTTCGTTCTGCTCTTTCTTTAAAATTATAACGTCGTTTCCTATTGTTCATTGAATAAAGGATAAGCATATATTTGCTCTTTTCCAATTTCTAGGCACTTTCATTTCGTTGCCCATCTGCTTTCAAATCTGTTCATAAACAATGATATATATATATATATTATAATATATAGCTTTTTGCATATTTCCCTGTAGCTTGCCTATTCCTCTTTCCCCGTTCATTTTTCTCGGCCACCACTACCCAACAACCAACGCCTACCGCACCCTTGCCTCCGTGACCCCACCACCACCTGCCGAACAACTGGCATGCTGACCACGCTAGCCTGCCGACCACTGTTCCAGAACCTAGCCTTCCACTTCTACCCTCTCACGTCTCATTACCGAGAGCACTCCCCATAGCCGAGAGTACACAGTCTTACCCTTCATAAGCACCACCTTCATCTTTGCCGCCCGATACCACTACCTTCTAGTTCGCCTAGCACAACCCTCTTCCCAAACTGCCACTCCATTCCTCTAACCTGAGAGCAGCTCTTCCCGGAGCACAACCTAGCCTACAACTATCAACCACCCTCGCCATTCTATCCCCCGGCCTCGCAACCGACTCCAGTGTCACCTTTTCACTTCATGACAGCAGCCCATTCCCTATAGATCTCCGCCGAAGTCGCAACGCAGCAGCTTGTCCATTCAGTTTCCCATCAACATCACATGTTCCACCTTCGACCATAGCTTCAATCAAATAGGACCTTCCATTCCACCAGTGCATCTGTCGTCTTTTATTTTATAAGAGTATATATTATATTATGATATATATGTTTTTTTATAGATTGTTTTTATATATAATATGTAGATACTGTGATTTTAATATATATGATATATGAGTCTTTATATTTTAGATTTAAAGTATATATTTTAAATATAAAGTATACTTGCATTCCACATTTAAAGTATATATATAAGTATTGATTTTAAAATATAATATATATATGATTTTATTTTTATTTTTAAATATATGTGGTTTTAAGAAATAATGATTTTGAAATATATATATTTTTTATTTTAATATCTGTCTTGAATTAAATACTGATTTTAATAAGAAAATATAATATATATTTTCCATTTGTATAAAGCTAGTTTGATTTTGAATTCATCGATTCGGGTCCTCGTGCTCTGCTTTTGGTCTCACCGCTATCCTGAATTGATCGCAGCAGTTAGTTGCTTTGATTTGTCGCTTATCCGTATGCTTGTCTTGTTTTCTTTAGCCTCGAAGCAATCACTCATGATTAACATTCTTATATTTAGTAAATTTAATTCACACGAAATGACGATTGAAATATGTTGTTAAATTTGAATTGTTAAGTCATTTAATTGTTAAATATGGTATGCTATTATCTGTAATTGTTTACCTATGACATATGACACCATAACCTGTTGTATATATTATATTTTATTTTTTACGATGATATATGCTTGTTGTTGATATGATATGTTATTATCATATTTGTTCTCACTCTGCAAGTTTCCTGTTAGTTTAGAAATTCCTTATAGGTTGAAATGATACATACCCGAACAATCTTATTGATTAGGAGAAAATCGTTATGGGTTGAAATGATAAACCCAAGCAATTTTCATTGATTTTGAAATTTTTGGATTGTGGGTTGAAATGATATATACCCGTAAATATAAGATTATTGCAGATTGAAATGATAAATATCTGTATCACTTGACCATAGGATAGAAAATTATATACGGACACCATTGGTCTATTTTTGAAAATGATTTCCAAAGTTTGAAAGGAAATATATGAGTTTGATTTTAAAATATAATATAAAGATTTTTATTTTAATATGTGTAAAAATTTAGATTTTAGATTATATAATTTAGAAATTTTAAAATTTTAAGTTAAGTTGTGAAAATGTAAATTTTAGGATTTTACTTATATTTTATTATTTTTAAAATATATAAAATAAGGTTTAAATAGGTTTAATAAAAAGGTTTGATTTAATTTTATTTAATAAAAAATTAATTCAACTAATATATATAATATATGTTTGAATATTTATTTAAATTTATTTTAATATTTTAAATAGATTTTTGTATTAACTTTAATAAATAAAGGTTGGAAAGATAAGTTAACGCTGGTTTCTAATTTGACCTATTTAAGAATTGAATTTAAATAAAATTGATTTGAAACTTATTGATTTGAGAATTTAAAGATATGATTTTATAACTTGATAAGTTGATTTTGGTTAAAGATGATTAAATAAATATTTAAATTTAAATAAAATTGAATTTGAATATTGAAGTTTGATTTAAATTTGTAATTTGAGATTTTATTTAAATGCTTAACCAAAGGTGATTAAATGAACATTTTAAATTTAAATAAAATTGAAATTGAATATTTAATTTTGATTTAAATTTGAAATCTGGGATTTTATTTAAATGATTATTAAAATGATTAAGTGAATATTTCAAGTTTAAATAAAATTTAATGTTGAATTTGGAAATATAAATGAAATTTATCAATTTGAGTTATTGTAAATTGTTGAATATTTATACTTTGAACCTATTGAAATTGGAAGTGGATTAAATTGTAGTTCAAACCTGGATTTGAAATCGATATAGATTTTTTTTGAAAAAGGGCTCAAATTCTCTATTAAAATAAAACCAGGTCCAACAAAAACCAAATTACAAAAGCCAAAAGCAGGCCCATAGTCAAAGCAAATACAACATGTACAGAACAATTATTGAAAGGCCCAAACAAAGCCCAAAGCCTTGAAGCAGCCCGAAAGACTGGAAGACTCCAGATCGTTCCACACTCGTCTCGTAGAAAAGAAGGCAATACGACACCTTCTTACTTCATATCTCCATTCTTTCCAAAACAGCCTTAAAGAAATAGAAATGGCTGCCATCTAAAAATCAAACTCCTCCATAAAACTTCATAGAGACGAAACAGCAGCCTCACTAAAAATATCAGCTGAAAAAACGGACTACGATCCCTCCAGAAACCATAAAGTAAGCATTCTATCTGAATTGTCTTCTGCTAAATACGTAGATCTACCGACTAACGAAGTTTGTAAGTTGTTGACAGGGTTGCTGAAAGATGACCATCTAGTTCAGATCTGAGTTTCATCACAGATCTGAGCTTTTTGCAAGACAAACAGAAACAGCAACACTTCCTCAAGTCGACAATAAGCAAGATAAGTCTATTATAACCCAAAATAATCCGCAACTATTATCTTCAGTAGAGTTGAATCCTTGGAATCTTCTAACCTGTCCTCAAAATAACTCAATGTCTTGATATCCAGGTCGAAATCACTGTCACTTAGAGCAACCTCCAGATCTATATACTTAAAAGCTACTAAGAAGTTTTAGATGAAAGTAAATAATAATGTAATTTAGAGAGAGGGAAAGAAAAAGCATTGTAAATAAAACAGGTACTCAAAAATCTGGATCCAGAGGACATAGGATCAGGAAAATGGCAAAGGAAAACAGAAATTATGAATGTATCCCCAATTCAGCGTTGGGAGGTAAATCCCCATTTCTTAGCAATATCTGTATTCATGCCAGTGATGTTCTTGTAATATTTAGATTTTGCCATTCTAATATTCATAGTCTGGAAAAATTTTAAGCAGATTTTCGACCCATCCGTAAAACATTTCTGAAAAATCCTTTCGTTCCTTTCTTTCCAAATATGCCAGACGCAAACTGAAAGCGAGAGTTGAAACAAATCTGAATTGAGATTATGAGAGCTAGAGATAGAAACTATTTTCAGTAAATCTTCCTTCAAAATAAATGAAAACAAACTCTTCGGCTTAACAAAAAACTTTTTACAACTCCAAAGCCAAATCTTTTCTGTAAACTCACATTGAAAAAATAGATGGTCTATATTTTCAATGTGACTATTACAGAACACACAATTCTGATCCACCACTATATGTTTCTGAATTAATCTTTCTTTAGTCAAGAGAAAATCATTTATGGCTTTAAAAAGGCATACCGCCATTTTAGGAACATGAATTTTGTTCCAGACCGTAGGCGCCCAAAACTTAGTATCAAACGTAGATCGTACCGAATTCCAAACTTTTTTAAACTGGTATTTACCATTCTTAGAGCACTTCCAGGTCCAGAAATCCCTCTCCTTGTTGTTGTGAATCTTGACGTCTTTAATTTCTGTCTGAATTTGGAATAAAAAGCTATACAAGTCCCACTTCCACTCACCATTTCTTAAAATCCTACTGAGTGACAAATTTTCTGTACCTGTTCTAAAAGCAGTATCCCTTCCAATGCGTTTGAAATTGATATAGATTAAAAATTGTTTAAATGAGAATTTGAATTGAAATTGAAATTGTTGAACCGAAATTGAATTTTGGAACTAAAATTGATTTGAATTGATTTATGAAATTGGAAGAAACAATTCTAATTTGAAAATTTATTTTAATACATAAATTATTTTTAATACATAAACTATTTTAATATACAAATTATTTTAACCTATAATCTATTTTAAATATAAACTATTTTGGTATATAAACTATTTTATCTATAGCCTATTTTAAATATAAACTATTTTAAATTATAACTATTTCAATATATATAAACTATTTTCAATATACAAACTGTATAAGTTGGAACTGTTATAATTTAAATTTAATGGATTTAAATTTGAATATTTTGATATGATGGTTTAAACTATTTTCTAGATATGATTTTGAAAGTGATATGATTTGAATGTGAATAAATTTTTGAAATGAATATGATATTTAGATATGAAGTATGAACTGTATGAAATGATTATAAAAATGATTTTATAAACCGATCACGGTGTAAAATAAGCGTTTGGTTGTTAAAGTGACCGAGATCGGATATTGTCATACTCTCTTCCAATACCGAAAACCACTTTAACAACTATGTAAGTGGTAGAGATTCTAGAACGAAGTAGGAAGGTTTGATGAACGATTCTGTATGAGGTATTAACGCAGCCCTAATTCCCGCGAGTCAGCTTGATGTGACTAAAACAAGAGCTATACCGGGCCCAGTGGGGTCGCTCCCCCTATCAGGCACATTTCTTCGATACCATTCTATTACCTTGTTATTTGATTGAGTGGACCTTTGATTTGGGAGTGTGTCTCGAGGTGGGCGGTAGTAGCTGCTATGCGTTACCACCAGTCCGGGAGTGGAAAACGGTAGAATCCTACCCTGGGCATTGCCTCGCGTGCCTTGTCACATGCCTTATCACGTCCTCTACGAGTTTGGTTTGTACCATACCTATGGAGTGCCCTCTGATAGACCTCCAGTTTACGGAGGAATTACGGTACTGTATAGACTATGGAAATATATAAAATGTGTTAAGAGGGATATGGGTAATGCCTTAACGCTATTTTAATAGTATACTTTACTATAAACATTATCTATGTAGCGTATTGTACTATGTATGTAGATAGTTTAACGGATCCTTAAAGGATGAGAATCCCAAACATCCATTAAGTTATTTTGTATTTCAGTTGACATTCACTTGAGTTGAATTTACTGGTATAAGAATGTTAATCCTGACTCAAGTGTTTGTGTTTTGCTTTATGCTCGGGTCAGACTGAGTGTCATAGCATTTGAATCACCTTTGGAGTTTGGAGCTTTGCTTAGAGATTTATATTATCTATCCAGCTTTGAAGTTATCTCAATTATTTCCAGCTATTTATGTTCAGACTTGTTAGTTGCTATTATATTTGAGATTACTTTGTATTTGAGATTTCTGTTGTATCTTGTTTAGACTTTATTTATGTAGTAGCTTCATGAACTACTATTTATCTAGTCCGCTACTTATTATTATTACTCTGTGTCTGTGGTTCTATGATTGATTGATTTATTTACTGTATATGCTAAGTTTTTCCAAATATAAATTAACAATCTGTTGTTTTGAGCAATTCAAGTCTGACATGTGTGGATGATTGTCGATTTGAATGGTTCGAAATAGCGTGTCGTTACATATATATATATATATATATACACACACACATATATATATATAGGATCCACAACTCCCCTTATTTAGCACCGTCATGTTTCTCCCTAATTTCACTACTAGAAAATGCTATTGTTTCCGACCTTTATTTTCCCACGATATGCCAACGGAATTTTATAGGGTGTCGATATGTCGTCAAAATGTAGTTGGAATGGAAAAGGAACTTTGTATGCCATCAAAAAGTCATCGGAAATTTCAAAGGACTTGGCAACGTTTTATACATGAACTCTACCAATTTAATTCACGACACGATGCCCTCTTAATATATTTCCCATAGTCGTAAACTAAAATAACCCTAAAGAAAAAATTTACGATCCAACCGTTATCCTCTTAACCACAACCTACACCTAACACCCTTGATACTTCAGCCAGCGCGACATCGGCCAGCTTGTCCTTTGACCTGCCAGCGCCAACCATCTACTCTTTCGATCATCTATCTGCAACAGTCGTTTGGTAATTTTTTTTCTCCAACGTTGGTTAGGGTTTTACTCCAACCCTGATTACGTTTCAAGCTTCAAATTCGTTGTCATTCCAGGGTAAAATTTCAAGTTATCTTTTGATTTTAATTTACTTTAATCGGTTGCAAGAATCAGACAAAAGTGATAACTCGACAGGAACAAAAAAGGAACATTAGAATAAAATTAGAATGAAAGCAAATAGGAACAAAAGATTTTCAATTTTTTGATGTTGAATACGAGAAAACACTATTAAGTAGGTAAAAAAACACTATACCAATGCTTTGTGAGACATAAGTTGACAAAAAAATTATAACACAAATACACATCAAATCTATATTGATGGATATAATGATTCAAATCAGCATCTTTCGTATAAATGGTCATGGAAGTGATTCCCTTCTATAACACCCAGTAAAATGAGTAAGAATTAAATGAGTAAATTAAATTAAGTAGGGGTAAAAATTAAAATTTTGTAAATGTTGGAAATTCCCCACGGAAGTTGTACCATTGCATTTGTGGCAAAATTTAATCTATTTGCATATATAATATGCTGAAAGCGAAGCTCGAATAAAGAAGTTATGCACATTTGAAGTTTTCAAATTTAAAATAATTTAATTCAAATTTAAATTCAAATAAATAATAAAATTTGAAAATTGAAAATTAATTGAGAATAGACTTTAGGGTTAAGGAATCGTAAACGTTAACAATTAATATTAAAATAATAATAAAGGAACCAAATAAAACAAATGGTACAAAAATGAATACGTTCCCAAAATAGGCGGAGGGGTCGACCGCCGACTCCAACCAGTCATGCATATAAGGCAATCGACCGCCCCTGTTGATGAAGGCTAGGTTTTTCCTATCAATGAACATTCTAGATTTATCTGTTTTTAACCTATTTTTATCCTACGGTTCTGGTACGTTTCAACCCCTATAATTAAGACCATACCGACTTCACTTTTATTCACAAAATATTTAGGAATTCAGCAAAATTCTATCATTTTCTCTCTTCAGTTAGATTCAAAAAATTCAATTAGAAATTCAAGTAAGGATTCTATTTCGTTTCTAATTATTCTTTTAATCTATTCTCTTCTATTCCAACCTTTCTGAATCTAACAACATTATACATATCAATCCCTTGCTCTGTATATGTCAAAAGAAGAGATCTGGAAAACAATGTTTTGGCGTTGCAAATTCATACAAGAAAGGCTAAGGATAATATGTGAGTACAAACCTTAGTATTTTTATTTCTGTAATTGTTAGTATATTATGGATTTGATTATGCCTTAATAATTTTAGGATTACGAACATAAAACAAAATGAGACCCCCAAAACTCCTATAATTTGAAATGTCAATTCTTGTTGGAATTCTTTGTTGTTCACATTAAATTTTTGGGATATATAGTTTTTATAGTTTTTGGTGATTTCAAATTCTATTCCATATCTCTTTGAATTCTAATTTGATTATGAAGTTTTAATTAAGGGATACGGGGTAAAAGTATGAATTTATTCGTAGTTTACACCATTTATTTTATATGAAAATAAAAGAGAAACCCCATTGTTTAAATTCTTTATAAAGAGGGGTTGAATAGAATTCAGAAACTAGAATTGCAATTTCTATTTTTGAGATTATTCCCTGATTTGATGTGATAGATTGAGTTGAGATTTTTACTATGTACAATATTGCTTATTGCAGTTTTTAGATATGAATGTTGAATCCTTTGTTAAGGATATTGAAATCCCTTTTTATGAATATTGGAAATTTGGCACATTGGTAATATAGAAAAGGACTTGTATTACTATTATTAAAAAGGAATTGACATTTAAGCATGAGTTAGGGTGAAATTTCCGCACGCATAGAAAATAGTAGGTGCGTATTTATTTATATATTAATTACCATAAATAACGTACAACTATAACATATAACTGCATAGTTAATTAGGTAATAATTGTCATTAAATCTCCCTTAGGAAGGTAATTGATTTGTTAAGGCAAAATAAGAGGGAATTCTTATATCACCTAATTAAGGGACATATTGAGGTGTGCAATAATATATTAAGAGTATTGTAAAGTATGAATAAGTCATAAGTGGTGCAGGGTCAGTCAAAAGTCACACGAAAGTCTGCTCAGCTAATTTGACTACCAACAGTGTGACTTTAGGACTACTGTGAGACATCACCTATGATAAATAATTGTGATGTCGTGAGGTTAGTCCCAATTCTGTAGGGTAAACCTACCCAGTCAATCTGGCTACCAGCACCTATGAATAGTCGAGCTAATGTGAGACGTCACCATAGGTACTGGTCATAAGATGAAAGACCTGCTTTGGGTTTTGGAAGGTATTAAGTGGTTGTTAGAGGGCATGCCTTTCTCCCCAAATGAAGTATTGAATGGTCGGGATTGGGTTTAGGCACGGTTGATAATATCTTAGAAAGGTCCGCGTTAATAGGAAGTAGTAAATCTCTGAAGAGATTTTCGTTCAATGTTAGCTATATAGATGCCTATGTGGAGTCCGCCTTCGGAATAGGTATTAAATGATGGGGCCTACCTTGGCTAAGATCTTAAATGGCTAGAGTTTGCCTATTTTCCATTAAAAGATATTAAGTGGTTTGGGCTCTATCTCTCGCATTGTTAAACATTTATGATGCTGGTTATGGGTTGTGGGATAGGGAAAGCTGCTTCGGGAATAGAAGATATTAATTGTTTATTTGAGGGCTCGCCTCCTTTCCTTATTCGAAGTATTAAATGGTTTTAGAACATGTAGACATATTCATATTTTGACATATACTACCCAAGTACTGAAATAATAAGGTTTGAGGTTTTTATTCACCATACACTTGTTGTTCTGACTCCCTCCTCATTACAACATGGGTTAAGGAAGGAGTGATGATGATGATGATGCTTGAAGATAGCATAAGAAAAGCTTATGGAAGTTATTGTTATTTATTTATGATGTTTTTTATTGTACCCATGAAAGAATGCTTTTGAACATATGATGTAACAATTATTATGAAGACTATGTTTTGTCCTGTATTATGACAATTGAGTTCATTTTGAAATGAATGTATAATTTCCTATTATACTTTGTTCCCTCCATTGTGAGTTCTGAATGAATAGTTATAGCTCTGTATTGTTATTACTTTTACCAACCAACAGCCATCTTTGGAATGGGTCCAAGTTTCGATAGGTCTTTTCTGGCTTGTAATTTTGGCCTAATTTTGTGCGGGTTGTTACATTTGGTATCAGAGCTTAGGTTACCCGATCAACGGGGAAATTATACCTATGAGAGACATACTTGTTATTTATGTATTTTTTTTCAAAAAGTCTTAATGTATATACATGTGTGCGTGTGTGCGCGCGCGCTCCTATTTCTTTGAACATACGCGCACACAAAAGGCAACTCCTTTTCTTTCAGCATATAATATTATATTAGGAAATCGTCACTAAGGATTAAACCTATAGATAGTTGATATGCCTGATAATCAATCTTCTTCCGGAACTGGGATCCCTGTCGAGGAAGACCCGCCATTCGTGGGATGCTTAAATGGTTTAAACAGTTCCCCAGGCAAGCTGAGCAAGTCCCAATCCCTTCGACTGTAACAGTGACACCTGTTGCCTGGCCTGTCGATGCAGCACCCCATCCTGTTGACTTCCCTAAGATATGTAAGGACATGGCTAATATGGGAGGAAAAACATACTTTGGAACTGAAGGATATATGGAAGCCAAAGCATGGATTAATGACTGCAAGAGAATATTCTAAGAACTAGGATAGGAGGATCAGCTAAAGAGAAGGATAAAAACTTAGCACCTTAAAGGGGAAGCTTTGGATTGGTGAAACTTAGTAAGTAAAGAAAATGCTGATAGGGTTTTCACTTGGGGTTAATTTAAAGATAGATTTGAGTTAAGGTTTATATCGTTAGCAAAAGTGAGTTTACAACTGTAGAAATTCATCCAGCTTAGGCAAGCAGACTCCACCTTAAGAGATTACAGTGGTAAGTTTATGGAGTTGTTTAAGTTCAGGATGAGCTTGATAAATACACCGATGAAAAAGGCCATGAAGTTCGTGAAGGTCCTAAACTCCCCCATTAAGATAAATGTTGTTGACCCAAGTTCCCATTGACGTTACATATGAAACGTTTAAGATGGCTTTGTTGTAGTCAGCAAGCATAGAAGAAAAAGAGGGGGAGAAAAAGGCTGGGCTTACCCAAAAGCAAGAAAGGTCCAAAAAGGGAGACTTTTGGGCAAACAAGAAGTCAAAAAGAAATTCAAGAAGGATGGTAAAGTATGCAAGAGATGCTTTAAAAAGGTTCATGAGGCTAAAGATTGTAGGGTAAGTCTACTGAAAGAAACTTTTAAAGGGAAGTGCTAATTGCCACGAAGAAGGGCACCTCAAGAACCAATCTCCTAAGTTGGCAAAGGAAGGGTCAAGTGGACATGTTTATGCTATCGAGATTGTCCCTACTTCGAGTGGACCTCCTAGAGATTATGGGAAGGCAGCATTAGAAGGTAAAACACTTATTGTTGGGGTTACTATTTGTACTCTACTTGATTCTAGAGCATCACATTGCTTTATAACTAAGAAAGTAGTTAACTTCTTAAACCTTCAAAACCAAATGGTCTCCAGCCCAATAGTGGTTTCCTACCCTATCAGGGGGTTGACATATCTTGGATATGGATTTATCTTGGACTTATCTTGGATATGGATTAGTTAGCATACTATGGAGCAATTCTTGACTACAATAGAAGGGTTACGATTAAAAGGTGTAAAAGTCATGATTTAGAAGTTCTTTGTACAACCCAAAGCTCAATTGAGTCAAGCTATTTTATACTCGCTAAGCATACCCTTTAGTGAGCTATCATCCACAGCCATAGTCTGTGAATTTCCTAATGCCTTTGAGGAAGTCTCGGGTCTCCCACCTTATAGGGAGATCGAGTTTAGAATCGATTTGGAGAAGGATGCAAGGGCAGTCTCTTTGCCCTTAAGTCACATGGCCCCGAAGAAAGAAGGGAGTTAGAAAAGAAGATGCCTAGGCTATTGCAGAAAGGATTCACTCACCGAAGTACCTAGGAATGAGGAGCTCATGTTGCCTTCGCCAACAAGGCAGATGGCTCGCTAAGACTATGCATCGGTTATATGGAGTTGAACAAGTTAACAAGAAAGAATAGGTATCCTGTAACGACCCGTAAAATTTCAACTGTTTTAATAACGTTATTAAGTGAAATTTTGCGAAATTTTAAACAATAAAATTTTGAAATATAAATTAGATATTTGGAATGCGTCTAATTAAACATAACAACTGATAAATTTTCGTCCGAAAATATGAAAGTTTATTTCGTGCGTAAATTTACTTCAATTTAATCAGTTAAAAAGCGATGAAAATAAAATATTTCGAAACCTAAATATTTTTACATAGAAAAATCTAAACCATCTTCTGAGCAAGATGTCAGTTTGTCGTTTTTCCAAATTCGGATTTCTTTAGCTCCGTCGATATTATTTTTCTGCGTTTTCTCGCATTTTTCGCCAATAGAAAAATTCAAATTTTTATAATTTAATCGTACCACTAATATCTGCATACCATTTTGATCGTCTTGTCATGCTGATCGTTACGGTATATTCATTCGTGTGTTTCGGCGTCCGGTACACAGCGAAATCCGCGAAAACGATAACCGTATTGGTACCCGTTTTGAGTCCTTTCGTTTTCCTCCGTCTATTCATTTCCCCATCGTGCAAGCTGTTAGCCAATAGCTATTAGTGATTGCTGAATGAGACTATTGACGTTCCGTTTTCTTTTCTTTTTTTCCTGGTTCCAATTAATACTTTGTTCCTACTTTCTCTGTCATTTCATTTTCTCTCCTATAGCTTCTATACAAATTTTTTTAAATGGCTTCCTGACCTTTCCCATATTTTTCGAGATTGCACTACTACCCTTCAGCCAAGCCTCACAAGACCCCAAGCCTCTTCTTCCACACTCTAGGCCGAGCCTCTCCTCAGTCTTATTTTCTACCCTTGCCCTACCACTGCTCCTCCTCCCCTTCTAGCTGCAGCCGAGTCTTCCTCTAACCCCACTAGCCTTCCCTGCCCTCTTCCAGGCTGAAGCCATGCAGCCACGCAACTCAAACCGATAGAACACTCACATAGCTTTCATCTTCACCGTGGCCGAATCTCTGCATCTACCTCGCTCACAACAGCAAGCCTCATATTCTATTTTGTTGACTTGTTTGCTTCGAAGCCAAGTGTGCTCATTCGTTGAGAATTTTTTTTTGATAATGTAAGTACATATATAAACTTTTACAGTCTGTTTTTATTATTTTAGTTTGTTGATATAACATATGGGTAATGGGTGTATAATTTATAGTATAGTAAGTTCTATTAAGGGCATATGAGATTTACAATTATATATATATTATAATGAAAGTTGGATTGTCTTATAAAAAATATATATTAGTCGGTTGTGTTTTAATGGAAAGGTATAAATAAGTTGTTATATATATGTTGCTGTGAGCTTTATACAACATATGCATATTTCGTAAAGATATATTCTGAGCTTTATATGTATATATATATAGTGACATGTTATATATAAGTGTTCGACAGTTGTTTTATATATTAGTGTATAAACCTTGGTCTAATAGTATATATATCAAATTATATATGGGTTTAATATTAAAAATATGAAGTGATGGTATATTATATGTGTGCAGTATGTAAACTGACAGTTTCTTATATCAGAGAGTATTATATATGTTCTACCGTAATATATATACAAAGTATACTTATATTGAAGGAATTGTTATAGATTTTATAAATAATTTACGATAAATTATATATAGCAGCTATATATATACATAGTCAGTTGGCTTATATTTTTGCTAATATAAACATATGTCTTCTTGTATATGAGCTATATAAGAAAATATCTGCTCTATTTTTGCATAAGCCTATATGTATATATAATTTTATGTATGTATATGAGTCCATAAGTTTTATATATTGATTTGTTTATTGATTTTGAAGTATATTATAAAAAGGGTCTTATTTTGTTTACATATATATGATATAGTGATTGGTAATATATTTGTTTTATTAAACATTGGTGTTTAAATTATATGCGTGTGTTATAATTGATTTTAACATATATAGATGTGATTTTTCAAATGTATGTGTTTTAAAGTTATATTGATTTTCAATTTTTTTTGAAATACGTGTTTTGATTTGAACATTGTTTAAAAAAAAGTAATATAATAATAATATAATGTACTCTTCATTTCAATTATATCAAGCTGATTCTGATTGTTCATCGATTCTTATTTATCAGTTTCGTCCGTCCAATTTCTTACCAATCTTGCCTTGATTTGTGATTTGTCATTTGGGTCTTTCGATCGTCCAGTTCTGGATTCAAATCGCAGCTTGTTCTGTTGTCTATTCTCTATAGCCTCGAAAAGTGAGCACCCACTCACGATTAACGTTCTTTTATTTATTAAATTTGATTTCAATGGAAATGACAATTGAAATATGCTGATGTTAGTTAATTACACTGTTATATATGCTATTACCTTTATCAGTTCACCTATGACATCTGACACCATTATCTGTTAATTTTTTTTTGCAATGATAATACTGTTTGGCTGATAATTGATTGATTGTTGATGTTTATATTGGACGTTAAACTGTTAATGTAAATTGATAAATAGTATGCAATTGAACTCGATATAGAATAGTTAAATGTTTAAAATTGATTAGTTAAATTTGTATAATATGACCCCTTTCACTGTTAAATCTATTGACACGTATGATTTGCTTAATTACACCTTGAACCACTGAATGTATGTTGTTAAATTGATGATGTATGAAATTGTAAATAGATCAAGTGAAGAACCGTATTTATATTATTTTAATTATCTTTAATCTACATGAAATGATAGTGTAGATTCTAGAAATAATTATATTAATTCGTACAAATAACAATGCGAATTAATACGGTTATTTCGGGATTATTTGAATTGATTATTGGATTGATATTGGTTGTTGTTATTGCTTGTTTATTTACTTTGACACCATCCCAGTTATCACACTGCAAGTTCCCTTTACTATGCTTTGATCTTGAATCGAATTGGAATCGGGTTGAAATGATAAATACCCAAAATAAAAAACTTTGACCCAGGATAGAGAATTAAATAAAACCCGATTGGTCAATAATTTAATTTGAAAATAAATCGAAGATTTTATTTGAATAAATAATATGGTTTTGAAATGAAGTTGAAATTTGAATTTTAATGGAAGGAAAATGTTAATATTTAATAATCTGAAACAAAATATTAACGGTGTAGTTGATGAAAGAATGTTGTTAAATTTGAGAAATGATCGAATTAAGTTTGAAATGATTTAATAATTAAGTTTGAAATTATAATTAAGTTTGAAATTATTAAACTTTGAAATTATTTAATAATTAAGTTTTGAATTATTTAATAATTAAATAAGGTTGAACTATTTAATGATTAAATTGAATTGAATTCTTTAATAAGTAAAATTGAACTTTTGAATAAGTAAATTTTACTTTGTAAATAATTGAAATTGAGTTTCTTTATTAATTAAGTTTTGGAAAATTATTTAGGTAAGTAAATAAGAAATTGAATTTCTTTATCAAGAAATAAAATGTGTTTTATTAAAATTAATGTAAGACTTGAAAATTAAAGGATTTGATTTGATGAATTTAATTTAATTCAAATTGTAAGTTTTGAAATAAGGAAGTTGAATTTAAATAATGGATTTAATGAATTGGAAATTAAACAGAAATTGTTTAAATGAAATTTACTTAACGAACATTGAATGAAAGTGATAAATGAATTTAAATTGATTTAAATGTTAAATCAAATTAATTTAAATGTTTTCGAAATGATACTTATATACGAACTTGAATCAATATTTGAATGGTTTTAAATAAAGATTGAAATTGAATTATAAGATTTTGAAATGATAATTTGGAAGTTTCGAAAAGTAAATTATGGAATTTAATTTAGAAAGGCAAATGAAATGTTGGTTTACGAATTGAAATTGAAATTGAATTTGATTTGGTTTTTGAAGTATATAAACGACCAATCGGTGTAATAATTACGAAAGTTATTAAAGAGACCGGAATCGGTTATGGATATACTCTCTATCTAAACCGTAAACCACTTTAATAACTATACGCGGAGTGATGATCCAGAATGAAGTGGTTGGAATGATGTACGTGTTGACTGAAGAAAGAGAACGATAATGGATAGCCTTGACACTTGTGTCAAATTGGAAATGACTAAAACAGGAGCCGTGTCGGGCCAATGGAGGATTAGCTACCTCAAGTGGACACACTTCTTTGAACTACTCATTACTTGTTGTCGATTGGTGCACCCTTGATTTTGGGAGTGTTGTTTCACGGTGTTGCGGGCGCTGCGGCGTTGCGTTCTCACCAGTCCGGATCAGGAAAACGGTAGTATCACTACCTTGGGTATTGCCTCATGTGCCTTGTCATACTTGTATCCCTTTATTCGCGACCACTACGAAATTGTTTTGTACCTTTAGTATATGGATTGCCCTCTGGTGACTTCCGGTTTTGGGGAAACTACGGTCTTGTATATGCTTTTGGGAATAAAAATGTGTTAAGGGGGATAATGGTAACGCCTTAAAACTATTTTGATACCTTATATTACTGATAGACATTATCTACTTAGCGTACATTACTACCTAGTAGATAGTTTAATGGATCCTTAAAGGATGGTCATTCCAAACATCCTTTAAGTTACTTGTATTTCAATTGCTATTTCACTTGAGTTGGATTTATTAATATAAGAATGTTAATCCTGACTCGAGTGTTTTGTGTTTTGCTTTACGCTCGGGTCAGACTGAGTGTACCAGTATTTGAGACTCACCTTTGGAGTTGGAGCTTTGCTTGAAGATCCAGCCATCTATCCTGCTTTCAGTATTCGATGATTCCAGTGATGTATTCTGATTAACTCTGATGTATCGTATTACTCTTCTGTTGTAAACTCTGATGTATCTTATATATTCATATAGTAGCTTCATGAACTACTATCTTTTTTATTTCCGCTGCAAATTATTACTCTGTGTTTGTGATCTATGATTATTTATTTACTGTATATGTTCAGTTTTGCCAAATTTAAATTAACAACGCGGTATTTTGAGCAATTCAACTCCGACATGAGTGTCTACCTATACACTTATAATGGACGCGAATGGTCCAAAATATCGGGTCATTACAGTTGGTATCAGAGCTTTGGTAGCTCTAGGCAAAACTTAACATATAAGGTAAAAGTATTTACACAATCACTCTCATTCGAGTTTCAATCTCTTCCTTTCGACTCGATTTCTTAGAATTTTGGAACGTTCCCTACGGTTCCAAATTTCGTTCGTGCCCTTCACTATTCGTCTCCTTTCAATTCTGGAGCATCACATAACTCCACATCGAATGACCCTTATAGTGAATCGGCGGTCTCGCCAAACTTCAAATGATTTGTAAAGGGGTGAAACTCCTTTACAATTGGCATTGATTTACCGGAGATTTCTGTATCCTCGGTTTACGATGCTATCTATCTCCTGCTATACCTGAATTCTATTTCTTGTGATCGAATGTCGATTTACCTTGGAATTCCACATCGATCTTATTCTTGAAGTCACGGTCGACCCGGTTAAGGTTGCCCGAGATTTATATAAACTTATTTATCTTCTTATTTCGTTATTTAATCATCCTATCTTCGGTTTCAAACCTATCATCGAATCGAAATTCTCTTTGATTTAAGTCCATCAAATTTGAAACCCTATCCTTATTTTGAAAATTCATTCCTGTATCGTCGAGCAAAGAAATGTATTTGTAAGCTAATGTTTAAAATGTTTATATACTGTGTTGTTTGAGTTGCTGATGTTGATTTGGGTTTTCGATCGATTCGTCTGATCAACGCTATCGATAGGATTTCCAAAACACTTGAGCAGAGCAAACTGACACAATATTGTTTTCAAATTTGTTTGATTATATTGTAAAAATATAAGTAAATTTTCTGGAATTTAATAAGTTAATTAAATTGGTTGTTTGAAATGATAATATTTGATTATCATTTATTGTTCTAAATGAATTTATAAATATGGTTTATAAATTGATTTGGAATTTGAAATGAATTTAATTCAGAAATTTGAGAATTTAAATTCCTAAAATTTGAAGCTTTGGTTTTAAATTTTTAAAATGTATATTATTGAACGTATTTTCAAATAGAAACCGTTTTCAAAGAATTTAAATATTGAAATCAGTGCTCTTCTCTTGGTCACTGGAAAATAATTTCGGTGATGGCGGCCGCATCATCGACTTTCATTTTTGAGTTTCGAAGTGGAGAAACCATTCTGTAGCTTTGCTACGGTTTTGTTTTGGAAAAATATTTTAATTAGAATTTCTTAAATATGACTTGATTTATATATATATATGGGTATATTATTTTAAATTTAATTTGATTTAATATATATAGTATATACATAATTATTTCTAAAGGGTTTGAAATTAAACGGAAATTTGATTCTTAAAAATCCTGTTAAAAGATGTCTTCAATTATAAATAAAGCTAAATTTTGAATAATTATTTAAACTTGAAATAATTGGATTTGGAAAATTTTATTTGTATATTGTTCAACTGCATTCTAATACAACTTACCTAAATCGTTCAGAAGTTGAATATGTAATTGGATAATATATAAGATAAATTGAATTTATAAATAAAATTTGAGTGTTTATAATAAATGTTATACACTAAATTTTGATTATAAAGATGTCAATTGAGTTAGATAGGATAATAAGTAAAACTCAGTTAATAATGAAATAAATTTGTTGAAATTTGATCAACTTATGAAAATACCTTGAATTTAGAAGCAATTAGTGAATATAAATTAATTTAAATCGAAACTTTTATGGTTTAAATTAATTTATATGGGTTAAATATATGTGATAAGATATATTAAGTAGAATAAATTTAACAATAATTTGGAATAAAGAAGAATTTAAAATTGCTGAACAAATATGATTATAATAAAAGACTATTCAAATCTATGGTTTTAGAAATTGTAAATTTAAGATAATTGGATAATAAGATAATGAATTTAGAAATAGTTGAGATTGATTTTAGTGAAATCAAATGGATAAAATCAATTATTGAATATCAATTAATTTAAATTGAAATTTATATGGTTTAAATTAATTGTTATTTTGTATTTCAAATCTGTTTTCTTTCTGGTTGTTTCTATTCTCCTACCTCGTTCCTTTTCGGGGACGAAAAGTTTTGAGTGGGGGAGAGTGTAACGACCCGTAAAATTTCAACTATTTTAATAACGTTATTAAGTGAAATTTTGCAAAATTTTAAACAATAAAATTTTGAATTATAAATTAGATATTTGGAATGCGTCTAATTAAACATAACAACTGATAAATTTTCGTCCGAAAATATGAAAGTTTATTTCGCGCGTAAATTTACTTCAATTTAATCAGTTAAAAAGCGATGAACATAAAATATTTCGAAACCTAAATATTTTTACATAGAAAATTCTAAACCATCTTCTGAGCAAGATGTCAGTTTGTCATTTTTCCAAATTCGGACTTCTTTAGCTCCGTCGATCTTATTTTTCTGCGTTTTCTCGCATTTTTCGCCAATAGAAAAATTCAAATTTTTATAATTTAATCGTACCACTAATATCTGCATACCATTTTGATCATCTTGTCATGCTGATCGTTACGGTATATTCATTCGTGTGTTTCGGCGTCCGGTACACAGCGAAATCCGCGAAAACGATAACCGTATTGGTACCCGTTTTGAGTCCTTTCGTTTTCCTCCGTCTATTCATTTCCCCATCGTGCAAGCTATTAGCCAATAGCTATTAGTGATTGCTGAATGAGACTATTGACGTTCCGTTTTCTTTTCTTTTTTTTCCTGGTTCCAATTAATACTTTGTTCCTACTTTCTCTGTCATTTCATTTTCTCTCCTATAGCTTCTATACAATTTTTTTTAAATGGCTTCCTGACCTTTCCCATATTTTTCGAGATTGCACTGCTACCCTTCAGCCAAGCCTCACAAGACTCCACGCCTCTTCTTCCACACTCTAGGCCGAGCCTCTCCTCAGTCTTATTTTCTACCCTTGCCCTACCGCTGCTCCTCCACCCCTTCTAGCTGCAGCCGAGTCTTCCTCTAACCCCACTAGCCTTCCCCGCCCTCTTCCAGGCTGAAGCCATGCAGCCATGCAACCCAAACCGATAGAACACTCACATAGCTTTCATCTTTACCGTGGCCGAAGCTCTGCATCTACCTCGCTCACAACAACAAGCCTCATATTCTATTTTGTTGACTTGTTTGCTTCGAAGCCAAGTGTGCTCATTCGTTGAGAATTTTTTTTGATAATGTAAGTACATATATAAACTTTTACAGTCTGTTTTTTTTATTTTAGTTTGTTGATATAACATATGGGTGTATAATTTATAGTATAGTAAGTTCTATTAAGGGCATATGAGATTTACAATTATATATATATATATATTATAATGAAAGTTGGATTGTCTTATAACAAATATATATTAGTCGGTTGTGTTTTAATGGAAAGGTATAAATAAGTTGTTATATATATGTTGCTGTGAGCTTTATACAACATATGCATATTTCGTAAAGATATATTCTGAGCTTTATATCTATATATATATAGTGACACGTTATATATAAGTGTTCGACAGTTGTTTTATATATTAGTGTATAAACCTTGGTCTAATAGTATATATATCAATTTATATATGGGTTTAATATTAAAAATATAAAGTGATGGTATATTATATGTGTGCAGTATGTAAACTGACAGTTTCTTATATCAGAGAGTATTATATATGTTCTACCGTAATATATATACAAAGTATACTTATATTGAAGGAATTATTATAGATTTTATAAATAATTTACGATAAATTATATATAGCAGCTATATATATACATAGTCAGTTGGCTTATATTTTTGCTAATATGAACATATGTCTTCCTGTATATGAGCTATATAAGAAAATATCTGCTCTATTTTTGCATAAGCCTATATGTATATATAATTTTATGTATGTATATGAGTCCATAAGTTTTATATATTGATTTGTTTATTGATTTCGAAGTATATTATAAAAAGGGTCTTATTTTGTCTACATATATATGATATAGTGATTGGTAATATATTTGTTTTATTAAACATTGGTGTTTAAATTATATGCGTGTGTTATAATTGATTTTAACATATATAGATGTGATTTTTCAAATGTATGTGTTTTAAAGTTATATTGATTTTCAATTTTTTTTTGAAATACGTGTTTTGATTTGAACATTGTTTAAAAAAAGTAATATAATAATAATATAATGTACTCTTCATTTCAATTATATCAAGCTGATTCTGATTGTTCATCGATTCTTATTTATCAGTTTCGTCCGTCCAATTTCTTACCAATCTTGCCTTGATTTGTGATTTGTCATTTGGGTCTTTCGATCGTCCAGTTCTGGATTCAAATCGCAGCTTGTTCTGTTGTCTATTCTCTATAGCCTCGAAAAGTGAGCACCCACTCACGATTAACGTTCTTTTATTTATTAAATTTGATTTCAATGGAAATGACAATTGAAATATGCTGCTGTTAGTTAATTACACTGTTATATATGCTATTACCTCTATCAGTTCACCTATGACATCTGACACCATTATCTGTTAATTTTTTTTTTGCAATGATAATACCATTTGGCTGATAATTGATTGATTGTTGATGTTTATATTGGACGTTAAACTGTTAATGTAAATTGATAAATAGTATGCAATTGAACTCGATATAGAATAGTTAAATGTTTAAAATTGATTAGTTAAATTTGTATAATATGACCCCTTTCACTGTTAAATCTATTGACACGTATGATTTGCTTAATTACACCTTGAACCACTGAATGTATGGTGTTAAATTGATGATGTATGAAATTGTAAATAGATCAAGTGAAGAACCGTATTTATATTATTTTAATAATCTTTAATCTACATGAAATGATAGTGTAGATTCTAGAAATAATTATATTAATTCGTACAAATAACAATGCGAATTAATACGGTTATTTCGGGATTATTTGAATTGATTATTGGATTGATATTGGTTGTTGTTATTGCTTGTTTATTTACTTTGACACCATCCCAGTTATCACACTGCAAGTTCTCTTTACTATGCTTTGATCTTGAATCGAATTGGAATCGGGTTGAAATGATAAATACCCAAAATAAAAAACTTTGACCCGGGATAGAGAATTAAATAAAACCCGATTGGTCAATAATTTGATTTGAAAATAAATCGAAGATTTTATTTGAATAAATAATATGGTTTTGAAATGAAGTTGAAATTTGAATTTTAATGGAAGGAAAATGTTAATATTTAATAATCTGAAACAAAATATTAATGGTGTAGTTGATGAAAGAATGTTGTTAAATTTGAGAAATGATCGAATTAAGTTTGAAATGATTTAATAATTAAGTTTGAAATTATAATTAAGTTTGAAATTATTAAACTTTGAAATTATTTAATAATTAAGTTTTGAATTATTTAATAATTAAATAAGGTTGAATTATTTAATGATTAAATTGAATTGAATTCTTTAATAAGTAAAATTGAACTTTTGAATAAGTAAATTTTACTTTGTAAATAATTGAAATTGAGTTTCTTAATTAATTAAGTTTTGGAAAATTATTTAAGTACGTAAATAAGAAATTGAATTTCTTTATCAAGAAATAAAATGTGTTTTATTGAAATTAATGTAAGACTTGAAAATTAAAGGATTTGATTTGATGAATTTAATTTAATTCAAATTGTAAGTTTTGAAATAAGGAAGTTGAATTTAAATAATGGATTTAATGAATTGGAAATTAAACAGAAATTGTTTAAATGAAATTTACTTAACGAACATTGAATGAAAGTGATAAATGAATTTAAATTGATTTAAATGTTAAATCAAATTAATTTAAATGTTTTCGAAATGATACTTATATACGAACTTGAATCAATATTTGAATGGTTTTAAATAAAGATTGAAATTGAATTATAAGATTTTGAAATGATAATTTGGAAGTTTTGAAACGTAAATTATGGAATTTGATTTAGAAAGGAAAATGAAATGTTGGTTTACGAATTGAAATTGAAATTGAATTTGATTTGGTTTTTGAAGTATATAAACGACCAATCGGTGTAATAATTACGAAAGTTATTAAAGAGACCGGAATCGGTTATGGATATACTCTCTATCTAAACCGGAAACCACTTTAATAACTATACACGGAGTGATGATCCAGAATGAAGTGGTTGGAATGATGTACGTGTTGACTGAAGAAAGAGAACGATAATGGATAGCCTTGACACTTGTGTCAAATTGGAAATGACTAAAACAGGAGCCGTGCCGGGCCAATGGAGGATTAGCTACCTCAAGTGGACACACTTCTTCGAACTACTCATTACTTGTTGTCGATTGGTGCACCCTTGATTTTGGGAGTGTTGTTTCACGGTGTTGCGGGCGCTGCGGCGTTGCATTCTCACCAGTCCGGATCAGGCAAACGGTAGTATCACTACCTTGGGTATTGCCTCATGTGCCTTGTCATACTTGTATCCCTTTATTCGCGACCACTACGAAATTGTTTTGTACCTTTAGTATATGGATTTCCCTCTAGTGACTTCCGGTTTTGGGGAAACTACGGTCTTGTATATGCTTTTGGGAATAAAAATGTGTTAAGGGGGATAATGGTAACGCCTTAACACTATTTTGATACCTTATATTACTGATAGACATTATCTACTTAGCGTACATTACTACCTAGTAGATAGTTTAACGGATCCTTAAAGGATGGTTATTCCAAACATCCTTTAAGTTACTTGTATTTCAATTGCTATTTCACTTGAGTTGGATTTATTAATATAAGAATGTTAATCCTGACTCGAGTGTTTTGTGTTTTGTGTTTTGCTTTACGCTCGGGTCAGACTGTGTGTACCAGTATTTGAGACTCACCTTTGGAGTTGGAGCTTTGCTTGAAGATCCAGCCATCTATCCTTCTTTCAGTATTCGATGATTCCAGTGATGTATTCTGATTAACTCTGATGTATCGTATTACTCTTCTGTTGTAAACTCTGATGTATCTTATATATTCATATAGTAGCTTCATGAACTACTATCTCTTTTATTTCCGCTGCAAATTATTACTCTGTGTCTGTGATCTGTGATTATTTATTTACTGTATATGTTCAGTTTTGCCAAATTTAAATTAACAACGCGGTATTTTGAGCAATTCAACTCCGGCATGAGTGTCTACCTATACACTTATAATGGACGTGAATGGTCCAAAATATCGGGTCGTTACATATCCTCTACCAAGGATAGATGACTTGTTTGACCAACTTGTGGGAGCTAAATTATTTTCCAAACTAGACTTGGCAACCATATTCCATCAGTTAAGGATTGTAGAAGAAAACAAGTCGAATATCGCATTCCGCACGTCGGATGGGCTCTATGAATGGGGCCTTTGCATGTTTTGCAGATTTGATGAGTAGGGTTTTTAGGGGACAACTCAATAAATTCATCGTTGTATTCGTGAATGATACCTTAGTATTCTCCAAAAGCGAAAAGGAGCACAAGGACCACCTAAGAGAGGTACTGGGAACTTTAAGAAGCCACTAGCTTAAGGCTAAACTTGCTAAGTGTCACTTTTGTAAGAAGGAGGTTAGATTCCTTAAACATATTGTTTTTTAACAAGGACTGGTGGTGGACCTTGCCAATGTAGAGGCTTTTCAAAGATGGAGAATTCCTAAGAATGCATCAGAAGGTAGAAGTTTTCTAGGGCTGGTAGGATACTATAGGAAGTTCATAAAGAACATTGCAAGAATAGCAGCCCCTTTAACTCACTTGATATGAAGAATCTAGTCTTTTCTTGGATAATGGATGCACTGAGGCATTCGAGAAGCTAGAAGAGTTATTGAAAAGTGCACCTGTGTTTGCCGTTCCTGGTAAAACCAAACCATTCATAGTTTTCGCAAATGCTTGTGGTACAGGATTAGGAGCAGTCCTAATGAAAGAAGGGAAGGTAGTTGCTTGTGCTAGTAGGCAATTGAAGGATCGTGTGAAAGATATCCAATTCCTGACTTGGAGTTGGTAGTTATTGTTTTTGCCTTGAAGATGTGGAGACATTATCTTTTGGGAAAAAGGTTTGTGTTGTTCACTGACCATAATCACTCAAATGCTTATTTTTCCAAAAAGATTTAAATCTTAGGCGGCGAAGATGGATGGAGTATATAGCGTCATTTGATTTTGGTATGCAATATACTCTTGGAAAAGGAAATGTAGTCACCAATGCACTTAGTCGGTTGCATGCGACCCTAAGCGCAATATATAAATGGAGGTAGTTGGAGTATCTCTCAAATTTTAACTTCCAAATGCCAAAAGAACCCATCTAAGTCCGTAATGGAGGTTAACTAGCTTTAATCGACTGTATTGGGCTTGAGCAGATGAAGGATGATAAGTTAGTGGAGATTTTGGAGAAGTTGAGGAGAGGATAATATTTTTCGCATACTAGCAGATATTCTATTGAAGACAAGGTATGATTGAGAAGAGATGGATGCCTTTGTGTCCCAATGATTAATGGCATGTTAGAAGTACTTATGGAGCTTCACCACTCTAAGATGACAACTCATCCCAGAGGAGATAAATTGTTTAAAGATATGAAGAGGATTTTCTTTTGGTCTGGAATGAAGAGGAGAATAGCTGAGTTTGTTGCTAAGTACTTGACATGTCAGAAGATAAAGACCGAGCAAGGAAAGCCTGGAGGGTTACTGACCTTTAAAGATTCCGAATTGAAAATGGGAACACATTTCGATGGACTTCATGAAAGGATTGCCTAAGAGTCAGAGGGATAATGAAGCGATTTGGATTGTTGTAGACAGATGCACTATGAGTGCCCATTTTATTCCTATTAGGAACAATAGAACTGTAGCTTCTCTTGCAAAGATTTACATCAAGGAGATAGTCCGATTATATGGCATTTCGGTGAGAATGGTTAGTGATAGAGACCTCATATTCACTAGTGAGTTTTGGAAGAATTTGCAAAAAGCTTTGAGAACTTCATTAAATCTTAGCACGACTTACCACCCAAAGACAGATGTTTGGACGAAAAGGGTTAATGGGATTTTGGAGAACTTGTTAAGGCTTGCATCTTGGAATTTTGAGGGCATTGGGAGCACCACCAACCATTGGTGTAGTTTGCGTATAATAATAGCTATCAAGCGATAATTGGTATGACCCCTTTTGAAGCACTTTATGGAAGGCCATGTAAATTGTCAATATTTTAGTGGTAAATCACTGAAATTTTTTTGCTCGGAGCCGATTTGATCCATGATGCCACGAAAAAATTAGCATTGATTAGGAAATGAATGAAGGCAGCGTAAGATCGCCAAAAATCTTATGCAAATAAGAGAAGGAAAGAGCATTTGTCAAAATCTCCCCTCTTAGAAAAGTTGTTAGGTTTGGCAAGTCGGAAAAATTGGCACTTGGATTTTTTGGGCCATTTCGAGTTTTGGAAACGATAGGAAGGCTTGCTTACCGCGTGGAGCTTCGGACAGATTGGTAGGAGTCTATGATGTTTTTCATGTTTCTCACCTTAGGAAATGCCTGCATGACAATGTCATTGTAGTAAAGCCTGATCAGTTGGGGATATAGAGACAGAGCCAATAACATCTCATGCCACCGCATGCATTGTGGAGAAACGAAATAAGAGGCCCTGCAACAAAGAAATTAGATTGATCCTAGTGCAATGGAGAGATAACCTGATGGAAAGCAAATGGGAAACTTAAGAGAAGATGAAGATCGCTCATCCAGAGCTTTTCACTAGTAAATTTTCCCTTCAAAATTAGGGTTTTTGTTGCATTGTGGCTGCTAGATTAGATGGTAGTAGACGGTTGCTACACTTTTTCACTATCACTTTACACTCATGTAGAAATTTTTATGCATGTTTAGGGTATTTGCATACATACTTGCATGGCACGATTACACAATCACACTAGGTGTGAGCTCATTTTAGTATGTCTACAGTACATAATCACATTGCACTTTTGTTGAGTGGATGGATGTAACGACCCGTAAAATTTCAACTATTTTAATAACGTAATTAGTTGAAATTTTGTGAAATTTTAAACGATAAAATTTTGAAATAAAATTTAATATTTGGAATGCGTCTAGTTAAACATAGCAACTGGTAAATTTTCGTCCGAAAATACGAAAGTTTATTTCGCGCGTAAATTCACTTCAATTTATTCAGTTAAAAAGCGATGAAAATAAAATGTTTCCGAAACCTAAATATTTTTACATAGAAAAATTCTAAAGCATATTCTGAGCAAGATTTCAGTTTGTCGTTTTTCCAAATTCGAACATCTTTGGCTCCGTCGATCTTATTTTTCAGCGTTTTTCTTGCATTTTCCGCTATAAATTTTTTTTTATATAATTCAATCGTACCACTGATATCTGTATACCGTTTTGATCTTCTCGCCGCGCTGACCTCTGTAGTGTATTCAATTCTATATTTTGAAATCCGTTTCGCTATGAAATCAACAGAACAATTTCGTATCGATACCGGGTTTAAAACCTTGTGCTCTCCATCTACCTACCGGTCCAAGATTGAACAACCATAACTTTTGGAAAATTCCTAGAATTTAACAGTCCGATCTTTACCTTTCCAATTATTTACTAGCTTTTGCAATTCCCCCGTTTTATATTTCAATACAAATGTTGGTTCGGTCCTTTAAACTTTCGATCTGTTCATATTTGTCTCTGAAATAAATTATATCATTAAGTATGTATGTGTTATTACTGTAGACCCATTCTTTGAGCTGCCTTTTTATCTTTCCCACGTTCCTTTCTCTTTCTTTGGGTTTCATATTTTTTCTTTCTATTCTTGCTCACATTATTATCTTGTGTTCTGTTCATTTTCCTCCCTCCAAGCACGGGCCGCCACCAGTCTCTGCCTCCAACCACCAAGTCCGCCAACCACACCATAAATGCAAGTAGCCACCACGCCCCTCTTCTTCTCATCGCCATCAGCCCATCACCTTGTTTCCACTTTCGCCCAAGACCGTGCCCACGCCTTTGGCCACAACCCACCACATCCCGACAGTCCCTGCTTCCTCCGCCTTGAGCTGCTCCGCCTTTCACCTGCAGCCTACCGACCCATCATCACCCACCTGGCCATGCTCCCTCCTCCAGACAGCCGCGAACGCAAACTCCGGCTAACCGTAGGCCTTCCTCCCCTTCTCTTCTACGCATGCTCTGCCGAGCCATCAACTTTCCCTCCTTTATAAATAATGGTATATGCATGTAAGTAAAATATAGGTTTGCATGAATTATTTTTTTGTAGTTTGTCCATTTTTCTTTGCCGAGACTTCTTTGTTTCTACTTTCTTCTATCATGCCCAGCTACATTTTTCTTCTTTCCTACTATATTACTTATGTCTGTTTATATTATTGAACTATATATTAGTTTATATGTATATAAGTATGTATGTTTTTATAGATTTTTTTATGATTTTATATATAGTTGGTTTAAGTTTTACAAGCTTTGTCCACTTGGTATGTTTATTTACCTGCTATCGAAATCTTTTTTATATAAGTATGTGTTGATTTTTAAGTATAGATATCTATGTTATATAATAGTAATAAAGTGATAAAGTATGTTCACAGTAGGTTATATATATAGTAAGTGGTATATGTATACGTGGGTATACACATTAGTTTACATGAATAGTTATATAGATTTAAGTGAAAGGATTCTGTGATTTTAAGATTATGTATATCTGGCCTTGAATAGAGGTGTTTTGCAAAGTCCTAATTGTTGAGTATATATAAAATTTTAAATACACATATTTTGTTGAAGTATGATATTATACACAAATTTGTTTATAATTATGATTTCATATATTTTGTTCACAGTATGATTTTATACATAAGTATATATATAAATATACATTGTTTTGATTGCAGTTGATATGTTAGTATATGTATATATATGTATTTATTTCAAATTTTATTATGTAGATATGTTTATTTTTTTTTCTGAACAGCAGTTAGACTTCATGTTCACGATATCATATCTCACTCATTGTTTAAATTGATGATGTATGAAATTGAAAATAGATGACAAGTGAAGAACCGTATAAATAATATTGTAATAATCTTTAATCTACATGAAATGATAGTGTAGATTCTAGAAAAAATTTTATTAATTTACACAAATAACAATGTGAATTAATACGATTATTTCGGGATTAGTTGAATTGATTATTGGATTGATATTGATTGTTGTTATTGCTTGTTTATTTACTTTTACACCATCCCAGTTATCACACTGCAAGTTCCCTTTGCTATGCTATGATTTTGACTTGAATTGGAATCGGGTTGAAATGATAAATACCCAAATTGAATTTTTACCTAGGATAGAAAATTAAATAAAACCCGATTGGTCAATAATTTGATTTAAAAATAAAACGAAGATTTTATTTGAATAAATAATCTGGTTTTGAAATGAAGTTGAAAATTGAATTTTTAATGAAAGGAAAATGTTAATATTTAATAATCTGAAACAAAAGATTAACAATGTAATCTATGAAAGTATGTTGTTTAATTTGAGAAATGATTGAATTAAGTTTGAAATGATTTAATAATTAAGTTTGAAATTGAATTAAGTTTGAAATTATTAAACTTTGAAATTATTTAATAATTAAGTTTTGAATTATTTAATAATTAAATAAGATTGAATTATTTAATGATTAAATTAAATTGAATTTTTGAATAAGTAAATTTTACTTCGTAAATAATTGAAATTTAGTTTCTTTATTAAGTAAGTTTTGGAAAATTATTTAAGTAAGTAAATAAGTGAATTGAATTTCTTTAACAAGAAATAAAATGTGATTTATTGAAATAAATGTAAGACTTGAAATTTAAAGAATTTGATTTGACGAATTTAGATTAATTCAAAATTGTAAGTTTTTATTAAATGAAGTTGAACTTAAGAATTGATTTAATGAATTGGAAATTTAATAGAAATTGTTTTGAATGATAAAGTAACTTAACGAATATTGAATGAAATCAATAAATGAGTTAAAATTGATTTGAATGTTAAATAAAATTTATTTAAATGATTTCGGAATGAAACTTATATACGAACTTGAATCAATATTTGATTTGTTTTAAATAAAAATGAAATTGTATTATAAGATTTTGAAATTGTGAATTTGGAAGTTTTGAAACGTAAATATTGGAAATTGGTTTAGAAAGACAAATGAAATGTTGATTTACGAATTCTATTTGAAATTGAATTGATTTGGTTTTGAAATATATTAAACGACCAATCGGTGAAATAATTACGAAAGTTATTAAAGAGACCGGAATCGGTTATGGATATACTCTCTATCTAAACCGGAAACCACTTTAATAACTATACGCGGAGTGTTGATCCAGAACGAAGTGGTTGGAATGATGTACGTGATGACTGAAGAAAGAGAACGATAATGGATAGCCTTGACACTTGTGTCAAATTGGAAATGACTAAAACAGGATCTGTGCCGGGCCAATGGAGGATTAGCTACCTCAAGTGGACACACTTCTTCGAACTACTTATACTTGTTGTCGATTGGTGCACCCTTGATTTTGGGAGTGTTGTTTCACGGTGTTGCGGGCGCTGCGGCGTTGCGTTCTCACCAGTCCGGATCAGGCGAACGGTAGTATCACTACCTTGGGTATTGCCTCATGTGCCTTGTCAACTTGTATTCCATTTATACGCGACCACTACGATTTTGATTTGTACCTTTAGTATATGGATTGCCCTCTGGTGACTTCCGGTTTTGGGGAAACTACGGTCTTGTATATGCTTTTGGGAATAAAAATGTGTTAAGGGTGGAATGGGCCATGACTTAACACTATTTTGATATCTTTTTATATTACTGATAGACATTATCTACTTAGCGTACATTACTACCTAGTAGATAGTTTAACGGATCCTTAAAGGATGGTTATTCCAAACATCCTTTGAGTTACTTGTATTTCAATTGCTATTCCACTTGAGTTGGATTTATTAATATAAGAATGTTAATCCTGACTCGAGTGTCTTGTGTTTTTGCTTTACGCTCGGGTCAGACTGAGTGTACCAGTATTCGATGCTCACCTTTGGAGTTGAAGCTTCGCTTGGAGATCCAGCTATCTATCCAGCTTTCAGATATTCGATGATTCCAGTGATGTATTCTGATTTGTATTTGATGTATCGTATTACTCTTCTGTTGTAAACTCTGATGTATTTTATATATTCATATAGTAGCTTCATGAACTACTATTTCTTTTATTTCCGCTGCAATTATTACTCTGTGTCTGTGTTCTGTGATTATTTATTTACTGTATATGTTCAGTTTTGCCAAATTTAAATTAACAACGCGGTATTTTGAGCAATTCAATTCCGGCATGAGTGTCTACCTATACACTTATAATGGATGCGAATGGTCAAAAATATCGGGTTGTTACAATGGATATGCAAATAACTTGGTTGTATAATATGGATGTTATTATGCGTTATGTTGTTCACCCATTGGAGAGATTTTAGGGACAAAAACCCTTTTAAGGGGGGAGAATGTAACATCCCATAAAATCAGAAAGAATTAAATAAGTAAATTAAATTAAGTAGGAATAAATTGAAAATTTTATAAAAGTTGAAATTTGGCCATGGAAGTTGTACCATTGCGTTTATGGTGAAATTCTGATCTGTATCCATATATAATATGCTGAAAATGGAGCTCCAACGAAGAAGTGATGGACATTTGAAGCTTTCAAGATTAAAATAAATTAATTCGAATTTAAATTCTAATAAATAATGAAATTTGAAATTTGAAAATTAACCGAGGTTCGACTTGGGAGTTAAGAAATCGTTAACGTTAGCAATTAATGTTAAGAGAATAGTAAAGGAATTAAATAAAACTAACGATACAAAAACTAATACGTTCCCAAAATAGGTGGAGGGATCGACCGCCGACCCCAACCGATCGACCGCCACTATTGATGGTGGCTAGGGTTTTCCTATCAACCAATGTTTTATCCGTTTAAATCTATTTTCATCCTACGGTTTAGGTACGTTTCAACATCTGTAAATCGAACCCTACCTTCTCTGCTTTTATTCACAAAAATATTTGCATAAATTTAATTAGGAATTCAGGTAAGGATTCTATTTCGTTACAAATTATTCCTTTAATCTATTCTCTTCTCCTCCAACCTTTCTGAATCTAACAAAATTAATATACCAATCCCTTGCTGTGTATATATCAAAAGAAGAGATCGGGAAAAAAGTGGTTTGGCGTTGCAAATCCATACAAGAAAGGCCAAGGATAATATGTGAGTAGAAATCTTAGTACTTATATTCCAATAATTGTTAGTATATTATGGATTTGAATATGCCTTAGGGGCATTAGGTTTACGAAAATAAAACAAAACGAAACCCCCAAAATTCCTATAATTTGAAATGCCAATTCTTGTTGGAATTCTAAATTGTTCACATTAAATTATTGGGATATGTAGTTTTAGCAGTTTTTGGTGATTTCAATTTCTACTCCACTCCTTTTTGAATTCTAATTTGATTATAAAGTTTCAATTAAGGGATGTGGTGTAAAAGTATGAATTTGTTTGTAGTTTACACCATTTATTTCATATGAAAATAAAAGAGAAATCCCATTGTTAAATTCTTTGTTTGTAAAGAGGGGTTAAATAGAGATCGAAAATTAGAATTGCAATTTCTATTTTTGAGATTATTTCCTGATTTGACGTGATAGTTGAGTTGAGCTTTTTACTATGTACAGGTCTGTATATTACATTTTTTGGATATGAATGTTGAATCCTTTATTAAGGATATTGAAATTCATTGTTATGAATATTGGAATGTTGGCACTGTTGGTAATATGGAAAAGGGCTTGTATTATTGTTATTAAAAAGAAATTGACCTTTAAGCATGAGTTAGGGTGAAATCTCCTCACGCATAGAAAATAATAGTTTCATATTATTTATATATTAATTACCGTAAACAACATACAATTATAACGTATAATTGCATAGTTAATTGGGCAATAGTTACCATTAAATCCCTTTAGGAAGATAATTTATTTAAGTGGGAATTCTTATATAGCTTAATTAAAGGACATGGTGAAGTGTGCGATCATATATTAAGAGTGCTGTAAAATATGACTAAGTCGTAAGTGGTGTGAGGTCAGTCAAAAGACATGCGGAAGTTTTCCCAGCTAATCTGGCTACTAACAGTATGACCTTAGGGCTGATGTAGACATTATCTACGATAAGTAAGTGCGATGACGCGAGGTTAGTCCCAGTTATGTAGGGTAAATCTGCCTAGTTAATCTGGCTACCAGTACCTACGAATAGTGGGGCTAATGTGAGACGTCACTGTAAGTACGAGTCATAAGACGAAGGATCTGCTTCAAGATTTTAGAAGGTGTTAAGTGGTTGTTTGAGGGTCCGCCTTTCTCCCCAAATGAAGTATTAAATGGTCGGGATTTAGTATAGGCACGGTTGAGGATATCTTAGAAAGGTCCGCTACAATAGTAAGTATTAATTGTCAAATGAGATTTCCGTGCAATGTCAGCTATATATAAGCCTATTTGGAGTCCACGTTGGGAATATGTATTAAATAATGGAGGTCTACCTCAATTGAAGTCTGAAATGGTCAAAGTCTTCCTATTTTCCATTAAAATGTATTAAGCGGCTTGGGCTCTACCTTTCGCATAGTTAGACATTTATGATGTGGGTTATGTTTTATGGGATTGGGAAACCTACTTCGCGAGTGGAACGTATTAAGTGGTTGTTTGAGTGCTCGCCTCCTTTCCTTATGTGAAGTATTAAGTAGTTTTAGAACACATAGAGATATTGCTATTTCGACATATCCTGCTTAAGTACTGAAATAATAAGGCTCGAGATTTTTATTCATCTATGTAACGACCCAGAATTTTTGTCATTTGAAATTCGTATATTTAATTGATTTTAAATATTAACAAGTGATATTTGTAAGTCGAATAAATTTAATTTCGAATATACACTACAAGAAAATCTAGCTTTAGTTGCACTTATTAGCAGCGTTTCAAAGGTAAGTGCAACTATTATTATTTTATATTTTGTTATTTTTATATTTAATTTTCACTAACGCTGCCAAAATTTTCCGCCCTTCCCGCCATTAGCAATAAACTTTTACGTTTTTACATTTCCACGTTTCTTCCTCTACATTTTCCCCTTCACTTTACAAAAATTCTATATGCTCCTCTCCGTCAATATTAAACCAAGCCCAACATTTCCTTCATCATCTTCGTCGAGCTACTCCTTTCCATCAATCCACTCCTCTCCACATTGTAGATCGACCCTCCTTCAACCTACTACCATCTATTTTAGATTTCTACATGAACCCTAAATCGGTACGGACCTTTATATATGTATTTTGTGATTATATATAGATTTTATGTGGTTCGATAAAATGGATTTCTGCACAAACCCTAATTTTGCACAAACCCTAATTTTATATATGGATTTTATACTGTTCGATATGGATTGTATATGTGGATATATGTTCAAAAGTTTTCATTGAAGGTTGAAAATAATATGACAAGGATTGGGAGTTCCAATTTCAAAGCTTGTACAAGCAGCTGATTCTATTTCTGTAATGCTATATTTATTACATCTTTTATGGCTACTTTTTCATATTTTTCTTGGTATACAAGTGACTTATTGATAATAAAGATGCAGAAATGTTTGTCGGAGGGTTTGGGTGCACCAGTTGGATCTATTGCTGTTGGTTCAGGAAGCTTTATTGCTAAGGTAATATATTTGAGTCTCAAAACTGAATAGGTGCACTAATTGCTTCAATTTATTTAGTTATTTACTAATTTTTTGTTTATTATTTATTTATTTGATAGGGAGATGAGTAAGAAAAACATTAGGAGGAGGGATGAGGAAAGTGGGAGTATTGATAGCAGCAGCTTATGTTGCCATGAAAGACAATGTTTGCAAACTTGTTGATAGTCACAAGCAAGCTAAATACTTGTAGGTTTTCTTCTTGACTTTCTATTTTAGTACGATGGTGAAAGAAACCCATGTTAGCCCTTGGACAGATGATTTTATATGGTTTAATAGGTTCATTAAGTTTTGGATATGAAAGCGTACTATGTAGCTTAAGAGTTTATTTGAATTTTGTTTTCCCCATAGTGGCATTTTCAACAATTATTTGATCTTGATAGCTGCAAGTTACATTATCTAGACTTCTACTTCCTCCACTTTTAACATAAATTTCCCCTTTTTTATTGCATCCTTCAGCTTCTTCGGACCTATATGATTTCTTAAAATAAACCGATATTTTTAGTTATGTTAAGAATATAAATGCATAAAAAAAATGAAAGTAATACATCAGTTAAGAAGATCTTACAATGCATTATGAACAAAATTTTCTCCATGATCCTTCTCTATTTGCTTATCTAGATATAATCTTACTTAGAATTTTCTAGTGAACAGAAGCTGCATAAACATGCTACAAAGAATGAGAAGATGTCAGTTAAACTAAAAATAAATTTATGAAATAACTGAAACTACCATATGCGTACCTGATATCCATCTTTAATCCAAAAATGTTTTAATACTGCTATATCATCTACAAATTTGTAATCCAGGAAGCTTAAGCAAAAATGGCACCAAACATGAGACATCTCATATCAATTAAACAAAATAAAAAGAGGGTTAAGCTTATTTTTAATAGGTGTAATCTTTTTACTTACCAAATGGGGAAATGAAATTTTACTATGAAATCAATCCACTGTCTTCATCTGTATAATCTCGAAACACAGCCTCTATGGTAGTCTTCAGATCAAATACGATCCCACTTGCTATAATTTCCACTTCTGTGAATAGTTACACAATAGCATCGTGTGATATATAAAGTTAGAATATAGATAGAATTGTATATGTGCATGTACACACAATATTGGTTATCTGAAGCTTATCTACAGTAAGGTTTATGTATTACTTGACAAGCATGAACATAGGAGATATAACAAACTATAAATAGAGCACTGTAATAATGGAAGATTATGAATGATAATGAAATTACCCATTCTCCATGTTGAACTATTTTATTTATCTTAACATATGACAAATATTCATACAATGGCAATGAAAGTTTTGTGTGCTTTGGAGGCAGATATCACCAATAATTGAATGTTTATTTATCAAATCCATTTAATACCTTGATAAAATATTTTTATGAAAATTTCTCTTTGTTGATGGTATACAAAGTGAAATTGTTTTGAAAATGAAAAAGTTTTCTGCTTGGATCTGTAAAAATTGACCACAATTGGTCGAGAGCTATAATATAGTCAATAGTAGACATGTCATGCTTTATTTAAATACATAATGGATTACAAACTAACTCAGACATATTTAAATAAATAATTTTTGAGTGTGCAAGTCTAGCGATAAGGTGCAGCAAGAATAGTGCACAAACAAAACACATACATCTTTAGTCTTAAGAATTGGTATTGGTAGTCTGCAAGAACAGGGTGCACATCATAAAACTGAAGACAGCAATTCTGAGGTTACTGGTCTAAACTGAAAACATGAGCCGATGCAAAAGTGCGATGTCACTGGTATAAAAATATGGCGTGCTTTCTTTTATTTAAAAAATTGGTAATTGGCCCACCATTTGGGCTTTCAAAACGAATACCTCTTGATCCCCAATCAAGATGTCTTCTCTTGTTTAAGTGACACCCATCTTATTTTGTTCCCGTTTTTATCATTTCATTATAACTTCCTTGTGCTTACGTAGAAACTATTTACTTTCCAATTATTTGATTAAATGGTTAGATGTCAGGGTCTTGGGCCTTCCTACTGAAATGCTCATATGTCAAGAAATTAAGTCATTTCTTATTTCAAAAATGATCAAATCAAGTCATCAAATTATTATGATATCTTGTTTATTTAGTTTCGTTTGGCTAAACATAGTTGTATCTTAAATTGTGTCTATAATTTTGGTGATGGTATTTTCTAAATTCTGTCTAAGAATATATATATTTACTGCCTAATGCTTCTAATATTGATGTGGCTTTAGGAATTTATATAAATATTGCATTGTAGGGCATTAGGGTCAGGTTGTTAATTAACCAGGCATTTTCATTTGACTATATATATGCCTACAATTAACCTTTAAATCTCTATTGCATATCTATGGGCTATATGTTCATGGTGTAAACATTTTAGTGTGCCAAAAATGTTGTAGCAATGTAGTCAAGTTTGTGGTATGAAAATACAAGTATATGATCAGGTGCCTAAACTGTTAAAACTACAAGCTAATGCAGGATTGAAGATATTCGTGGTCTCAATAATCTCTCCCTGCAATTCTTGTATCATGTTTATCTTATTTTCTATGTTCTTCTACATTTACATGTTGTGTTCATCATGAATGATATTTATTTTATTTGTAGTGAATTTTCAAAGCAATGAGATTTGAGGGGTCAAGGGCTTTTTGATGTTCGGTATGTTACCTCAGTTTCCTTAAAATTTTAGAGCCACGGACTGCAAGAACTAATAGGAGATATGACATCAAATAAGTAATATTGCAAAAGGGAACTGTACACGTTGAGTGAATTGTGCATATAACTGTGCAGTTGCAAGTTTTGAACTGCAAAAGTTAGGTACAAGACACTTATGCATTGGTCACTGTCCGAAACATGCATAGCCAGACATTCAGAAGCAACAACAACCACTTTGAGATCCCTGTAAGATTTTGACTGCCTAAGACCTTTTCGAATGTCTTTCGGGCTACAGATTGAAATGCCAGAGTTAGAGTGTCATCATCCAAGAGACCGTCTTCATCATCTTAGTAATTAAATAGGTTTACGGGTTGACCTCCAGGCCAACATCAATCGAAAAAAGCGTCAATTCAACCGAAACAAGCTGCATGTCATGTTGTAAAACATCAAAGTGTTAGAGACTAGAATACTGATGGTGGCAGGGGAAGAGCGATGTCAATTATCGAGGCTAGGGTGAGGCCAGCATGAGAGAGCAGATCCATGGCGATGAGAGATCAACGGTTGGAGCGAGAAGATTGCTTCTGCAATTTGGTCATATGTTCGGCCATAGTAGAACCAGATATTGAAGCACTAGGAGACGAGTGGCTTATGTTTGTTGGTTGCCAGTTTCGACGATGGTTACCGTGCAGTTAGCAAACTGACGCGAATGCAGGTAACCATAACGTGCATATAAGAGTAACTATACAGGATGCATATAAAAATAGAACAATTTTTGTTAATATGTGTTAATATAGAATATCGAGTTATAGATTACATGATTTTCATATATACATATATATATATATACATATATACATATACATATATATATATTGTTGATTGTTAAACTCGTTTGCAGGTAATTAACTATTTCGAAGCGAAGACTGTCGACAACAAAGAACTATTGGTAATCAAGCAACGAACATGAATTTAATTGTTATATATGTTGTCGTATTTTGTTAGTACCATTTGTGGAAACTTGTCTGTGAATGCTTGTAGTATGTGACTTATTTTGTTGAAAAACTACTATCGAATTGATTATGGATATTATATTTGATTGTGAGATTAGCATGTTTTTGCAATTATTTGAATATGATGGTCATATGATTGATTGTTTGTATATGCTAATTATGTGATTTAATTGTTTGTTTGAATATATGAAAATTATGCGATTGACTTATGGTAGCGTTTTTTAACCCTACAGAAAAAACCTATAGCTGCATTTAAAAGTGACTTTTGGTAGCGTTTTTTAAATCCTACAGAAAATACCTATAGTTGCATCTAAAAGTGACTTTTGGTAGCGTTTACTACAACGCAACAAAAAGTTTTAGACTTTTAGTTGCATGTCGTATAGCAACGTTCTCTAAAACGCTACCATAAGTTATGGTAGCGTTTTTTCAACGCTACCAAAAGTCTTTTCTGGTGTAGTGATAGTGATTTAATTGTTTAATTAAATCGACAATTTTATATTTGAAATTGTGTAAATGATTGGAAATTGGGTTTAATGTGTATAAAAATGATTTATAAAGTTATATTAAATCATATTGGAGTTAGAATGATGTTTGTAAACTTTTAAAATTGGATTTAAAGTTAATTTGTGAAAATTGAATATTTTGATATTTAATTGACTAGTGAAAATAGTCATTTTTCAAACAGTCTCGGATTTTGACGAAACCAGTTTCATCGGATCCGTAATATTGAATTATTGTAAGGTTTCAAATTTCGTGTCAATCGGAGTTGTCATTTGTCCGGGGCAAGCTGAAACGCATCGAAATCGTTTTAAATCGATTTGATTTAAATTTGATCGTTTATTTCCGTAACTCTCACATACGATCGAATTAGCTCCCAAAACACATTCCATTGTGTTCGGAATGTGGGGTAAACCTTAGAAACTCCAGTCGGCACGCTTGATTTCGAGTTTGGAAAATTTTCGATGAATAGTGTTTTGGCAAATTTCTATAAAAGGACCTCAATTCTTCACTTTTGCATTCAGAAAGCCCTAGCTAGGGTTAGCCGCCACTTTACTGTTAATGGCCAGAAATCATCCTTGTTTCTCCTCTAATATCTTATGATCCGTCGACAATTAGCAAATAGCTTCAACTACAAAGTTGTGGACAACGTCGAGAACTTCAAATCCAACGGTCGAGATTGGGTTTCGAGCTACGGATTGACGTCAAGGAGGCCGCGTTCGCCGTTCGTTCGTGCGTGTTTTCCCATGCACTGGGGAGGCCGAGTAGCACGAGATTGGTGCCGAGGGTGGAGCTCACGTGGGTGGTGGTTGTGGCATTGCTCGATCGTTTTCTGGTGGTCGATAGGTGGTCGCAAAAATTCAAAGGAGGAGGCGGCAATGGGTTGCGTGCATTTTTCACCTATTGGGGAAGAAGAGATGCACGTATGGCCTTGATTCTAGGGTTGAGAAACGAACGGCCCAGATCTGGGAAGGTTAAAATTTAAATAAAAGAAAAAGAAAATTGTGAAATTATTATATTATTAATCGTATAAACTTTAAAATATCGTATCTTTGTCATACGAGGTCCGTTTTTGACGAAACAAATTGCGTTGGAATTATTTTGACAAGCACTATGCAATGGAGCTGATTTGGAGTTGATTGGAGCTAGTGAAAATTTTGAGTAAAATTAAACGTGCGTTTAATTTTATTCGAAATAAAATACGGCAACCGTTATAAAAAGCAAAGGTGAGAACTCCTCACTCAATCGAATTGTTTCGATTTAAATTTTAAATAGTTAGATTTAAAATTGCTTGATTGTGTGAATTGGATGATAAATTGTTATCTATTGTGTTAAATAGACCATAAGTTGCTACATTGTGTTGTAGTGGCACCGGTTCGATACCCAGCGGCCACAATAATGAGACATAGTGCACGGCCACTTATAAAACCGGCTTAACCAAAGGCTATGGAATACAAAGTATCCATGGCCCCAAGGTTTAAAAAAAGGTTAAGTCCAACAATTTACAGACAAAATGACGACAGTTACAACGGCTACTTCTTCCGTTCTTCCTTCTTCTCCTCCCTGCCTTTCTTCACTCCCTCCTCCTCTGCCTATTATACCTCCTTCTCCCATCCTTCCTCCTCCTATTCCTTCCGCTCCTCCGGACCCATCTTCATCCTCTTCTCCGCCCTCGTCTCCTCTCTATCCTGATCAGCCTTGTCCTCCCCCGATTCCTCCTTCTCGAGCCTTTCATCATTCGTGGTCTTCACTGTTTGCTTCCAAACCTAGAAATGCTGGTTCGTATACTCCAACGGAGTTCATTCTTGACTATAAAGGTTCTCCGCTTCCTCCCCCTGATGTGTTGGTGGCAGAAGGTATGAGTTTCTAGGAAGGTTATCTCGTGGGCTTCTTTCTGGGAGCTCCAGTTAACTACATGGCGGTTATTTCGCATGTTAAAAAAATTTGGAAACTGAAAGGTTCGTATGACATTAAATCAGATGGTGCAAATTAATTTTTCAAATTTTCCTGTTCTGAGGACAAGGAGCTTGTTCTTCGGGCAGATCCTACCTTCATTCGAGGTCAAATGTTTGTCATTACAAACTGGAAACCTGCTTTTGGCTCCGTTCAATCGCAAGTGAGATCAGTTCCTATATGGATTCAGCTTTATAATATTCCTCATATCGCCTGGACATTAGTGGGTATTAACTGGATTGCTTATCACGTGGGGAAATTGGTTTGCTTCAATGAGGCCACTGAAAAACGTGAAAGAATGGAATATGCTAAATGCTTAGTTGAAATTTCTCCAGACAAGGAGTTACCTGACTTTTTGTTAATAGGAGATGGAGTTGAGAACTGTCAAAAAGTGTACATTAAATATGCTTGGAGACCTCTTATTTGCACGTCTTGTAAAGCTTTTGGTCACTCCACTAAAAATTGCGATATGGACAAAAGTCTTGTGGAAGGAAAAGCTATCAGTGAGAAAGTTGATGTAGTTAATGAATCAGCTCCTATAGTTAAAAGTAAAACTACAGTAGCCAGGAATCCTAATGGTGATAATATGAAGAATAGGCAACAAAGATGGAAACCAAAAGTTAATCAAGTGAAACAAAAAGTGATGGAGCCAAACATAGGTAAAAAGAATACAGAGGAGGATGTTAGTAATGTAAAAAATTCAGTAACTCCACAGATTACCAATGATATTCAGTCTATGGGTGTTACAAATGAACCAATTGAGACATGTAATGCCTTTGCTATTCTTACTGATATAGAGGAAGGAGAATTAATTGAAGTGAACGTTGCAACTGGAGGTAACTTGCAGGTGGAACCAGACAATAATATACATCAGCAGTGTGAAGTTAGCTCAGTTAATTACATTAGTTCTCAAAAGGAACAGGTACAAACTGATGTTGGTAATGTCAATCAAAAGCTAGATACAATTCGAAGTACACAAAACGAAAAAGAGACACCAGTTAATATTTGTTCTCTTTCATCTGAGTGCAACAACTTGCCTACTGTTCCTAAGTCAGCTAAGAACACCACTGCTATCTTAACAGACAGTCCTTATGCTAAATTAAAACCTCCCCAGGAAATACCCCTGTTTACTCCAACAAAGGATAATTCTTTAGAATCTAATTTAGGATCATCATCCGATTTTGAAGTATGCTCTGAAGATGATATGAATGATGGCTATGAATACAATCAAGAGCAAATATTGGCCAAGCTCACTTCAAAGAACTCCAAAAAAAGTAAAAAGTCTGCTAAACTGCAAGAACATCAAAGAATTACTCGACAATCTGCCAATAAACACAAAAACTTATGATGTTATACAATATTGGATATTGGAATATACGTGGTGGGCATGATGATGCTAAACTATATGAAATTAAACAACTCATCAAAGGCAGCAACTTGGAAATTATATGCATCAGTGAAACTAAATACTCAGAAGAAGAAACTAACATTTTTGCTAATCGTATAGCACCTGGGTGGGCTTTTATTCACAATCATTCTTCAGCCCCTTTTGGTCGCTTGCTGATTTTGTGGAATCCTCAAGCTTATTCTATTAATGCTTCTGTTACTCATAGACAATTTATCCACTGCAATATTGATCACTTACCTTCAAAAGTTAAATTTAACATTACCTTTGTGTATGCAGATAATAAGAAGGCTAATAGACAATACTTTCTTGACATTCTTCCAACTTTTCTCACTTCCATCCCTTGGATTTGCCTTGGTGACTTTAATTGTATGCAATGCTCCGAGGATAAGAAGGGTGGCTTACCTCTAACTACGGTTGATGTTGCTCCTCTTAATAATTCCATCCTGCTTGCTCAGCTTCATGAAGTTCCAAAGACTGGTGTTTTTTACACTTGGAATAACTGTAGCAGATCAGGTAATAGAACCTTTTGTAAATTAGATCGTTCGTATTTTAATGCTGCTGCTTTCAATGCTTGGCCTTCTCTTCTGTCCTTTTTCCCAACTCCATCTCTATCTGATCATAGTCCTATAATTATGGATTGGGGAAACAGGAATATTATAGGTCCTTCTACATTTAAATTTTTTAATAGTTGGTTTGATGATCCAGAACTTTTTCCTTTGATTGCTAATATTTGGAACTCTCCCAAATATGGCAATCCTATGTTTATTCTTCAATCGAAGCTTAAAGATTGTAAAGCTTCTATTAAAGCTTGGTCATTAAATAAGTATGGTAAGGGTAACCTTCTTTCTACCAAACTTAGCACAGAACTTAATGATATACATATTCAATTGCAGAATGATCCCAGTAATGTAGTGTTTTCTAACAAAGTTAAGGAAATAACCAAAAGATTGAAAGTAGATATCAAAGCTGAGTTGCAAATGCTCCGTGAAAAAAATAAAATTCTCTGGGATATAGGAGGAGATAAAAACTCTAAAACCTTTCATAATTCTTTGAAATTTAAGAAGTCTGCTTCCATTATTCACATGATTAAAGATAGGCATGGTTTTGATGTTAACACTCATTCTGGTATTAAGCACTCCTTTCTTAATTATTACAAATTTCTTTTTTCTCATTCTGACTCTATTGCTAATCTTCATGTGCTAAATGATTTGCCTCTTAAGTCAATCTCTAATGAACAGGCCAATAGTCTAATCCAGTTAATTACCACAGATGAAATACATGATACCATTCTAAAAATGAAATCAAATAGTTCTCCTGGACCTGATGGTTTTTCTTCTATGTTTTTTCAGAAATGCTGGCATATTGTTAATCATGATTTTTGTAAAGCTATTCAACACTTTTTTAAATCCAATACCTTGTTGAATGGTATAAACCATACTAAACTTGCCCTTATTCCTAAAGTTAATCTCCTTCAATCAGTTTCTGAATTTAGGCCCATTGCTTGTTGCAATGTCATTTACAAATGTATAGCTAAAATTATCTCTTCCCGTATGAAAAATTGTCTTTCTGACTTAATTTCTCCTAATCAAAATGGTTTCGTTTCAGGGAGATCTATTACTGATAATATTTTACTCTCTCAAGAAATTATAAAAGGTTACAATAGGAAAAACATTTCCCCTAGGTGCTTCCTCCAACTGGATATACATAAAGCCTATGATTCTGTTAGTTGGGAAGCTATCATATCCATTATGTCCAGAATGAACTTTCCACTACCTTTCTTAGCTTGGATATATACTTGCATATCTATTGTTTATGTCTCTTTATCTCTCAATGGTGAGTCGTTTGGTTATTTCAAAACCCATAAAGGAATTAGACAAGGAGATCCTATCTCCTCTTCCCTTTTCATCTTAGTTATGGAAGTTCTTACTTCCTTGGTTAGTGTTGAATGCAATAATAAAAATATGGATTATCATCCTAAATGCCAAAAACATCATATTTCAACTCTTATGTTTGCTGATGATCTCCTTCTATTTACTAAACCAAATGTTAAATGAATCACTAGTGTTTTGTCTACCCTCCAAAAATTCAATCAGATGACAGGTCTATACACAAACAAAAGTAAATCTCATATTAATATTGCTGGGGTTTCTGATAATATTTACCAGAATATCCTTCAGATTTCTGGCCTTAATGCCATGGATCAAAATGCTATGTACCTTGGTGCTCCTATGTGTAAGTCCAGAATTTCAAATGCTCAATGCCTGCCATTATATGAAAAAATAACCAATAGACTCAAAAATTATAATGGTGCTAAATTATCCCAAGCAGGTAGGCTGGTCATTATTCAAAGTATTGCCACTGCTATGTGTGTATACTATTTTAAGTTTTTTATCATCCCTAATAAAATTATTAACATGTTAAATCGTGATTTCAATCATTTCATTTGGCATGGAAATATTTATTCCACTAAACTCATCCCAATTGCTTATAAGAAAATTACTTTACCTACTAAAATGGGTGGTCTTGGTATAATTAATCTTAAATTGTGGAACATAGCAACTACTTCCCACCATGTTAACAGACTGCTTAGTAATAATATGGGATTATGGGAGGTTTGGAATAGACAGTACAACCTTAAGGGTGGCAATTTTTGGACCATGGAGGTTAATAAAGATGCTACCTTCCTATGGAAAAGACTTATGTCGAATAGAAGACATTACCTGCCAATGGTTCAATGCAACATTATGAATTCCTTCTGGTATTCTCCATGGAGTGCTCCAGGAAAGATTCTGTCTCACATTACTGATAATAATCTCATTTATAATTCGGGTATTCCCCTTAATTCTAATGCTAATTCTTTTTTTATCAATGGGGTACTTCACTTGCCTCATGTTTGTTCGACTTCTCTGAACAACCTCTGGTCTTCCATTTCTGCCTCCTTTGAGAACATGGATCATGACAGGCTCAGGTGGAAAGGCAAACTTCACAGCATTTCATTGGTTTACAATGCCTTAGTTCAGAATCAAAACTCAGCTCCCTTTCCTTGGTATAATCGCATCTGGAAGTCGGGCTCGAAACAGAAGCACATATTTCTCATATGGAAATGCCTGATGAATGCAATTCATACTCAGGATAATCTCGTTAAAAAGCATTTAATCGATCATTCTCAATGCATTCTGTGCAATCATGCAGCTGAAAATGTGGGTCATTTGTTTTTCAATTGTCCTTTTTCCTACCATTTTTGGAAAGAAGTCCTTCAGCATATTCAAGAGAGACCTCCCCTCAGAAATTTCAAACGCGAATGGGTTCGTATCTTTCATTTAACCAAGTGGAAATCTTTGAAGTCTACTCGCATTCTCCAATATCTTAAGCTCACAATTGCAGTGATTTGGGAAGAAAGGAATTTGAGAAGATTTGAGCGGTGTTCGTCTTCTATTTCAGCGCTTATTTTTAAAATTTTGTCATGATGTTGTCATGCTGTAATTTTGGTAGTGGGGTTTATTTCCTCTGCTTAGTTTCTTTGTAACTGTTGTTTTGTTGGTTGATTAATAAAGAGTGGACTGGCCACTATAAAAATAGGCTGGCTTTGCCAAAAAATAAATAGACCATATACACCGTATATTAAGCGGAGGTTATTTAGTAAAAACATATACCGCGATAATTCCACCGTGAAGTGGAATTGGTATTATATATGTATTTGGAGTTGATTTCCCGCATTATATAGTGGATGAGACCCTATTGCGCCGCATAATAGCGGATAGTATTTTATAAATCCCATATACCGCGATAATTCCACCGTGAAGTGGAATTGGTATTGTGCTAACATCTGTGGATGCAGGGAACATGTTGGAGGGATCCAACTGGATTCCTCAAAAATTTGAATTTGTTTCATATGTTATGTGTTGATTATTTATAATCACTGTGTGATTATCTTTGTGATTGAAATTGTTGAAGGCTAAAATTTAACCGAATGTATTTTTGGTATCGTTGGATACTAGAAATTAATAAAATTGGATTTTTGGAAAATTATTTTTTAAGAATCGAATTAATTTAAAAGAAGGAATTTTAAAGTATAAAAAAAGTTGATTTTTGTAGTCTTATCGAATTTTTTCCGAAATATGGGAAAAGACTTTAATAAAGGGATTTTGAAGAACATTGTTAAAAGTTGAAGAATTTATTTAATTTTGGATTTTTAAATAGATTTGAAGAGATAAAGGAATTTATTTTAAAAAGGAAATAACTTTAGAAATTTATTTGATTTAAATTAATCAGATGATTAAATTGATCCTATCTATGGATGTTTGGATCATATTGGATGTTGAATTGTTTGACATCTCTGATATGTGATGCTTTGTGATATATCCTAATTTGTGTTGTGATCTATGATTTGTTTATCTATGATATTATATATCTGTGATCTGTGAATGAAAGATAAGCGTTATAGTTTATACCGCTTATCAATTATATTGTTATATTTGATCTGTGATGGTTGAATGTTGTTGCACTATTGTGTTAAACCCGTGGACTACACAATACACGCACAAATGTGGATTTCACGTGGAAATAGGTTAAGTCACAGATTTTTATCAATTTTGAAAAAATTGAATTTTTGAATCCAAAATAGTTTTGGAATTGAAATTGAAAGCTTTTTGAAATGAGTTTCAAAAATAAAAGTTATTTTAAATAACTTAATAAAATTGAAATTTAAATCATTTGATTTAAAAATTTGAATTCAATATTTTGAAATTGAATTCAATGAATTGGGAATTTTGGTTTAAAAGATTTTATAAGTATAAAAGGTGTTTATATGGGTTTTTAACCATTTAAAAAAAATATGGTTTTGGAAATTTAAATGTATATTCAAGTTTTATACTTGAATGGCTTTAAACTGTGTAATTGTAATCGTTTTTCCCAAAACGAAAACTATCTGTTTTCAAATATAATAGCTTTCATAAAAAGGAAAGATTTCCAATTTGTATCGAAATATTTCAAGTTGAAATGAAATTGTAAATAGTTTGGAAAAACTATGAATTAACCTTTGTGAAGATGATTAAACTTTATTTTGAAATCAAAGAAGATTTTAAATGGTGTATCTTTTATACTATAAAAGACTTGAATTGTTGACGCAGCGGATTAATCAAAACAATGTAGATCGATGAAAGTAGCGATCGATGGATTGGAAGATACTGAAATGCCCAAATTCGTTGATCCGAAGATACCGAATTCTAGCTATCCCGAACTCGTTGATCGCGCACGATACCGGGTTCAAAGATCTGCGATTCTTCACACGTTGATCTATTGCGCTAGATTCCATGAATCGGCTTCAGCTGTCGTTGAATCGAGCGCACTCGATTATCCGAGAGTGGAGATAGGAGATTACACTCGACTACCAATTTGGTGAAAGCACAAAGCTAACAAAGCAAAGTTTTATTTCCAATCAACTAAACTATTACAAATGGCACCACCGGCCTATTTATAGAAGTTACAAATCAAAACAAAAAAACCTGTACAACTCTTAGGTCGTCTCCGACTTAACAAAGACCACGACTCAACAAAGCACACGACCTAAAAGATACGACTTAACATAAGTCGGTGATGCCTCAACACTTGCGACTCAACAGTAGCGACTCAAAACAGATGACTTAAACCCAATGCGACCTACGACTTAACAAACAGAAAATACAAGCAGAAATACATCACTTAGGTCGTTGCCGACCTATCAACTTCTCACGACTCAACTTAGGTCGTACGCGACCTAAAACAAACGACTTACGACTTATACTCCAGTAGCAATCTATCTCAAGCGGCTTTGCAGAATCAGTGGTCTGGATTAAAGCGGCATAAGAATTCACGGCTTCATCTTCAACGACTTATCTCTTGTCTCGTTAGGTCGTTCACGACCTAACATTTCACCAATTTGCTCTGTTTTCTCATTGCGTAACTCGGTAGGTCGTTCAGGCGACTTAAGGGACTCGTTAACTCGCAAGTTTTCACCAAGTCGCTGCCGAGTTACACTAGGTCGTTGGGGCGACTTAAGGTCTTCGCTAAGTCGGTCACGACTTATGGCTACGTTAGGTCGGTTACGACTTATGTCTTCAATTTTATTAAGTCGGTCACGACTTATGTCTTCAACTTTGTTAAGTCGGTCACGACTTAAGCCTTGGAAACTTATAGCTTGGCCTGCATCATCCTCCCCTGATTGAAAGAAATTCGTCCTCGAATTTGCACTTTCCTCTTCCGCAATATGCTCATCCCCATGATAAGGTACGAGATGCTTAACATTGAATACGTCCGACGTGTACACACCCTCCGGCAGCTTCAATTTATAAGCATTTTCATTAATCCGCTTGATGATTTCTACAGGACCAATTTTTCGGGCTTTCAATTTGTTATAAGCGCCTATTGGAAAACGATCCTTTGTTAACACAGCATATACCATATCACCTTCATTAAACTCAACATTTCTTCGCTTCAAATCTGCATATCGTTTATACTTTTCATTTGCTTTTTCCAATCGTTCTTGAACGATTCTATGACACTCTGTCAATCCTTCAACAAAATCAGCAGCTCGCTTGACTGTCTTCTTTGGTTGTGGTATGACTGTTAACTCCAACGGCCCCTTTGGCAAACTAGAATATACAATCTGAAATGGACTGAAACCCGTACTACGGTTCACAGCATGATTATGAGCAAACTCCGCTTGACATAACTTCACATCCCAACTCTTCAGATTGTCTTGCACAAGACATCTCAACAAATTTCCCAATGATCTGTTCACAACCTCGGTCTGTCCATCCGTTTGCGGATGATAAGCACTACTGAATTTCAGCTTCGTTCCCACCATCTTCCACAAACTTAGCCAAAAATGACTTAGAAAATGAGTATCCCTATCCGACACAATAGATTCTGGCAATCCATGAAGTTGATAGATTTCTTTGAAAAATAACTGAGCAACATGAACAGCATCCGCCGTCTTCTTACAAGCAATAAAATGTGCCATTTTTGAAAATCGGTCAACTACCACATAAATGGAATCGTTTCCACGCTGTGTTCTCGGCAACCCCAACACAAAGTCCATACTCACATCAACCCATGGTTTAGTTGGTACAGGTAACGGCATATATAATCCCGCATTGGTCGCAGTTCCTTTCGAAACCTGACAGATATGACATCGCTCCACAAACCTTTCAACCTCTTTTCTCATTGATGGCCAAAAGTAAGACTGTGAAATCAACTGTATCGTACGGTCTCTCCCAACATGTCCTTCTTCATGTAGCTCTTTTACAATCTTCATTCTCAAACTACAATTAGGTATACATAATCGATTTCCCTTGAACAGAAAACCCTCTACCATCATAAACTCATCCGTCTCTCCCTTCTTCACTTTATCTACAAACTTCATAAAGTAAGAATCTTCAGCAAATAATTCTGGTAACACATCAAACCCTGTCACTTCGACCTTCATTGTAGTCAACACATGATTTCTTCTACTCAATGCATCCGCAACACGATTCGTCACTCCCGATTTGTGTTTCACAACAAATGTAAACTGTTGCAGATATGCAATCCATGATGCATGTCTCGCTGAAATCTTGTCTTGCCCTTGTAAATGCTGCAATGCCTCATGATCAGTATGCAGAACAAACTCTTTCTGAAATAGATAGTGTCTCCAGTGTTTAATAGCTTGCACAACAGCATAAAATTCCACGTCATATGTACTATATCTCATCTTTGCTCCTGATAACTTCTCACTAAAGTATGCAATAGGACATCCCCTCTGACTCAACACTCCTCCAATCCAAACCTTTGACGCATCAGTGTGTAGCTCAAACAACAACTGAAAATCTGGTAATTCTAGAATTGGTGCAAACGTCAAAAGTCCTTTGATTCGCTCAAAAGCAACCCCGGCTTCCTCCGTCCATGAAAACTGTTTACCCTTCATACAATCAGTCACAGGTGCCATCACACTACTAAAGTGTGGAATAAACCTTCGATAAAATGAAGCCAACCCGTGAAAACTACGAACTTCCATTATCGTCTTGGGTTGCGGCCAATCTCTGATAGCTTCAACTTTACATTGGTCAACCTGTATTCCTTCTTCCGACACAACATACCCCAGAAATAAAACACTCCTCGCCATAAAAACACACTTCTTTGTAGCCGCATAGAATTGTTCTTCACGAAGAATAATTAACACTTTCTTCAAATGTTGAACATGCTCTTCTGTACTAGCACTGTAGATTAGAATATCATCGAAGTAAACCACCACAAATTTCCCAATGTATGGTCTAAAAATCTGGTTCATCACCCTCATGAATGTACTCGGTGCATTTGATAGACCAAACGGCATTACCAGCCATTCATACAATCCTTCCCTCGTCTTGAATGCCGTCTTCCATTCGTCCCCTGGCCTAATGCGAATCTGATGATAACCGCTCTTCAAATCAATCTTAGAAAAGATTACGGACCCACTGATTTGATACAATAAATCATCAAGCCTCGTCATCGGAAATCTGTATCTGACTGTGATCTTATTCAATGCTCTACTATCTATGCACATCCTCCACGTTCCATCCTTTTTGGGTACCAATAAAGCTGGTACAGCACAAGGACTTAAACTCTCCTGCACACGCCCCTGTTCAAGCAATTCTTCCACCTGCCTCCTCAACTCTTCATGTTCCTTCGGACTCATTCGATAATGTGGTCTATGTGGCAATATTGCACCCGGAACCAGATCAATTTGATGTTGAATGTCTCTCAGTGGCGGTAACTCCTTCGGTAACTCATTTGGAAATACATCCTCAAATTCTTTCAAAACTGGCTTCGCTTCTTCTAGAATTTCAACCTCTTTACTGCTCTCTCGCCCAATCAACAAAAATACTTCCGGCTCTTCCTCAACCTCCTTAACAAACTCTTTCAAAGATAATAAAGTTTTCAGCTCTTCAATCTCTTCTGACTTACTTGCTCCTTGTTGTCTCTTCTTTGGAACTAAGATAATCTTCGTACCTTCAAACATAAAACTGTAGCTATTGGTCCGACCGTCATGCTATACTGCTCGATCATACTGCCATGGTCTTCCCAAAAGTAAGTGACAAACATCCATCTCTACTACATCACACCAAATCTCGTCTTTGTATTTCTTCCCAATAGAGAATGGAACACGAACTCGTCTATCCACTGTCACCTCTCCTCCTCTTCTCAACCATGCTAACTTGTATGGATTCGGATGCTTCTCTGTCTTCAACTTCAACTTTGTTACAGCCTCGGTTGAAATAATATTGTCACAGCTTCCGGCGTCAATCACAAATTTACACACCTTTCCCAGTATAGTGCATGTCGACTGAAAGATATTACTCCTCAACCAACTAGCTTCTTCCTGCTTCGGTGTCAAACATGATCTCCTCAGCATTAGATTACAACCTTCATCTCCTGAGGCAATATCCTGTTCATCCTCCTCAACTGGACTAGAATATTCTCCATCCTCATCTTCAATTTCAGCAATCATAGTTCGTTTCTTCGGCTTTGGACACTCGTTGCTTTTATGACCCAATTTCTGACAATTGTAACATTTGAAACCAGTGTTAACCTTTTCCTTCTCAGCCTCCTTCACCACTGGTCTACTGATAGGTTTAGAAACATTAGAACTCCCACTAACACCCTTCGCTTGATTGTTGGAATTAATAAACTCACCACCTCCTCGTCTTCCCTGTTTCTCCCAAGCCAACGCTTTCTGATGTGCTTCCGCTACAGATCTGGGATCAAACATGTTAACCATATCCTGAATCTGCATTCGCAACCCCCCAACAAATCTAGCTGTCAATTGTTCTTCTGTCTCCATAATATCATTCCTTGCAATCAGTTGATAAAATTCGTCAGCATAGTCATTCACAGATTTCGTCCCTTGTCTCAAGTTTTGCAATCTCTGATACATAAGCGACTGATAGTTATAAGGTAAGAATGTGGCTTTCATCATTTTCCTCATCTTTTCCCATGATTCAACCTTTGACTTCCCCATCCGTTCACGTGTAAGTTTGGTTTGCTGCCACCACGTCAAAGCTCTACCCCTCAACCTTGTAGCAACCAACTTCACCCTACGATGTTCTGGAACTTCCTTGAAGTCAAAAATCTCCTCAACATTAGCCACGCAATCTAGAAACTCCTCCGCTTGCATACCACCTTTGAATTCAGGAATTTCAGTCTTCATTCCCGACTCCCACTTGTGATCATACTCAGAGTAATTTCTTCCTTGTCCTTGTCCTCGTCCATGAACACTACCACCATCATACTCTTCTTCACAATCCGATGTATATCGATGTCGATCCTGACCACCAGCATCTCTACTACCACCATTTCTTCCACCAACATCCCTTCAATCTGCATTCCTCCGATTACGATCATTCACATTTCTATCTCGACTTTGATCATCATCAACACTTCTGTCTCGATTGGAATGTGGCGAGACTCTACTTTCCCCATGATTAGATTCAGGTGATACCCTTCTCCGATTCTGATTCATCTCTAACATCATCTTCTCTAATCGACCAATTCCTTCGTTAAGCTTTTCACTAAAGTTTTCATTGATTCTTTGCTCCATCTCATCAGCTTCTTCTCTTCGATACAATGCTTCAACGTTTTGATGTCTATTAGCTCTTCTAGGCGGCATGCTTGAATACTTCACAAACTCTACAATTCTCGCTTGGACTAAGCAAAAGATACCAAATGATGTATGGCCTAACTTCCCTTAGCTCGGCTCCGACTTATGCTAACTCGTCCACTTCAAAATTTCAACTCCTCTTCGGCGCGCAAACAACCACGGCCAAATTCAAACACTTCTCCAACTTTCGATCTAAATTGATATGGATCAAAATCTCCAACCTTGTTGCTAAAATATGATGAACACGACGAACACCACTTCAATACTTCAAAAAAAATTGCACGGCTCAATACTTCAAGCTCGGCTAACTCTTCAAACTTCTTCAAAATAATTGGCTCCAAGACTCGATTTAGCTATGATTGGCTAAACAAGCTCCGATACCAAAACTGACGCAGCGGATTAATCAAAACAATGTAGATCGATGAAAGTAGCGATCGATGGATTGGAAGATACTGAAATGCCCAAATTCGTCGATCCAAAGATACCGAATTCTAGCTATCCCGAACTCGTTGATCGCGCACGATACCGGGTTCAAAGATCTGCGATTCTTCACACGTTGATCTAGCGCGCTAGATTCCGTGAATCGGCTTCAGCTGTCATTGAATCGAGCACACTCGATTATCCGAGAGTGGAGATAGGAGATTACACTCGACTACCAATTTGGTGAAAGCACAAAGCTAACAAAACAAAGTTTTATTTCCAATCAACTAAACTATTACAAATGGCACCACCGGCCTATTTATAGAAGTTACAAATCAAAACAAAAAAATCTGTACAACTCTTAGGTCGTCTCCGACTTAACAAAGACCACGACTCAACAAAGCACACGACCTAAAAGATACGACTTAACATAAGTCGGTGATGACTCAACACTTGCGACTCAACAGTAGCGACTCAAAACAGACGACTCAAACCCAATGCGACCTACGACTTAACAAACAGAAAATACAAGTAGAAATACATCACTTAGGTCGTTGCCGACCTATCAAATTCTCACGACTCAACTTAGGTCGTACGCGACCTAAAACAAACGACTTACGACTTATACTCCAGTAGCGATCTATCTCAAGCGGCTTTGCAGAATCAGTGGTCTGGATTAAAGCGGCATAAGAATTCACGGCTTCAACTTCAACGACTTATCTCTTGTCTCGTTAGGTCGTTCACGACCTAACATTTCACCAATTTGCTCTGTTTTCTCATTGCGTAACTCGGTAGGTCGTTCAGGCGACTTAAGGGACTCGTTAACTCGCAAGTTTTCACCAAGTCGTTGCCGAGTTACACTAGGTCGTTGGGGCGACTTAAGGTCTTCGCTAAGTCGGTCACGACTTATGGCTACGTTAGGTCGGTTACGACTTATGTCTTCAATTTTATTAAGTCGGTCACGACTTATGTCTTCAACTTTGTTAAGTCGGTCACGACTTAAGCCTTGGAAACTTATAGCTGGGCCTGCATCAATTGTGAATAGTTTTGAAAGCTATAAATTAAATCTTAATTTAAAGATTTAATGGGTTAATCTAATTGAAGTGGAAATTGATTTGGAAATCTGTGAATGAATTTTTGTGAAACTGGGTAAACTTTGTGAAGTAAATCTCTTTGTTTAAAGATTTAAAATGGTAATTTGTTTAAACCATTTAAAGGAAAGGATTAGGGTAATAAGTTGTGACTTAATTGAAATCCCTATATCCATATGTTTTAAATATTGTGCTCACTATTCGGGTTAGTCGGGAAAAGACCTTTGTGTCATATAACCCATTCTGAATTAGTGATACGACGATATGGATCGTATTGAAGACTGGTGGTGAAGACCGGGTATTTGTGAAAATGATAGGATGACCTATCGATTGTCTCTGCACCGCTAGCTATGGTATAGAGATTTCCTTTGTGATGGAAAGTTTGATCAGGTTTGTGAATACCCGAATTGCAAGGGCTTCTTCGGAAGTGCCTTCGGTTCTGTTCGAACCTGGAACAGACTTGTATGGTTACATGTCTGACATTACATTTTGAGATATAAAACTGATTTCTTTCAAATACATTTCTGTTTGGTGGCGGAGAATTTATTCACTTAGCTTAACACCCTTCTCTGGGACGTACGAGCTCAGAGGTTATGTAGTTGAAATTTATCAGTGATATACTCCCAATTTGGTAGTGTGGCATGCTGAGTGTTGTTGTGTGATGATCATTTATTGATCATTTGTTGATCAAAGCGTGGCTTTGTGAAAAAGCGTAGCTTTGTGGACGAGACCTCATCGAGCCTCATAGACCGGAAATGGTCGAAACAGGAAAGATGCGGCAAGGTTTCAAGGGTAGCGCCCCTAGGGTATGACCATTCCTTCTGGAAAATGGTAGTATCATGGTATGGAGCTCAGATACTTACTCATGTAGACACACTATATTTACTACTGTGTGATGTGTTGGTGACGAGTGCTCGGATAAAGGTCCCAAAGGACCGGGGGTGGCATATCTCAGGATTACTACCCGGGAAGGGGGTAACCGGCCTTGTGTTAGCAGAGAGCAGGTTGTCTCTCGGGGCGTCCCGCCAGAGGCGTTCCTACGTGGCATAGGAAGTTCCTTAGCCTGACCATTTGTTGGCAATCCATCTTCCAATATGAACCTTGTACGGTATTAGTTATAGAACCTGCCATTTAATGTGGCAGCTATAGTAGGCATAGTATAATGGAACCTATGCTGGTTAAGATTAATATTATACTTTCGAAATGTTTTTTCTGCACTATGCACTAATAATAATAATATCGAATGATTTTGCGTAGTAAGCATGTTTGACTATCATAAGGAGAAATCTCCTCCAATTCTGCGTTTGCATTGTGTGTGTGGCGGGAGGCCTTATGGTAGTTTCATTTTCCAAAAGCATTGCGAATATTTCCACTTCCTTTGTTGTTGTTGTTTTAATGATAATAACTGTTTTAAGTTCTCACACCAGTCTCATGACTGACCTGGAGTTTATTGTTTTCTTCCTAAACTCTGGGTGCCCATAATTTTTCACACGGGCAGCCTAGAGTTATGTTATCAGGTCATTCTGGATTCAGGAGATGTTGTGGAGCTCATTGGCGAGCTGGATGGCGAAACGTAGCATTTGTATATGATATTATCTTTTCCGCTGTGTATTCTGTATATGGACAAGTTCATCTAACTGTCCAGTGTTGTGTTGTGTTATATATTGCTGTTGTAAACTCTGATGATGATCTAATGTATAAAATGATATAGTTCTTTGATTTAAAGATTATTCATTTATCTATTATATGTTGTTGCGCTGCGAATGTGAGATTCTGATATGGTTCTGTGTTTTTCCGTTGTTTCTTCTTTCCTTTTCTTCTGTCTTCTTCTACCTCTTCTTTTTCTCCATAACAATTCGGTTTTCCGGCATTTGATTGCTCGGCAGTTGATATAGTGGACGTATTAATGTCGACTTTCGAGCGTCGAAAAATCTCGTTCGTTACAATCTGACACTTGTTATTCTAACTCCCTCCTATTTACAACACCGTTGAGGAAGGAGTGATGACGATGATGGTACTTGAAGATGGCGTGATCAAAGCTTATGGTAATTATTGTTATTTATTTGTGATACTTTTTATTGTATTCATGACAGAATACTTTTGAAAAAAAATGATGTAACGGATTTTGTGAAGACTGTTTTGTCCTATATTATGACATTTGAATTTATTTTGAAATGAACGAGTACAATTTGCTATTATACATTATTACTTTCGCGGTGAGTTTTGAAAAAATAGTTATAGCTCTGTATTGTTATTACTTTGAACAATCAACATCCAGTTTTGAATCGGTCTAAGTTTCGATAAACCTTTTCTGGGTCAAAATTTAGACCTATTACGGGATGGATTATTTCACAATTGGTTTCAAATGTTTATCTTTTTTTAGTACTGATAGATGAATAGTACTAAGACATCATGATAGGTAAATCAAGCAAAAAATTTATTAAACAAAGCTATACAATATAGTTCAATGAGTAACAGCGTACCATTTGGAATTCATAGTAGAAATCACTCTTTTGATGACTCACTGACAGTCATTTTCATGTGCCTCCCAACATAAACCATGTTAGATCATGAATCACTTAGTTAAGCATTACATAAGAAAGGTTCTATATAGCACTTAAATAGTTGTGCACAGTGTGAAAGGCAGCTTGAGCTTTAGTGTGTATATGTGTGTACATGTTTAAGAATAATTGTAATAGCTTTGGTGTCACATTTTTTTGGTATCAACGTGAACTGTCAAAAACGTCCATCTATATATTATCAAATGTTAATCACTTAAAAATAGGATCTAATATTAAACTTCTTTAACAAATTCAAATGCCACTAAAAGTAGGATCTAACAATGAAACATGCTTTATAAATTCAAAACGCTTTTAAAAATAGAATTTATAATTAAACTTCATTTACAAATTCATAATATTTCTTTACAAATGTACAAATCTTAATATCACCTGAAAATAATATTTTTTGACTGATTTAAACATATACGATTTATAAGAAAATCAATTCACGCGCGCGCTTTGCGCCGTAATACTCGTATATATAATTGTTTAAAGTACACTATCTAAGAGAAGTCCAATGCTAGTTTTATAATAACTTAATTTATTATGTGATTGGGTTGTTTCATTTGAATTTGGTTATTTCATTGAATATTCTTTTTTTCCCTTTTTTTAATATCTGCGAGACATGGTTGAAGCCATGGAATGGCCACATGGGACAACCAACCATCCTTGAATTTTGTCACACTAGTTACATTCATTTATTTTTATTTATTTTTGTTTAATTATATTATGCTTTATTAATTCCAATATATATAAATTTGACATTGAAGTGCCAAATACTAGCACTAACAAAAATGTAACGAGTTCATAATTTAAGAGCACATTGCAACATTCAGTACATAAGACACGTGAATAGGTCTACAGAGCGGAGAAATGCTCATCAGCATTGGTATATTCTTACGTACTCAACTTCATAAATTGAATATTTCTCTGTCGGTAGTAAATAATGGTATTCGTAAATACACAAAAGTGTAACGAATCAGATAGTAACTTCAATAACGTTACTTATCCCTTTATAAGATTAGTCACAGCAGAAAGGCGTTACTAATTGTAAGCAATAGCAACGGTCTAAGCGTGGCAAGAAGTATAAAATAGTACGACAGTACAGAACCGTTACTAATGATATTTATATGAAATACCTAAATGTCCGAGTGCAGATAATATCTGTTTCCTTGAAACAATATTGCCCCCTTATACGCACCAAAGGATACGAGCAACTTGTCTCCCAGGATGAAACGGACCGGCTCCGATTGCTGTGCGGGCAGACGGAGGGACGATGAACTGAAGGAATTATATATCTGTGAACAGAGTTCTGAGAAGAGGGAAGAAGAAGAAGCAATTTTCTGTGTTTTTAATATCTGAGTTGCGGGCCCCTATATATAGGCGGGAGGAGGCGCCTATTCGGAGAGGTCGTGACTGTTCGAAAGGTTGCGACCCTTTAAACGGACAAACGCACGCGCACAGTCGCAACGGTCTAATTTCGAAGTTCAAAATTAACCGTTAAGCGCAACAAGCCCAAGTGGCAGACGTAGGCCCATCTAATCATGAGACCCCAAGAGCCCCAAGGCCCAAGGCCCAATCTTTGACATTTTAATATAATATGAAGGCCCAAAGCCCACATTCCCAATGCCTTCCCCACATCTCAAGTCTTCATGTCTTCTTCTTTTTCTTTTGCAATAACATGTTAATAGATAGTTTATATAGTGGTATTGGAACAAATATTCCACAATGTGGGACTTTGTTCCAATATACACAATACCAAACACTTATTTCCTCTTCACTAACAAATGCACTCATTCATTTTTGTCCAACAATCCCCCACATGAATGAGTAGTTGTTCATAGTTTTACGAGACATTTATTGTATCGGTTTAAAGTAGCACAAGGGCCTTGAACTTTCCTAGTGGTTACCTATTTGAATCACAGGCAAATCAGTAGACTTAGAAGGTCCTTGAACTGTAAGCCGTTTGTGTAATTCTAAGATAGATATCACGAGATAAATGTTTCTTATAATCCTTTGTTCTCTGTTTGTGTTCATTTTTGCCTTGAACACCTGCCTGGTATCATAAGTGCTTAGAGAATTAGGCCTATAATCCTCTTTGAAGCGGCGCCTTCGCACTTACGTAGGTGATTCTGTAAAGGGTATTCACAATTCCTCAAGTACAGACATCATTAAAAGTATCAATACTTATCCTATTTTCCAACAAATAATGCACTGACTTATCAAAGGAATGGTTTGAGTGTAACAGTGCTTTCAAGTTTCTCTTAAACTTAGTTGTCCCTTTGAACCTAGATCTTGGGATCTCCAGTCAACTAGGTGGGGTTTCCATTTTAGAAAAACTTTTATTCTATGGGCCTTAACCCCATTCCCATCGATAAGGTTTGAACTTTCTCTCTTGGCAAGCCTTTTGTTAGTGGATCCGCTATGTTATCTTTAGACCTTATGTAGTCTATAGTGATAACTCCATTAGAGAGAAGTTGTCTTATTGTCTTATGTCTACGACGAATATGCCTAGATTTACCATTGTATAATGTACTATTAGCTCTTCCAATAGCTGATTGACTATCACAATGTATACATATTGGAGGCACAGGTTTGCTCCAATTTGGAATATCTTCCAAGAAACTTCGAAGCCAGTCTGCTTCTTCTGCAGTCTTATCTAGTGCAATAAACTCTGATTCCATCGTAGATCTAGCTATACAAGTCTGTTTGGATGATTTCCATGATATTGCTCCATTTCCTAATGTGAACACATATCCGCTTGTAGACTTTGTATCATGTGATCCAGTTATCCAATTGGCATCACTTTATCCTTCCACTGTTGAAGGATAGTTTGTATAGTGTAGACCATAGTTCTGCGTATACTTTAGGTATCCTAGAACTCTGATTATCGCTTTCCAATGATGTTTACCAGGATTGCTGGTAAATCTACTCAGCTTACTTACAGCGTATGCGATATCTGGCCTAGTGCAGTTCATAACATACATGATACTTCCTAGTATACGAGAGTATTCAAGCTGGTAGATACCGTCACCAGTGTTCTTTACCCAATTCTGGGTCATATCTACTGGTGTTTTTGCAATAGTAATATTATATTGCTTGAATTTTTCAAGTATCTTGGCGATGTAATGTGATTGAGATAATGCATATCCTTGTGGTGTTCTCAAAATTTTAACACCCAATATCACATCAGCCAGTCCTAGGTCTTTCATATCGAATCTAGAGGATAACATATTCTTTGTAGATGTTATTATGGCCTTGTTATTACCTAGGATCAACAAGTCATCAACATAAAGACAAACAATGACATATCCAATATGTGCTTGTTTTACATAGACACATTTATCTGATTCATTTATTGTGAATCCGTTTGATAACATAGTTTCATCAAACTTCTTATGCCATTGTTTTGGAGCTTGTTTAAGGCCATAAAGCGATTTTACTAATTTGCACACTTTATTCTCATTTCCAAAGCTCATAAACCCTTCGGGTTGCTTCATATATATTTCTTCCTCTAGTTCACCATTCAAAAATGCAGTTTTAACATCCATTTGATGTATTTCTAAATCAAGTATGGATGCAATTGCAATAAACATCCTTATCGATGTTATCCTTGTTACTGGTGAATATGTATCAAAATAGTCCAGATCTTCCTTTTGTCTAAATCCTTGGACTACAAGACGAGCTTTGTACTTGTCTATTGAACCATCAGGTTTCAATTTCTTTTTGAATATCCATTTATTGCCTAAGGTTTTGCATCCTTGAGGTAAATCAACTAACTCCCATGTGTGGTTAGCCATGATGGATTCTATCTCACTGTTAATGGCCTCTTTCCAGTAAGGGGCATCGCTGGAGGACATAGCTTGTTTGTAGGTTAATGGATCATCTTCTAACATGAATGTGTAGAAATCTGGTCCAAAAGTTCTTGAGGTCCTTGACCTCTTGCTCCTTCTTGGTTCCTCTACTTGTTGATCAGCATTATCTTGCCGAAGGTTATTTTGTTTAGTATTCTCAAGAGAATCAGTGATTTCATCTTCCTTTGCTCTCTTCTGAACAGAATTGTCAGTACCCTGTTTTAAAGGGAATATATGTTCGAAAAATCTTGCATTTCTCGACTCGATGATGGTATTTTCATGAATATCATCAATTTCAGATTTGTGTACTAGAAATCGATAAGCAGCACTGTTTTGTGCATATCCAATGAATACACAATCGATTGTTTTTGGTCCAATTTTGACCTTCTTTGGTTTAGGTATCTCTACTTTGGCCAAACACCCCCACACTTTTAAGTATTTGTAGGATGGCGGTCTATTTTTCCAAAGTTCATGAGGAGACTTAGATGTTTTCTTTCGTGGTATTTTATTTAAAATATGATTTGCCGAAAGAATAGTTTCTCCCCAAAAATTATCTGGTAAGCCAGAACTGATTAGTAAAGCATTCATCATTTCTTTAAGAGTTCTATTTTTCCGTTCGGCTATACCGTTGGATTGAGGTGAATATGGTGCTGTAGTTTGGTGTATAATACCATGTTCAGCGCAGAATTCCTCAAAAGGAAATTCATATTCTCCTCCTCTATCACTTCTTAAAGCTTTAATTTTCTTATTGAGTTGATTCTCAACTTCGGCTTTATATTGTTTAAACATGTCGAATGCTTCATCCTTGCTTCTAAGGAGATACACATAACAATATCTAGTACAATCATCAATGAATGTAATGAAATACCTTTTTCCACCTCTAGTTTGACACATTTTCAAGTCACATACATCAGTGTGTATAAGGTCTAGAGGTTCAGTTTCTCGTTCAACATGATGAAACGAGGTTCTTGTCAATTTTGCTTCTGCACAAATTTGACATTTATAATTGGAGTCTATATCACATTTTGGTATGAATTCTAGATTAATCATTTTTCGCAGTGTATCAAAATTCACATGCCCTAATCTAGAATGCCATATATTAGAGGAGTCAGCAATATAAGCAGAAGATTCACTTTTATTCATATCATTATTTGGTACAATAGTGGTTACATTTGCTTTGAATAAACCATCACACACATATCCTCTTCCTACATACACTCCATTCTTTGATAATACAAACTTATCAGCCACAAAGGTTAATCTAAAACCATGCTTGCTAAGCAAGGACCCTGAAATCAGGTTCTTTCGAATGTCTGGAACATGGAGAACGTCACTTAAGGTAAGTTCCTTTCCAGAAGTTAGTTTCAGCACAACTTTTCCTTTGCCTTCTACCTTTGATGCAGATGAATTGCCCATGAAAAGTTGTTCATCGTCAGTTGTAGTTTTATAGGTCGTAAACATCCACTTATTAGCACATATGTGTCGAGTGGCTCCTGTGTCTACGAACCATTCCTTTGAGTTACCAACAAGGTTGCATTCTGATATTACTGCACATAAATCCATATCAGAAATGCCATCTGCAACTTCAGCCATATTTGCTTCCGATTTTTTCTTCTTGGGAGCGCGACATTCAACTGCTTTGTGCCCCTTCTTTCCACAGTTATGACAAGAACCCTGAAATTTCTTCTTCGACTTCTTAGGCGCATTTTCACGTTTTCTCTTGTTAGAGTTATCTGACTCAACAACATTTGCTTTGGCAGCCAAATTCGGAGAAATCTTTTTCTCGGAATTCCTATTATCTTCCTCAATCCGCAAACGAACTATGAGTTCTTCCATTGTCATTTCCTTACGCTTGTGCTTAAGGTAGTTTCTGAAGTCCTTCCAAGATGGAGGAAGTTTTTCAATGGTTACGGCGACTTGAAAAGATTCACTCAGTGTCATCCCTTCATCATGTAGTTGACGGATGATTACTTGTAATTCTTGAGTCTGGTTGATCACAGTCTTTGAATCTACCATTTTGAAGTCGAGAAATTTGCCAGCGATGAATTTCTTCATGCCTGCATCTTCAGTTTTGTACTTTCTATCCAAGACTGTCCAGAGTTCCTTGGATGTTGCAACAGTACAATAAACATTGTAGAGGCTATTATCCAGACCATTCAGAATATAGTTTTTACATATAAAATCTGAATTTTTCCAAACAGTTGCAGCCTCTACTTTGATTGCATCGGGTTCGAGTTCGCCAACTTCAGGAGCATCTTCGGTCAGATACTTGGCGAGCCCTAATGTTGTCAGATAGAACAACATCTTCTGTTGCCAACGCTTGAAATCTGTCCCATTGAATTTTTCTGGCCTTTCTCCATGAGACATTGCCATAGTTGGAACCAGAGCCGTAGGCTGAGCGTTTGTCACCGTCTGTGTTGGTGCAGCGTTATTGTTGCTATTTTGAGACATCGTTGTCTACAACAATACAATATTGTTTCAAGATTGTTATTCGTAAATACACAAAAGTGTAACGAATCAGATAGTAACTTCAATAACGTTACTTATCCCTTTATAAGATTAGTCACAGCAGAAAGGCGTTACTAATTGTAAGCAATAGCAACGGTCTAAGCGTGGCAAGAAGTATAAAATAGTACGACAGTACAGAACCGTTACTAATGATATTTGTATGAAATACCTAAATGTCCGAGTGCAGATAATATCTGTTTCCTTGAAACAATATTGCCCCCTTATACGCACCAAAGGATACGAGCAACTTGTCTCCCAGGATGAAACGGACCGGCTCCGATTGCTGTGCGGGCAGACGGAGGGACGACGAACTGAAGGAATTATATATCTGTGAACAGAGTTCTAAGAAGAGGGAAGAAGAAGAAGCAATTTTCTGTGTTTTTAATATCTGAGTTGCGGGCCCCTATATATAGGCGGGAGGAGGCGCCTATTCGGAGAGGTCGTGACTGTTCGAAAGGTTGCGACCCTTTAAACGGACAGACGCACGCGCACAGTCGCAACGGTCTAATTTCGAAGTTCAAAATTAACCGTTAAGCGCAACAAGCCCAAGTGGCAGACGTAGGCCCATCTAATCATGAGACCCCAAGAGCCCTAAGGCCCAAGGCCCAATCTTTGACATTTTAATATAATATGAAGATCCAAAGTCCACATGCCCAATGCCTTCCCCACATCTCAAGTCTTCATGTCTTCTTCTTTTTCTTTTGCAATAACATGTTAAGAGATAGTTTATATAGTGGTATTGGAACAAATATTCCACAATGTGGGACTTTGTTCCAATATACACAATACCAAACACTTATTTCCTCTTCACTAACAAATGCACTCATTCATTTTTGTCCAACAAATAATTTATTGTACTGCGTACACTATAACATAATGCTTTTGAAGAGCAGAGATGAAAAATGTCTTCATCGTGTCCATTAAATTATTAGACACTTGTTGCTTGGACTTGTATTTCCAGTAATTATTATTGAGAATCCAAAAATTTATTCATTATGCAATGATCTAAAGAAAAGAAAAGATACAACAGAATCTCATAATTTCTTAAATACAACAAACAGACATCAAGAACAATTAAATAGTGAGAGATTTTAAGATACGCGAATACGTCTTGGAGAATCCAGCCCGTTTCTCGAAAACTCCAAAGAATTCAGCTAAATCTGAAAAATATGTTCGGACTAACCCGAGCATTATAAGAAAACAACGTCGGGGTCAATCTAATAAAACTAGCGTGAGAAACTCAAATCACAAAGAATTTATTTATTTAACTTGTAAAACTCACTAAAGTCGAAGTGATCTCGTAAAACCACTCTGCAAATAAACACGGATGAGTTTTTATCTTACGATAACTAAAACATTTTCTAATATAAAGTCCAGTGACATTATAATAATGTCTAGAGTTTAAACTATCTTACAACCAAATAGCTATAATGTGGGTACGTGATCAAAGTAATAGATATACAATCAAAAAACCGAAGACGGTTACTAAAGAATGGATTGCAAATAACAGACTACCATCCGAAAGTTGTACACTTTTAGATAAAATGTACCGTGAGATCAAAAACCGATCATTAGTTACTCAAATAGTTGGGTTTCATCCTTGATTGAAGAGAAACGAATGTAGATCTTTGAACTCAAAAATCAAAATTTACATTTAAAATTCACGATTAGATCTGATCAGATCTTTTAAGCCGTTGGTTACTCAAGAGTTACTGGAATCTAAAGCTTGAAATCATTAAATGTGTAATTTATGTTTCAGAAATCGTTTTCAATAAGAAAAACAACCATACCCTCATTTTTAATGAATGAAATAAAGAGTACTTTATTAATCAAGTCAACTTCCACTTTTTATTCGGTAGACATTGCTTTTTTTGGGAACTTAATTGTGATGTCTCATTTGATTACCGTTTTAGTGTGGGTAATACAGAGCTAATGTGGTGCCTAATTTATAGTCATGATGCTGAAAACTGTAGCTCAACTTAAAATCAGTATGATATATCGCCAAATAATGAATTTCTAAACAAAAACAATGAAAAATTAGCTAAATAATCGACTTTGGACAAAATCACTACAGGATATGTGCATTGCACTTGTACAAAGATGCTAATTTTGTAATAGTTATTTCCAGACACATACGAAAATGAACAAATTCAGTATCTGCGAACCATTTTCCAATTTATTGATCTACTCAAATTTGCGTGCATAAATACAATAGAGATGGATGAATTTCACTGATTTGAATTTAACATTCATGTTACTTGCAAGTAATTTGGTAGATGAGAATAATGATCAAACAAATTTAAAAACAACACACTTCAGCATTCTATGCTGCTTCATTTTTATTTTGCTAATGTTAGTGCTGTAAGTTTTGTTCATATCTAATTAATATACAAAAGGAATATAAAAACAGTGTGCAGTAGCATTACCGATGTCGGATATAATCTGAGGGATTTGCACTGAATGTCCATATTTTTGATGTTGTTGTAAGAAAAGTCCCTATGATAATGAGTATGTAAATTAAGTACCTGTTTTTTCTAAATCAAAAATCGCAAATTATCTTGGGCTTTTCTTATAGAAAGTGTAAGTTAACTTGCGTTTTTTAAAAATTTCAAAAAAAATTCAAAATAAAAAACGCAAATTAGCTTGCGCTTTTCTTATAAAAAGTGCAAGTTAACTTGCGCTTTTCAAAAATTACAAAAATTTTAAAATTTTCAAAAAAATTTCAAACTAAAAAAACACAAACTAACTTGAACTTGCATTTTTCAAAAATTTCAAACAAAATTCAAAATAAAAGCTCTTTCCTGATAGAAAGCGCAGGTTAATTTGCGCTTTTCAAAAATTTTGAAAGTTTTAAAATTTTCAAAATTTAAAAAAAAAATTCAAAGTCTAAAAGTTGCAAGTTACCTTACGTTTTCTATCAGAAAAGTGCAAAACACCTTACGTTTTCTTTTTTTCAAAAAAATAGAGACTGAATTCACATATTCATATATACAGAGACTTTTCTTATAACAACATAAAAAATAAGGACCTGTAACTCTTTTCTTGATGGATTCATGCTGCCGAAAGTACACGTATTCGCAATTTCCTCGTTCTGTAAGTTCATTTTTTGCCTCTTAATGCTACAAAGAGGTAAAGGACCCTTGCCCATTGGTTATAAATCTATAAAAAAAAAAGGGAGTTGATGAGATTTCAAATTTTGATGGTGTAATACTGTTTATATCACATGCAAAATGTGGTGTGCGATCTGTTGCATACGTCCATTTCCTTGAGCATCTTAACAAGAAAAACGTATATAACAAACAAACACAGTACAAATAAATAATGAATCAAAGTTATATCGAGTCCATTGAGTGAGTGAGAAAACATTACACATTATGAGGCCATATGTTTAATTTCACGTAAAGGACGTAAGCAGCATTCACAAATTGTTGCACACCGACAGTGGCAATATAGTAAACCGAGTGTGGATCCAACAATAACCATAAGAAGGACCAAATCTGAGGGTGACAATGTGAAAGCTTGTGTGGTTAACACTGACTATATATAGACTATGGAACTGTGCTTCATCCCTATGTACCATGACTTTACGCCAAACACACAAGTCACTGCTGGCTATATCGATACGATCGTTGTCATCATAAAGAATGTTATAGTGGACAACCAGTCTGGAACAGTTGCATTGACCATTGTTTAAGATGCCGTTGGCAGAACCAAGTGCCCCGCTTGTGTTGGGGGTGGCGTCCGACGCGTCCGACCAGTCGGACGCCACAGTGGACGTTGGCCCAAGGAATGGCACGTTGGGCTGAACGATCAAATTTGGCCCATTTGCAATCTGAACGGATGTTTTAATGTTTTAATAATTGTAATTAATTTAAATTTAATTTTTTTTAAAAACATATAATATTAATCATTTGTGGAAATGAGGTCTTTTTGGAACGTTGTTTTTTACAAATTATTGATACATATTACTTATTAAAAACAAACAATAAATTAATTAATTACAAATCAATTGAATTAAAATCTAAACTTAAATATCTCGTTCAAATGTCCCGTTTGCAGCCGCAAACGCGGTCTCCATTCAACAATCTTCCCCATTCAACAATCTTCCCCGTTCAAATACTCTGTTTCGTTCGTCACAAATTGGCTCTAAGCTATTTCTATAATGTAAACAAGGAATCGTTACGCCACGCACGTTTCCCATTCAAAAAATGTTAGATTATAGGGACAGTTTGGCACAGGTCCCTAATAAGTTTCAAAATACAAAAAAACCCAGTAAAAAAAATTTGTAAATTAAGTTCCTAGAATTAAGTTACCGAATAATGGCATACACTTATGCAATTATTCAATACATTTATGCAATTATATAAAAAAATTGCAGACATTTCCACAATTTTTCATAGAAAAATAAAAAATTGTGAAAATTTCCGCAATTATTCGAAAAAAAATCGTGAAAATTTCCGCAATTTTTTCAAAAATTTGCGGAAATTTCCGCAATTATTCACCGAAAAAAATGCATAAATTTATGCAATTTTTGGATATAATTGCATAAATGTCTGTAATTATTCAGTGAATAATTACATAACTATATGCAATTACTTAGTAACTTAATTCTAGAGATTTAATTTACATACTTTTTTTTACTGTAGTTTTTGTGTATTTTGAAACTTATTAGGGACCTGAGTCTAACATTCACTATATTTAAATATTCGGCCCTTATGAGAGAGGAGAGAAATGCCGAATATTTAAATATAAACATGTGGTGTATATCAAGAGGCTACAAATGAAGCTAAACAAGGAAGGCTGCACATGCTAGCTTATACATACACATATACAAATGAAGCTAAATAAAGAAGACCGTGGATCCTAGCTCACACACATATACACACACGTCACTTAATTACTATGACATTCTTAAATATAGTTACAATCGTTGAATCGGAAGTGGATCGACCATAAGATAAGGGATCGCACGCTCTGGTGAAAAAAGGACGGAGATTGATGTAATTATGCCGTAGAATTTGATGAATTATAATTCAGAGCCAGATTGATTTTGATTAATTAAAAAAATGATAGTTCCATATATTTGAAAGGATGAGAAATGTGGAAGGACATGTTACTGATCATTCAATTCAACTTTAATCTCAACTATTATTGATTCTCCATTCATTTTTTTTAATATAATGCAATTATTAACCGTGCAACCAGTGCAATTTATACACATTAAGTTTGATGTAAAAAGTTTAAAAGGCTATTATAATGTTTTATGGTCATTAAAATTATTCATATTTAAATCTAAGTAATTGATACAGTTTTTTCTTCTTTAAATGTAATAACAGTCAAAATACATTATGTATGATGTGCAAAATTTTGCCACTGCTTCCCAATAAATCTTCTGTCCATTCCTGCATACACACACTGATGATGCCATTTTCCAGGTCCTTATAAAATATTAGTTTTCGTGTCCTACATATCAAATTACGCATGTTCACGTACATATACTAGTAGGATAATATCTCTGTCCATTATGATAGTGTAAAAGACGGTTTAGAATTAATTGGTCATCATGATTTTATCATGTGTGAGACTGTCGGTCATGTAATATATATGCATAGCAGCAAAAGAATGGTCGCATAAAACTAGAACTACTTTCATATTCTTTTAGAAATTAACCTATACAATCTGGTTACTGTGTTTGTTTTGCCTTTCCAGATTAATATATTAACTCTTATCATGTTATCATCTTGTTCAATAAATTAATATATTAAACATCTGTTTTAATTTCTGAACTAGTTTATAGTCTTAAAACATAATCAAAGTCGGGTTGAAGATTTTAGAGAGAACTAGTAAAAGAATGCTTCTAGTACTCTAGTTGGTTTTTGACAACATATATTTATTTATTTTAGTTGGTAAATAAAAATAAGTTTGATTTGATTTAATTAGATGTTGCACATGAGTTCATTATAAATTGAATTAAATCCTATCCAATCGGAAAATTTATTTCGATTGGAATCAATCCAAATTGAAAATCAAATCAAATTTCATTCAAATGTTAGAATTTCAACAGAGAATGATTTAGGTACACGGATCCTTATAATCAAAACCAATTGAATAGCTGATACTGGTACATGGAGAAGGAGTTTAACTTTCGAAATGTTTTAATTCAAACTTCAAACGTGCTATATTGTTTTCATGTTTTCATATATTTGTAATTAGTTAATTATCTTCTATGAATTTATATGTTTCAATAATACCAATTTAAAATTGTTTGAGAACATACTAGCTTATAATATATTTTTTTGTTCTTATCCCGCTGTTTGTTTTTCTATATAAGTACACGAGTCACCATAATTAAAAATTACGTGCATTGTCTATTTAGTTTAATTCAAAGAGCACAAAAAGATAACTGCATGCCACATTATATTCTATGCTTAATTTTAATTTCCCCTAATCTATGAGAAGAAGACAAGTTTATCACTTTCATTGACAAACTTCATATAGTTTACATAACTAAACATATTGAGGCAAAAAATATCTGTAATAGATAGTAAATTTAATAACTAGATGATGAAAATTAGACATTATGGACAATGTAACGAAAAAACTATTTTGAATACACATATATACATAGCAGTGCTTTTTATAAAATAAGATCTAATACCAAGCTGTGACGCCCCACCCCGAGACCCACATTAACAAAGAGCATTACGGAGTAATACTGTCTGTTAATGCATAGAATAAGGCTGGTTAGAAGCGACCATTCGTTAGCCACCGTAGTTTTGTGTTAAACATTTATTGAGTATGTCGATCCACTTGAGAAAGGTAAAAGAAAAAAAAATAGAGCACCCAATCTATAATTAATGATTTTCATATAAATAATTCCTAAATGTATCAATTAGACAAGTTTTACCATAAACAATAGCAAATATCTCAAATCCAATCCGAAAATGATTAGATTTAAAGGTCAGTCAGATTAAAATTTGAGAATCAATAATAAGTTGGATTTGCATGCAATCTTAGCTTTAATGATGGACCACGGGAGATTCAAATTTTGTATTACATAGAAATTCTAATAAAAACATAAATTACACATTAGATGTCGATCAAAATTTCTCTCTGAACGAATCTGATATGTTGTCTTCTATTTATTGCATTTTACTTTCTCCCACGTTTTGTTTATTGAATTCTATTTTCTCATCCAGCCGAGTAACTACAATTATCATATTTGTTTTAAAACATCAATAAAATGATAAATTCTATTTTCAGTTTTTAAATTACAAGTCAATTTACTTAACAATCAATGATAGCGTAGCAAAAAACACATTAACAATTTATATAATATAAGTTGTAGAAAATATATATTAAAGAGTTTCAGCAGTATCATTAGTAGTGCCAATCAATGTTAAAAAGTCATGCTAATCAACGATCTAGGTGAGGCCTACCGCGTCACATGACATTTAGACGTTAGTCCTAGTTGAACAGACTGCTTGAGTAGCTCTTAGTTTAGCACAAAGTAGTTAAAATCAGATTTGTATAGAAAAATATTATAGTAGCACCTAGGTCCAACAAAAAAACTATAGTGACCCATATTTTACGTATCGAAGGACCGTAAAATATCATTTTTCAAATATTTTTGAGGTTGTAGAACTGTATAACTTTGGAGGATGTCTACTAGGGATATATTCTACCCTCAGAATTTTACTGGACATTTTTAACCCTAAAATTCTTGTAAGGCATGTAACTTTTTTATGAGCTAAATTGGGGTTTGAAAGAACTTTCATTAGGTCAGGACCGTTTAGGTGATACGGCTGTTAGAAGTTCTGACTGATTTTGAATAGCTTAGTGGGTAATTAGTGGGTTAGTGGCTAAGCACAAAGTACCATTTTGGGCTTAGAGCCAAGTGGGGGCTGATGGGACTTTCTCTAGTCATTTCACACTTTCCAAAATAGTTTGAGAAGTCAACATTAACCTTCTCCGAGCCATAAACCACTCTAAAGCTTACTTTAAATAGCCAAGTCTTGTCAGTAAGAACGGGATTTTTAAGATTAGCACTTGATTTTGGAGATTTGCTGTTTAGAGGACCTTGTATTCCTAGCCACTATTATTCATCTTGGGCTTTCTTTGTATTTAGATGAGTGGTTAGAACTCCTCACTTACTAACTAAAGTCATTATATGCTTTAAATGATGTTTCTAAAATGATTTTTTGAATTCTAAAATAATAAACCATATATAAACACTCATGTTAATCATAAATGATTTTACAAGATTTTTATTTAAGGATCCAAACTAGTTTATGTGCTTTTATGAATACCCCATCTTCCTTACACTTAGATCTAGGATATGGTTTGGTATGTATATGCTGCTTGCTTTGTTTGGAGAAGTTATATATGTTGATGATTGTATGTATATGTTTTGTTTGGTTGAAAACGCCGAGGAATGATGACTTAAAAATAGGATTAACTAAGTTACAATTTTGTACCGACCTGTAAAATCTTACCCAAAGTTGATGCAAGTTCTATGGAGCGACAAAAGAGGCCCCAACATGGTACATTTAAAATTTCAATTCATTTTTTGCGACGACCGCCCCACACCACTAATACCCAATATACTTGTATAACGCACCGGGGAGGTACTCGATCAAGGTAAGACGATAACCAATGGTGTAAAGTAGTGGAAATTCAAATATAGAATTTGCAGAATATCTCACAGCGCACAGACAAAATAAAATTTGTAAAATAGAAAAAATAGCAATATAATTAAGTGAACCATAAATAAGAACATCATAGTGCAATATGTTCACAAATTATACAAAACTGAAACAGAAGAGCTTATACATACCATCTACAAAATAAACTTTATAACTTTCCCTAAAGTAACATGTATTAGTACAGCTCCACGGTACTGCACAGTGGAATATAAGTGATAGTAAGTTCCAAAGTATACATATATGAAAGTGTTGCCTCCTACTCGTACTCCGTACAGCCCCAGACGCTATTCAGACTTGTTATTCTTAATCTACCCATTTATGAGCATCCGAGATAATAAGAAGCAAAATTTAAATCTTAGGTCGAACAACAGTCTAGTTTAAGCGATACATCATCTCAAAATAGTATAAAAATTATATATGTTACATAGGGGAATAAGGTATGAAGAATCATACCTGACATGTCCCTACATGCAAAGAGTTAGCACATAATAGTCGATATAAGCTAATATACTATAATCATCATGTGAGTGTACTATAATGAAAGAGCAATGTCCACTATGTAGGTATACAGTTGAAAATACCTAAATCGTGTGATACCCTAGAGTGATAAGCAACCGTGACAAAAATAGCATCCCTAAACAATCCTCGATATCCCTCATGTGCATTGGATACATGCTAACTCATATGGCACAATCGTAATCGGGGGCTAAATCAAGTCTTGGCTTCTTTAGTGCTTGAATCCATGTCACTTCATAAGGCCTTGGACTAGACTCGCAAGCGTAAAGTCTAGCGTAATCCACAATCGTAAAATCTGGATGCAACCGTAATCCAGGTGGGCATCTCGACATACCCCTTCTGTATGAGCACATTAGAAAACTCTGATTTATCATTGATCCCTTTGTATGCATCCCCATAGTGGAACTCAATCAATATTCCATCCTGGCTATCACCAAAGTAGAGTACGATCGCAAATACTACTCACAAGTTCTTATCATTAAACTTATCCTTGTGGATCACCATCACAACACCCATCGTTGAGTCATCATCATTGGAATGCCTCTCGACCCCTATTGTAAGTCGTAGAGCGATCGTACTGAGGTTCCGAAGTCGTTGTCATGTCGACGCATTATGGCATCGTTTCACTAGTCACAAACCCTAAAGTCGCCTTGAGTCATCCTAAAGCCATTCGCCTTTGCTCAAGAACAAACTCCAAAAATCAAATTTTTTCCTGCGTCATTTCAAAGGAAGCCCGAAGTTCCTCTCCAAGAAGCCTGAACCAATCACCATGAATACTTAAAGCGGCCCAGAATTCACCATTCCATTTCCCCACCTAGAGTTTCCTAGGTTTGGTCATGAATCGAAGCCTCCCTTGTCTTGAAGCAAGGCCTGAAACTCCACACACACTACCCCCAAACAAGTTTCTTGAGTAGACCTCGAACACAACACCACATGATAGCATTTGCTATCTAGGTTTCCTTTACCACCGACCTGAGGCACACCACCACCGAACCCAGAGCACACCCCAAGCAGTCTACCATGGAACAAATGCCACCGAACAGAATTGCTACCGAACATAAATGTTATCGAACAGAAATGTTATTATTTCATCAAACTTCAATTTCACGTCGATTTCATCGTTACGCTCCATTCTTCGACCCATAACTACATTTCGCATACATCGATACGACTCTTATCAAAATCTGGTTCAATGCTCCCTACTTTTAATTCGCTTTGATGAGCATTTTTAATTATTCAAGCATATACATAAACACCATACACGCATCAACCAACATCCAAGCATATAACAAACCATTGCAACTATCATATAACGTATCAATGTAACATATATCAAGGCAGTCACACATCCAAATAACATGATTAGAACACCAAAAATCACTTTATCCATATATTTACTACAAGTAGGGTTTGCCTTTAAAAATGGATCCAAAACATGTTAAAACTTATGAATACATATATAATAAGGTGTGAGATGATAAATCACTCATCAAACCCTCTAAAATCCAAGTTTTGCATGCAAATCAAGGTGAATCCAAGAAGGAATAGCAAAAAACAAATTCTCTTCCCCAAAAATGTAGATTTGATGGCCTCTAACTAATCTCTTTGCTAATCTACCCTTAGTCTATGATTTAGACCTGATTTAGAGGAGAAAGGAGAAGATTTTCTTGAAGAAAGGGTTAATGGAGAGGATTAGGTCTATTTGGAAGATGGGAAAAAGGATTTGGGGAAGGTTATTTTAGCCTCTAATATTGTAAAACCCAAACTAGGCCAATAGGCCTATCCCTAATCTCACCATTTACTCATTAAGCTACTTCAAAAAACTATCATACTTCAAACGGTCACACCTCCTGGCCAGAAAATCTAAATAGCTACTATAACCACTATACAAAAAGAGAAACCGCCATATTGTTCTAATGGAAGTTGTCCTGGATATTAATTCTGCTTTACTCACCTTGATTCCAGTTAGTGCTTAAGCGTTCCATTCGAATTAAAATTAAATAAGCGTTTAATTTTAATCCAAATTCCTGCCAGCCCCAATAGACTCCACTCCCATTTCTATGTGTAGTATTTGCAGATATGAGTGCAACGCAACTTGTTTCATTTAATTCTGACATCGTATGAAGAAGATATAATATTTTTAAGATTAACAATTAATATAAATTAATTAATAAACTTAATGACAAACTTAAAACTAATATAACCTTATATATTAAGCCCAACCCGCTACTGTTCATCCCATCTTCCTCAATCCCCCTACTCCCTTCCTTCTCCAGTAAACCCATATACACGACACGATCGTGCACGTGCACGGGCCTCCCAAACCACCATTGACCAATTCGACATCACCCACATGACCGCCTCGCCGTCCTCATTCAATCGAACCCCTTCACCACAGCCCCACCTACCCAGATCGAAATGCAACCTGTGTGAGGAATGCAGAATATGGATCTTAAGGCTAGAATGAACACTAGAGGGGGGTGAATAGTGTTTAGAAGAAATTACTAAATCTTTTTGAGTTATTGTTGATTTGCACAAATGTATGTAATATTCAGACACAGATATAATCACAAATCAAACACAGATGCAGAAATAAAGTAAATGCAATAAAGGAAAGAACACACCGGATTTTATACTGGTTCGGAGTTACCCTACATGCAGTCCCGCACAACTAAGTACGAATTTCCTTTTAAAAGCAATTCAACAATTACAACCCTCGGTTTCAAGGCTATGAGGTACACCCTCCAGAATCACAATCCTCTGGGTAGAGATACTTGATTTCCGGGGCAACAAGTTCACCCAACTGATTTCCAAGGCTACAATCACACCTTTTCTCGCTTGATTGATTTCCAAGGCTACAATCACACCTTTTCTTGCTAGAAAGATTACAAAGAAGCCTATAACTCTGAATAGCACTGGGATCTTGTTGAGATAGTGATAGAGAATCAAACCAGAGATGATCTAGTTAGATTCAATGTTGATTTCGGCAGAGTGATGATAGGGTTTTGAATAAGAAAATGTGGAAGAAGAAGAGAAGTGAAAAACAGAAAATCTAATATGAAATTCGTTGAAACCAAATCCTATTTATAGAAGAACAACAGCCATGTCCATTCGTGAAAGGTTATGGCGAATAGACACTTCTTTTGAAATTCAAATTTTTGAATCTAACTGTCACTATGTCGACATGGGGTACTAGGGCATGTCGACATCCCAAAGCATTTTTTGAAAATTTGATTTTCTTTGAAAATAACATTTATCTTATATTAAAAACTATTTAAACTTTATAAATATACTTGACTATAGATAAAATACATAGATAAATATAGAGAATAATATATAAAAAAATTTACTATATATTAAAAGATAGTTTAAAACAAACGAAGTCTAAAACAAGAGTTTATTAAAAACAAAAACAAAGAATATTTTAAGGCTAAAACATCTTTTTGAAAATCATTTGAAAAGATAATTTTTAAGGCTAAAACATTTTGAAAAGCAGTTTTGAAAATAATTCTGAAGTAGTTTTGAAAATCATTTTGAAGTAGTTTTGCAAGCTTCTTCCTGCAGAATATCTCATCACATCAGGACTCGAGAACTTGTACAAAACCAGGATGTTCGTGGGTTTGTAAGCCACTTGTCGTGGGTTTGTAAGCTACTTGTCGTGGGTTTGTAAGCCACTAAAAAGGTAGAAATGGGTTCCATCCCAAAAGAAAAATGGAGTGAAGATTTCAGTGCTATTATGAAGTTTTAACATAATTCTAGACTCAATACTTATCTTGAAATCTTGAACTCTTGATAATCTTGATATTCTTGATATTCTTGATTTTCATGAGTCTTCAATCTTGATATCTTGAATCTCTATACTGTACAGTCTTCATTCTTGGTACCTGCATATACATATATATCTAAACTATAATGTTAGTATTTATATTTTATAATCTTATTCTAAGGTTGTTGTCATCAAAACCATCGTCTCAAGGACTAACAACCTGATGTTCCTCTATGAAAACACTGTAGCGATGCGAGTAGTAAATGATGATCGGACCTCACGATTTTATGCGCAGATATGTTATTTCCCACCACGAATCCAAATATGATCTCGAACAAGCCAATCGATGCTCCAAATTCCTAGAAACCCAAACCCTAGTTCTAGGTCTAAGCTCTGTACAATAGTCGAGCGCCCCAAACCTACAGCTACACCTCTCGAAAAGCATATCAGGTCGAAGGTTATGCTAAGACAAGATTTTTCAAATTGATTTGGGAATTTTTCATTTTGTATATGCTGAGATTTTTATTTTTGAACTCTCCATTTTTTTTTTCTTGCACTGCTTGAAATATAAAGAAAGGAGAAGCGTGTTTTAAAAGGAAAGAGGCGGTAGACCAGGTAGGGTGGTTGTAGGTCTGCGATGTGAAACCAGATATTTGTGAAGTCAAATCAATTTATATATTTATATTTATTTAAATCCAAAATATCTCGCTTATAATAACTTAAAATCTCGAACCCTTATCGAGGCGTGCCGCCAAGCATTCCTAATGTTATACCCCTATTACGAACGCAACGGAACAGATTTTGAGTCCCAATTCGGTCGTATGGAGAAGATAGCTTTTTGAACCCAATTATTATAATAAATTTTTCATATAGATTTCAACGCGTTTCCATCTATACGACCAACCGATAACTCCAAACGCTACAAAATTTGAATTTCGATAATAATATACTATTACGGATCCAATGGAACTGGTTTCGTCGAAATTTGAGACTGTGCCCCGGAAGGCTATTTCTATATGTTAATTTATACGAGTTATTTTTAAAATCGAGTAAATCACTTATAAATCCAATTTAAAAGTTTTATTATATTCCTTCATATTAATAGAAATTAAATAAGCCTTTGAAATTATTTTTATCTAGCTTAAAACTCAAGATTCCACTACCAATTATCCATTATTAAATTTCACAATTTAATTACCCAAATAAATCGTTATATTTGAAATTCAAGTTATTAGATCTATAAATTAACTTTTTACTATTTAAAACCAACTAAATATTTCAATTTCAAATAACCAAAATTCTGGGTCGTTATACACATTTTAATTAATTTCAATTTAACCAGATTTTCCAACGCATATATGTCTTAGCAATAAAAAAATATAAATGTATAATTTCACTCACACATTTTTAGCTTACCAATGGTTATTACTACAATACAAATAAGTGTTGGCAATTGAAATAAAGTGTTACAAAATGGCTGTTATGGTGTAGTGTTTAAGATGACAACTCATCCCGGGGGAGATAAAATGTATAAAGATATGAAGAGCATTTTCTATTGGTCTGGAACGAAGAGGAGAATAGCTGAGCTTGTTGCTAAGTACTTGACATGTCAGAAGATAAAGACTGAGCAAGGAAAGTTTGGAGGGTTACTGCTACATTTAGAGATTCCGATTTGAAAATGGGAACACATTTTGATTGACTTCGTGGAAGGATTGCCTAAGAGTCAGAGGGATAATGAAGCGATTTGGATTGTTGTAGATAGATGCACTATGAGTGCCCATTTTATTCCTATTAGGAACAATAGGACTGCAGCTTCTCTTGCAAAGATTTACATCAAGGTGATAGTCCGATTATATGGCATTCCAGTGGGCATTGTTAGTGATAGAGACCCCTTATCACTAGTGAGTTTTGAAATAATTTGCAAGAATCTTTGAGAACTTCATTGAATCTCAGCACAACTTACCACCCAAAGACAGTTGTTCGGACGAAAAGGGTTAATAGGATTTTGGAGGACTTGTTGAGGCTTGCATCTTGGAATTCGTAGGGCATTGGGAGAAGCACCAACCATTGGTTGAGTTTGCGTATAATAATAGCTATCAAGCGAGAATTGGTATGACCCCTTTTGAAGCACTTTATGGAAGGCCATGCAAATTACCAACTTTTTAGTGGGAAATCACCGATTTTTTTTTGCTTGAACCCGATTTGATCCGTGATGCCACCGAAAAAGTTGCATTGATTAGGAAACGAATGAAGGCAGTGCAAGATCACCAAAAATCTTATGCAAATAAGAGAAGGAAAAAGCATTTGTCAAAGTCTCCCATCTTAGAAAAGTTATTAGGTTTGGCAAGTTGGAAATTTTGACACTTAGATTTGTTGGGCCATTTCGAGTTTTGGAAAAGATAGGAAGGCTTGCTTACCGCGTTGAGCTTCCAGACTGATTGGTAGGAGTCCATGATGTTTATCATGTTTCTCACCTTAGGAAATGCCTGCATGGCACCGTCATTGTAGTAGAGCCTGATCAGTTGGGGATATAGAGACGGAGCCAATAACATCTCATGTCACTGCATGCATTATGGAGAAACGAACTAAGAGGCTTCACAACAAGGAAATTAGACTGATCCGAGTGCAATGGAGAGATAACCTGATGGAAAGCACATGGGAAACTTAAGAGAAGTTGAAGTTCGACTTGGGGGTTAAGAAATCGTTAACATTAACAATTAATGTTAAAAGAATAGTAAAGGAATTAAATAAAAAATGATACAAAAACTATTACGTTCCCAAAATAGGTGGAGGGATCGACCGTCGACCCCAACCGATCGACTGACACTGTTGATGGAGGCTAGGGTTTTCCTATTAACTAATGTTCCCGATTTATCCATTTAAATCTATTTTCATCCTACGGTTTAGGTATGTTTCAACGTCTATAATCGGACCCCACCCTCTTTGCATAAATTTAATTAGGAATTCAGGTAAGGATTCTATTTTGTTACAAATTATTCCTTTAATCTATTCTCTTCTCCTCCAACCTTTCTGAATCTAACAAAATTAATATACCAATCCCTTACTGTGTATATATCAAAATAAGAGCTCTGGAAAAAAGTGGTTTGGCGTTGCAAATCCATACAAGAAAGGCTAAGGATAATATGTAAGTAGAAACCTTAGTACTTATATTCCCATAATTGTTAGTATATTATGGATTTGAATATGCCTTAGGGGTATTAGGTTTACGAAAATAAAACAAAATGAAACACCCAAAATTCCTATAATTTGAAATGTCAATTCTTGTTGGAATTCTCAATTGTTCACATTAAATTGTTGGAATATGTAGTTTTAGCAGTTTTTGGTGATTTCAATTTCTATTCCACTCCATTTTGAATTCTAATTTGATTATTGTAACGCCCCACCCCGAGACCCACATTAACAAAGAGAATCACATAGTAATTCTTTCTGCTAATGCGGAGAATAGGGCTGGCTAAGCGCGACCAACTATAACCTTGTCTTAATTATCTACTGAACATGTCGACAAATGCTATCTACTTTTTTTCCACTCGAATGGATCGACATATTCAATAAATAATCAATACAGAGCTATAGATGACTATGGGATCTATCAGAACAAAACACCATAACTAAATGAATAACTCATCACAGAACAGTAACAGATATACATATACATACATATACAATGATACATCAATGTGGTATGACGACCACTCAATAAATACAAGCTAAGGGATAACAACTCAAATGCTACACAAAGGAAAAAATCATCTAAAGATGGAGACTCAAGATCCATAGGGAAGCGTCAAGCAATAGCAAGTCCAATAAAGAAGACTAAACTTGTAACAAACTCGGTCTGACCCGAGTGAAAACACACGGGTCAGGCTAGCTAAAATCATCAGTTAAACAGAATAATCGATAACGATAAGTAGGTGAAAGCTATGGTATCCTTTTTTCTTAAAGGATGCCATGCCCTAAACAGGGTTTCAACATCATAAGAAAGGACAACATCTCTTCTTGGCAAGTAGAAGAGATAATGACGATGTCATACTTAAGTGGCATAACTGACACTTAAGAAAATGGAACATCGGCGAGCAAAGCTTTAAAGATAAGACTCAATAAACATCGCTTTCGCCTCATATCATCGGCGGTATAAAGGAATATGGATAATGACTTCAAATGATTCAACTATCTTCTTAGAAGTGGTCGTCAATAAAACAATACATCAAAGGTACATATCCTTCATACATAGAATAAAACGCATATGGATGTGCCTCATCTCATCGACACATCCCAAGGATCATTCAAGGAAATATAAAACCCAATCATAAAAGAAGCATCATACTTATTCATACCTCATCTCATCAGTATGAATATAGATACGTCTCAAATCCATCAATAAAACTCATCATAAAAGATTCTTCATAATCATTTATACCTCATCTCATCGGTATAAATATATAAATACTTCTCAACTCCATCTTAACATCAAGTAGTCTATAAAATCATCAAATCATCAATCCATAATGCAAATAACTCAATCAAAGAGTAACATCATAAATGATTTCACCATATATGTATACATCTCATCTGGCACTAGGCTATCAATGTAATAATCATCTAAAGACGGTGAAGTCTAAAACATCAAAACTCAAAGAAATCTTGGATTGGCCAGATCCTCGATTGCATGCCGAAGCAATGCTACGCGCGCTACATCGTGACTAGTACTACTATTTGGTACCATAAACAACATGATGATCGGAGTCAAATAACATCTTAACATCGTGAATGACTATAGTCTATAACATCATAATGACTCCCAGTCATAAAGACCCGAGTTAATAACATCGTGATGATAGGAGTAGCAACTACATCGCGATGACTCCAATCGAGTACCCGTGGTCTGTAGTACTAGTAAACATCGTGAATGTGTCTCAACTTCTCGAATAGGAACACAATAGGTGTTAACGTACGTCCCATACCATACGTTCGCACCTAACGGTTTACTAGCCGTTAGTTGGTACCACACTAGTAAAACATCAAAAACATCATGAAAATATACTTTGCCTCATCTCATTGGTGAGTAAATACAATACCCTACTCGTCTCGTAATATTGACGAGTACTAATGGCATCGTGACTTGTCTCATCTCATCGATAAGTAAAAACTATCATAATACATCTCAACATCGTAAAATCATCATAAAGAAGCCTACCTCATCTCATCGGCAAGTAAAAATAACATCTAGATGGTTATTTATAACCATAATTCCAAATAGGAATTTCTAGCTCTTAATTCACTTCATTTCATCGGCGATTAAGAAATACATCTAAAAATGGTCATTCATTGAGTATACTCCTAAATTGGAGTTCTCGGACCATATAAACTACCCAGAATTTAATAACATCTTAAATCATCTCAAACAGTTCATCGAAAGGGTTTCGATCGTATAAGTCCGATATTAAGCGATATAGCAAATCCATGTGTCTCATACCACATGTTTTACTTTACCATTTAATTGCCTTTCTCATATGTCCGAAATTCATAAAAATAAGTAATTTTATTTATAAAATAATTTTATTAGAGAAAACAGGAATCTAAAACGATTTTCCGAAAACAATTATTAAAACCAATATTTGAAATTCCTTTATTGTAGGAAATAAATATATCTTTGTTTAGAAAAATAATTTAAAAAATTTACTATAAATAATAATTTGAAATTCCTATGTATTTCAAAAATGGTTTAATGAAAACCGTTCTTGAAAGCAATGAAAACTAAGAGAGGTATCTCAAAACCGATAACTTGAATTCAATACGAATTCAATTCAAATTTAACCCAAAATCAATTCAAATTCCATTTAAATTTGAATTTAAAATTCTCCAAATATAGCTAGCCCTATGTTAGGCATCATAGCTCTCAAAATATCTCAAAAACATCATCAAAACCGAAAGAGAATGAGAGCAAAAATGAACTAATACAATTTTAAGGTTAATGATTGTTGTTGCTGTCATTTTGCTCTCAGGATAGCAACATACAACCATAATTTCGACCAAGGAAACTTCAAAATTCTAGAAAACACAATAAATGAAACTTGTAGCTCATGATCTATGCTTTTCGGAACATCAAAAGTTATCAAATTCGGTTAGGAAACGAAAACGTTATGGCCAATTTCGTTTCAGTTTCAAACATAGAGCAAATATTAGTTTTGCTCTCGGGATAGCAGTAAAAAAGTTTGATTTTTACATAGCTAACCTCAAAATTACAGAAAACTCTATACATAAAAGTTGTAGTACATGATTTTTTCTTTCCGGAACATTAAAAACCATAGAATTCCAATCAAAAACGAGTAAGATATAGCTCAAACAATATCAGATTCAAACTCAGGAAATTCTGTCAAAGACAGAACTATACTTCTGTTTTCAAATCTGTTTCAGGTCAATCAAATGGTAAAATATCAAAATTTAACCTGAAGAGAAATTATTCCTTATTGAATCTAGTTTACAGCAAAAAAAATTGACCTAAATCGAATAAGAAACGAGTAACTTATGCCTAAAACATTTCTCAGGCCTGTGATTGTTGTTGCTGTCAATTTGCTCTCGGGACAACAACAAACAAGCATAATTTTGAGCAAGCAAACATCAAAATTTTGGCAAACTCAGAACGTAAAACTTATAGCTCATAATCTAAGCTTTCCAGAACATCTCATCGAATTTGGTTAGAAATGAAAGAGTTATGGCCCAAACAAAGTGGCTACCAGAAATCAGGAAACAAAGAGAATAACAACCAGAAAGAATAAGATATACAGTAAACGATTTTGCAATTTTTCTCACAGGAACTTTAATTTTATCTAGAAATTCATGAGCTTGTACTCACCTTATGAATTAGCAGCGAATTTGGATGGCAAGAAGCAAGCTTTGGCGACGGATTGGGGCTCTAAGCACCTATAGAAGCTAAAAAGAAGACATGCAAAACAAACCAAAATAAATTACAGACAACTCATCTTGATTCAAGGATTTTTGATGAAAACTTTTGGTATTGGATAGAGATTACCTTGTATAATCTTATTTAGGTGGATTTCTTCTTTAATTGCAGCAAATTAGAGTGGAAAATTGAATTTAGATGGAGGCTGCTATTTTTTTTCTTTTGTTGCTTACTGTAAACTTTTGCTCTTTGAGAAAGAAGAAGAAACAATGTACTGTGTTTCTTTTCTCACCAGAAGTTTCCAAATTTACTAATTGGATCCAAATACTAAACCAACAAGCCCAATACCAAATAAACTTAGTGAAATTCTAAGTACAAATGCACATATTAACTCATTTTAACAATATATGCCCAAATTTTCTCCTTTTTAACCAAATAAAATGTATATAACTAATTATATGAAAATAAAATTTGTTATTGGAACAAAATAAAATTTATTATAACAATAAAAAGTTATTTTTAACAGTAAAACCTTATTTTTAATAATATTACGCAATTTTCACAATTTTATTACAAATCACTATTTTTAATACAACAATTTTTACAAAAATTGTTTTCTTGTCAAATAAATTACAATAAATCATTTTAACACTTTTTAATCATCAAAATATTATTTTCAAATAATATTTCATCTTTTATTTTAATAAAACACATATTATCTTCATATTTCACATTTTAAATTCAATAAAAGATTAATATTGACAATATTTTCCAATATTGTTGTATTTACCCAAATAAAATTGCAATTTGATTATTTTTTACTCAAATTCTCAAAATAATGTTTTTAAAACTTTATATTCATTACTTTAGATTTATTTCAACAATTTAACATTGAAATACATCACCTAATTAACTTACTAGCTCCAAACTAATAAATACCCAATATTTCAAGTTATTCAAACCAAATACTTATCCAATTCATTTTTAAACACAATATTAAATTTTAATTTGCATTATAATTTAATATTAACGGTAATCTCCGAAATTCCGGGTTGTTACAGACTCCCCCCTTTACAAAATTGCGTCCTCGCAATTTCTAGAGGAAAAATGCTGTAAACAACACATCAATTTCATTAATCGAACAAAAGCTAGACAGGCAAGAGACGAAATTCCTCATCTCTTATTTAAGATGAAGGCAAAGAAAAAGAAAATTGCTTGGTTATTCTATAAATTTCCCCGAACATCCATATAGGGATAACCGGATTCTAGAAATTTTCCAAGCAACAACTCAAAATTTTGAAGGCACCTCACCTTCGAATAAGAATGCAAAGGTAAAAATACCTCGCAAAATCCATCAAAAGGGAAAGATCCTAATTTTTTTTGAATTAAGTTAAGATTTAGCATAACTTTACTCCAAAATCAAGTCATCAAAGAAATCATCAACCCACTTTTCCATATTTCACAACGGAAAAATCACATCGATAAGAAAATGAACATCAAGAAGGATAGAAAAACTCAAAAGAAGGTAGTTTCTTCAAGAGCCATCGACCTCAATGACCGCAATAATGCGAATCATTCGAGTATTGCACTAAGGCAATAGAAGCACAAAGAATCAAGTTACCCTATAAAGATGAGTATGAACACAATTTTATTTTTTTACTAGAAGAATACTTAAACTTTTAACATAGCTTCTCAATTAGAAGTAATTTTAATCCTATATTCTCTTACTTCATAAAGATTAATTTCCACAAACAATTCTTGTATGTCTAACCCAAAATAAAGTTTGAAATCTTATTCCAATTTTCTTCAACACTACATAAGTCATTCAAATAAAGCTTTAGGCTCCAATCTTTAAGGTATAAAATTTCCACTTCAATCTTATTAACTTTATTATCATGTCTGATTGTCTCATCCTAGCGTTTAGGAAATTCCTATCGATAACGTTGATCAAGCGCATCGACCAGAATTCTAAAACACTCGATGGACCACCCAACACGAAAGAAAATCATTTTCTATAAAAGAAATTCTTTCTTATAGTTCTCAATTCATTTCTTATCTCAAAAATTAGAAACACAAAAAGAAATCGTCGAGATATTCTCGGAATACTCGACTCAAAAGTTGATAGAATAACTAGAATGTTCGTCATTTTTCACGGTATAATGAACTACTAGGAGGATTACTCGAGTACGGGATATGGTATAAACCATGTTATCTACCATGACTCATAGTCTATGGAAGGCAACGCAAGGTCAAGCTAGAGTAATAGCCCAACACCTCTCATAGATCGAAAGAAGCCTATGAGTTATAAAATAAAAGCTAAGCATCCACTTCAAAAGAGAAGAAAGGACCCAAATACGAAGATCATTAATCCAAGCGAAATAATGTTATAATGCACATCCACACATGGATATCTAAGGGGGACGTCTCGAAGGATACCTGAAAGGCCTCAAACGAACAATTCAATCTATTTTCTCATTTCCTTAGTGAACGTTCTCGGGAAAGAATGACCGAAAAAGACTTAGGAGATGGAAATAAGGACAACACATCATTCGATTGACGGGTGGGTGACAAGCTCAAATGAACCCTAACAACGAAGTCATCAATATAAGAACTCGAGATATATCAACTCTATCTCGATACTCAAGAGTAAACTCAAAGGTTTCCGAATCATAATCAATATTCCAAAATCAGAAACACAAATCAAAAGAATTAGGATATCATAATGTAATATCCGATAAAACATCAAACGTGGTTTGGCAATACACTTGCCACTCCTCACAAACATCAAAAATTCCAGAAAAGATTCTGGACAGAAAACTTCTGTGCTTATTTGCACGAAAAGACTAACCATAAGGAATAAATCCCATGGTCCTCAAACATCAAATCGAATATTGCGGATTCTCTCAATCGAATTCGCAATTCCCAAAGATTACTCAAGATAAAACATCTAAAATCATCCACAACTTCTTCGACGCGGATGAGTGAGAAGGCTCAAATAGAATAATTCTGAAGAATTATTCTTAAGATAAGACATTAAAAGTTAATTTGGAATACTACGGAATAAATATATTCCTACGCCCCACGAATCAAAGAAGGACAAGAGCTCGAAGATAGGGGATTAGTAACACTCGTACTGTATTTGGATGTATCATTATACATGCTTCTATTCTGTGTTTATCATATTTTGTTCTGAAAACCCGCTCTGATACCAAAATGTAATGCCCCACCCCGAGACCCACATTAAAAAAGAGAATCACATAGTAATTCTGTCTGCTAATGCGAAGAATAGGGCTGGCTAAGGGCGACCAACTATAACATTGTCTTAATTATCTACTGAATATGTCGACAAATGTTATCTACTTTTTTTCAACTCGAATGGATCGACATATTCAATAAATAATCAATACAAAGCTATAGATGGCTATGGATCTATCAGAACAAAACACCATAACTAAATGAATAACTCATCACAGAACAGTAATAGATATACATATACATACATGTACAATGATACATCAATGTGGTATGACGACCACTTAATAAATACAAGTCAAGGGATAGCAACTCAAATGCTACCCAAAGGAACAAATCATCTAAAGATGGAGACTCAAGATCCATAGGGAAGCGTCAAGCAATAGCAAGTCCAATAAAGAAGACTAAACCTGTAACAAACTCGGTCTGATCCGAGTGAATTCACAACATCAGAATTGCCAATTTACAACAGTTATAACCATTACAAATCAAATTTATAACGCTTATAACCATTACAAATAGGTACGTGACAAAATCTATACAACATATTTCCCAACGGTTATAACCGTTGGGAATTTTCATATTCCCAATGGTTATAACCGTTGGTAAATAACGTATTTACCAACGGTTATAACCGTTGGGGGTTTTCTTATTCCCAATAGTTATAACCGTTGGTAAATAATGTATTTACCAACAGTTATAACTATTGGGGATTTTCATATTCCCAACAGTTATAACCATTGGTAAATAATGTATTTACCCACGGTTATAACCGTTGGTAAATATGTTACTAAAATACATCGTTTTCAATGGTTATAAACGTTAGTAACCATTTTGATTGATAACACTTAAAATTGTTGCAAATTTGGATTAGTTGAACCATATCATGTAACAACAAACATCAAACAAATTTCATTCAAAGATACAAATTCAAATTTATAGTAATAACAAACATGTAACCAAATTTCAAAACTGTAGCACAAAATTTCAAAACAAGCATCATACATACTAAATAATTCATATCAATTTTTCAAAGCTCATGATAACTTCGAATTTTCCTAGTACAAAACGTCTAAAAGCTTACAAACAACGTATGCGACTTTCCGGCCAAATTACAAATACTCCATCAACTAACTCGGCCAAATTTTATTTGCTTCTGATTTTTACTTTTCTTCTGTAGCTTCTATTAGAGCCTGCATATGCATAAACAATACTCAGTTTATAAAACAAATAGAAGGAAAGCTTCATTGTACTTGAAAATAGAATTGCATCAAATCTGATAATAAAAACTAAGTTCTTTGCTTAGTTAAAAATTGCGCTTTATAGCATAGTTTATAAACTGGGCTAATCTCAGTTTGTAACTGAGCTTCAACACTTAGTTTGTAACTGAGTAGTAAGCTCAGTAAAAAAAACTAAGGTTGCTCAGTTTATAGAAATTGAGCTAGCTAAGTTTTTATAAACTGAGCAAGCTCAGTTGATAAAAACTAAGCTTGCTCAGTTTATATAGAGCTCAACTTGCAAATTGAGCTATGCGCTTAGCACTGTACCATATGAAGTGGAAGCACAGTGGCACTGTTTGTTTTTGTTCCAAGCGTGAACAATTTTGACAGTCGTGGTGCTCATTTTATTTGAGAACATATTTTGTATGCCTTCATAATTAGATGCTAATAAAGAGAAAATAAATCAAAGGCAACATACCCAGTAAAATCAACATAAATATTCTAATAAAGATCACATTACGGGACAAACAGAATAATTTCAACCTTGAAGAATAACTGAGTGAAAAATCAATATAACTATAACAATATATATAGGACAATGAAAATGTTTTTTATTTGCTAAGGAAAAGTAACATTTATGGGATAGTGAAATATTTTAATAATGATTTTACTTGTAGATTGGACAAAGGAATAAGTTTGTATTGTTAATAACTACGGTACCATGTTAAAGAAAAGTAACATGAAATATCTATTGTTATTGTCCTAAAGTGAAGTTTGAAACAATTATCCATACTTGAAATTGCTATGATTTTGAGATGAATATCTATCCATCGAACGATGCTCAGATGATAAGATCATTTTAAAATAAATATTTTAGACAGATGAAGATGCAATAATAAACCCAACATCAGACTTACTATATATTGATTGCTTTGGATAACAATTTTATGTCAATGAAGATTTAAGGAGTAAATAATCAACTCGTCAGATTTTACAGGTACCTGTTACATCTGGACGACGATTTGTTAACCGGTATTTTCTGAAAACAACAGCAAAGGACGAACTGTCGATATCTACAATAGAATCATATACTATTTTAAATAATTATTATTTTAATCAATTTAATACATTTATTTATTATCAAATAAATAAATACCGTTTGCAACTTTATTTATATTAGAATCTCATGAATTATACTTTGAAAACTACTGAAACTTACACATATATAAGAATACATACATTTATACAAGAAGTAGAAATAGAGTGAATAATCAATACAGTAAGATATGAGATAATGTAAGAGTTGTTTGTATGGCAAACTAATAAAAAAAACTGGAAACATAAAATATATACAGTGGCATATGGATGGAAACTCACTTACAACCAGGATAAAGATTATTGTTGGAGTTATTATTGTGTATAGTTTTCATTACAATGAGTTTTCCATTTAAAAAATAAAGGGGACCTGGGAAACGCAATTGGCGAAGAGGAGAGAGAAATAAAGATGCACAGGCCAACAGCACTAGATTGGGTTAGTAAACTGCTACGTGTCTCTTTTTTACTTGTACCATAAGGAGGGACTACATACCTACAGCTAACATGTTACTATATCATTGTAAACTGTACGTCTTTCGTTGTCAAGTCAAATGTTAAAGGCCTCATCCTACACCTCACCTTTCTTTTGTCTAAAAGGGAGGCACCCATTTATATGTGCTCTTCTTTCTAAATAAATTTTACAGGATAACACAGAACGTAAATAGGAAATGAATTGTACCCTTTGAATTCATAGTCCTTGAAGAATAACTCTGATCAAAATAGTACATCTCCTTTTAAAAAGGTACAACTATACAAATTCGACAATTGCACCAGATATTTGTGTTAGCAAATCAACTTTCTCGATTTAGACAGTGGTTAATTTGTTCGTTGAAGACATGACAATAACAAAAAATAAGTATTAGTTTGTGATTGTTTCCTCTCTATATGTAGTCAAAACATAGAAATGTATGAAAATAGAACTAAATTGTCTAAACTCTTGTTTCTTGAATAGTGCCTAGCTTCATTGGATTCAATATTCAGTTAATTATAGAAGAAATAGAAGAGATGCAGACCATTTTTTTTGATGTAAGATGTAGAGAAATGAAAACCAATATAGAGTACTCCATTCATCCAATTTGCACATGCATAAAGCAACTGTTCCCGAGTACATACCAAGAACAATACTATCTTGCCTCCTTATCCTTATTCATACCTTAAAGTGAAGTACAACCTTAGCTTTTCATCAACAAAATGTACAAACTTAAAATGTTAATTACTTTTTCTTTCAGTTCTGGTGAAATAAGAAAACACTCTACGAAAGCTTCTATCAAATCTGAACTGCATAAGCGATCCTCACCATATTGAAAATCAACCGTTGTTAGCTTTGGACAAATGAACGGAAATTTACGCAGACCATCAGCAGATGTTTCCGATGAAACTGACATTTCATCAGCGTAAGATGTATCACAGAAACATTAGCGGTCATCTTCCATCATCAGTTTAAAAAAATGAAACAAATAGTAAAATTGTATTGAAATACAGTTATAGACAAACTTTGAATTCATTAGTTTTGTGAAAGTATTTTTGCCCAATTTACCCCATACTACTATAAAATCCAACAAATTCATTAGTTTAACAATGATTTTAATCTTGTTTCAAATATAATATCTTTAATTACGGTTTGTTTTATCAACTTTGATTCGAGTGCCAATTAAAACCCCAATTTAGTCGTATGTTTGGTCATGCTGAAATTTATGATAACAAAATACTTATTCCAATCCTAGTTTTCACAACAAAATACTAGGAGAAATCAAAGATTCCGTCTAGATGTAAAATTTCAAAAATAAAAAACAATTCAAAAGGACAATCTATTCATCTCAAAGTATGGTTGAACTAAAAAAAGAGCACGAGAAAATATAGACCAAAAAACAATTCATCATCAACATCAACCGGTAAGACCAATTTTTAGCCAAATGAAAGCATGATTTGGAAGTAAGGCTTCGTTTGTTTAAAATGCTGAATTCTGAATTCTGATTGTTGAATTTTGAATTCTGAATGCTGATCGATGAATTCTGAATGCTGATTGCTGAATTCTGAATAATCACTTACTTGTTTGTTTTTATTCAGCATTCAGAACAAAAAACAACATTCAGCATTCAGAACAAAAAAATAAGCACTAAAAAATTTCTTAATTGTTTTGTCTGAATAGATTACTTTATTCAGAACACTAATAAAAAACAAACAACATAGAAAGTTCTGATTTCAAATCGGAACTTGAATTCAGAACTTGCTATTGCTTGATGCTTCCCTATGGATCTTGAGTCTCCATCTTTAGATGATTTGTTCCTTTGTGTAGCATTTGAGTTGTTATCCCTTGGCTTGTATTTATTGAGTGGTCGTCATACCATATTGATGTATCATTGTATATGTATGTATATGTATATCTGTTACTGTTCTGTGATGAGTTATTCATTTAGTTATGGTGTTTTGTTCTGATAGATCCATAGTCATCTATAGCTCTGTATTGATTATTTATTGAATATGTCGATCCATTCGAGTGGAAAAAAAGTAGATAGCATTTGTCGACATGTTCAGTAGATAATTAAGACAAGGTTATAGTTGGTCGCGCTTAGCCAGCCCTATTCTCTGCATTAGCAGACAAAATTACTATGTGAGTCTCTTTGTTAATGTAGGTCTCGGGGTGGGGCGTTACAATTATAAAGTTTTAATTAAGGGATATGATGTAAAAGTATGAATTTGTTTGTAGTTTACACCATTTATTCCATATGAAAATAAAAGAGAAATCCCATTATTTAAATTCTTTGTAAAGAGGGGTTGAATAGAGATCGAAAACTTGAATAGCAATTTTGTTAATCTTCTTTTTGATTCGCGACATAACGAGTTAAAGGTGCAGCCGACTTAAGAGGAAGGCCGACTTAACAGCAGCCGATTTAAGGAAGCATACGACTTATAGAGTGTGCCGACTTAACAAGTGTGCCGGCTTAACAGGTTACCGAGTTAAGGAAGGCTCCGAGTTAAGGGGGGCTCCGACTTAACAGTTCGCGAGTTAAGGAACGGCTCCGACTCAAGGCTCTCACCGACTTAACCACTTAAGATCACCGACTTAACCATAGGACTGACCTAAAACACACCCACTTGAAGTAAGCACCGACTTAAGAAAGCTCCGACTTAAAAATCTACGAGATAAATAAGTCTCTGAGTTAAGACCTACGACATATGCTAAGTCGTTACCGACTTATGACTTAGCTCATTCTGGACATGTTCAAGAATAACCAGTGCAAGTGTTTTTATCTCGTCGCCGACTTAAGACCTACGACATACTCTAAGTCGGCTACGACTTAGAACTTAGAAGATTTTTTCTATATCAGATCATACTCTATAAATACCCCCCAACATCCAACAAGAAGGGGACTTTTGGCCATTCATTTCTTCAAGCGCCGTTACTCTGTCGAACTCTCCACTCATTCAGCAATCAAAGATCTTCAAGCATTCGAGACACTACAACAAGCTTCGAGAGGAATTCCTTACATCCAACATGGATTCATCGAGTTTCATCATCGAAGATTGAGCTAGTAGTCAAGATTGTTTCTTGTGATCAAATTGTACTGATTTCATAAGAGATTTGTATCGATTTGTAACCAGATTCAGTAATAAAGAGATTCAAAGTGGACGTAGGCTTAATCTCAAGCCGAACCACTATAAAGTGCTGTCTTTTACTGCTTTTCTGCTAGTTTACTGCTTAAATTCTGTTCCCGTCACACGGGTGGTGCTTTCACGATTCTATTACACACACCGGGTGTTAGCGTTCACTTTTTAACGTTAACATTTTGGTGCTTTCACTGAGAACCCAACTCAGGCTACTACTCACCATTGCTTCACAGAAGTTTGCTGAAAGAATTTCCTACAAAACCAGAAGTCTATCAGACATAATGGCTCCTGGAAGGAAACGAAAGTCTGTCAGAACTGATGATGACTGTGACAATACTGCCACTTCTCTCTCTCCAAATCAGGCAGCTCCAAGCGTCGGTGTGACGCGACAAGAGTTAGATGATGTTGTATCCGGACTGTACCAGCAGATTGAAACTCAGAATAACCTGATGATGGAAAAGCTGAATGCTCTATTTGGGGTGAATCAAAGACCAGTAAGTAATGAGGAAAACTTTGCTAATGATGCTCCCAATTCCGAGGGGAGAAATATTCCTCACGGGGGATCAGGTGCTGCTGAAGGGGAACCCCTCCAGGCTGAAGGATCCAGGCCGTCACCAGTTCTTCGTGAGCATTTACCTGGACAAACCCCCGAAAAGATGGTCGAGGTCTATTCTGCGAAATCTCTAAACAATGAGGAATATCTTTCTGGCATGATCAAGCAAATAATGAAAGAGAGCATGCAAAGAGATGAAGATGAGAGCGAATGGGGATTCGCACCGAGTAGAACTCCGTTTACCGAGAAGATTCTAAAGGCTGAATTTCCTAGAAAATTTGTTCCCCCCACCATTCCTGCTTATCGGGGAACAAGTGATCCAAATCAATTCTTGTATAAATACGACTGGCACATGACCGGCGCAAGAGCAACTGATGAAATAAAGTGCCGATATTTCCCAGTATATTTGGAAGGTGTAGCACTTCTCTGGTTTACCAAGCTTCCTGTCCGATCTGTAGATCAGTTTTCCGATCTGACCCGAAAATTCAAAGAGCAATTCAGGCTATACGCTTCAAAGGCAAAAGACATCATGTCATTGTCCAGTCTTGAACAGAATCCGGGAGAGCCTATTAAGTCATTCCTGAACCGCTTCAATATAGCTCTGGCAGAAGTCGATAACGCAGAGCCACGAATGATCTTGACCTATTTGATGCGTGCTATCGACAAATCGAGCGAATTTGGAAAATGGCTGAAGATGAAGGAGCCAAATTCGCTTGAGAAATTCTACAAAAAGGCTGACGAATTTATACGCCTAGAGAATCTTTCCGCATCAGCCAAAGTTGTGACAACAGTGGTGGAAAATAATGCTACAGTTCAAAGCAAGAAAGAACCTGCAAATCAGAAAAGGGAAAGTAATGGTGGGAAGAGGAAAAAAGTTCTCAAAAAGCCCCGCTTCCTTAAACCTTCAGACTTTACTCCTCTGACCGATACCCCGGAGAATATTTTCATCGCCACTAAGGATGCTGTTGAATTTCCAAAACCACCGGCCGTGAAAGTTGGGAAGAATGCTGTTCAAAGCGGAAGATTTTGCAAGTTTCACAACCAACCAGGGCATGATACCAATGAGTGCCGCCACTTGAAAAGCCTGATTGAAGAATTGTTAAGAGAGAATAAATTGCAGCAGTACGTCAAGAGGAATAGAAAAGACCCGTCTTCATCTAACCAGGGGCAACTACCCCCAGCTCATTCATCTGGTTCAGGAGAGAGGCCTGCTGAAAAGGAAAGACCTGTTATCAATATGATCACATGAGGACCTCATCCAGCTGGCAGGAGTTGGGGTGAGATGGAAAGGTATGCTAGAGCTTTGAAGTATGCTCCGACTAAAGAAAGTGTCTTGATCTTGGAAGATGCTGCACCTCTAAAGCAGCAGAAGACTTTTCACGATGATATTATGTTCAGAACCAGGGATTCTATTGATGTGGAAGCTCCTACTGAGGACCCTTTGGTTGTCTCTGTCGGTATTGGGCCGGCTATTGTCAGAAGAGTTCTGATTGATAGTGGTGCTTCGTGCAACATACTCTTTAAAAAGACATTTGACCAAATGAAAATTCCAATGACAGATGTACAAGCCTCTTCACACAAAATTGCCGGATTTACAGGAGAGCTGAAACAGCCAATTGGAACGGTGGACTTGTTTGTTGAAATGGGCGAAGGGTAGAAGAAGTTGGTTCGGAAGCAAACTTTTGTAATTGTTGATGGATTCTCCGCCTATAACGCTTTCTTGGGTCGGCCTACTCTTGCTGCTTTCAGGGCCGTCCTCGCTCCATGGTGCTTAACAATGAAATTTCCTACTGATAATGGGGTTGCTGTTTTTAAAGGAGATCAGAACGCAGGACGAGAATGTTATCTTGTAGAACTCCGAGAGGCCAGGAAAAGAGAAATGGGGAAAGATGCGGTAGCTCCGCTCCGCATCAAGGAACCAACCCTGTAGCAACTACGGAGTGGCCCCTGTACTGGCGAACACAGCAATGCAAGAAAAGAAATGGATCCCAGGAAAGCCAGTACATGGGAAAATAGAGTGGTACCCGTGGAGGTAACGGTACCAATATCTGTTGACTCGAAAGACCCAAACAAAGTACTCAATGTGGGTTCACAGCTAAACATAACAGTTCAAAACACGCTGATATCATTCTTAAAAGCCAATCTAGATGTGTTCGCTTGGTGTCACGCTGATATGTGTGGGATCTCCCCGGAAATTGCTGTACATACTCTGAACATTGATCCAAAATTCACGCCAGTGAAACAGAAAAGAAGAACTCAAGGCCCAGAAAGATCGACAGTACTAAAGGAAGAAGTCGATCGGCTCATGGAGAACGACTTTATCAGAAACTCCACTTATCCAAATTGGGTTTCAAATCCAGTATTGGTCAAGAAGGCAAATGGAAAGTGGAGAGTATGCATAGATTTCTCAGATTTAAACAAAGCATGCCCCAAAGATTGCTTCCCGCTGCCCAGAATTGATCAATTGGTGGATGGAACAGCTGGGCATGAGTTGTTATCATTTATGGATGCTTACTCCGGATACAATCAGATTATGATGCATGAGCCGAATCAGGAAGACACAAGCTTTATTACAGATGTGAGTCTCTACTGCTAAAAAGTTATGCCTTTCGGATTGAAAAATGCTGGGGCAACCTACCAGAGGCTCGTCAATGCAATGTTCAAGCCTCAGATTGGTAGAACCATGGAAGTCTATGTCGACGATATGTTGTAAAATCAAAGAAAGTTGTAGATCACATGGGACACTTGGAGGAAATGTTCGCAATTCTTCGAAAGTACAGAATGAAGCTCAATCCATTGAAATGTTCGTTCGGAGTAGAATCCGGGAAATTCTTGGGTTTCATTGTGAGCGCCAGGGGCATTGAAGCCAATCCTACTCAAATCACAGCTCTAAGGGAGGTCAAAGCCCCTAAAACAAAGAAAGAAATGCAAAGTCTCAATGGAAAAGTCGCTGCTCTGAGTCGCTTCATTTCCAAAGCCACAGACAAATGCATTCCCTTCTTTGACGCTCTAAAGAAAGGAAAGAAAAATTTTGAATGGACACCCGAATGCCAGAATGCTTTCGATGAACTAATTCATCATATGGAAACACCTCCGGTTCTCTCCAAGCTTACTGACGGTGAAGACCTTTTCATCTATTTAGCAATTTCATCTCACGCCCTCGGTGCAGCACTTGTACGGAAAGATATGAAAGTACAGCGTCCAGTCTATTACATCAGTAAACGGTTCACTGGGGCGGAGATGAATTATTCGAAGATAGAAAAGCTCGCCTATTGTTTGCTAATTGCTTCCAGGAAGTTGAGACCATACTTTCAAACTCATCCTATCAAGGTTCTTACTGATCAACCTCTAAAGCAAGTCATGTTCCGTCCTGAAACTTCGGGTCGTTTTTTGAAATGGAACATTGAACTTAGCCAGTATGACATCACTTACCACCCCCGAAGAGCAATCAACGGACAAGCTTTAGCAGATTTCATTGCGGAATCTACTGACAAAGGAGACAATAAGGAAGAAACAGCTGACTGCATTCCAATACAGTGGAAGTTATATGTTGACGGCTCAAGAAATGATTATTGTTCTGGGGCAGGGGTTGTACTTGAAACCCCCGAAGGACGATCATTATGTTATGCATTGAGACTGGAATTTCCTTCAACAAACAATGAAGCAGAATATGAAGCACTTATTGCCGGTTTAAAAATCGCCAAGGAACTAAACATCAAAGTGTTACAGATTTTCAGCGATTCTCAGCTTATTGTTTGCCAGGTGAAGAAAGAATTTCAAGCCAAAGGAGGAAATTTACCTGCATATTTGACAAAAACTTCCAAACTCCTCAATGATTTCGATCACTATTCAATAAGCCACATACCTCGAGAGGAAAATATGAAGGCAGATTCTCTAGCAAAGTACTCAAGTTCTGGAGAAGCTCAATTACTGGGATTAGTTCCTGTAGAAGTTCTGTCAGCTCCAAGCATTGATGAAATGGATGTTGATTGGATTATGGCTACGTCTCAAGAGCATGAATCATGGATGACTCCAATCAAAGAATACCTACTCAGTGGTTCCCTGCCAGAAAGTTCTAAGGAACGTCGAAAACTATTGAGGAAAGCGTCAAGGTATATAATTCAAGATGGCCGATTGTACAGACGGGGATTTTCAATGCCTCTGCTCCGATGTGTAACTAAGGAAGAAGCCAAGACAATTCTAGCCGAGATACACGGAGGAGAATGTGGGGATCATTCAGCTGGTCAAACTTTAGCCAAGAAAGTTCTCCGATATGGGTATTTCTGGCCTGACATTAACCGAGATGCTGCTATTTACTCTAGAAAGTGCGACAAATGTCAAAGATTTGCAAAAATCCCAAAAGCACCTTCCACCGTTCTCACACAGATGGTCAGCCCATGGCCATTCGCCATTTAGGGGATAAATCTAATCGGACCATTACCAGTTGCCAAATCAGGAATCAAATATGCTATCGTAGCCGTTGATTATTTCACCAAGTGGGCTGAAGCTGAACCTTTGGCCACCATTACTTCTAAAAAGATGATAAATTTTGTAACGAAAAATATCATTTGCAGATATGGTGTGCCACAGAAAATAATCACAGACAACGGTACTCAGTTTGAAAGTGAAGAGTTTCAGGATTTTTGCAAACAATTCAGAATTCGGAAAAGCTTCTCAGCAGTGGCTCATCCGCAGGCAAACGGGCAAGTGGAAGCAGTAAATAAAATCATCAAGTCAACCATCAAAAAGCAACTTGAAAGAGCAAAAGGTGGTTGGGTTGATAAGCTTCCATTAGCACTATGGGCATACAGGACTACTCACAAAACTGCAACTGGGCACACTCCATTTTCACTGGCATACGGATCAGAGGCAATGATTCCAGTGAAAGTAGAAGTTCCTTCACATAGAAGAGTTCATTTCAACGAAGCTGAAAATGAAAAGCTGCAACTTGAAGCACTTGATTTTCTTGATGAGAAAAGAGAAGAAGCTAGGCTCAGAGTTTCAGCTTATCAGCAAAGGATAGCCAGGCACTTCAACTCTAAAGTTCGCCAACGCAGCTTTGAGGTCGGGGACTTAGTTTTGAAAAGGATCATGACGGCAACTGGTGTGTTTGGACCAAACTGGGAAGGACCATATGCCATTGGCAGTAAACTTCTTGATGGCACTTTCAAACTCATAACTGTTGAAGGAGATCCAATTCCAAGAGCCTGGAACAGCAACCACTTACGTCCTTATTTTACTTGAAAGAAAAAGCTTTGTTCAAAATTGTAAAATAGTGATGAATGTATCAGTTGTATTGTAAAACATTGTAAATCAGTGTGAATGAATGAAAGCTATAAAGTGGATGTAGGCCCGATTCTTGGCCGAACCACTATAAATCTTGTGTTCTTTACTATTTCATAATTCCTGTTTTATTTCGATATGTAAATACTTTAAATGTATTGCTAAAATGTCGATTCAAAATTGCAGGACATTAAAACAAGGCTTGCTCATCACAAAGCCAAGCGACCTCTATAAATCACATGTTATGCAAATACCAAGCGACAAAAAATTCCAAATACAAATCCTATACAAGGAGAACTTCACATAAAAAGTTGGCGATTCCACTGTGGCAAACCTTTGTTAATTGGTTGAGATTGTCGATATGAACAGACATCCAACTAGATAACTTGCGTTTGTCCCGTGAAGTCGTTCAACAGTGAAGTCCACTTCTTCAAACACAGCAATGTAAGGAAAGAAGATGCGCTTGGAAACGATAATAAAAGATCGCTAATGAGCAGATGATGAGAGAACATTGCCAAGCAAACAAAGAAGCAGCCAAAAGGAGGTATGCCTCTCAATAAAAGGGCCAGTAAGAACCACCGAAGGGACACCTTCCCAAGCAGAAGGAACATGGCCCTTGCTAACTGATCATGATGCATCCGATCAGGCAGCTTGCGTCCGTCCCGTGGATCTACTTGCCCCTGAGACGCAACCTTCCTGGCACACCAACCAACCAACGCTCCTTCTCAAAGGTCAACAAAGCCCTCTAACGAGGCACGCCAAAAAATGAAAGTGCTTTCCTCAATCAAAAAAGATTGGTGGAACCACCGGAGGGGCACCTTCCCAAGCTGAAGGAACAGGGCCCTTGTTAGTTAATTGCGATCGTTTGTGCAAACGAACATCCAATCAAGCAACTTGCGTCCGCCCCGTGGATCCACTCAACCATGAGAAAGTAACTTCCAGGCAATCAAAAAGCCCTCTTCGGAGGCACAAGCCCTTTTCGGAGGCACAAGCCCTCTTCGGAGGCACATGACCTCTTCGGAGGCAAAAGGCCTTTCCCAAGGCACCACAAGCCCTCTTCGGAGGCACATGACCTCTTCGGAGGCAAAAGCCCTTTCCCAAGGCACCGCAAGCCCTCTTCGGAGGCACAAGCCCTTTTCGGAGGCACAAGTCCTTTTCGGAGGTACAAGACCTCTTCGGAGGCACAACTCTTTAAGAGGAGCCCTCTCCGGAGGCATGTTCCAAAATAGAATACTCGAACGAAAAGCCTTCTACAGAAGCACAGTTCAACTCTCAAAGGAAGGATTAACTTGTTCATATCAAAAAGTTCCTCCTAAAAAAGTTGAAATACTAAAAAATTCTTTCAGAAAAGTTCATCTCACTGCATAGGAAAATTCACTTTTTAACAAATAAAAGTGATCATCCCCGAAAGTTGAAGCATTCTTCAGAAAGAGAAAATAAAAACTCCTCTAAAGACTAGATATACTCTATTAAAAGCAGAATGATTCTTCCCTTAAAAGCAGAGTAATTATTCTCTGAAATAAGAGTATTAGTCTTGGAAAAGCTAGGAATATTGCAATGCACTTATGGTATGGGGGCAATACTATACAATTCAATTATATTAATAAAAGCAACATGCCACAAGTTCATTGCAATATCACGAAAAATAGATGTGGAATAAATGTATTCCCAAACACAGACAAAAAGTTTGTACAAGTAAAATGAATCGTTTATTCTACGCTAAAAAAGAGAAACAGATGCGTTCTCACATACACAAGAAGTTGTACAAGTAAAATTACTGTTTTATTTAGTACTATGAAAATTCTTTACATGTGCAGATATCTCAAAAAAGCAAAAGCAGGGACCGGTACCCGCACAATCTCCGGTCTATACATGTAAAAAGCAAAATAAGAAGTAGAAAGTCCAGCTTGTCACTCCTTCTTTTCGCCACCCTTGGAGCCTTTGCTTGGCCTAATAGTTAATTTCGGAATCAGATGTGGACGGGACGGAGAAGAAGGAGTGGTTGGGTCCTCTTCTGTTTTGTCTTCCCCAGTCGAAGCACTTCTCTTCTTCTTCCTTATGGCGCGCTTCCCCTTCCTCTTCGAAGAAGATTCGCTCCCTGGAGTAGCAAGCAATGTTGAAAGCTTCGGGTCATCATCTAGAGACCGCTCCGGGGTCTTCTCGATATCTTCAAAATCCTCCGCCTTCTGCTCCTGCGAAACAGCCGGATCGTCCAGGCCTTGAAGAGCTTCGATTTTTTCTGCCTGCGATCCCGGTTGGGAAGCAGAAGGAGGAGTAATCTGTGAAGATGGAGGGACAGCAACTGAAGGAGTGGAAACTTGTGCAGTGTTTGGTGCCTCCGCTGTAGAAGAAAAGAAGTTAAAATCAATATCTCCCAAAAAAAGAGAAGGTATCGGTTCACCAAAGTTTAAGTAACAAGTAAGAAGGTCATCAAACTCGGTTAAATCAAATAACTGGTTCATTGGGCCCGGGACGACGCCAAAATTACCTGGAGGAGTTGGCTTCGCAAGGTCAATCTCAAATTTCTCGGCTTCAGTATCGTCCGGTGCCTCATCCTCAGTGGGAGTGGTCGCAGTTTCTTGGGCAATTTTAGCTGGGAGTGAATAATGGGAGCCGGAATCCATAATGTTTACATCGGCCGAAGTGGAAGTATGAACAGGGGCAGTTAAAGGAGCTTCCTCTTTTGAAAGCTCTTCTCCCAGTGATTCAGCCCGTGCTTTAGCAAGCTGCTCCTTCCCTTTAACAAGAGCGGCGCGAGCCTCATCATCAAGATAGCGAGCCTCGAGTTCTGCTTCATCATAGCCGGCACCTTTAAACATATCAATTGCGGCTTCCCACACTTCAGCCAGAGTGATTTCATAATCAGGACCCAGAAAAGCAAGGCTCCCACGACCCAGAACGCTGTGTAAATAAAAGTCGAATAAGGTAGAGTTGATGTTTGCGTTCGTTGCCTCATGTGATTGCTCAGCCGCTTCTTTTTCGGCGACGGCAGCAACCCGACCAGTAATAGCCTCATCACGCTCTGTCTCAGCTTTAGCGAGTCGAGACTTTAGTAACTCAATCTCCACGTTCTGGGAGGTGACTTTTTCCCGCAGTTCGGCGTTTTCTGTGCGATATTTCTCAGTAATGTGCTGCTCAGCGGCAAGCTTCATTTCGCCATCTCTTTGTGCAGCATGTGCATCTCGCACTTGTTTCTGAAAGACTTCTTCTTTTTGAGTATGTGATGCAGAAGAAGAGGCGAGATTTTCCTTAAGCTGCTTAACTTCAGATTCAAGCCTTGCATTGTCATCCGCGATGTTCGTCATCTCCGCGTCATGTTGCTTGCACCATTTATCCCATTCAGCTTTATCATTCTCCAGAGTCAGCATGTTTTCAAGATTCATATGGTTGACTCTCTGGAGTTCATCAACAAGTTTCTGCCATTACGACATCCTCTCAATGTTAAGCCGAACTGCATCGAGACTTTTAAGCATGTCTTGCTTATCGATTGGGACCAAATCCAGGTCAAAACGCACTCCTTTTAAGCACCAGTTCGGAAACCGGCTTTGAAGTGTTGGAGGGCCGTCTTTAACCTGATATTGGGGCCTGCTGATGATTGTTTGGATATCGGTTTTCTTTAAAGGAGGAGAGCCGGCCGGAATATCAGAAGAAATGGGAGCGTTAGTCTTCTCAGAAATAACAGACGCGTCACTTGGCTTGGACCGTTTGCTCGATTCGTCAGTAATCTGAGTTTTTCCCTTATCATCATAAGACTTTCGCTTATAAGAATAGTCACTTCTGTGAGAAGAATCATATCGTTCAGCATCTTTTCTTCTCTGCTACTGATCATAATCCCGCTTCTCTTGCGCTTTCCTTCGAGCCCTTTCCTCATCTGTCTTGCTCGGGGCATCGAGATATTTCCTAAAGTTATAAGATCCACGGCCTCCATGGCACTGAAATGAGTCATAGTATGAGCCGGTACGTCCCATCGGAGAATCTGAAAACCGAAAAAGAAGTAAAGTTTAGAAAATTTCCAGAAAAAGAGGATAAATGCTTATAAGTGCTGAAAAATTCTAAGTGTGTGCGGCGTGCGAACTACGTGCGTCAAACTACAAACCACGCTTTAGTGCGGGAATGGAGACGACAGGTGTAGAAGGCGTCGAAGTTTGTTTCAAAGAGGAAGTCGCTTCAACGACAGGAGAGTTCGCTTTTGGAAGATTATCCTTGAAAAGCTCTTGAGAAGTTATCATTATGTCACTCAAGTCATCAAAGGTGTCATCATTATGATGCTCAGCAGAATTCTCCTTTTCAACTTCCACATCGGCTGATTTTTCAAAAATTCGAGGATTTTCTTCCTCTTCAATAATTGGAGCAAGCGCCGGTTTGCCGGACGTTCCCGCAACGCCAATAGAAGTAGAACACTTTACTAATGTAGTGTCTACAGTTGGCTCCTTTGAAGCCATATCTTCCGTTGAAGCTGGGGCATCTGATGTCTGCGCTGGAAGATTAGAAACTTCACGAGGCTGGGTAAAGTGAGAAGAGTGTAAAAGACCGAATTGATGTAAAAATTCGTCTGTCAATAGAAACTGGATACTCCTTTCCTCAACCGGCACCGCCATAAGCCTCTCAAAAGTCGCTTTGTGACCGGGATTTCTAGAAGGAGGAGGAAGTGCTGAAAAGAAAAGGGCAAAGTTAACACTCGATAACTCGAACTTCGACAAGTTCGAAAAAACATAAGAAACAGAGACAAATGATCTTACTCCCTACTCTCCAGATGGCGTAAAATCCTGGAGGACAGCGGACATAGAAAAACCGACTTAGGAAATTGTGAACACTGTCGGGGAGACCAACGATCAACTTACGATTTCTAACACTTCTCACAACTGTAATGGAAGGATGGTCTTTGTGCTTTGTAAATGTGCAAAGGAAGCGAATTTCTCCAAAATTGGGAAAACGGTCGAGCGTTCTCCTAAAAAGCACACACAGTCCCAGCAGGATGGCGTAGCCATTAGGGTGTAATTGAAAAGGGGAGATAGATAGTCGGAGAAGAAGTTCTCGAAGGCAGTCATTAAATGGGGGGATAGCTCCACTCGAGCACATTTGGCGGTTAACTGCGACAAAGCCATGGGGCGGTCTATCAGCGGTATCATCTATTCCAGGGAGCAAAGCGTCAGCTTCGGCAATGCCAAACTGGGTGCATAATTGACAAAAGGCTTTATGACTAAAAGAAGTAGGAGTCCTTTCTGGAGGATCGTTTAATGGAGTAGCGATTGGAAAAACTCCTCCAGCTGGTTCCAAATCTTCGTATTGAGATGTCATTCTACACAAGGAACTGGATGATCAAATATAAAGGTGCACGTTTCCTAAAAAATGTGAAGTGTTGTGCAGAACCAATGAAAATAACAAGTAAACACAACTGGAATTAAACTAGTCGACGACCGGTCGATTATGAAATTTCAGAACTTGTTAACATTTAAAATATAGTGTTAATGCAAACAAGTTAGTTTTATTTGACTATTACGATTTTGCTTTAATACTTCACTTGAATTGGTTATTGTATAACATTTTGTTCATGCAATTCTAATTTGATTTTTTCTTTATCAACTAATCTGTCATTCGATGTGGACAGTCAATGGCAGTATATTCGTCCCCGTGTTCTGCAAATGTTGTGATTAACAGTTTGTTGATTTGTAAGATAAACGTGGCATATGGGAATATTCAAACAGTTAAAATTAGACAGTTTGTTCCAGCATTTCAAGTCAAGAAATTCATATCAAAAGTATGGTCCAAGTTAAAGAATGCAAGTTCAAATATTTCACTAAGTCCTATCTCGTCTACGGCTTAAGGAACGAGCTACGAGTTGAGCCAAGACACCAGTCCTTTAATTCGTGCTATAATAAAGGATTTTAGGACAGAATGCAAAAATCACATGTCCTAGGTCGTTGACCGACTTACGACTTACGACCTACGTTAAGTCGTCAAGCGTTAAGAGGCAATTTCTGTTTATCACAAAAGCCTTAAGTCGTCCGTCTTTTCAATACGCCAATTCAACACTCTCCTAACCCATTAACCCGTTAACCCATTAACCTCTTCTTCAACCAAAAACTCTCGTTCCCTCAACACATTTAATCGACAGAGTCGCCATAAAATCGGTGTGATGTTATTTCATCACGAACCACGAGTCAGACAAGCTGAATCGCTGCAATCTGTCGCCTCAGATTGTCCAAGTCCAAGACAAATCGTCTCAAATCCATCGATAATCAATTGAAACGAAGATTGCAATGGAGCATGACATAAGAAGAATAGGTCAGAAATGGGATTTGCGATTCAGTGACAGTCAAAGATTGAATGGGGAAGCCGATTTCACTTACGCAATATGATGACGAGAGTAACTGGTAATCGAGTAATTGATTTCGTCTTCAAGGATTTCGAATGCTTGTTAATGGCGGAATGAAGTAACGAGAGCAGGTGAAGGAAAAGAAGGGACGGCTTAAACTATTTATATACTGGGGCAGTAGAAGATGAACCGGTACATACGAGTTACGACCTATGACTCATCTTAAGTCGTCCACAGAGCGAGCTAGGGGAATCGAAGCACACGACCTACGACTTAGGCGTGTACTTCGAGGGGCAAATGTTAATCTTCTTTTTGATTCGCGACATAACGAGTTAAAGGTGCAGCCAACTTAAGAGGAAGGCCAACTTAACAGCAGCCGATTTAAGGAAGCATACGACTTATAGAGTGTGCCGACTTAACAAGTGTGCCGGCTTAACAGGTTACCGAGTTAAGGAAGGCTCCGAGTTAAGGGGGGCTCCGACTTAACAGTTCGCGAGTTAAGGAACGGCTCCGACTCAAGGCTCTCACCGACTTAACCACTTAAGATCTCCGACTTAACCATAGGACTGACCTAAAACACACCCACTTGAAGTAAGCTCCAACTTAAGAAAGCTCCGACTTAAAAATCTACGAGATAAATAAGTCTCCGAGTTAAGACCTACGACATATGCTAAGTCGTTACCGACTTATGACTTAGCTCATTCTGGACATGTTCAAGAATAACCAGTGCAAGTGTTTTTATCTCGTCGCCGACTTAAGACCTACGACATACTCTAAGTCGTCTACGACTTAGAACTTAGAAGATTTTTTCTGTATCAGATCATACCCTATAAATACCCCCCAACATCCAACAAGAAGGGGGCTTTTGGCCATTCATTTCTTCAAGCACCGTTACTCTGTCGAACTCTCCACTCATTCAGCAATCAAAGATCTTCAAGCATTCGAGACACTACAACAAGCTTCGAGAGGAATTCCTTACATCCAACACGGATTCATCGAGTTTCATCATCGAAGATTGAGCTAGTAGTCAAGATTGTTTCTTGTGATCAAATTGTACTGATTTCATAAGAGATTTGTATCGATTTGTAACCAGATTCAGTAATAAAGAGATTCAAAGTGGACGTAGGCTTAATCTCAAGCCGAACCACTATAAAGTGCTGTCTTTTACTGCTTTTCTGCTAGTTTACTGCTTAAATTCTGTTCCCGTCACACGGGTGGTGCTTTCACGATTCTATTACACACACCGGGTGTTAGCGTTCACTTTTTAACGTTAACAAATTTCTATTTTTGAGATTATTCCCTGATTTGATGTGATAGATTGAGTTGAGCTTTTTACTATGTACAGGTCTGTATATTGCAGTTTTTGGATATGAATGTTGAATCCTTTATTAAGGATATTGAAATCCACTGTAATGAAAATTGGAATTTTGGCACCGTTGGTAATATGGAAAAGGGCTTGTATTATTATTATTAAAAAGAAATTGACATTTTAGCGTGAGTTAGGGTGAAATCTCCCCACGCATAGAAAATAATAGTTGGATAATTATTTATATATTAATTACCATAAACAACATACAATTATAACATATAATTCCATAGTTAATTGGGTAATAGTTATCATTAAACCCCTTTAGGAAGGTAATTTATTTAAGAGGGAATTCTTATATAGCCTAATTAAAGGACACGGTGAAGTGTGCGATAATATATTAAGAGTGTTGTAAAATATGACTAAGTCGTAAGTGGTGTGAGGTCAGTCAAAAGACATGCGGAAGTTTTCCCAACTAATCTGGCTACCAACAGTGTGGCCTTGGGGCTGATGTAAGACATTATCTACGATAAGTAAATGCGATGACGCGAAGTTAGTCCCAGTTATGTAGGGTAAATCAGCCCATTTAATCTGGCTACCAATACCTACGAATAGTCGGGCTAATGTGAGACGTCACTGTAGGTATGAGTCATAAGACGAAGGACCTGCTTCAAGGTTTTAGAAGGTGTTAAGTGGTTGCTTGAGGGTTCGCCTTTCTCCCCAAATGAAGTATTAAATGGTCGAGATTGAGTATAGGCACGGTTAAGGATATCTTAGAAAGGTCTGCTACAATAAGAAGTATTAAGTGACCAATGAGATTTCCATGCAAATTAGCTATATATATGCTTATGTGGAGTCCGCCTTTGGAGTATGTATTAAATAATTAGGGTCTACCTCAATTGAAGCCTGAAATGGTCAGAGTTTGCCTATTTTTCATTAAAAGGTATTAAGCGGCTTGGGCTATATCTTTCGCATAATTAGACATTTATGATGTTGGTTATATTTTATAGGATTGGGAAACCTGCTTCGGGAATGGAAGGCATTAAGTGGTTGTTTGAGGGCTCGCCTCCTTTCCTTATATGAAGTATTAAGTGGTTTTAGAATATGTAGAGATATTGCTATTTCGACATATCCTGCTTAAGTACTAAAATAATAAGGCTCGAGGTTTTTATTCATCTGACACTTGTTGTTCTAACTCCCTCCTATTTACAACGCCGGTTAAGGAAGGAGTCACGATGATGATGATACTTGAAGATGGCGTGAGCAAAGTTTATGGTAATTATTGTTATTTATTTGTGATGCTTTTTATTGTATCCATGACAAAATACTTTTGAAAAAAATAATAATGTAACGGTTTTGTGAAGACTACGTTTTGTCCTATATTATGACATTTGAATTTATTTTGAATTTAATGAGTACAATTTGCTATTATACACTATTAGTTTCGTTGTGAGTTTTGAAAGAATAGTCATAGCTCTGTATTGTTATTACTTTTAACAACCAACTGTCAGTTTTGAATCGGTCTAAGTTACGATTAGCCTTTTCTGGGTCAGAATTTAGGCCTATTTCGGGACGGGTTATTTCACATTCGATATCAAATGTTTATCTTTTTTAGTACTGATAGATGAATAGTACTAGGACATCATAATAGGTAAATCAAGCTAGAAATTTATTAAACAAAGCTGTAAAATATAGTAATGAGTAACAGCGTACCATTTGGAATTCATAGTAGAAATCACTCTTTTGATGACTCACTGACAGTCATTTTCATGTGCCTCCCAACATAAACCATGTTAGATGATGATGCAGTTAGTTAAACGTTACACAAGAAAGTAACAACATAGCACATAAATAGTTGTGCACAGAGTAAAAGGCAGCTTGAGCCTTAGTGTGTATATGTGTATGTATATCTTTAAAATAGTTGTAATAGTTTGGTGTCATATTTTTTTGGTATAAACGTGAACTGTCAAAAACGCCCACCTTTATATTATCTAATCTTAGTCACTCAAAAATATGATCTAATATTAAACTTCTTTAACAAATTCAAAAGCCAATAAAAGTAGGATATAACAATGAAACATGCTTTACAAATTCAAAACGTTTCTAAAAATAGAATTTAAAATTAAACTACATTTACAAATTCAAAATATTTCTTTAAAAATGTACAAATCTTAATATCACTTGAAAATAAAAAATCTTTTTTTTTGACTGAGTTAAACATATACGATTTATAAGAAAAACAATTCACGCGCGAAGCGCTTGCTGTAACACTCGTATGTATAATTGTTTAAAATACATGTACCTAAGAGCAGTCCAATGCTAGTTTTGTAATAAATTAATTTATCATGTGATTGGGTTGTTTTATTTGAATTTGGTTATTTCATTGAATATTCTTTTTTGTTCCTTTTTTTAATATATGTTGGACATGGTTGAAGCCATGGAGTGGGCACAAGGGACAACCAACCATCCTTGAATTTCGTCACACTAGTTACATTCATTTATTTTTATTTAATTATATTATGCTTTATTAATTTCAGTTTATATAAATTTGACATTGAAGTGCTAAATACTAGCACTAACAAAAATGTAATGAGTTCATAATTTAAGAGCACATTGCAGCATTCAGCACATAAGACAAGTGAATAGGTCTACTGAGCGAAGAAATGCTCATCAGCATTGTATATTCTTATGTACTCAACTTCATAAATTGAATATTTCTCCGTAGGTAGTAAATAATTTATTATACTGCATACACTATGACATAATGCTTTTGAAGAGCAGCGATCTTCATCGTGTCCATTAAATTATTAAACACTTGTTGCTTGAACTTGTATTCCAGTAATTATTATTAAGAATCCAAAAATTTATTCATTATGCGATCAGCCTTTTTTCCATCTAAAGATGATACTTAATACATTTTCGATATTAGTATGCCGATCATTTAAGTGTTCGAAAAACAAGTCATTTGCGGTGAAGAAAGAAAATATTGAACATAATCTCACAAAATGTGACGAGTAATATATAGTATAAACAAAATCTTTATAAAAAATAAATCATCTTTATTATACACAACATCAGAGTATGTTAACCTATTATCTGCTAGACAGTTATAACAGTCTATTCTTACAGTTTGTTAAATACCACAAACAGACATCAAGAACAATTAAACAGTGGAAGATTTTAAGATACGCGAATACGGCTTGAAGAATTCATTGGTTTCCTGAAAGCTCTAAAAAATCCAGCTAAATCTAAAAAATATGTATGGGCTAACCCGAACATTATAAGAAAACAACGTCCGAGTCAATCTGGTAAAAGCAGCGTGAGAAACTAAAATCATAAAAAAATTTATTATTTAACTTGTAAAACCCACTAAAATCAAAGATATCTCGTAAGATCACTTCGCACATAAACTTGGACGAGTTTTTACCTTACGATAATCAAAACATTTTCTATTATAACGTCCGGTAACATTATAATAATGTACAGGGTTTAAACTATCTTATAACGAAGTAGCTGTGATGTGTGTACATAACAGCAATAATAGATATACAATCAAAAATCGAAGACAGTTGTTAAAAAATGGATTTACAACAATGGCAAGGTAAGGAACTACCTTCCGAAAGCAGTACACCTTTAGATAAAATGTACGTGAGATCGAAAACCTTTGGACCATTAGTTACTCAAATAGTTGGGTTTTATCATATATTGAAGAGAAATGGATGTAGATCTTTGAACTCAAAAATCAAAATTTATATTTAAAATTCACGATTAGATTTGATTGGATCTTTTAAACCGCTAGTTACTCAAGAGTTCCTCGCATCTAAAGCTTGAAACCAATAAATGTGTAATTTAAGTTTCAGAAATCGTTTCCAATAAGAAAAACAACCATACCCTTATTTTTAATGAATGAAATAAAGAGTATTTTATAAATCAAGTTAACTTCCACTTTTTATTTTATTTGGTATACATTGCCTTTTTTTGGAAACTTAAATGTGATGTTTCATTTGATTACAGTTTTAGTGTGGGTAATAGTAGTTAATACAGAGCTATTGTGGTACCTAATTTATAATCATGATGATGAAAACTGTAGCTCAACTTAAAATCAGTATGATATATCGCCAAATAATGAATTTCTAAACAAAAACAATGAAAAATTAGCTAAATAATCGACTTTGGACAAAATCACTATAGGATATGTGCATTGCACTTGTACAAAGATGCTGATTTTATAATAGATATAACCAAACACATAAGGAAATGAACAAATTCAATATATGCGAACCATTTTCCAGTTTATTGATCTGCTCAAATTTGCGTGCATAAATATTATAAAGATGGATGAATTTCACTGACTTGAATTTAACATTCATGTTACTTGCAAGTAATTAGCTAGTTGTCCGCGGATGCGACGCAGTAAAAAGGAGGCTTGAGTTCTGGTAAAAAGACTCAGGTTCGATTCCTACCATGCACTTTCCTATCCTATATAAATTTATCTGGGATATGGGGGCTTGGATCAGCGGACGGCTTTACTATACCCTCCTCAGAAGTTTACCGGCCCGCCGGGTTCTCCTGGGTTTTAAAAAAAAAGTAATCAGGTAGATGAGAATAATGATAAAATAAATTTAAAAACAAGACTTTTCAGCATTGTATACTGCTTCATTTTTATTTTTCTAAATATTAGTGCAGTAAATTTTGTTCATATCTAATTAATATACGAAAGGAATATAGAAACAATGTGCAGTAGCATTATTGATATCGGATAAAATTGATCTATTTTTGAATGGGAACGTGTGTGGCATAAAAGATTCCTTGTTTATAGAACAGAAATAGCTTAGAATGCATTTGCGACGAACGAAAACAGAGTATTTGAGCGAGGTATTTGCGCAGAGAAGATTGGTGAACGAGATATATGTTTGCGGCTACGAACGTGCATTTGAGTGGGGCATTTAAGTTGTGATTTTTAATTTAATTAATTTATAATTAATTAATTAATTGTTTCTTAATAAATAACATGCATCATAATTTGCAAAAATAAATAAATAAATAAATTGAAAAATTAAAAATTACTTTGATTCGGTTCAAATCAAATTTATAACCTAGGGCACTTTGATACGATCGCAACGTAAAAAACAGCGTCTCGAACGGATCACATTTGCAAAAGTTATTAAGTTTATAAGTTTAAAAAAAAAATTAAATTTAAATTAATTATAACTATTAAACACTGATACTGCCGTTCAGATTGCAAACGGATCAAATTTTGATCGTTCAGCCCAAAGTGCCATTATGTGGGTCAACCTTCGTTGTGGCGTCCGACGTGCCTCCAACACAAGTGGGACAGTTGGTTCCACCAACGGCACCTTAAACAACGGTCAATGCAACTGTTACAGACTGGTTGTCCACTATAACATTTTTTATGATGACAACGATTCGTATCGAGATAGCCAGCAGTGACTTGTGTGTTTGGTGTGAAGTCATGTTACATAGGGATGAAGCATAGTTTCATAGTCTATATATAGTCGGTGTTAACCACACAAGCTTTCACATTGTCACCATCAGACTTGGTCCTTCTTATGGTTATTGTTGGATCCACACTCGGTTTACTATATTGACAGTGTCAGTGTGCAATAATTTGTCAATGCTGATCGCATCCTTTACGTGAAATTAAACACACGGCCTTATACTTGAACACGATATACTTTCCAAAATGTTTATTTTTTCTCACTCATTCAGTGGACATGATATAACTTTGACTCATTATTTATTTGTACTGTGTTTGTTTGCTATATACGTTTTTCCTGTTAAGATGCTCAAATAAATGGATGTATGCAATGGATCACGCACCACATTTTGCATGTGATATAAAGAGTATTACACCATCAAAATTTGAAATCTCATCAACTCCGTTTTTTTATCCATTTATAACCAATGGGCAAGGGTCCTTTGTTACCTCTTTGTAGCATTAAGAGGCAAAAAATGAACTTATAGAACGAGGAAACGGCGAATACGTGTACTTTTGGCAGCATTAATCCATCAATAAAAGAGTTACAGGTCTATATTTTTTATGTTGTCATAAGAAAAGTCTCTGTATATATGAATATGTAAATTCTATTTCTATTTTTTGAAAATAGAAAACGCAAGGTGCTTTGCACTTTTCTGACAGAAAATGCAAGCTAACTTACAACTTTTAGATTTTGAATTTTTTTTTTTAATTTTGAAAATTTTAAAACTTTTGAGATTTTTGAAAATCGCAAATTAACATGCGATTTCTATCAGGAAAGCGCAAGCTAGCTTGCGCTTTTATTTTGAATTTTGTTTGAAATTTTTGCAAAATGCAAATTCAAGTTAGTTTGTACTGTTTGATTTTGAAATTTTTTAAATTTTCGAAATTTTTAAAAAGAGCAAGTTAACTTGCACTTTTTATAAGGAAAGCGCAAGATGGTTTGCGCTTTTTATTTTGAATTTTTTTTGAAAATTTTGAAATTTTCAAAAAACTTTAAATTTTTGAAAAGCGCAAGTTAATTTGCACTTTCTATAAGGAAAGCGCAAGATAGTTTGCGATTTCTGATTTAGAAAAAATAGGGACTTAATTTACATACACATTATCATAGGGACTTTTCTTACAACATCAAAAATAGGACTTCAGTACAAATCCTCTTAATCCATTCTTTGACATTCATTATCTCTGATCTGAATCATCCAACATGATTATTGATCATTTTTCAAAATAAAACGTATGAATCCACAAAATGAGGAAATCGCAACATACACAGCTCATAGAGAACCAACATTAGCAAACACTGATTTTTTTTATTACAAAAATACTAAATTTTATTAAAAATTTCAGAAACAACACAGAGATACAGTCGTAAGCTATAACATCAATGAGGCGTAGAAAACCACTAAGATGCAAGATCAGGCCACATCGCTTTAGAGGCAATTTTAGGATTTTCAAGGGATGTTTCAACTTAAGTTCAATGGTGAGTCAATTTTAAGAGATGTATCAACGTCTGGATGGTTGATGCATTTTATTTGTATGCACTATATATATAGTATTGAGATTGACCTATACGTAGTATTGAGATTTTGTCTGCGTACTGTATGACTACTACAATATTATGTGATATTGAAAGATTTAATTATTGTTAGTATACCTTTTGATATATATTGGGTTTAAATGTGAAATCACTATACTTGAATTTGATATAAATTATAATTGCATGTTTGATATTGCTGCGATTTATGTCACTTAACAGTAAAAAATATTGTAAAAAACTGCATAAATGTTGTTGCTAAGTCGTAGGAAAGCGGGAAAATTATATTTTACCAAATGTTGTAGCTAGGTCGGTGGAAAATGGTCGAGATTACAAAGCTGTAGAGTTGTCGTCGCTAAAAGTCGTATTCGATTGGTTGTCACTAAGTCGTTGCAAAACCGTTAGTATGCAATGTCGTCGCTATGTTGTCAGAAATATAATGTCGTCAGAAAGTCGTCGCAAACTCCCATACCAAAGTCGTCGTAATTTTGTCGAGATTTTATTTGCCATGGACTTTTTTGAGACAGCGAATTGTCATTGCTACATCATCGGAAAAACAGTTTTTCATGACACTACGATGACAATTTTCTTCAGATTTTCAACATTTTCTTGTAGTGTATCAACCACACGTTTATATTTAAGGGACAGTTTGACACAGGTCCCTAATAAGTTTCAAAATACACAAAAACCCCAATAAAAAAAGTTTGTAAATTAGGTCCCTGGAATTAAGTTACCGAATAATGGCATACACTTATGCAATTATTCACTACATTTATGCAATTATATCAAAAAAAAGCAGACATTTACACAATTATTCACAGAAAATTTGCGAAAATTTCCGCAATTATTCACCAAAAAATTGCGAAAATTTCCGCAATTTTTTCAAAAATTTGCGGAAAATTTTGCAATTATTCATCAAAAAAATTGCGGAAATTTCCGCAATTATTCACCGAAAAAATTGCATAAATTTATGAAACTTTTGGATATAATTACATAAATGTCTGTACTTATTCAGTGAATAATTGCATAACTATATGCAATTACTTAATAAGTTAATTCTAGAGACCTAATTTACATACTTTTTTTACTGGGGTTTTGTGTATTTTGAAACTTATTAGGAACCTAAGCCTAATATTCACTATATTTAAATATTCGGCCCTTATGACAGAGAAGAGAAATGCCGAATATTTAAATATAAACATGTGGTGGATATCTAGGGGCTACAAATGAAGCTAAACAAGGAAAGATGTGGATGCTAGCTTATACATACACATATACAAATGAAGCTAAATAAAGAGGACTGCGGATCCTAGCTCACACACATATACACACACGTCACTTAATTACTATGACATTCTTAAATACAGTTACAATCATTGAAATTAGAAGTGGATCGACCATATGACAAGGGATTGCACGCTCTGGTGAAAAAAGGACGGAGATTGATGTAATTATGTCGTAGAGTTTGATGAATTACAATTCAGAGCTAGATTGATTTTGATTTACTAAAAAAATGGTAGTTCCATATATTTGAAAGGGTGAGAAATGTGGAAGGACATGTCACTGATCATTCAATTCAACTATAATCTCAACTACAATTGATTCTCCATTCAGTTTGATATAATGCAATTGTTAACCGTGCAATCAGTGCAATTTATACACATGAAGTTTGAAGTAAAAAGTTTAAAAGGCTATTATAATGTTTTATGGTCATTAAAATTATTCATATGTAAATCTAAATAATTAATTCAACTTTTTCTTCTTCAAATGTAGTAAAAGTCAAAATACATTGTGTGATGCGCAAAATTTTGCCACCGCTTCCCAATAAATCTTGCGTCCATTCCTGCATATACACACTAATAATGCCATTTTCCAGGTTCTTATAAAATATTAGTTTTCGTGTCCTAAATATAAAATTATGCATGTTCACGTACATATACTATTAGGATACTATCTCTGTACATTATGATAGTGTAAAAGATTCATGTGCGGTGTATGACATGCATGGCACTAACAGATTGCTTATACGGTTTATAATTAATTGGTCATCATGATTTTATCATGTGTTAGACTATCAATCATGTAATATATATGCATAGCAACAAAAGAATGGTCACATAAAAGTAGAACTACTTTCATATTCTTTTAGAAATTAACCTATACAATCTGGTTACTGTTTTTTCTTTTTCTTTACAATTAATAAATTAACTCAATCATGTTATCATCCTGTTTAATAAATTAATATATTAAACATATGTTTTAATTTCTGAACTAGTTTAAACTCTTAAAATATAGTCAAAGTTGGAGTGAGGATTTTAGAGAGAACTAATAAAAGAATACTTCTAGTATTCAAGTTCGTTTTTGACAACATATATTTATTTATTTTACTTGTTAAATAAGAATAATTTTGATTTGATTTAATTAAATGTTGCACCTGAATTCATTATAAATTGAATTAAATCTGATCCAATCGAAAAAAGAATTTGAATTGGAATTTATTCAAATTGAAAATCAAATCAAATTTGATTCAAATGTTAGAATTTCAATGGAGAAGGATTTAGGTACACAAATCCATACGATCAAAACCAACTGAACTGCTGATATTTGCACATAGAGGAGGAATTTTACTTTCGAAATGTTTTATTTTGAACTTTAAACATGCTATATTTTTTTCATATTTTTATACATTTGTAACTAGTTACTTATCTTCAATGAAATTTTGATGTTTCAATGAAAATATTTGAGAATGAAACAGAAAGAGATTCAAAATTAATTCATCATAGCATAGTCATATTGATACAACTGGGTCTATATATATAGACTTTTAGAACAGAAGACTGTGCACGTACACAACACTATACAAGAAGCTGTCAACAGACTGTATACAATTCTCTAACACTCTCCCTTAATTCGAACTCTCCTCTTCTATCTCCTTCTTCCTTTCTTCTCCTCCTACTCTCATATATGCTTCAACATTCAGCTCTTGTCTTAACTTCACAAATCGAGTGCATGAGAGAGATTTAGTTAACACATCTGCCTTCTGATACAGCGCCGGAATATGATTGATACAGATATTGCCTTTAGCTACTTGATCTCTCACGAAATAGAGATCTAGCTCGATATGCTTGGTCCTTGAATGAAGTATGGGATTAGCTGCTAATAGTACTGCACTTGAGTTATCACACCACACTGTTGATGGCCATGCTTCGTAGTCAGTTACTTCAGACAACAGGGATTTGATCCACATGATCTCTGACACTATGGCAGCAACACAACGATATACAGCTTCAGTTGATGATCTCGATACTGTAGCTTGCTTCTTTGAACACCAAGACACTAAATTCTCCCCAAAATATACACAGTAGCTACTCACCGATCTTCTATCATCTCTGTCACCACCCCAATCAGCATCAGCAAACCCACTGATTTTCAGAGTATCACTAGGGTTTAGTTTCAGTCCATAATCTGCTGTCCCTGCCAAATATCTGAGTATTCTTTTAGTTGCTTTCCATTGTTCACTCAGTGGGTTGGACATGAATTGACAAACTTTATTCACGCAGAATGATAGCTCTGGTCTTGTAATGGTGATGTATTGCAGAGCGCCAACTATGCTTCTATAATGATGTGGATCATCTATTGGATCACCACAATTCTTTGATAGTTGCAAATTTGTGGTCATAGGTGTACTGGCAGCTTTTGCCTTATCTATACCTGCTCTTCTTAACACATTCTGAATATAGTTAGTTTGACCGAGGTGAAATCCTCCGTTTCTAGTTCTCTTCACCTCTATGCCTAAGAAGAAGTTTAGTTCGCCAAGGTCTTTTAGTTTGAACTGGTCATTCATGTATCTTATTAACTGATCCATCTCAAGTGTATTATTTCCTATTATGATGAAATCATCCACATAGACCAGGATATACATGACATTGATGTTGTCTCTCTTGATAAACAGTGAACAATCAGATTTTGTTAGGTGAAAACCAAGCTTCATCAATGTGCCTTTGAGTTTTTCGAACCAAACTCTGGAGGCTTGCTTCAGGCCATATATTGCTTTATTCAGCTTGCAAACCTTCTAATGACCTCTGCTTTCTTCAAACCCTCTAGGCTGCTCCATATACACTTCCTCTTCTAACTCTCCGTTTAGGAATGCATTATGTACATCTAATTGCTTGACTGGCCACTTGTTGTGTAGTGCAATGGTGAGTACTATTCTTATGGTAGTAGGTTTTATTACAGGAGAAAACATTTCTTTGAAATCAAATCCTGCCTGCTGTGTGAATCCCTTAGCTACCAGTCTAGCCTTGTGCTTTGCTATTGTCCCATCAGCATTGTGCTTCAGTTTATATGTCCATCTACATCCTATAGCAATTTTGTTCTTCGGCAGTGTAACTAATCTCCATGTATTGTTATTAACTAAGGCTTGGTACTCCTCTTCCATGGCTTTTCTCCATTTGGGATTTATTACTGCTTGTTCATAGCTTGTAGGTTCGGCTGATAGACTCTGAGTAATGTATACTTTTGGTTTAAAGATACCACTTTTAGCTCTAGTTGTCATGTGATGTCCTCGATGTTGTTCCACTTGTCTAGTTGTCTCAGTATTTCTTTGTGAATTGCTGCCAAAATCACTCGCTGCAGTGATACCTCTTTGTGTGCTGCTCCCAGAATCGTCTGTCACACTCCCCTGAAGTGGTGCCTGAAACATGTCATTCATGTTCCCACTGTCTTCATTCATTTGGTTATGAGTGCAATGATCTTCATTTCTGTTTGTAGCCGAATCCTGAATACCAGAAGTTGAGTCTTCCTCTAGTATTGCCTCTGATGAATGGCTTTCTTCATTGATAATAGGTGATGGTATGGGTAGCATCGATCTTTGAGCATTTGTAACCTTCTTGGTGCATTTGACCTTATTGTCAGCAAAAGGAAAAATTCTTTCATTGAACATGACATGCCTGGACATAACAATTTTTCCTTCTTTGGTCAAACACTTGTAGCCTTTTTGTAGTGATCCATATCCCAAAAAGGTGCATGGGGAGGATCTAAAGTCAAGTTTGTGACGATTGTAAGGTCTTAGCATTGGAAAGCATAAACAGCTGAAGACTCTCAGTCTCTTGTAATCGGGTTTAGTCCCATTCAAAGCTTCATATGGGCTGTTGTATTTTAAAACTTTAGTGGGAAGATTGTTAATTAAGTATACTGCAGTTGAAAAAGATTCTGGCCAGAATTTGAGAGGTAAGGATCCTTGTGCTAGAAGAGTTAACCCCATATCAACAATATGTCGATGCTTTCTCTCAACAATCCCATTTTGTTGAGATGTGTATGGACATGTAAATCTGTGTATTATCCCTCTTGCATTGAAAAATCCTTGAGAGATTTGAATTCAGCTCCTCCATCGGTTTGAAATACTTTACATTTCCTGTCAAGTTGTCTTTCGACTTGTATGATGAATTGTTTAACAGCCTCAGAGACTTCGGATTTTAACTTCAGAAAATAGATCCATGTGTATCTCGAGTATGCATCCACAAATGCAACATAATACTTGAACCCGTAATCAGAGTTCAATGGTGCAGGACCCCATACATCACATTCAACTAATTCAAGTGGATTAGTGTAAACTGTTTCTGAATTACTGAAAGGTAATTTGTGGCTCTTGCCAATTTGACATTGACTGCATAATTTGGATATCATATTATTATTTAAATGTGAAAGATTCTCATTATTCAAAACAACTTTCATCACGCTTACATTGGGATGTCCAAGCTTTCTATGCCATATATCATACTCATCATCTACATTATCATTATTATTAGTAGTATTGTAACATACCATATTATCATACTTTCTATCATCAGATTTCAGATTGAATTTGTAGAGACCATCATGTAGTTCCCCCTGCAATAATATATCTCCATTCAAGTTATTCTTAACCAAGCATGTGTTTGGATGGAACTCAAAAAATACTTGATTATCTCTAGCAAATTGTGATACGCTGATCAAGTTCTTTTTAATTTGGGGAACTCGTAATAGATTTTTTAACAGTAGAGCTTTATTTCTGTTTTCTGAGGTGAACTGTGCATGACCGATATGTGTGATATTTAGAGGTGTGCCATTTCCCATACAAACCGAATATTTACCTTTGTAGGCTGCTCCTCCCAGATTCAAATTCTGAAGATTGCTTGTGACGTGATGAGTAGCTCCAGAATCAGGAAACCAAGCTTCATCTTGAATATCCATGTCACAAGCTAATGCATCAGGATTTTCATTGTAATAGGACTGATTCCTTGGATTATGTCTTGCAGCATTCTGTGCTTGAGTGAGATTAACATTGTAGGGATAAGGTCTGGAAGTGCCTTGATTGGGTGATATTTGTTGATTACTGTTGTAGCTGGATTCGAATCTGAAATAACATCTAATCGCTGTGTGACCAAGCTTCCCACATATTTGGCACTTTGGCCGATTATTGAAGAACCTTCCTCTTCCTCTTCCTCGACCTTGTGCTCTACCTCTGTCATACATGTAGTTTCCTCTAACTGATTGGGTTTCCTGATGGTTCTGGGTTGATGGATCTGTTCTCGTGTTGTGTTGAGTGTGCTTGTTCTTCACGTTTGCAGCATAGTTGATGGAAAATTCTACCGTGGAGTTTTTTTTCTGTTCAAGCCTGCCTTCATGCACAAGAAGACATGAACTAACGTACTGAACAGATGGAGATGATTCTTTTGAGGTTATAACAGCAACTATGGCTTCAAATTCTTCTCCTAATCCGTTAAGAATATGGAGAACCTGATCAGTCTCACTAATCTTGTGTCCTGATGACTCTAAAAGATCACATAGTTTCTTGATCTTATTAAGATATTCTCTGATGCTTGCATTATCTTTCTTGACATTTTGTAGTTGCCTCTTGTAACTCATAATTCTCGCTGCTGCCTGCGAGTTGAAATTTAGATGGATTGCATTCCATACTTCAAGTGAGGTTTTGCATCCTATAACTGATGATAATAGACCAAGGCTGATTGAAGACAAGATCCAGGAACACAGCAAGCTATCTTGTCTCGAGTGTATTAAGAATTCTGTGTTTGGTTTGTTGATGCCATCTTGACCAGTAATGAATTGGGGAGGAGGTATAGTGATCGGATCTATAAATTTCTGTAAGCCATATCCATTGATAGCCATTTCAATCTGAAACTTCCACAAAAGAAAGTTGTCTTCATCCAGTGTTACCGTAATAAGTTGGGTTTGTGGATTGATAATTGACTTCAGCAAGTCTTCGAGAGTGTTTGATGATTGATTGGATGTTGTATTTCCGAGATTGGTTGATCCGGTTCTTGATTGAATCTCATCGTCTTGAGCCATGATTTAGGGTTTGATTATTGGATCTGATTAGATCTGATGATAAAGATGAATGAAGTCTGAACTTGCAAAGAAGATAGGTAATCGATTTTCTATTCAGATCTGAGATCTGAAAGTTTGATGTCGTTGGGCGATCGCTCTGATACCATGAAAATATTTGAGAATGAAACAGAAAGAGATTCAAAATTAATTCATCATAGCATAGTCATATTGATACAACTGGGTCTATATATATAGACTTTTAGAACAGAAGACTGTGCACGTACACAACACTATACAAGAAGCTGTCAACAGACTGTATACAATTCTCTAACATTCAATAATACCAATTTAAAATTGTTTAAGAACCTACTAGTTTATAATGTATTTTTTTTGTTAATATCATGCTGTTTGTTTTTCTGAATAAGTACATGAGTCACTCGAATGTTGATTAAATAAAAAATATGTTCTTTGTCTATTTAATTTAATTCAAAGAGCATAAAAGGATAACTGCATGCCACATTATATTCTATGCTTAATTTCAGTTTTCCCTAATCTACGAGAAGAAGACAAATTTATCAGTTTGATTGACTAGCTATAATAGATAGTAAATTTAATAACTGGATAAAGAAAATTAAAAATGATAGAATATGCAACGAAAAAACCATTTTGAATATATATATATATATAATAGTGTTTTTTATAAAATAAGATCTAATATATAATTAATGATTTTCATATAAATAATTACTAAATGTATCAATTTGACAAATTTTACCATAAACTATAACCAATATCTAATCAAATCCAATCCACAAAAGATCAAATTTAAAGGTCAGCGGGAACAAAAATTAGAGAATCAATTATAAGTTGGATCAGCATGCAATCTTAGCTTTAATGATGGCCCACATGAAATTTAAACTTTGTATTACATAGAAGTTCTAATAAAAACATAAATTACACATTGGATGCCGAAGAAAAATTCTCTCTGAATCAATATGATTGGTTGTCTTCTATCTACTACACTATACCTTCTCTCTAAACTTACTAGCTTATAACGTTTTTTTTTGTTTTTACCCTGATGTTTGTTTTTCTATATAAGTACATGAGTTGCTCAAATGTTAATTAAATAAAAATTACGTGCATTGTCTAATTTAATTTAATTCAGAGAGCACAAAAACATAACTGCATGCCACGTTATATTCTATGCTTAATTTTAATTTCCCTAACCTATGAGAAGAAGACAAATTTACCACTTTCGTTGACAAACATCATATAGTTTACGCAACTCAACATATTGAGGCAAAAAATATCTGTAATAGGCAGTAAATTTAATAACTAGATAATGAAAATTAAACATTATGGACCATGTAACGAAAAAACCATTTTGAATATATGTATATATATAGTGGTGCTTTTTATAAAATAAGATCTAATATATAATTAATGATTTCATATAAATAATTCCTAAATGTATCGTTTGACAAATTTTTTTATTTTTATTTATTTATTAATTTTTTTGAAATGGTACTTTATATGCAACTTGTCACTAGGACAACATATCACATGTCAATAAACGTTCGAATCACGAATCACGCTATGCAAGTTTCGAACTTGTGACCTCTCACACCAAAGCCGAATAACTTAACCACTTGGACAATGGTGCTTGTCGGTTTGACAAATTTTACCGTAAACAATAACAAATATCTAATCAAATCCAATCTAAAAAAGATTAGATTTAAAGGTCAGTCGGGTTGAAAATTTGAGAATCAATTATAAGTTGGATCAACATGCAATCTTAGCTTTAATGATGGACCACAGGAAATTCAAACTTTGTATTATATAGAAGTTCTAATAAAAACATAAATTACACATTGGAGGTCGAAGAAAATTTCTCTCTGAACCAATCTGATATGTTGTCTTCTATTTATTGCATTTTATCTTCTCCCACATTTTGTTTATTGAATTCTATTTTCTCATCTAGCCTAGTAACTACATGTATCATATTTGTTTTAAAACATCAGTCAAATGATAAATTTTATTTTCAATTTTTAAATTACAAATCAATTACTTAAAAAATCAATGAGTGTAGCAAAAAACACATTAACAATTTATATAATATAAGTTGTAGAAATAATATATTAAAGAGTTTCAGCAGTATCATTACTAGTGCCAATCAATGTTGAAAAAGTCATGCTAAGCAACGATCTAGGTGAGGCCTACCGCACGATCAAACGACAAGTTCGGTCGTGAAAAAACATGAAATCCTACAATAATTCACCATTACGGATCCGATGAAACTGGTTTCATCGAAATCCTAGACAGTGGCCAAAATTGCTATTTTCACGTTAATTAAATAAATTATTATTAAATTGATTTTATCACTTTTCAAATTCAAATTTAATAGCTAACAAATTTTATCATTTTTAATACGTAGAAATCAAATAATCTTTTAAACAAATTCCCATGTCATATCCAATGTTTAAATGTCGCACAAATTACATCGTTCAATTTCAATTGCAATAAATTCATTATTTATAATTTATATTCCAATAAATTCATTTATTTGGAATTTCATCTTATTATTTAATCAATTATTACCCCATGAATATACTTAACATTTTTTTACATTTTATTACATCAATCTTCTACAATTACCATATTAATTCACATTAACCACAACATTTAATTATATTAATTTCAACTGATTTACAATTTATTATCAACGAATTGAATAGTGAATTTATTATTAACCATTGTTACAACTTACCAATTCAAACACGTTTCCAAGTTTATTATTTACAAACAAAAGCTAATAAATTCACATATTTATTGATTATTCTATATTAAGCAATTTTTATATTTATAATCATTTCAATTAATTGAAATTGCATTAAAATAGTTATCTATTACCTTACATTAACGCTATTACATTTCATTCTAATTATTTTCTCCTTAATAAATCTTAAATTTTTAAATTTTCACAATATTAAATTCCAAAACTTATTTAGTTAATAAATTTAATTATCGAAAATTACGGGTCGTTACAAGGAAGGAGCCATTGGATAATGGCTATAAGAATATACGCTAATTTAATCAGCGCCGAACATTGGGAGTCGATTTAATCAGCGCGGGGGCCAATTCAGAATCCCGAATTGGCCTCTGAAAATTACCCTTAATATTAAAGGTAATAGGAATGGTTGGAGTTGTTTGAACGGGTTCGCCTTAATATTAACCCTTAATATAACTCGGTTGGAGATGATCTAATATTGCCAGTTTCCAAGTCCTTAATAAGATATTTGTTTTCGTATCCTAAATATAAAATTGCACATGTTCACGTACATAACTATTAAGATACTATCTCTATCCATTATGATAGTGTAAGAGATTCATGTGTGTGGCGTGTGACATGCATGACACCAATACATTGCTTCTACGATGCATTTTTGTATTAATTTACCATATTTGACAAGTACAATGTATTCCAATAACGGTTAGAATTAACTGGTCTTCATGATTTTGTCATGTGTTAGACTGTCAATCATTTAATATATATGCATAGCAACAAAAGGATGGTTACATAAAAGTAGAACTACTTTCATATTACTTCAGCAATTAACATATACAATTCGGTAATTGTTTTTCCTTTACAGATTAATAAATTAACTCAATCATGTTATCATCTTGTTCAATAAACTAATATATTAAACATATATTCAATTTCTGAACTAGTTTAAACTTTTAAAATATAGTCAAAGTTGGAGTGAAGATTTTAGGGAGAACTAATAAAAGAATACTTATAGTATTCTAGTTAGTTTTTGATAACAGATATTTATTTATTTTACTTGTTAAATAAAAATAAGTTTGATTTGATTTAATTATTGACTGCTAAGGAAGGTATTTTTACGGCCAATGTCCGATTATCTTCTTTCCTAACCACAACGAGCCTGCCACTAACTTTACATCATCAAAAACTGAATGCTCATGCACGACCCTTTCACAATCTGGAACTTCAGCCAAAATAGTAGAATGTTCCCACAAAACCAAATCCATACACATACCCACTATCAAATCACCAACTGAATCACCAAGTACTCCCAGAACCACATTCTTCATCAAACCATGCACATCATCATGCTCACACAAAGCAGCTCCTTGCACGTCAACCGCATCCCCCAGGTTCAGGTATCTTGTAACATTTGGGATATCCCCGACAGCAAGTTCCATTTCCTCATCACCCATAGAAGCAGAAGTTTTGCTATTAGAATAGTTTTTAGTATACATACAACTGCCCCTATATAATTCAACAAGTGCAACTTCTATTTTAGAGAAGGAGTGTTCCCCTTGCGACGCCATTGGAAGCTCATTTTCTAGTTTATCCCCTTCTCGAATACAGCCGACCTCAGCCAAATCCTCTAACAACGAGAAGCTGTTAGAAGTGTCAAAACAATTTAGAGAGTCCATTCTGCATTGTGAAGCATCATGTTCTGTATTTGAAGCAGGGGCAACATAGTTCACTGAATGTTTTAGCGACCAAATGAAAAATGGGCCAAAATGAAGAGGGCCCGCTGGGAATTCTAAAGCAGCAGTTTCAAAAGCGTATTTAGTAGATATTTCATTAAGCAGGTTACCTGCAACTGTATTACTAGCTGATCTAGCTTCATTCAAGCCTGACAAGTTGCCACATTGTCCAACCTGCTACATCGATCCCCAGCACCTAACAGCGCCATGTCCCGCTCATCCCAGTAAATAGCATTAAAGTACCAAAGCAAATCTTCAAGTGTCCCTATGCCAAGCTCTCTATCTTGCCAAAGATTGTCCAGCAGAAGTCATTTTAATTTCATAAATTTAAGGAGAAATTAGAAGCCATTATCCCTACCCAACAGTGATTGATAATGTAGCAAGGGCTTCTTTTAGGTTTGCTTTTCCAAATCCTTGATAAAGAACGCGAACAAACATCATCTAGTCAAAATACATTATGTATGATGTCCAAATTTTTCCACCATTTTCCAAAGAATAGTGTGACACTAAGAGCATCTCCAACGGCTTAAAGGTGCAATATTTAGTCTCTGAATATTACCTCATAATATTAAGGGGGCAGCCCAACGGCAGAGCGCTGATTTAATCAGCACCCTGCCTTGGATATTGATTAAATCAACGCCCAATTATGGATGCTGATTTAATCAGCGCTCAGTCAACGCCCAAGGCTTGGGCGTTGATTAAATCAATGTCCGGTGTTGGGTGTCTATAAACCTCGCATCCAGTCCTGGTTACCCCATGAATTCCCCTTTTAAGCATTTTATTTTCTTTTTTTTAAGAAACCATCCAAATGGCGCCGCACATCACCAAAATTGCTAGACATACCACTCGACAGTAGACAAAGAAGCTTGCAGGTCCACTACAATTGCAGCTGCCCCTAGGACGATGATTGATGACCTACGGAATCTGCACAATCTACTCGAAGGATACACACATCGTATGTTGGCAGCCTTGGATACGGTTGAGGTACAATTTTAAATATTAAATAACATTTAATACGGGCTATTACATTCATCGTGTATTAACCATGAGATGATGTTTATTATATAGATCTGTGATATTACAAAGTATATTAATTAGTTGTTATGTATTTAATTAGTACAATAATCCCGAACAACTCTTTATTTTTTAGTCCTAGTACATCAACTATAGGGATAGTTGGATAAAGTGTATAGCACAGCAGTATGATATACTTCCTCAAGGTATACTAGATAGGCTACAAGCCAGTCCTTTTGCTTTTTTCTTACAGGTTTGACCACCTCAATCATTTGATCATCCATTCATATCCACTTTAGTTGAGTGGTGGTGGCCTACGACACACACTTTTCATTTTTCAGATTTTGAGCCCGACTTTACCCCCATTGATTTTTATATGCCGATTGAGATTGAGATGGGAGACCTAGGTAGATACTATTTCCTTTTGATCATATGTATGAGAGCCCTAAGGTTTTTACTATATATCTACCATAGTCTGATAAGGGTCATGTTTCTTCCGACACTATCCCTCTGACATATCTACAGGAGTATATTACAGCCTATATGGGCACCGATGTTATGACTGACGTTGTATATAGAGCATTTCTCATATACTTATTTGGTTCGGCCTTCTTTTCGAACCAAAAGAGTACCATTAGATTAGGTTATCTTATAGCGGTAGCCGATCTAGATCAGCTTCATACAATAGATTGGGGTTTCTCTATACTTGGATATTTGTACACCGCACTTTGTTCATGTGCTCCTTGGGAGTTTCGACAGATGTTTGGGTTCTAGTATATATTTTCATGCTGGTACTATGAGTACGGCAAACATGCATTCTCACATTGTTAAGCCAGCTAGTCATGCACCAGAGAAATAATTTCCACCCATGAGACGATGGGAGCATGCTTAGTTAGTTTCTCATACGCCTACAAGTGTTAGGCATGACTTGATGGAGGCTCGTACTCAGATTAATCTGAGGTGCAGGGCTAATCTTTTACGGGTACCATAAGTTTCATATTGGATCTCCATGACATAGGCGGGCCATATGTATGATGGTCATCCTCTTTCTATTGCGTATTACTTATGTTTGCGGAGGATTGTTTTACTCCCACCGGCGTTTCTTCCTATTTGGTATTTGGGGGAGAGATGCTCGTTGCAGACCACTATAGAGCTATGTATCCTTGGAGATCTGTTATCTTATGAAGGCATGTTCGACAAACGTTAGACCATTTGATCGTAGTATATTCAGGGATTGAGGCAGACTAGATGGGTAGATGCTTCAGCATTTTTCATAGCCAATGTGGATTTCGACAGATACTGGGTTAGAGTTGCTCCCCAATGGTACATGTTACCTGACTACGCTCGAGGAGTGAACTCCAATCATATAGGTCCATACATATCCATTGGTAGAGTTCAAGCACCTCCATTTTCTTTTGATCCTACTCCATCCCTATACTCTCAGCCACCCATGGACGTTGAACTTGATGCCTATTATAGAGCATATGATATCGGTGGTACACTTAACACGCAGCCGACAATTTATCCATAGGATCATGAGATTGTCGGTATCCCTACAGTTGGACTTTGCTCGCCTTTTGAGGTAATTCAATGTATTAATAATTCATTGTGCAATGTTAGCTAAGAAAACATATACTGATATATTATATATAATTACAGTATGCAGGCAGGTTAGACGAGCATGGATGGTATATTGCCGCTATTCAGCATATGACACTCATTCGTACTCAGAAGCTCGGTCAGCAGGCTCAGCAGGCATAGATTGATGATTTGCAGGCTCAACTGGCTGCATTCCAGTTTGATCATGGTAGTCCTGTTAATTTTGATAGTGTAGCGGACGACGACGACGATGAGGATGACGCTGACGACAACGGTGATAGTGCTATAGACTTAAGATGACCGATTTCTATACTAATGCATCTATGTTACCGTTCTATAATTGTAATGTTATACTTATGTACTATACCGTTACACTTACATTACCATTTTTATGTCATGTTATATAACTTTATTCACATGACACATCTTTATTCAAATTTTGGAATATTTAACGAAGACAAACTGCAAATATGTCCCATCATATCAAACACTATGCCCACTGCTTTTAATGCTTACACTGCTTTTAACATTCCACTGCTTTTAACGTTGCATTTTATTGACATTGCACTCCTTTTGACGTTGCACTCCTTTGAACTTCGCACCGCTTTTGATGTCGCACTTCTTTTAACGTTGCATTACTTTTAACATTGCACTTCTTTCGACGTCGCACTACTTTTAACGTCGCACTTCTTGACTGGTGGAGATAGAAGACCTCGGTTCTTTATACTGGACTGCTTGTCATAATGCTCTTCACTAATATCATAACAGTTATACAAAAAAAATGGTAGATTACAACCATACTTCTTTTCCCTCATTTTACTAGTATAAAGATCAGTTAAGGCATGATACCCCACTGGATACGTCATCCCTCCAACCACCAACCAAGTGGTATGTTGAAATGGAAGAAAGACACTATGAGGATGTAAGGGAGCATGAGAGAGTTTTGCAAAAGCAGAGGCTGTTAGAAGATGGTAGAAGGAAAAGAGCAGAGCAACGTAGTAACAATGGCAGAAGGCAAAGAAGGGCTGAAACACATCACCAAGTACCTTAGGCTGATCAAAAGGCTGACTCTAGACTCGTATACTATAATTGTGAAGTTTCTATTTTGTATTCTATTATAAGAAACGTCACTTTAGATGCCGCAATTTTCTAGATGGTTATGATTTTGGAAATGGTTTTTTACAATCATTTACCTCATCGGGCAGTTGTGTATGCAGCTGAACTTGAAGAAAAAATTGAAATGCTCAAGAGAACACTTAGTTCAATGCAAGTATCGGATGGTCGAAGATAATTTTTTAATTATCTATACATTTTTTTGATTTATTTCAGTGTTGGTTTTCTTGTCTATATCGATTCAATTATTAGGTTGTAGTACTTGTATCTTTTCAATTATCAGATTCTCTTTAGTATTTAGTGTAGTTTGGATAGTTTGAATTACGTATTCGTTATTTTATTATCTTAAGTATTTAGTAGATATTGAACGTACATATAACTTACTTAATATAAATAATTTAATTGCCTTTATTGAATTCGAAATCACATAGAACTTAATTAATACAAATAGCTAACCCAAACATCATTCAAATTGTCGAATATAGTCAACCAAAAATTCATATGCAGCATGTTCAACAAAATTAGTTCGACGCTACCAAAAATATTATGAATCAAACGTGGTTCGTGTTAACTAAAATAGGTCCTCTTCCTCCACTATATTCATGATGCTTTTATATCTTCGACAAGCTCTAGTAAACGTTACATTAGTACTTTGAGTTTTCAAAATCCTTCGAATCAATCTACAATCAGGATGATTATTGAATGCTTCATTTAGAGTAATCCAAAAATCATGATTCAACTCCTTTTCCATGTGTCTTGCATCAGTTTCTATGTACGCTTTGATTAGTATGAAATAATCTTGTGGAGTCCAACTTTCATTTGCCATTGGATTTGTTGTAAACTTTTAGTATAAACTTTTCACTTAGTTCGAAAGTTCAAAATCCACGTCAGTCGAATCAAGTGTAATCTGAATGACCACAATCAGGATGATTAACATTATTTCAAATTTATAAACGCATTTTAAGTTGATTTATTATTTTCGAGGATAATAAATGTTGTTTAATAATTAAAAATGAGTTTTATAAATAAGAAAATCATTTAAAAAGGAAATTTTAAAAATAAAGCTAAATGTAAATTGTATTGGGTTTAAGTAAACAATGTCTTAATAATAATTGTTTTTTGCCCTTCTTTTTAATATACTTAGAAATATAATTTTCTCATTAAAAGAATATTTTATAGAGCATTTTAAAACATTTTATAAATATCTGTGATGTAAAAATTGAGCACAAGTGTGAGTCAAATGTTTTTAAATGTTTGATTCATTAACTTCTACAAGTAATATCCTTTTCTTACCACCGATAACTGATTCTTTGACTATCAATTATGCTATCTTCTTTATGTTTCGGCGATTCAAGATTAATTTCTTACTCGTTTGGGGCATTTAAACTCTTACTATTCTTAAAGTTAAGATTGCTGTCAATTTGAGTTAGAAAGCAACACCGCCCTAACTCGTTCGGCTTCATTATTTTCCGGGATAGCACTAGTTTGATTCTGATAGTTGATTCATCGATTATCGATTTTGATATCATTCTTTGTGTTTCACCAATCTAAGACGGTCCATTACTCATTTTGAGCATTAGTATCCAACACCGTGGACAACTAAAACTAGAAAGCGATTGGGAGCCAAGCTAGTTGGGTTGCACCCATTAGGGTATATTCATATTTATATAGAGATTTGTTGGTAGCATGCATGTAGTGATGTGAAATATTCGGATGCTCGTATGAGGTGGTGTCTAGCTTTGAAGGACCTGAGAGTGATGCTTGTTTGGTGTGGGCTCTCGAGTATATTTTATCTAGAGGTATACTTTCGGTGCAGGAGGGCTTACCCTCCTAGTCATATTGGATGAATTCATTCTTCTTATTTGATTTGAACCTTGGAGTTAATCTTTTGTTAATTGCATCGAGAAGTGCCTTGAGCTCTTCTCTATGTTTAATTATTTTTTTCCATTCTTTAAGTTTGGATTTTGATCTTATTGGTGTTCATCCATTCTTGTTTGGATTTTTGTTCCAATTGGTTTTCCATTTTTTCTTATACGGATGTTGTTCTTGTGAGGATAAACTCATTTTGTATTTAGCGGCATGGTCTCATAGAATTATTATATGTTCATCATATTACTTGAGTTTTCTCACGCTGGTTTTCCAAACTGATCCTGGTGTTATTTTATTATAATGCTCGGGTCAGACCGAGTAATTTTTCAAGCTGTCGTTGGTAGGACATGAAGCCGTGGAGTAGAGTTGGATGTTCACCTTCCATTGTATTTTTATTTTCTATTGTATTATTATATATATCCATCAACAGTTTTAAGGTCGTGAAGTTATAACTATCCACGCCGATGAGGTTTGTTTTTAACTCTGATGTACCATGTATTTTAGAGTGATAGCTTTTGCTGTCTTTGTTATATTATATGTTGTCATTTCTACTGTGAGATTCTGTTTTCCCATGTTCTTTTTCCTTTTTTTTCTTTTACCCTAACATATGTCTTTCCGGCACTTGGATGCACGACATTTTAATACCGTGGATGTATTGAGTGCCCACTTTCGAGGGTCGAAAAGGTGGGGCATTGCATCATCCATGTAACTTGATTTAAATATTGTATATGTACATATTTGTGTATTTTCATAAATATGGAATATTCAAAACATGAAAAATATCAAGTTTGGATAGAAGAGTGGAAGTCAAGGCATGGAAGTCGCATATTAAGTTGTAGATGTCGTTAGGTCGCTTAGCTGTTCACTAGCCAAAGCGGTAGATTTTAAGCCCTGTTATGGCAATATTCCTTCTATAATTTTTTAAATTTATTTAATAACAACATATTTAATTTTTAAATCATGGAAAGCCATAGAAGAATCGTTCTTTATCTAACAAAGTTGGGTTCCATTATTGATTGAATAGAAATGGAAGTAGATCATTGAACTCAAAAATCAAATTTTACATGTAAAATTCACGATTAGTATTTTTAAACCATTAGTCACTCAAGAGTTCCTCGCATCTAAAGCTTGAAATCATTGAATGTGTATGTAACGCCCCGCAAATTTATCACTTGGATAAATTATATTTATTTAAAAAAAATTAAATATGGATTTAAAAGTAAGAAATAATCATGTTTTAATTGGTAAATAATAATAGTTTTTTTATTTGGGAGCAATATTTGGAGACAAATTCCCAAGGAGAAATATTGATAATTTGTAAATATCGTCCTAAGTAAAATATTGGTAAAACAGCCGGAAATTGTTTTATCAATGAAACTGCTTTTAAACAACAAAGATCGTGTCTGGGTTTGGATTTATACACTAATATATGTATTCAAACAAGATTATGAAACAAAATAATTTTTTTATTTTCAGAAAAAAAAATGTATTTATGACATCAACAGTTGGTATCATCGATTTTATATATTTCTTCGGAAATTCAAGTTGAGTTTAAATAATAAATAAATTGGTTTTTATTAAAAAATAAACCTATAATGATTATTTAATAATGATGATAAAATAATTTTTTAAATTTGTTTACCAAAATAGATAGTTCGTAGAAAAATAGAAAATGTGACCGATGAACGTTTTCCGGAATTTCGACTTTTCGACACCGGAAAGTTGTCGGGAATGTTATTTGCCTTTGTGCACTGTATTTACACATATATAAGAGATAATTAACCATATAATAATTCATTTAATAATATATTGTCTTATGCTAATAATGTTTAGGAAGTTATGTGACAAGTCATGGTTTTAAAAATAATAACATATATACACCTATACACTTATATATACAAAGTACAAGCTGATTACCTCTTGTCTTTTTCTTTCCATCACCACAATCATCAAAGTCTAAGACTATGGGGTAGGTAAAGGGGGACGTGACAAGAGAGGGAGGGTAGATATGTGATGTGACCGTACACATCATGACACATTATGTTAAATCTAAGGTTAGTTTGGTAATTTTCCTACTTTCTTGTGTCTATAAGTACACTTCCCCTTCACCATATTTTCATTTACTTCTCTGTTTCCATTTCCCTAAAGCTTTCTTCATAATTTCATGGCTTCTTATGTTAGTTTTAAGTTTTTCTAAAATCAAAAGATTCATACTGTTTTAAAGATGCAAACTTGTTTTTAAACTCTTTCTTCTCCATTTTTCCTCCACTTTGTTCGGTCATAACTTCCTCTATTTTACATCAAATAAATATTTTATTTCATTCAAATAGTATAAAGTTTTATTAGCTACAACTTTATCTTTTATCACCTTTTCTAATTTCAAGTTTAGGCTTATCAAAATCTCATTTCTTTGTAGTGTACTTTTAAGCTCAGAAATTCAGGTCCAAAAAATAGCTCTCCTTCTTTTAACCATATTAATCTCGAATCGAATCTGATTTAAGTGATTCTTTTTGTTAAATTATAGAGAAAAGAATTTTATAAAACTTTTATTTTGATCCTTTTTCAAAATTCGAGAGTAATATGTCCAAAAATCAAGTGGAAGATGACATATTTTTGGGGTGATTTTTGGGGCATCTAAGTCATTTCATGTTTCAAAGATTTTCTGTGAGTGAAACTATTTTGTTTTGGAAATGTTTTTGACTTTACTATGATGTGTTATTGTGGAGATAATATGATGAGAAAATTGAATGGTTATTATGTTGGTCGATGGTGATTTGATGGATGATATGTTTTGTATTGAATTTGAGTTTTGAATGTGCTGTTGTTGAATTAGTAAGCATATAACCTTATGTTTATATGAATGTTTCATTGTGATGTTAAGAGTATGGTAGTATGGATGTATAGTTGTGATTTAAGAATCAAGTATGTTGAGTTGAAACAAAGTTAACAGCTTTGTGTGTTGCGACGGACGTGAGATCCGATTCGAAATCAAAAACTATGTTTTCTTGTTTTAAAATTTGGAAATTGTTTCAAAGTTTCTATCTTTGTTTCAAACTCAGAGTATGTTTAAGCGAACCGCGCTCATAGCGATAGTTGCTATGGAGCAGTTAAACAAAATTATCGATTTTCGTTTAAAACAATCGCTTTTGAAATTATTTTGCAAAAGTTTTCAAACTTGATTAGTAATGTTAAAAGAGTTAAGTTTGGATAATTTAACAATTTATTGATTGACAAGTAATTAGTATCTAATTAGTAATTAAGAGTTAAATAACACTTAAGAAAGGTTAATGACTAATTATTGATTTATAAAGTTTTAATTAGTGATTAATGAAGTTAAGAAGTAATTTAATGATTAATTAATATTCAATTAAGCTAATTATTTAATTGATTATTATTATTTTAACTGATTATTTAATTAATTTTTAATTAGTTAGGAGTAACTAATAATGGATTGTTTAAATCTTAACTAAGATACATTATGAAGTTAATTAGGAATTACCCAAGTTTATTAAGTTAGTTAAAGTTTAATTATGAATTTATCTTGATTTAATTAAGATATAATTAAAGTTGAAGCTAATTGAATATACTTTAATCTTTTCAAAGCTATTTTTAAACTTAATCGGTTCTGTTTTAAATCAGTTTTCTTTCTAAGGTTAATTGATTTCAAATCAAAGGATCTCTCGTCCGGACGTAAGTAGCCAAATGAATTAAATAGTGATTATAAAATGTTGACATGTTTTATGGGAAGTAAGTTGACTTGTGTTTAGCACAAATTTTGAATATCAGTAACGTGATAAACATAAGGAAGTTAATTTCATTAAGCGGGTCATGATAACTTAAACATACATATATACTTCTATATGTACATTTTTCACCCAATTATGGATTTACCTTTATTTATAACCCGGGCATCTATCTATGATTGATTGTATATTATTGTGAATCCCTTACATATCTAATGTTTGGCAGTATCTATGATATAACTTAGATAAGTTAAACCCAAATTTAATGATCCATTGTAGTGGTTGAGCCTCCATTTGGTTTTGTAAAGTAAATATTTCAAGTTCCTTTTGAAATAGTCTTCAGTTTATTTTATTTTAAACAAGAGATTTAAAGAATGATTTGACAATTGGTTTGAGAAGTTTTATAAATGATTTCGGGTATTCAAGAAAAGAGTTTTTGAAACAGTTTTGAATCTTTATACAAAGGTTTTATAAATGGATTTGAATGTCTATAATGGGAAGTTTTATACAAGTTATAAAGAAGTTATATAACCAGGTTTGAATAATTATAAAGAGTTCACAAATGAGTATGGAAGTTGATAGATGTTTGTAAACGCGTTTGGGTTAAAGCAAAGAAGATTTCATGGACAAAGAAAATTTATAAAATAATTTATTTAAGATAAGTAAAAGGGAATTTGAGGTTTGGGTTTATCGAGGTCATTAAAAATGGTGGTACGGGATATCCATTCCAGATTTAACGCCGAATGAATAGTGCTTAGAGTTATCTTTTTCTCCAATTTAAATAATGTAGTTCAATCCTTTTTAAGAGATTTGGTAATGGGAAATCTTACAAATGTATTGTGATTATACTTATGTAAAGGAGATAAGAATATGAATGTTGATTAATGTTTAGGAAAAGAGATTTAGTAAATGCAAATGGTTTTGTGGCTTAGTTATTGCTTTGGGTAATTAAATCTCTAGATTTTTTTTTCATTATTCGATAGTTAAATAACCGACTATCAAATTTGACCTAATTTAACTTAGGAATTATGAACATAAAATTCGAGTTTCCGACAAGGACTCGAATACTTACTTCCAAAAGAACCGGGAATGAGTCAACCATAAATTATCGGTTATTGGTACAGAGAGACCAGGATTAGATTTACATATCCAAAAACAACTCTGAACCAACATTTACGTTCGAGTGGAAGACTTCTTGATGATGATTGAAGATGGTGCTCCTTGAAGTGCAAGGGCTACTACTACTAATCTTGAGGGTGATTCCAAAATTGATGTAGTAGAGTTAGTGCCTTCAGTTTCATTCAAACCGAGAACGAACTTGTATGGATGAATGCTTGCATTGCATTGACGCCCGAAGGGCAGTGTTAGAATTCTAAGATGATCTGCAAAGAGAAAGAAGGTAAATTGTAGCCTCAAGCGTCACAACCGGGAGGAATGGCAAAAATATGGCATGCAGTAGAGCTATTGGTTAGGGATAGAGATTAGGGTATGCCCTAGGGGAAATTATTTAATTTGTTACATATATCTAACTCGTTGAACAGTATTATTCACAGTAAAGGTGTCTTTCTATTTTATACTTGATATAATGTGATTATATTAATTAATTGATTTAATTTAAAATATATTTAATAAAAGTTCATAAATAGTATATTTTGTGATAGTAGTTACAAAGTGTTGTAACCATGAGTAATTTATCACAATAAAACAAATATACCATTTTAAATGTCCCTAGTTAAGATGCATCGAGACTGGATATCGATGTATCCATTGAGACTAGAGTAGATAATGCTCTACAAATGTTGGGCAGTGTATTACTTATGACTGCTGGACGCACCTAGGGGTTACGTAATATAGCTATTGGATAACTATGGAATGACTCACTCGATAGTTTTCTGTTGGTTAATAAAACTAAGGTCAAACAGAAAATATCAATGTGACTAATATAAACAGTTCTCTCGACTTGAAAATACTGCGAATCTTCAATATGAAAGCTCTACTTTGATTATAGTCAAATCATGACATGGCGTTCCATCGAGTGACTATAGTTGGGTCGAGTGGAAGTATAGGAAGTGAAGCACTATTCAAGAGAGAATTTGTCTCCTCAATTATATGGGGTTAGTATCATAGTCAACTCAATTCAAGTCAAAGTCTCTGGCCAGAGCATTTTGGTTAATAATAATTGTCATTATTGAACCAAGGACTTTGTGTTTGGACTATAAAGTTGAATGTGGACAATATTGGAATTTTGAGTGTTACCAAATTCCATAAGTCCTAATATGATATAGTTTTGACGAAGAGAATTGGTGTAAATAATCGTCACTATCAAGTACCGCTTAAAATAAGTAAAATTTGATTTTACCGAAAAGACCTATAAGCAATGAATTCAGCCAAACTGTCATACCACCTACTCGGTGACATGTGAACATTAATATTTGAATTTTTCAATATTAATCGCTGACTGAATTCACACGTCTGAGTCGCACAACCGTATTTGTGCTTTCTTCGAAAACCACACAGTTTAGATAGTTTGTAAAATGTTGCAAACTGGTTAAATTAATTAATATTTATGAAATATTAATTATTATTAATTTATTTGATGTTTTGAATGTTGTTGATAATTATTTTAATGCATATATAAAAGTTATATTTTCATATATCGATATGCGATATCGGTATAATTTTAAACATGTTTTAAACAATAAAATAATTACATAAAAGTTATTTTTTTATTTGGAAAAGTTGCATATTTGGAATGTGCTTCGACCAGCCATATAACAATAGGGGGAGGAAACCAATTAATGAGATTAATTGAAATTTAAAAAGTGGAAATAAAGGAGGAAGTTTTAAGAGGAGGGAAGGAAAAGGTTCCTTTAATTCAATTAAAAACAAAGCCTCCTCATTTTTTGAAAGTACAGAGGAATTAAAGTGACTTTCATTTTTTTGTTCTCTTTTTTTCCTCTTCTCCATCATTCATTCATGGCTGAAACTTCATCCAAAAAGAAAAAACCATCGAAACAAATTCAAATCAACATCAAACTAAGTTAAAAAGGTGGTTCATTCTTCTCTTGCAAAGAGGGATGGTGATTTGCTCGAAATCCGAGGAGAAGCTATAAATTAAGGTGTTTCTACATGCTTCATCCCAAGGTGATTATATGTGTGTAAATTCTATATTTGTATATCTTATAATTTGTTCCAATACCCCTAGTCTCTATCTTTCTCTTCTGTTCATACTTGTGAATTTGAATCTTGATTTGAATATCTCCATTCCCTTGCTTGAATCGATTGTTCTATCATGTTAAAATATAGAATGTTTTCTTCTGTTCACTATTAGTTTGTTATGAATTATAACATCTCACTTTCTGTCTCATGTATGATTGTTTGATTAATTAATTTTATGTAGATCTAGACCTTCTTAATTTTATTTTCTGTACTCTATGTGATTGTTTACAAAGTTTATTTAATCTAGATCTAGATCTTCTTATCCCAAATCTATATATGCCTATGTCGTTTGATTTTCTTGTTTAAATAAAAACAAAATTGAACATAATTGAATTTTGAATTTGTTTTCATAATTCAGTTTTTCATATCAAAATGTTTACACTTTAATATTTAGACATGGTTTGCTATGTAATTAAAACTTGGTAATAATTGCATTAATTTATTTTTGTCATCCAATTAATATGATGTTTTAATTTACATGTTTCAAATAATTCTAATATAAACTCTTCCTCTTAAAAGAAAAAAGTAAACATTAAATTAATGATATATTCCATGATTTGCAATTCCATCTAGTTAAAAATTTATATCTCTGCTTAAAAAGGAAGGAATCTTTTCACAACTATTTCAAACCATTTTCATTAATCTTAATATTCTTTGACTTACTTCTTGTGATTGAAATGAAGTCTATTTTATTTGAACTTTTATGCTAAACATTAATAGTATATGTTTATGTGTGTGTGTATATTTACAGTATATATATATGTATGTATTTATATATTAATAAATACATAAAACTATTTAAGTTTAGGACGACAAAGGCATATATATATGAGAAATGTCCATTGCGGTGTAAATCCCAACACCTATGCAATGTTTACATTAGCTTTGTACACTATTAAATGTTGCACTTACACTATTCACACGGGCGCATGTGATGTGCTCGAAATCTTTTGCAATTAATTGAATCAAATTGGACTGATGCCTTCCTAGTAAAACATTTATGTGAAATGTAACATGTTTATTTAATATATTATCAATCTAATCAAAGACAAAAGGAGAGGTTTCTCTCTCTCCAATTAATGTTGTTTACTCCCTTAATTAATTGCACAACTATTAGAGAAGGAAACTAAAGGTCATTCTCTTGTTTATTTTAAAAAGTAACTGCTACACATGTAGGTGTATTTAATATGCTCATCCATTTAGATTTATATAATATTCAAACCCTTTTGAAATTTTTTTCACTAAATAAAATAAAATAATGATTTTATTCAAAAAAAGATTTAGTTAAGATCTAAGTGTAATTAGACTTCATAGGCCCATTAAAGATCTAAAATGGTAAATTTTTTGAAATTCACCCATTTCTTCCACTGTGTGTTGGTCAAGTTCCAATAATGGTATTAGAGCCAAATAGCCTATGCGGTCTAAATTAGTCGTGTTAAGGTTAACAAATTAAGCTTGCGCACTTAGTACACTGTCTAGAAAGGTGATGTCTATGATTGAAATTGGGTAATCAAGTACCCTGTCCTACCTGGTTGCCTGTCTGGCCTGAAAGGTGAAGTGAGCCCAAAGATTGCCTCTGATAGAAAAAGCCCAATTTAAATTAGGCTTTGGACTAATTTTCATAATAGCTTGATATGCTTGGTCCTTGAATGAAGTATGGGATTAGTTGCTAATAGTACTGCACTTGAGTTATCACACCACACTGTTGATGGCCATGCTTCGTAGTCAGTTAATTCAGACAGCAGGGATTTGATCCACATGATCTCTGACACTATGGCAGCAACACTACGATATTCAGCTTCAGTTGATGATGTCGATACTATAGTTTGCTTCTTTGAACACCAAGACACTAAATTCTCCCCAAAATATACACAGTAGCCACTCACCGATCTTCTATCATCTCTGTCACCACCCCAATCAGCATCAGCAAACCCACTGATTTTCAGAGTATCACTAGGGTTTAGTTTCAGTCCATAATCTGCTGTCCCTACCAAATATCTGAGTATTCTTTTAGTTGCTTTCCATTGTTCACTCAGTGGGTTGGACATGAATTGACAAACTTTATTCACGCAGAATGATAGCTCTGGTCTTGTAATGGTGATGTATTGCAGAGCGCCAACTATGCTTCTATAATGATGTGGACCATCTATTGGATCACCACAATTCTTTGATAGTTGCAAATTTGTGGTCATAGGTGTACTGGCAGCTTTTGCCTTATCCATACCTGCTCTTCTTAACACATTCTGAATATAGTTAGTTTGACTGAGGTGAAATCCTCCATTTCTAGTTCTCTTCACCTCTATGCCTAAGAAGAAGTTTAGTTCGCCAAGATCTTTTAGTTTGAACTGGTCATTCATGTATCTTATTAACTGATCCATCTCAAGTGTATTATTTCCTATTATGATGAAATCATCCACATAGACCAGGATATACATGACATTGATGTTGTCTCTCTTGATAAACAGTGAACAATCAGATTTTGTTAGGTGAAAACCAAGCTTCATCAATGTGCCTTTGAGTTTTTCGAACCAAACTCTGGAGGCTTGCTTCAGGCCATATATTGCTTTATTCAGCTTGCAAACCTTCTGATGACCTCTGCTTTCTTCCAACCCTCTAGGCTGCTCCATATACACTTCCTCTTCTAACTCTCCGTTTAGGAATGCATTATGTACATCTAATTGCTTGACTGACCACTTGTTGTGTAGTGCAATGGTGAGTACTATTCTTATGGTAGTAGGTTTTATTACAGGAGAAAACGTTTCTTTCACTACACCAAAACATGCAAATCCTAACATTTATAAGTGTTACAAATAATTTCAGTAACACTTTTTAAGTGTTACTAATGGACTGTGAGGAATGAAGCGGCCAAATTTGTAACACTTATAAGTGTTACGAACATACGTATTACTAACACTTATAAGTGTTGGTACCTAAATATACGGTAACGCTTATAAGTGTTGGTACCTAAATATACGGTAACGCTTATAAGTGTTGGTACAGAAATATACGGTAACGCTTATAAGTGTTGGAAAATGATTATTTAGTAACACATATATGTTTTGTTACACATAAAATGCTTTTACAAATACTGACAACATTTACAAGTGTTGCAAATATAAACTTATGATTTTACATAATTTCTTGCAATACTAATATTAAAATATTTAAAGCAAATGGAGTATAAGATATCATAAACAATGGTCCCCATATCAGACAATTCATCATACAGATTGCAAAATTTAAAATGCTCCGCAAATGGAGTAAATATGTCATAAAAAATTATTAAAGATATCTCTGTGCAATGTGCACAAATCCAAACAGCCATACAAAATTCACAACTTCTCCAACCATTTTACTACTACATACCATCATTCCCATATCAAACATTCCACATAACCACTGCCTTTACATACCAACTGTGCACACATATACAACCCCATCACCCAGAAAACAACACCCCCACCATCCACCTCATTCCACTGTCTAATTCCAAACCACTTACAACTACACCCTACCAACTGTGCATCTCACTGATCAACAAACTATCACCCTCTATCTCTAAAAACTAAACCACTATCCCACACTTACCTGCCATTAACCACCACTAAACTAAACGGATCACAGTCACCACTCTTGCTGCAACAATACTCATCTGCACTGTTTCTCTACCACAATACATTAGCATGTCCATTCACTTTCACTAAAACTTCTTGCATCCATCGCCAAAAGTCAACTACTGGAACCACCTCCTCTACCAAAATTGTGCACTGCACCACATTTCTACCCATCATCATCACTGTGCACATTTCTGTGCACATACAACAACTCATACCATCATCTCACACCTTCCTTCATCATACATAACCCACAAACAATCACCATCTCCTCATATAACCTCTGCCATCAACCATTTCTGAACTGCCATTCAATATCTAACTGTGCCATCACTTGAAACAAACCAAAACAAACCATACATCACTCCACCTCAATGCTTGCTTGACCACCATCACCTTCAAGTCACCAAGGCAACAACACAGCAGCTACCATTCAATAGCCCATAGCATCAGTCTCACTGTTCCTTCACTGACCACTGCCACGACTACAAGAGGACAATCTCCACCGCTGCTTTGACCACATAAAAAACCACCATGACCTCCTCCTCTTATTTCTATCCCGACCTATCAGTACATCCCAAACAACACTGTCAAATATACATACTTCGGCTTCAACTGCCTTGACCGTCCTTCATCAACCAAAAAACTAATAATAAAATCCCCAGTTGCAAGCAACAGCAACCGTTGCATCAACCACCACCGACCGCGAATCACCACCTAATAATCACCAATTGCTCAAAATAGTAAGCTTGGATCTATGCTGCATGGACTAGACACTATTTAGCACATGTGTGTGGTTGTGATAATATGTAATTTGTTTTATATGATTTATATTAGGAGACTAATCATTTCCAACTTCAATTTTGACTGACAAAGCTTTGCACTATCAAGCTATAAAATTAAATAAGAAAATAAATGTTAGTTGCCAAAACCTACTCTCAAAGAAATCGATTGCCCAATAGGCCAGTGCTTCCATCATCAAACAACAGCAGCTAAGGCACCAGGATCATCATCATTTGCCTCTACTGTATTCAAGCACCTCCAAAATGCAGTAGCCTATAAAAGTAAATAAATTTGAGTATATTAGCAAGGCGTGATAATAAAATGTTTGTATCGCATAATATTTACTAGTATATAATTAAGAATACCAAATTTTGGCATAACCCAAGATGTATGCATACTGGCCTGCAACCCATGCTGCCTATATACAGTGACAACGATAATGCTGAATTCTATAAACTAATGTCTACAATTTGGTTTACATTTTATTTGACAAGATATAATGCTGAATTCTATAAACTAATGTCTACAATTTGATTTACATTTTATTTGACAAGATATAATGCTGAATTCTATAAACTAATGTCTACAATTTGATGCTAATTTCGAATTAGATTTAATGAAATATGACTTGCTAAATAATGTAATGTAAAATAATTCAAGTATTTCCATACATGTTTATCTCTTGTATAATATTTTCAATTCAAGGATAATACTACAAACATTTATAGTGAAAAGAGTCATTTTGTTGTTAGGAAATAAGTGCACCTGTTAATGTTTACCAAAAGTTATTATTCCAAAGTGGAAATATTTTCCTTGGTACTTGGCTTTTTGGAAAGCAACACATTCTGTTTATTGGAAATTTCATATAATACTTTTGTTTATGAAAAGATAAAAAACCATTACGAAAAATGTGTTTGTTTTTAAAGTAATAAGAAGAGCGTCATTTTACAAACTTTATAGTTATATGAGATTCGTATTTTGTTCTGCAAAGTGATAGTAATTTTATAGTCATCTTGTATTATTTGGTTTTCATAACAATAAAAATTCACTAGTCAATCATTTCAGAATGCAAATATCTGTGCATCTATATCCATTTTTCAAATTTGTTTCGACTGTCTAGAAATTTGACGATTTGACTTTGTTTTGAAAATTCAGAAGTTTTGGTTAAGTTCCGACTATGGATTTTGCTGCTTTTGAAAACTTTATGGACATCTATCAGTTTACAGATATTTTCTTTGTAGACTTTTAGGCAGGGATTCAGTTGTATTTGGTGTAGGTTAAATAAGCTAGCTTGTAACTAAAATTTGAATCATATATCTTCTTATATTTTTAGTTATTCATAATCTACTTAATTTGAAAGCAGTCATCAACCAACAATGCTATTTTGATCGAAGGAAAATCGGGTATTTCCTGAGACTGACATGGATTATGGCCCCAAGCACACCACGTTCTCAATTTTTTCATTTCTCTCTTTTTAATTTCTATTTAAAAACGTTCTCAATTATGGCCCCAAGCACACCACTCCTTATTCACATATACATATGATTCACAATGCATATACAATTGCCTAGAGTGTCAACGCACGAGCAGATAAAGCAAGACACTTTATCATGGAAATCTTAGATTAAGGGCATTAAATGCACTAATAAAATATCATCAACAGTTAAGGAAACCAGAAAAACTTATCAAGCATCTAAGACAAGCAAAAGAATTCTCCTTTTCTTTAGTTTTCAACAACTTAACACACTTTACGGCCTATATATGTTGTGGCATTGTAATTTCCAATTGAAACCTGCATTATTAGGAGTGCTAGCACTAGACAAACCTTAATATTTTAGCCATATTTTTTTTTCAACTCATGTGATATTATCAAATTTAAAAGTAGAAAAAAATAGGTGCATAACACTCAGCTCTAATTTAAAAAATATTTCAAGCACTCTTCATGCTGTAATTTTAAACAAATAACATATTTCTCATTAAAACTTGTTCTGCAAGCGGTGTGGGAAAAGGTCAGTTTGAATTCATATTTAGATACGTAGAAACTGCAATGAGCTCAAAATATAAACTTGAAAATTTTAAACCTGGAAATGAAAAACTGTATTGATTATTATCATTTCCTGGCTATATCTTTCAGTTAACCGACTTTTGTAAACTTTTATTTGGACTCAATCAATGGAACTAAATTTAATAGTAAATTAATTCACATGTAATTATATCTTGGAAAGGCATTGATACCTAAACAAGTACCTTTAATATAACAGTAAGTAGTACTGTAATAATGGCTTCTATCCATCAATTACAGCCTGCAAAAGATATCGGAGAAGAAGTTAAAGCACGTTCCAGATTATATTAAATTCCACCTGCCTACGTAATTTTTTTGGGGCATTATTTTTTGAAATCAGCAGGGACTGCAAATTAACTCAGCCTGAATCCTTAACCTATGGAGGACTACCAGGTCCACCTTGTCAAATCTAGACTTTATGGACACCTAGCTCCCCGCTCTGCCCGAAACATCAGATCAAGCCATATTACCAAGTAGAATAAAAACTAAAACAATAAGTAAAACAAGGAGCAAAGATAATACATAAGACAATTTAGCACCTGACAACACGATCGCAGAGTACCAAATGACAAGTTTACTCTGAATCAGCTCCATTGCGCATAACAAAGCAAAAGCTACTCTTCCCGTAACAGTGAAATCAATAATCTATCATTAAGAGAGAAACTGTCAACTCAAAGACTTGTATGTATAATAGGCTAGTTCAGGAATTTCTAAGTAGCATTCTTAGGAAAACTCTGCTCATATGAGAAATGAAAGTAAACTATCAAACTAACCGATAGTCGAAGACAGCACATGAAAGGGACATGAATCCGCATTCATCTTTTTAAGAAAGTAGGATGCAATTTAAACGGAGATGTCAATTTAATACACGAAAAAGGGTTTAAGTTTCCATTACTGATTAAACAAAAGATGGTTTCAATATTTGCAAATAACAGTCAAGGTATTAAAGATGATTCAAAATCAAAATCGAACCTAAGTCGATGTACCTGGAGATGACGCGCGGGATGGAATGGGAAATCGTTAGTAGGATGTAGAGATGAACCGGTTGGGAAATCGTTAGTAGAATGGGAAATCGTTAGTAGAATGGGAAATGGAGGATGCAAGATTGGGAAAGCGGGAACCCTAATTAAATTAAAAATTAGGCGGCCGATATTGGAGATGGAAGGGAAAGCGTGAGAAAGATGATACGTATAGAAGATTACACAAGGGTCCAATTTTTAACGAGTTATTTACAAATTTAACAACTATTCTAACACTTTTTTGTGTTGTAAATTATAACTGATGTGTTGGAAAGTTTATAAAAAACATTATTTATATTTCCCAACACTTTTTAGGCATCCTGACACTTTTTTATTGTCAGTAGGCTGTAACATTTATAAGTGTTGGAAATTAACAAATGGAAAATGTTGCAAAATCACTATTTTGGTGTAGTGTTTGAAATCAAATCCTGCCTGCTGTGTGAATCCCTTAGCTACCAGTCAAGCCTTGTGCTTTGCTATTGTCCCATCAGCATTGTGCTTCAGTTTATATGTCCATCTACATCCTATAGCAATTTTGTTCTTCGGCAGTGTAACTAATCTCCATGTATTGTTATTAACTAAGGCTTGGTACTCCTCTTCCATGGCTTTTCTCCATTTGGGATTTTTTACTGCTTGTTCATAGCTTGTAGGTTCGGCTGATAGACTCTGAGTAATGTATACTTTTGGTTTAAAGATACCACTTTTAGCTCTAGTTGTCATGTGATGTCCTCGATGTTGTTCTACTTGTCTAGTTGTCTTAGTATTTCTTTGTGAATTGCTGCCTAAATCACCCGCTGCAGTGATACCTCTTTGTGTGCTGCTCCCAGAATCGTCTGTCACACTCCCCTGAAGTGGTGCCTGAAACATGTCATTCATGTTCCCACTGTCTTCATTCATTTGGTTATGAGTGCAATGATCTTCATCTCTGTTTGTAGCCGAATCCTGAATACCAGAAGTTGAGTCTTCCTCTAGTATTGCCTCTGATGAATGGCTTTCTTCATTGATAATAGGTGATGGTATGGGTAGCATCGATCTTTGAGCATTTGTAACCTTCTTGGTGCATTTGACCTTATTGTCAGCAAAAGGAAAAATTCTTTCATTGAACATGACATGCCTGGACATAACAATTTTTTCTTCTTTGGTCAAACACTTGTAGCCTTTTTGTAGTGATCCATATCCCAAAAAGGTGCATGGGGAGGATCTAAAGTCAAGTTTGTGACGATTGTAAGGTCTTAGCATTGGAAAGCATAAACAGCCGAAGACTCTCAGTCTCTTGTAATCGGGTTTAGTGCCATTCAAAGCTTCATGTGGGCTGTTGTATTTTAAAACTTTAGTGGGAAGATTGTTAATTAAGTATACTACAGTTGAAAAAGATTCTGGCCAGAATTTGAGAGGTAAGGATCCTTGTGCTAGAAGAGTTAACCCCATATCAACAATATGTCGATGCTTTCTCTCAAGAATCCCATTTTGTTGAGATGTGTATGGACATGTAAATCTGTGTATTATCCCTCTTGCATTGAAAAAAATCCTTGAGAGATTTGAATTCAGCTCCTCCATCGGTTTGAAATACTTTACATTTCCTGTCAAGTTGTCTTTCGACTTGTATGATGAATTGTTTAACAGCCTCAGAGACTTTGGATTTTAACTTCAGAAAATAGATCCATGTGTATCTCGAGTATGCATCCACAAATGCAACATAATACTTGAACCCGTAATCAGAGTTCAATGGTGCAGGACCCCATACATCACATTCAACTAATTCAAGTGGATTAGTGTAAACTGTGTCTGAATTACTGAAAGGTAATTTGTGGCTCTTGCCAATTTGACATTGACTGCATAATTTGGATATCATATTATTATTTAAATGTGAAAGATTCTCATTATTCAAAACAACTTTCATCACGCTTACATTGGGATGTCCAAGCTTTCTATGCCATATATCATACTCATCATCTACATTATCATTATTATTAGTAGTATTGTAACATACCATATTATCATACTTTCTATCATCAGATTTTATATTGAATTTGTAGAGACCATCATGTAGTTCCCCCTGCAATAATATATCTCCATTCAAGTTATTCTTAACCAAGCATGTGTTTGGATGGAACTCAAAAAATACTTGATTATCTCTAGCAAATTGTGATACGCTGATCAAATTCTTTTTAATTTGGGGAACACATAATAGATTTTTTAACAGTAGAGTTTTATTTCTGTTTTCTGAGGTGAACTGTGCATGACCGATATGTGTGATATTTAGAGGTGTGCCATTTCCCATACAAACCGAATATTTACCTTTGTAGGCTGCTCCTCCCAGATTCAAATTCTGAAGATTGCTTGTGACGTGATGAGTAGCTCCAGAATCAGGAAACCAAGCTTCATCTTGAATATCCATGTCACAAGCTAATGCATCAGGATTTTCATTGTAATAGGACTGATTCCTTGGATTATGTCTTGCAGCATTCTGTGCTTGAGTGAGATTGACATTGTAGGGATAAGGTCTGGAAGTGCCTTGATTGGGTGATATTTGTTGATTACTGTTGTAGCTGGATTCGAATCTGAAATAACATCTAATCGCTGTGTGACCAAGCTTCCCACATATTTGGCACTTTGGCCGATTATTGAAGAACCTTCCTCTTCCTCTTCCTCGACCTTGTGCTCTACCTCTGTCATACATGTAGTTTCCTCTAACTGATTGGGTTTCCTGATGGTTCTGGGTTGATGGATCTGTTCTCGTGTTGTGTTGAGTGTGCTTGTTCTTCACGTTTGCAGCATAGTTGATGGAAAATTCTATCGTGGAGTTGTTTTTTTGTTCAAGCCTGCCTTCATGCGCAAGAAGACATGAACTAACGTACTGAACAGATGGAGATGATTCTTTTGAGGTTATAACAGCAACTATGGCTTCAAATTCTTCTCCTAATCCGTTGAGAATATGGAGAACCTGATCAGTCTCACTAATCTTGTGTCCTGATGACTCTAAAAGATCACATAGTTCCTTGATCTTATTAAGATACTCTCTGATGCTTGCATTATCTTTCTTGACATTTTATAGTTGCCTCTTGTAACTCATAATTCTCGCTGCTGCTTGCGAGTTGAAATTCAGATGGATTGCATTCCATACTTCAAGTGAGGTTTTGCATCCTATAACTGATGATAATAGATCAGGGCTGATTGAAGACAAGATCCATGAACACAGCAAGCTATCTTGTCTCGAGTGTATTAAGAATTCTGTGTTTGGTTTGTTGATGCCATCTTGACCAGTAATGAATTGGGGAGGAGGTATAGTGATCGGATCTATAAATTTCTGTAAGCCATATCCATTGATAGCCATTTCAATCTGAAACTTCCACAAAAGAAAGTTGTCTTCATCCAGTGTTACCGTAATAAGTTGGGTTTATGGATTGATAATTGTCTTCAGCGAGTCTTCGAGAGTCTTTGATGATTGATTGGATGTTGTATTTCCGAGATTGGTTGATCCGATTCTTGATTGAATCTCATCGTCTTGAGCCATGATTTAGGGTTTGATTATTGGATCTGATTAGATCTGATGATAAAGATGAATGAAGTCTGAACTTGTGAAGAAGATAGGTAATCGATTTTCTATTCAGATCTGAGATCTGAAAGTTTGATGCCGTTGGGCGATCACTCTGATACCATGAAAATATTTGAGAATGAAACAGAAAGAGATTCAAAATTAATTCATCATAGCATAGCCATATTGATACAACTGGGTCTATATATATAGACTTTTAGAACAGAAGACTGTGCACGTACACAACACTATACAAGAAGCTGTCAACAGACTGTATACAATTCTCTAACATTCAATAATACCAATTTAAAATTGTTTAAGAACCTACTAGTTTATAATGTATTTTTTTGTAATATCATGCTGTTTGTTTTTCTAAATAAGTACATGAGTCACTCGAATGTTGATTAAATAAAAAATATGTTCTTTGTCTATTTAATTTAATTCAAAGAGCATAAAAGGATAACTGCATGCCACATTATATTCTATGCTTAATTTCAGTTTTCCCTAATCTACGAGAAGAAGACAAATTTATCAGTTTGATTGACTAGCTATAATAGATAGTAAATTTAATAACTGGATAAAGAAAATTAAAAATGATAGAATATGCAACGAAAAAACCATTTTGAATATATATATATATATAATAGTGTTTTTTATAAAATAAGATCTAATATATAATTAATGATTTTCATATAAATAATTACTAAATGTATCAATTTGACAAATTTTACCATAAACTATAACCAATATCTAATCAAATCCAATCCACAAAAGATCAAATTTAAAGGTCAGCGGGAACAAAATTTAGAGAATCAATTATAAGTTGGATCAGCATGCAATCTTAGCTTTAATGATGGCCCACATGAAATTTAAACTTTGTATTACATAGAAGTTCTAATAAAAACATAAATTACACATTGGATGCCGAAGAAAAATTCTCTCTGAATCAATCTGATTGGTTGTCTTCTATCTACTACATTTTACCTTCTCTCTAAACTTACTAGCTTATAACGTATTTTTTTGTTTTTTCCCTGATGTTTGTTTTTCTGTATAAGTACATGAGTTGCTCAAATGTTAATTAAATAAAAATTACGTGCATTGTCTAATTTAATTTAATTCAGAGAGCACAAAAACATAACTGCATGCCATGTTATATTCTATGCTTAATTTTAATTTCCCCTAACCTATGAGAAGAAGACAAATTTACCACTTTCGTTGACAAACATCATATAGTTTACGCAACTCAACATATTGAGGCAAAAAATATCTGTAATAGGCAGTAAATTTAATAACTAGATAATGAAAATTAAACATTATGGACCATGTAACGAAAAAACCATTTTGAATATATGTATATATATAGTGGTGCTTTTTATAAAATAAGATCTAATATATAATTAATGATTTCATATAAATAATTCCTAAATGTATCGTTTGACAAATTTTTTATTTTTATTTATTTATTTATTTTTTTGAAATTGTACTTTATATGCAACTTGTCACTAGGACAACATATCACATGTCATTAAACGTTCGAATCACGAATCACGCTATGCAAGTTTCGAACTTGTGACCTCTCGCACCAAAGCCGAATAACTTAACCACTTGGACAATGGTGCTTGTCGGTTTGACAAATTTTACCATAAACAATAACAAATATCTAATCAAATCCAATCTAAAAAAGATTAGATTTAAAGGTCAGTAGGGTTGAAAATTTGAGAATCAATTATAAGTTGGATCAGCATGCAATCTTAGCTTTAATGATGGACCATAGGAAATTCAAACTTTGTATTATATAGAAGTTCTAATAAAAACATAAATTACACATTGGAGGTCGAAGAAAATTTCTCTCTGAACCAATCTGATATGTCTTCTTCTATTTATTGCATTTTATCTTCTCCCACATTTTGTTTATTGAATTCTATTTTCTCATCTAGCCTAGTAACTACATGTATCATATTTGTTTTAAAACATCAGTCAAATGATAAATTTTATTTTCAATTTTTAAATTACAAATCAATTACTTAAAAAATCAATGAGTGTAGCAAAAAACACATTAACAATTTATATAATATAAGTTGTAGAAATAATATATTAAAGAGTTTCAGCAGTATCATTACTAGTGCCAATCAATGTTGAAAAAGTCATGCTAAGAAACGATCTAGGTGAGGCCTACCGCACGATCAAACGACAAGTTCGGTCGCGAAAAAACATGAAATCCTACAATAATTCACCATTACGGATCCGATAAACTGGTTTCATCGAAATCTGAGACAGTGGCCAAAATTGCTATTTTCACGTTAATTAAATAAATTATTATTAAATTGATTTTATCACTTTTCAAATTCAAATTTAATAGCTAACAAATTTTATCATTTTTAATACGTAGAAATCAAATAATCTTTTAAACAAATTCCCATGTCATATCCAATGTTTAAATGTCGCACAAATTACGTCGTTCAATTTCAATTGCAATAAATTCATTATTTATAATTTATATTCCAATAAATTCATTTATTTGGAATTTCATCTTATTATTTAATCAATTATTACCTCATGAATATACTTAACATTTTTTTACATTTTATTACATCAATCTTCTAGAATTACCATATTAATTCACATTAACCACAACATTTAATTATATTAATTTCAACTGATTTACAATTTATTATCAACGAATTGAATAGTGAATTTATTATTAACCATTGTTACAACTTACCAATTCAAACACGTTTCCAAGTTTATTGTTTACAAACAAAAGCTAATAAATTCACATATTTATTGATTATTCTATATTAAGCAATTTTTATATTTACAATCATTTCAATTAATTGAAATTGCATTAAAATAGTTATCTATTACCTTACATTAACGCTATTACATTTCATTCTAATTATTTTCTCCTTAATAAATCTTAAATTTTTAAATTTTCACAATATTAAATTCCAAAACTTATTTAGTTAATAAATTTAATTATCGAAAATTACGGGTCGTTACAAGGAAGGAGCCATTGGATAACGGCTATAAGAATATACGCTAATTTAATCAGCGCCGAACATTGGGAGTCGATTTAATCAACGCGGGGGCCAATTCAGAATCCCGAATTGGCCTCTGAAAATTACCCTTAATATTAAAGGTAATAGGAATGGTTGGAGTTGTTTGAACGGGTTCGCCTTAATATTAACCCTTAATATAACTCGGTTGGAGATGATCTAATATTGCCAGTTTCCAAGTCCTTAATAAGATATTTGTTTTCGTATCCTAAATATAAAATTGCACATGTTCACGTACATAACTATTAAGATACTATCTCTATCCATCATGATAGTGTAAGAGATTCATGTCTGTGGCGTGTGACATGCATGACACCAATACATTGCTTCTACGATGCATTTTTTGTATTAATTTACCATATTTGACAAGTACAATGTATTCCAATAACGGTTAGAATTAACTGGTCTTCATGATTTTGTCATGTGTTAGACTGTCAATCATTTAATATATATGCATAGCAACAAAAGGATGGTTACATAAAAGTAGAACTACTTTCATATTACTTCAGCAATTAACATATACAATTCGGTTATTGTTTTTCCTTTACAGATTAATAAATTAACTCAATCACGTTATCATCTTGTTCAATAAACTAATATATTAAACATATATTCAATTTCTGAACTAGTTTAAACTTTTAAAATATTGTCAAAGTTGGAGTGAAGATTTTAGGGAGAACTAATAAAAGAATACTTATAGTATTCTAGTTAGTTTTTGATAACAGATATTTATTTATTTTACTTGTTAAATAAAAATAAGTTTGATTTGATTTAATTATTGACTGCTAAGGAAGGTATTTTTACGGCCAATGTCCGATTATCTTCTTTCCTAACCACAACGAGCCTGCCACTAACTTTACATCATCAAAAACTGAATGCTCATGTACGACCCTTTCACAATCTGGAACTTCAGCCAAAATAGTAGAATGTTCCCACAAAACCAAATCCATACACATACCCACTATCAAATCACCAACTGAATCACCAAGTACTCCCAGAACCACATTCTTCATCAAACCATGCACATCATCATGCTCACCCAAAGCAGCTCCTTGCACGTCAACCACATCCCCCAGGTTCTGGTATCTTGTAACATTTGGGATATCCCCGACAGCAAGTTCCATTTCCTCATCACCCATAGAAGCAGAAGTTTTGCTATTAGAATAGTTTTTAGTATACATACAACTGCCCCTATATAATTCAACAAGTGCAACTTCTATTTTAGAGAAGGAGCGTTCCCCTTGCGACGCCATTGGAAGCTCATTTTCTAGTTTATCCCCTTCTCGAATACAGCCGACCTCAGCCAAATCCTCTAACAACGAGAAGCTGTTAGAAGTGTCAAAACAATTTAGAGAGTCCATTCTGCATTGTGAAGCATCATGTTCTGTATTTGAAGCAGGGGCAACATAGTTCACTGAATGTTTTAGCGACCAAATGAAAAATGGGCCAAAATGAAGAGGGCCCGCTGGGAATTCTAAAGCAGCAGTTTCAAAAGCGTATTTAGTAGATATTTCATTAAGCAGGTTACCTGCAACTGTATTACTAGCTGATCTAGCTTCATTCAAGCCTGACAAGTTGCCACATTGTCCAACCTGCTACATCGATCCCCAGCACCTAACAGCGCCATGTCCCGCTCATCCCAGTAAATAGCATTAAAGTACCAAAGCAAATCTTCGAGTGTCCCTATGCCAAGCTCTCTATCTTGCCAAAGATTGTCCAGCAGAAGTCATTTTAATTTCATAAATTTAAGGAGAAATTGGAAGCCATTATCCCTACCCAACAGTGATTGATAATGTAGCAAGTGCTTCTTGTAGGTTTGCTTTTCCAAATCCTTGATAAAGAACGCGAACAAACATCATCTAGTCAAAATACATTATGTATGATGTCCAAATTTTGCCACCATTTTCCAAAGAATAGTGTGACACTAAGAGCATCTCCAACGGCTTAAAGGTGCAATATTTAGTCTCTGAATATTACCTCATAATATTAAGGGGGCAGCCCAACGGTAGAGCGCTGATTTAATCAGCACCCTGCCTTGGATATTGATTAAATCAACGCCCAATTATGGATGCTGATTTAATCAGCGCTCAGTCAACGCCCAAGGCTTGGGCATTGATTAAATCAATGTCCGGTGTTGGGTGTCTATAAACCTCGCATCCAGTCCTGGTTACCCCATGAATTCCCCTTTTAAGCATTTTATTTTCTTTTTTTTTTAAAAAACCATCCAAATGGCGCCGCACATCACCAAAAATGCTAGACATACCACTCGACAGTAGACAAAGAAGCTTGCAGGTCCACTACAATTGCAGCTGCCCCTAGGACGATGATTGATGACCTACGGAATCTGCACAATCTACCCGAAGGATACACGCATCGTATGTTGGCAGCCTTGGATACGGTCGAGGTACAATTTTAAATATTAAATAACATTTAATACGGGCTATTACATTCATCATGTATTAACCATGAGATGATGTTTATTATATAGATCTGTGATATTACAAAGTATATTAATTAGTTGTTATGTATTTAATTAGTACAATAATCCCGAACAACTCTTTATTTTTTAGTCCTAGTACATCAACTATAGGGATAGTTGGATAAAGTGTATAGCACAGCAGTATGATATACTTCCTCAAGGTATACTAGATAGGCTACAAGCCGGTCCTTTTGCTTTTTTCTTACAGATTTGACCACCTCAATCATTTGATCATCCATTCATATCCACTTTAGTTGAGTGGTGGTGGCCTACGACACACACTTTTCATTTTTCAGATTTTGAGCCCGACTTTACCACCATTGATTTTTATATGCCGATTGAGATTGAGATGGGAGACCTTGGTAGATGCTATATCCTTTTGATCATATGTATGAGAGCCCTAAGGTTTTTACTATATATCTACCATAGTCTGATGAGGGTCATGTTTCTTCCGACACTGTCCCTATGACATATCTACAGGAGTATATTACAGCTCATATGGGCACCGAAGCTATGACTGACGTTGTATATAGAGCATTTCTCATATACTTATTTGGTTCGGCCTTCTTTTCGAACCAAAAGAGTACCATTAGATTAGGTTATCTTATAGCGGTAGCCGATCTAGATCAGCTTCATACAATAGATTGGGGTTTCTCTATACTTGGATATTTGTACACCGCACTTTGTTCATGTGCTCCTTGGGAGTTTCGACAGATGTTTGGGTTCTAGTATATTTTGTCCTGCTGGTACTATGAGTACGGCAAACATGCACTCTCACATTGTTAAGCCGGCTAGTCATGCACAAGAGAAATAATTTCCACCCATGAGACGATGGGAGCATGCTTACTTAGTTTCTCATATGCCTACAAGTGTTAGGCATGACTTGATGGAGGCTCGTACTCAGATTAATCTGAGGTGCAGGGCTAATCTTTTACGGGTACCATAAGTTTCATATTGGATCTCCATGACATAGGCGGGCCATATGTATGATGGTCATCCTCTTTCTATTGCGTATTACTTGTGTTTGCGGAGGATTGTTTTACTCCCACCGGCGTTTCTTCCTATTTGGTATTTGGGGGAGAGATGCTCGTTGCAGACCACTATAGAGCTATGTATCCTTGGAGATCTGTTATCTTATGAAGGCATGTTCGACAAACGTTAGACCATTTGATCGTAGTATATTCAGGGATTGAGGCAGACTGGATGGGTAGATGCTTCAGCATTTTTCATAGCCAATGTGGATTTTGACAGATACTGGGTTAGAGTTGCTCCCTAATGGTACATGTTACCTGACTACGCTCGAGGAGTGAACTCCAATCATATAGGTCCATACATATCCATTGGTAGAGTTCAAGCACCTCCATTTTCTTTTGATCCCACTCCATCCCTATACTCTCAGCCACCCATGGACGTCGAACTTGATGCCTATTATAGAGCATATGATATCGGTGGTACACTTAACACACAGCCGACAATTTATCCATAGGATCATGAGATTGTCGGTATCCCTACAGTTGGACTTTGCTCGCCTTTTGAGGTAATTCAATGTATTAATAATTCATTACGCAATGTTAGCTAAGCAAACATATACTGATATATTATATGTAATTACAGTATGCAGGCAGGTTAGACGAGCATGGATGGTATATTGCCGCTATTCAGCATATGACACTCATTCGTACTCAGAAGCTCGGTCAGCAGGCTCAGCATGCATAGATTGATGATTTGCAGGCTCAACTGGCTACATTCCAGTTTGATCATGGTAGTCCTGTTGATTTTGATAGTGTAGCGGACGACGACGACTATGAGGATGACGCTGACGACAACGGTGATAGTGCTATAGACTTAAGATGACCGATTTCTATACTAATGCATCTATGTTACCGTTCTATAATTGTAATGTTATACTTATGTACTATACCGTTACACTTACATTACCATTTTTATGTCATGTTATATAAATTTATTCACATGACACATCTTTATTCAAATTTTGGAATATTTAACGAAGACAAACTGCAAATAAGTCCCATCATATCGAACACTATGCCCACTGCTTTTAATGCTTACACTGCTTTTAACGTTGCATTTTATTGACATTGCACTCCTTTTGACGTTGCACTCCTTTGAACTTCGCACCGCTTTTGATGTCGCACTTCTTTTAACGTCGCATTACTTTTAACATTGCACTTCTTTCGACGTCGCACTACTTTTAACGTCGCACTACTTGACTGGTGGAGATAGAAGACCTCGGTTCTTTATACTGGACTGCTTGTCATAATGCTCTTCACTAATATCATAACAGTTATAAAAAAAATGGTAGATTACAACCATACTTCTTTGCCCTCATTTTACTAGTATAAAGATCAGTTAAGGCATGATACCCCACTGGATACGTCATCCCTCCAACCACCAACCAAGTGGTATGTTGAAATGGAAGAAATACACTATGAGGATGTAAGGGAGCATGAGAAAGTTTTGCAAAAGCAGAGGCTGTTAGAAGATGGTAGAAGGAAAAGAGAAGAGCAACGTAGTAACACTGGCAGAAGGCAAAGAAGGGCTGAAACACATCACCAAGTACCTTAGGCTGATCAAAAGGCTGACTCTAGACTCGTATACTGTAATTGTGAAGTTTCTATTTTGTATTCTATTATAAGAAACGTCACTTTAGATGCCGCAATTTTCTAGATGGTTATGATTTTGGCAATGGTTTTTTACGATCATTTACCTCATCGGGCAGTTGTGTATGCAACTGAACTTGAAGAAAAAATTGAAATGCTCAAGAGAACACTTAGTTCAATGCAAGTATCGGATGGTCGAAGACAATTTTTTAATTATCTATACGTTTTTTTGATTTATTTCAGTGTTGGTTGTCTTGTCTATATCGATTCAATTATTAGGTTGTATTACTTGTATCTTTTCAATTATCAGATTCTCTTTAGTATTTAGTGTAGTTTGGATAGTTTGAATTACGTATTCGTTATTTTATTATCTTAAGTATTTAGTAGATATTGAACGTACATATAACTTACTTAATATAAATAATTTAATTGCCTTTATTGAATTCGAAATCACATAGAACTTAATTAATACAAATAGCTAACCCAAACATCATTCAAATTGTCGAATATAGTCAACCCAAAAATCATATGCAGCATGTTCAACAAAATTAGTTCGATGCTACCAAAAATATTATGAATCAAACGTGGTTCGTGTTAACTAAAATAGGTCCTCTTCCTCCACTGTATTCATGATGCTTTTATATCTTCGACAAGCTCTAGTAAACGTTACATTAGTACTTTGAGTTTTCAAAATCCTTCGAATCAATCTACAATCAGGATGATTATTGAATGCTTCATTTAGAGTAATCCAAAAATCATGATTCAACTCCTTTTCCATGTGTCTTGCATCAGTTTCTATGTACGCTTTGATTAGTATGAAATAATCTTGTGGAGTCCAACTTTCATTTGCCATTGGATTTGTTGTAAACTTTTAGTATAAAATTTTCACTTAGTTCGAAAGTTCAAAATCCACGTCAGTCGAATCAAGTGTAATCTGAATGACCACAATCAGGATGATTAACATTATTTTAAATTTATAAACGCATTTTAAGTTGATTTATTATTTTCGAGGATAATAAATGTTGTTTTATAATTAAAAATGAGTTTTATAAATAAGAAAATCATTTAAAAAGGAAATTTTAAAAATAAAGCTAAATGTAAATTGTATTGGGTTTAAGTAAACAATGTCTTAATAATAATTGTTTTTTGCCCTTCTTTTTAATATACTTAGAAATATAATTTTCTCATTAAAAGAATATTTTATAGAGCATTTTAAAACATTTTATAAATATCTGTGATGTAAAAATTGAGCACAAGTGTGAGTCAAATGTTTTTAAATGTTTGATTCATTAACTTCTACAAGTAATATCCTTTTCTTACCACCGATAACTGATTCTTTGACTATCAATTATGCTATCTTCTTTATGTTTCGGCGATTCAAGATTAATTTCTTACTCGTTTGGGGCATTTAAACTCTTGCTATTCTTAAAGTTAAGATTGCTGTCAATTTGAGTTAGAAAGCAACACCGCCCTAACTCGTTCGGCTTCATTATTTTCCGGGATAACACTAGTTTGATTCCGATAGTTGATTCATCGACTATCGATTTTGATATCATTCTTTGTGCTTCACCAATCTAAGACGGTCCATTACTCATTTTGAGCATTAGTATCCAACACCATGGACAACTAAAACTAGAAAGCGATTGGGAGCCAAGCTAGTTGGGTTGCACCCATTAGGGTATATTCATATTTATATAGAGATTTGTTGGTAGCATGCATGTAGTGATGTGAAATATTCAGATGCTCGTATGAGGTGGTGTCTAGCTTGGAAGGACCTGAGAGTGATGCTTGTTTGGTGTGGGCTCTCGAGTATATTTTATCTAGAGGTATACTTTCGGTGCAGGAGGGCTTACCCTCCTAGTCATATTGGATGAATTCATTCTTCTTATTTGATTTGAACCTTGGAGTTAATCTTTTGTTAATTGCATCGAGAAGTGCCTTGAGCTCTTCTCTATGTTTAATTATTTTTTTCCATTCTTTAAGTTTGGATTTTGATCTTATTGGTGTTCATCCATTCTTGTTTGGATTTTTGTTCCAATTGGTTTTCCATTTTTTCTAATACGGATGTTGTTCTTGTGAGGATAAACTCATTTTGTATTTAGCGGCATGGTCGCATAGAATTATTATATGTTCATTATATTACTTGAGTTTTCTCACGCTGGTTTTCCAAACTGATCCAGGTGTTAATTTATTATAATGCTCGGTTCAGACCGAGTAATTTTTCAAGCTGTCGTTGGTAGGACATGAAGCCGTGGAGTAGAGTTGGATGTTCACCTTCCATTGTATTTTTATTTTCTATTGTATTATTATATATACCCATCAACAGTTTTAAGGTCGTGAAGTTATAACTATCCACGCCGATGAGGTTTGTTTTTAACTCTGATGTACCATGTATTTTAGAGTGATAGCTTTTGCTGTCTTTGTTATATTATATGTTGTCATTTTTGCTGTGAGATTCTGTTTTCCCATGTTCTTTTTCCTTTTTTTTCTTTTACCCTAACATATGTCTTTCCGGCACTTTGATGCACGACATTTTAATACCGTGGATGTATTGAGTGCCCACTTTCGAGGGTCGAAAAGGTGGGGCATTGCATCATCCATGTAACTTGATTTAAATATTGTATATGTACATATTTGTGTATTTTCATAAATATGGAATATTCAAAACATGAAAAATATCAAGTTTGGATAGAAGAGTGGAAGTCAAGGCATGGAAGTCGCATATGAAGTTGTAGATGTTGTTAGGTCGCTTAGCTGTTCACTAGCCAAAGCGGTAGATTTTAAGCCCTGTTATGGCAATATTCCTTCTATAATTTTTTAAATTTATTTAATAACAACATATTTAATTTTTAAATCATGGAAAGCCATAGAAGAATCGTTCTTTATCTAAAAAAGTTGGGTTCCATTATTGATTGAATAGAAATGGAAGTAGATCATTGAACTCAAAAATCAAATTTTACATGTAAAATTCACGATTAGTATTTTTAAACCATTAGTCACTCAAGAGTTCCTCGCATCTAAAGCTTGAAATCATTGAATGTGTATGTAACGACCCGCAAATTTATCACTTGGATAAATTATATTTATTTTAAAAAAATTAAATATGGATTTAAAAGTAAGAAATAATCATGTTTTAATTGGTAAATAATAATAGTTTTTTTATTTGGGAGCATTATTTGGAGACAAATTCCCAAGGAGAAATATTGATAATTTGTAAATATCGTCCTAAGTAAAATATTGATAAAACAGCCGGAAATTGTTTTATCAATGAAACTGCTTTTAAACAACAAAGATCGTGTCTGGGTTTGGATTTATACACTAATATATGTATTCAAACAAGATTATGAAACAAAATAATTTTTTTTATTTTCAGAAGAAAAAAAATGTATTTATGACATCAATAGTTGGTATCATCGATTTTATATATTTCTTCGGAAATTCAAGTTGAGTTTAAATAATAAATAAATTGGTTTTTATTAAAAAATAAACCTATAATGATTATTTAATAATGATGATAAAATAATTTTTTAAATTTGTTTACCAAAATAGATAGTTCGTAGAAAAATAGAAAATGTGACCGATGAACGTTTTTCGGAATTTCGACTTTTCGACACCGGAAAGTTGTCGGGAATGTTATTTGCCTTTTTGCACTGTATGTACACATATATAAGAGATAATTAACCATATAATAATTCATTTAATAATATATTGTCATAAGCTAATAATGTTTAGGAAGTTATGTGATAAGTCATGGTTTTAAAAATAATAACATATATACACCTATACACTTATATATACAAAGTACAAGCTGATTACCTCTTGTCTTTTTCTTTCCATCACCACAATCATCAAAGTCTAAGACTATGGGGTAGGTAAAGGGGGACGTGACAAGAGAGGGAGGGTAGATATGTGATGTGACCGTACACATCATGACACATTATGTTAAATCTAAGGTTAGTTTGGTAATTTTCCTACTTTCTTGTGTCTATAAGTACACTTCCCCTTCACCATATTTTCATTTACTTCTCTGTTTCCATTTCTTTAAAGCTTTCTTCATAATTTCATGGCTTCTTATGTTAGTTTTAAGTTTTTCTAAAATCAAAAGATTCATACTGTTTTAAAGATGCAAACTTGTTTTTAAACTCTTTCTTCTCCATTTTTCCTCCACTTTGTTCGGTCATAACTTCCTCTATTTTACATCAAATAAATATTTTATTTCATTCAAATAGTATAAAATTTTATTAGCTACAACTTTATCTTTTATTACTTTTTCTAATTTCAAGTTTAGGCTTATCAAAATCTCATTTCTTGGCAGTGTACTTTTAAGCTCAAAAATTCAGGTCCAAAAAATAGCTCTCCTTCTTTTAACCATATTAATCTCGAATCGAATCTGATTAAAGTGATTCTTTTTGTTAAATTATAGAGAAAAGAATTTTATAAAACTTTTATTTTTATCCTTTTTCAAAATTCGAGAGTAATATGTCCAAAAATCAAGTGGAAGATGACATATTTTTGGGGTGATTTTTGGGGCATCTAAGTCATTTCATGTTTCAAAGATTTTCTGTGAGTGAAACTATTTTGTTTTGGAAATGTTTTTGACTTTACTATGATGTGTTATTGTGGTGATAATATGATGAGAAAATTGAATGGTTATTATGTTGGTCGATGGTGATTTGATGGATGTTATGTTTTGTATTGAATTTGAGTTTTGAATGTGCTGTTGTTGAATTAGTAAGCATATAACCTTATGTTTATATGAATGTTTCATTGTGATGTTAAGAGTATGGTAGTATGGATGTATAGTTGTGATTTAAGAATCAAGTATGTTGAGTTGAAACAAAGTTAACAGCTTTGTGTGTTGCGACGGACGTGAGATCCGATTCGAAATCAAAAACTATGTTTTCTTGTTTTAAAATTTGGAAATTGTTTCAAAGTTTCTATCTTTGTTTCAAACTCAGAGTATGTTTAAGCGAACCACGCTCATAGCGATAGTTGCTATGGAGCAGTTAAACAAAATTATCGATTTTTGTTTAAAACAATCGCTTTTGAAATTATTTTCCAAAAGTTTTCAAACTTGATTAGTAATGTTAAAAGAGTTAAGTTTGGATAATTTAACAATTTATTGATTGACAAGTAATTAGTATCTAATTAGTAATTAAGAGTTAAATAACACTTAAGAAAGGTTAATGACTAATTATTGATTTATAAAGTTTTAATTAGTGATTAATGAAGTTAAGAAGTAATTTAATGATTAATTAATATTCAATTAAGCTAATTATTTAATTGATTATTATTATTTTAACTGATTATTTAATTAATTTTTAATTAGTTAGGAGTAACTAATAATGGATTGGTTAAATCTTAACTAAGATACATTATGAAGTTAATTAGGAATTACCCAAGTTTATTAAGTTAGTTAAAGTTTAATTATGAATTTATCTTGATTTAATTAAGATATAATTAAAGTTGAAGCTAATTGAATATACTTTAATCTTTTCAAAGCTATTTTTAAACTTAATCGGTTCTGTTTTAAATCAGTTTTCTTTCTAAGGTTAATTGATTTCAAATCAAAGGATCTCTCGTCCGGACGTAAGTAGCCAAATGAATTAAATAGTGATTATAAAATGTTGACATGTTTTATGGGAAGTAAGTTGACTTGTGTTTAGCACAAATGTTGAATATCAGTAACGTGATAAACATAAGGAAGTTAATTTCATTAAGCGGGTCATGATAACTTAAACATACATATATACTTCTATATGTACATTTTTCACCCAATTATGGATTTACCTTTATTTATAACCCGGGCATCTATCTATGATTGATTGTATATTATTGTGAATCCCTTACATATCTAATGTTTGGCAGTATCTATGATATAACTTAGATAAGTTAAACCCAAATTTAATGATCCATTGTAGTGGTTGAGCCTCCATTTGGTTTTGTAAAGTAAATATTTCAAGTTCCTTTTGAAATAGTCTTCAGTTTATTTTATTTTAAACAAGAGATTTAAAGAATGATTTGACAATTGGTTTGAGAAGTTTTATAAATGATTTCGGGTATTCAAGAAAAGAGTTTTTGAAACAGTTTTGAATCTTTATACAAAGGTTTTATAAATGGATTTGAATGTCTATAATGGGAAGTTTTATACAAGTTATAAAGAAGTTATATAACCAGGTTTGAATAATTATAAAGAGTTTACAAATGAGTATGGAAGTTGATAGATGTTTGTAAACGCGTTTGGGTTAAAGCAAAGAAGATTTCATGGACAAAGAAAATTTATAAAAGAATTTATTTAAGATAAGTAAAAGGGAATTTGAGGTTTGGGTTTATCGAGGTCATTAAAAATGGTGGTATGGGATATCCATTCCAGATTTAACGCCGAATGAATAGTGCTTAGAGTTATCTTTTTCTCCAATTTAAATAATGTAGTTCAATCCTTTTTAAGAGATTTGGTAATGGGAAATCTTACAAATGTATTGTGATTATACTTATGTAAAGGAGATAAGAATATGAATGTTGATTAATGTTTAGGAAAAGAGATTTAATAAATGCAAATGGTTTTGTGGCTTAGTTATTGCTTTGGGTAATTAAATCTCTAGATTTTTTTTCATTACTCGATAGTTAAATAACCTACTATCAAATTTGACCTAATTTAACTTAGGAATTATGAACATAAAATTCGAGTTTCCGACAAGGACTCGAATACTTACTTCCAAAAGAACCGGGAATGAGTCAACCAGAAATTATCGGTTATTGGTACAGAGAAACCAGGATTAGATTTACATATCCAAAAACAACTCTGAACCAACATTTACGTTCGAGTGGAAGACTTCTTGATGATGATTGAAGATGGTGCTCCTTGAAGTGCAAGGGCTACTACTACTAATCTTGAGGGTGATTCCAAAATTGATGTAGTAGAGTTAGTGCCTTCAGTTTCATTCAAACCGAGAACGAACTTGTATGGATGAATGCTTGCATTGCATTGACGCCCGAAGGGCAGTGTTAGAATTCTAAGATGATCTGCAAAGAGAAAGAAGGTAAAGTGTAGCCTCAAGCGTCACAACTGGGAGGAATGGCAAAAATATGGCATGCAGTAGAGCTATGTGGTTAGGGATAGAGATTAGGGTATGCCCTAGTGGAAATTATTTAATTTGTTACATATATCTAACTCGTTGAACAGTATTATTCACAGTAAAGGTGTCTTTCTATTTTATACTTGATATAATGTGATTATATTAATTAATTGATTTAATTTAAAATATATTTAATAAAAATTCATAAATAGTATATTTTGTGATAGTAGTTACAAAGTGTTGTAACCATGAGTAATTTATCACAATAAAACAAATATACCATTTTAAATGTCCCTAGTTAAGATGCATCAAGACTGGATATCGATGTATCCATTGAGACTAGAGTAGATAATGCTCTACAAATGTTGGGCAGTGTATTACTTATGACTGCTGGACGCACCTAGGGGTTACGTAATATAGCTATTGGATAACTATGGAATGACTCACTCGATAGTTTTCTGTTGGTTAATAAAACTAAGGTCAAACAGAAAATATCAATGTGACTAATATAAACAGTTCTCTCGACTTGAAAATACTGCGAATCTTCAATATGAAAGCTCTGCTTTGATTATAGTCAAATCATGACATGGCGTTCCATCGAGTGACTATAGTTAGGTCGAGTGGAAGTATAGGAAGTGAAGCACTATTCAAGAGAGAATTCGTCTCCTCAATTATATGGGGTTAGTACCATAGTCAACTCAATTCAAGTCAAAGTCTCTGGCCAGAGCATTTTGGTTAATAATAATTGTCATTATTGAACCAAGGACTTTGTGTTTGGACTATAAAGTTGAATGTGGACAATATTGGAATTTTGAGTGTTACCAAATTCCATAAGTCCTAATATGATATAGTTTTGACGAAGAGAATTGGTGTAAATAATCGTCACTATCAAGTACCGCTTAAAATAAGTAAAATTTGATTTTACCAAAAAGACTTATAAGCAATGAATTCAGCCAAACTGTCATACCACCTACTCGGTGACATGTGAACATTAATATTTGAATTTTTCAATATTAATCGCCGACTGAATTCACACGTCTGAGTCGCACAACCGTATTTGTGCTTTCTTCGAAAACCACACAATTTAGATAGTTTGTAAAATGTTGCAAACTGGTTAAATTAATTAATATTTATGAAATATTAATTATTATTAATTTATTTGATGTTTTGAATGTTGTTGATAATTATTTTAATGCATATATAAAAGTTATATTTTCATATATCGATATGCGATATCGGTATAATTTTAAACATGTTTTAAACAATAAAATAATTACATAAAAGTTATTTTTTATTTGGAAAAGTTGCATATTTGGAATGTGCTTCGACCAACCATATAACAATAGGGGGAGGAAACCAATTAATGAGATTAATTGAAATTTAAAAAGTGGAAATAAAGGAGGAAGTTTTAAGAGGAGGGAAGGAAAAGGTTCCTTTAATTCAATTAAAAACAAAGCCTCCTCATTTTTTGAAAGTACAGAGGAATTAAAGTGACTTTCATTTTTTTGTTCTCTTTTTTTCCTCTTCTCCATCATTCATTCATGGCTGAAACTTCATCCAAAAAGAAAAAACCATCGAAACAAATTCAAATCAACATCAAACTAAGTTAAAAAGGTGGTTCATTCTTCTCTTGCAAAGCGAGATGGTGATTTGCTCGAAATCCGAGGAGAAGCTATAAATTAAGGTGTTTCTACATGCTTCATCCCAAGGTGATTATATGTGTGTAAATTCTATATTTGTATATCTTATAATTTGTTCCAATACCCCTAGTCTCTATCTTTCTCATCTGTTCATACTTGTGAATTTGAATCTTGATTTGAATATCTCCATTCCCTTGCTTGAATCGATTGTTCTACCATGTTAAAATATAGAATGTTTTCTTTTGTTCACTATTAGTTTGTTATGAATTATAACATCTCACTTTCTGTCTCATGTATGATTGTTTGATTAATTAATTTTATGTAGATCTAGACCTTCTTAATTTTATTTTTTGTACTCTATGTGATTGTTTACAAAGTTTATTTAATCTAGATCTAGATCTTCTTATCCCAAATCTATATATGCCTATGTCGTTTGATTTTCTTGTTTAAATAAAAACAAAATTGAACATAATTGAATTTTGAATTTGTTTTCATAATTCAGTTTTTCATATCAAAATGTTTACACTTTAATATTTAGACATGGTTTGCTATGTAATTAAAACTTGGTATTAATTGCATTAATTTATTTTTGTCATCCAATTAATATGATGTTTTAATTTACATGTTTCAAATAATTCTAATATAAACTCTTCCTCTTAAAAGAAAAAAGTAAACATTAAATTAATGATATATTCCATGATTTGCAATTCCATCTAGTTAAAAATTTATATCTCTGCTTAAAAAGGAAGGATTCTTTTCACAACTATTTCAAACCATTTTCATTAATCTTAATATTCTTTGACTTACTTCTTGTGATTGAAATGAAATCTATTTTATTTGAACTTTTATGCTAAACATTAATTGTATATGTTTATGTGTGTGTATATATTTACAGTATATATATATGTATGTATTTATATATTAATAAATACATAAAACTATTTAAGTTTAGGACGACAAAGGCATATATTGTCCATTGCGGTGTAAATCTCAACACCTATGCAATGTTTACATTAGCTTTGTACACTATTAAATGTTGCACTTACATTATTCACACGGGCGCATGTGATGTGCTCGAAATCTTTTGCAATTAATTAAATCAAATTGGACTGATGCATTCCTAGTAAAACATTTATGTGAAATGTAACATGTTTATTTAATATATTATCAATCTAATCAGAGACAAAAGGAGAGGTTTCGCTCTCTCCAATTAATGTTGTTTACTCCCTTAATTAATTGCACAACTATTAGAGAAGGAAACTAAAGGTTTCATTCTCTTGTTTATTTTAAAAAGTAACTACTACACATGTAGGTGTATTTAATATGCTCATCCATTTAGATTTATATAATATTCAAACCCTTTTGAAATTTTTTTCACTAAATAAAATAAAATAATGATTTTATTAAAAAAAAGATTTAGTTAAGATCTAAGTGTAATTAGACTTCATAGGCCCATTAAAGATCTAAAATGGTAATTTTTTTGAAATTCACCCATTTCTTCCACTGTGTGCTGGTCAAGTTCCAATAATGGTATTAGAGCCAAATAGCCTATGCGGTCTAAATTAGTCGTATTAAGGTTAACAAATTAAGCTTGCGCACTTAGTACACTGTCTAGAAAGGTGATGTCTATGATTGAAATTGGGCAATCAAGTACCCTGTCCTACCTGGTTGCCTGTCTGGCCTGAAAGGTGAAGTGAGCCCAAAGATTGCCCCTGATAGAAAAAGCCCAATTTGAATTAGGCTTTGGACTAATTTTCATAATAGTTTTGAAAATTGAAACAAGATTTTAAATTTAAAAGTTAAAATTAAAATAAAAACATCTTTATTATATAAAGTTATAATATAACATGAATTTTCAAAATGTTTGAAAATATAATGAAAAGTTCAAAATGTTTTAAAACTATGTAAATATTAATTTCAAAATTTAAAATTATTAATAAGAGTAATAATATAAATTAATTAAATGAGTTAATTGATTAATACTTATATGCATGTGTTATATATGTTGATATATGTTATGTTATTTTAATGTGTTTAAGATAACATAAACATACATGTATGTATATAAGATAAATTTCGAAATTAATATAATTTAAATAAAATTTTTTAATTAATAAAGTAATTAAAGGTCAGTTAATTAACTAAAAATATACATGTATAAGATATATGTGTCTTACTATAAAGGTTATAGTAGATATATCCAATATAAAAGTTGTATTGGAATACTAATTTAAAATTAATTAAAGAGTTAATTAATTAAAATTAATTAAATAATATTAAATTAATAAAATATCATACATAAGACTATCATATAAGTAATATGAAATATAAAAGTTAAATAAAAATAAAACTTGTATGATATGAATGTATAAACTAAAGATGGAACATTAAAAAAACTTAGATAGACTTAAGGAGTAAATACATATGTAAATGTACACATACTATGGTTTCAGATGTGTTTGACACTTGAAACGTGAAGGTATTTAATAAGAAATACATTATTCGATAAGTTGATATCACTCAATATAATATATTGAAGATTATTAATCTTCAATATAATGTTGTCCTCTACTATATATATATATATTGATAAATTACTTGCATACTCTTAGTTGTTGAGCAAACTCAAGCTAAGGATGTTATGTGTAGTATTATTAATATATTGAATAGAAGAGGTAAGATAACTATATGTATTTGTTGAGTAAACTCAAGGTACATATACTATACTTAGGCCGCCCAGATGTGGTAGGTATGAGTGAATAATCTCTTTTAATTAGTTGAGCAAACTCAAAGTCGAAATGAGTTCAGGACAAGGAAAAATAGGTTAGGAGTGGTATGTGATACAATCGATAAGGAGTTATCATCATTTATGAGGTTATGATTTGTTAAGAAAACTCAAGGTCAGAATACCAAGACAGACGAGTCCTGACACCCACTAGTGAAGTCGAAAGACTTCTATGTTTCATCTTAGGGTTTGGAGAAACATAAAATACTAGTGGGAGCCTTATTAGAAAAATGAAGTGGTAACATTTAACCTTTCTAATATTGTAAGAACATATGTTAAATAATGTTATAATTATCTACAATGATAAATTTGTGTATTTAATATGATTGATAAAACATTTATCAATTAACATATACAAACGAACTGAATTGAAAGTTGACAAATTGAAATATAATACCCACTATTAAATTCCTATTGCATGTTAACGTTTAACCACCCATGCAAGTGGCTGATTTTACAACTACTGAATACATTCGTGGTTTGGTCACTTATGCATTTATTTGGTCAGGACCATGTATTGCCTTCTATGAGTTTCGAACTCTAAAAGTAGTACAAGACTATGGATATTTGATCCATATACAATTGCATATAAATGTTACATGGCGAATGGTCAAAGTTTGTAATGTACAATATTTCGATGAACTTAGTTCATCCGAAAAACCAAATAAACGTTAGTGCAAGATCGAATATTCATTCTGATTGATTACAAAAGGGATCATATTGTGTTAATGTAACACAAGACCAAAAACAACAAGATAGATATAAGAACTCGATCACTGAAATGTCATTTTGATCAGTTTACGTAAAGTGCAACATATTTGATGTCTTTAAATGTTAAGGATAATCGAATGCGCTTTTAGTTTGTTATGATATTGTAGTATGGTTTTCTTTTGAATAGTTAGACCATTTGAAGGAAAACGAATGTATAAGAATAGATGTAATTTAAGGTATAGTTGGGATGAAATGAATGAACAGTCAATTTTATTTCATAGAGAAACATTAGAAATGGGAATTGTAATAATACTTAATACTTAATATTGGAATAAGAAATATGATTTCTATTCTGAAATGTATTTTCATATAGAAAATTATTTTCTATGAGATTTTTTTTATTTGAGCTTAAGATATTTGATCAATGAACTCGCCAATGTAAATAGTTACAGTGTATTAAATAAACAAATTGTATTAAGTGAATGACGGACCTCCGAATTTAGTACACTGTTATAGTAATGGTGAAAATAGAGGGAGCATGCCATATAGCACTTATTGATTGCATCATGGTACGAAAATCGTTTTTGTAAAACATACCATACATTATTTATGAAATAATGATTACTTTTCGGTATCGACTGAAGGAAAAAATCAACATAGCTATATTTCAATTTGACTATTATGAATATTCTTTGTGAAATAAAACTATACTCTGGTAAATTTTTTAACAAAAGCGATGCATTGGAAATTACAAAAGTATCTAATATTATTTACAGTTGTTTTGGAATTATAGACTAAGCCGTAGTTTTGAGAAGTAATTTTATTGTATGATTTTGAATAATATGATACTTGTTGATTATATATCAAACAAGAAAGAGATATGCACCCATTTAGTGGGAGTATCATAAGAGTTAATGAACTCTTCAGATTGGTACATATAGATGTATGCAATTGTAATTCTATAAATACCAAAACGGTTTCACGTACTTCGTCATATTCACCGATAAGTTATCGTCGACATGGACATCTGTATTTGATATAGCATGTCTATGTAAACTTATAGGATATAAAATAGAAGTAAATAAAATAACATGCGATAGAAATGATTTGATTTGATCGAATGAGTGAGTATATTGGAAAATGTTCCGAGCATACCTAAGATGAATAAAGATTCAATCTCAAAATTACTCCTCCATGTGATACATAATGATGCATCAATATGGAATAATCGAACTTTGTTGGACAATGTACGATTAATTATGAGTGAAGTTGAGTTAATTTCTTTTTGTAAGGTAATGTACTTAAGGGTAGTACAAACGGTTAATATTATTTCACCTGAATAATAGTTTATAAAATTTTACAAGATAAGGGTTTATAAGAAACTCCAACATATCCTAGGCCTAGGAGTTGGCAAGTTGAGTTAGTCGAAAGATTGCACGTAATAATTGTTCATGAGGGATCTTGTATGAATCTCCCCAAAAGGATTTTGAAAAGACTGTCATTGGATGACATATTTATGTTTCGAACATAATTTTTGTAAACTAAAACCATATCAGTTTTATAAATAAAGAAATTCATAAAACGTTTATGAATAACTATTCTATTGCGCTGAGAAATAGTTGTTGTTTTAAAATATGTCAACTGCATTGTGAAGAAATTTCTTTGAGGAGTTATTAGTAGTAATGGAATTGGATACAATCCATCGATAGAACTGGTTATATGAGATGAAATGAAATTAACTAACCTAAACGAACACGTAGCATTAGAAAGTCTAATAAGTATTCTAGCACATCGAAGAAAAACTATGAGTTTCTTATTAATGTCGAAAATATATAATCCTAGATTGTTTAATTAAACCATAGAGAGTGTTGACTCTATATGGTATGATGCGCAAATCCAAAAGAATTCCAAATACGCTATCAAAATATAGATTTTGGAGGTCTTAACTGAAGGGATAAGATCCACCGACCACGACTGTGTCTTTATGAGTAAGATTAATGCAGTTGGAATTAAATAAGCAATGCTGATGATAATAATATCGTAAATTTCAATTTTGAAATTAACATAATAGATTCGATATTCAACATGTTCAAGTCAATTCGGATTTACTCACAAAATTATTGCTTGATAAGTCCTAGTGTTTATGTATTGAAATAGAAAATTCTAAATAATGATTTAGAGTAAGCTGTTTACAAATACTAACCAAAAATGTCTCAAAGTCGGTGGCAGCGATATTGAGTTTGTGAGTCTTTGGATATGATTCAAGAAATGATAAGAATGTATCATTTTATAAGCATTAAGATTGAATAAGTATTTTAATAGAAATATCAAATAGTTTGATTTTCAATCAAAGTGCAGAGAAAGCATGTGTTCATAAGAAAGAACGTTAAAAGGTACATTGATATTTCTAAACTATAAGTAAACAACATGTTGTTTCTTTTAACGATGTACTAATGTTAACATCAACCTTAGTAGTTTTAATACTCAATATTGGGTTAATAAATGTTGACTTTTATAATAAGTATAAAAGGTGTCGGGAATGTCCCAAATGATATGCAAGGACACCTTATTAAAATGTTTAATACGGAACATGTAAGATTGATTCCTTTGCATTGGCAAAAGGAATTATCATATGTGTTGTGCTGTCTACGATATCATGGTTTTCTTATGTATTTGATACATGAAGCAAATATCAAATCCAAATTGATATCACTAAATGGTTGTTTGAAGTGTTCTCATGTATTTATGAAATACTAGAGAATTGTTTACAAAAATAAAAACTCCATACGAAGGAGCGTTTGAACTCAAACTTCATAAGTTATGTGACGCCCCATCCCGAGACCCACTCTAACAAAGAGCATTACTCAGTAATATTGTATGCTAGAGCGAAGAATAGGGCTGATTAGGTGCAACCATCCATGAATTTTGTCTTAAGCGAGTATCGAATACGTCAATTAGGTGGTCTGAGTTAATTTTTTTTTCGAGGAATCGACGTACTCAATTCAGGCTTAACACAAAATTACGGTGGCTAAGGATCAATTCAGAACGATACATGATAATATAACCGTTCGTAGATCATAGAACATATGCATACATATATATAGACAGCGGAAGTACAACATGGGCTACATAAGTCAGTGGTCCTTATGAACCACATATACAAAACATAATCTAACAAAAGAATATACATAAGATGTCCAAACTGGGAACAAAAGGATCGACATAGAAATATACTAAACAATGGAAGTTAAACCCATAAGCTGAGGTGGTGCAAGGTGAGATACATACTGCAATCAATTAACCTGAAACAACTCAGTCTGACCCGAGTATTATATAAAATAATGAAACAGACCAGTCTAACTTAAACAAGATGATTAGTGCATGGTATTAGAAGGGAATATACAAGGGAGTGTTAAATATCCTCCCTTGAGTTGAGACTTCATATTCACAATATCAACATAGTTCACAAGAATTACATTCATCAAAATCACCACAAAAATCCCTACACATCGAACTCTCTAAGGAGTTCAAATCAACAAAAATATAATCACCAAATTTCATCTCAAATTAGCACTAAGGCTATGCATATACCCAATATCCAACATAATGGTGAAAATATTAAAAACTCATCAAAATTACAACAAAAATCCCAGCATATCGAACTCTCTGAGGAGTTCAAATCAACAAAAATGTGTTCACCAAATTTCATCTCAAATTAGAACTAAGGCTATGTATAAATCCAACATCCATCATAATTGTGAAAACATTTAAAGACTCATCAAAATCACCATAAAAATCCCAACATATCGAACTCTCTAAGGAGTTTAAATCAACAAAAATGTAATCACCAAATTTCATCTCAAATTAGCATTAATGCTATGTATAAATCCAACATCTAACATGATGGTGAAAACATTTAAAACTCATCAAAATCACCACAAAAAATCCCAACATATCGAACTCTCTAGGGAGTTCAAATCAACAAAAAATGTAATCAACAAATTTCATCATAAATTAGCACTAAGGCTATGTATATATCCAACATCCAACATAATGGTGAAAACATTTAAAACTCATCAAATTCTAGAAATCAATACAAAGAAATCTAGAAAACAACAACAAAAGTGGTCCCTACAAATAGCAAGTCTAAGCTACGCCGCATGTGCATCAACAACATATGGCCGAAGTCTGCCAAGTACTATCAACAAATTTGGCGCCCAACAAATGACTGAAAGGTCCAACAAATGGCCCGAAAGCCCAACAAATGACCTGAAGGTCCATCAAATTGCCCGAAAGCCTAGTACTGGCAATATCAACATGCCCGAAGGCCAACATAAAGTGTCACCAACTTCCAAATAGTAACCAAATCAGTGACAATAGTGCGTCCCATACCACACGTTCTCACTTAACCGTTTACTATAAGGTAGTTAATTTCACTCTCGTGTATGACCTTAGCCGAACAAGTCCAGAATTAACCGAAAAAGTAAACACATGTGTCCCATACCACATGTTTTACTAAATTGTTTAAATCTCCTCCTCATTCGCTTGAAGAGTGAAAAAACATGTGATTTAAAGAAAATATTTTACTTTAAGAAAACTAGTTCTAAAGCGATTTTTCGAAACATTTTAAAAATTCTTTTCTTCAAAATCTCTTTACTATTGAGAAATCTATATTTATAAATTCACAAAATATGCTTTAGAAAAATATTATTTCTAATAGAAATCTATTTAGAAAATTATTAATTCAAAACTAGCTTTTAATCGAAATTTACTTAAGAAATCGTTTCCAAATCACGTGCACGAAAACATTGAAGAGCAATTCTATGATAACCCGGAATTTTGGGCAATATCAATTTAATAATCTTTATTAATAATTAAATTGGATTGATAATTTTCCTATATAATTTTAATTTAAATTGGTAAATTTAATCTTTTAAAGGCTAATAAATATTTAATCTAGGTTATATCTTTTCTAACAATTTAAAATTGGTTAGATTTATATTCCAAAGTTAATAAAATTTTATTCTATTTATAATGTATGTATTAGTATATATATATATTGTGAATAGGAAGTCTTTTGTTTAATAAAAGATGTATTTTCAAATTGCAATATATATGTATGTATATATTATGATTTGAAGGTTATTTTAAAATTCAATATAATAATTCTCAAAACTAATGTTAGAAAATATTTTCTGTTTAAATGTATATATATTTGTATATATTGAAAATGGGAAAAAGTTTTGGTTTGAGGTTAATAAAAGTGCTTTCGAATTTTAATATATATAAATTGTAATTTGGAAGTATAATTTAATATAATACTTTTCAAAGGATATTTGGAATCTTAATTTATATTTCTTAAACAATAAAAGACAATTCTTTTGGATTTTAAAAATATGTGCATAAGATTTTATTTGTATATAATTGGTTTTATAATATTTTCTCTAAAGTAATTATATATATACATATATTAAGATAAGTGTTTATTAATTAATAAGTTAAGTATGAAAAGCTTTATATTAACATTTAAGATAAATAAAATACTTAAGGACATGTGTTAATACCTTAAGACATGTTAGTAACATGTGTAGTATAATTAAATGGCATAGTTGACAAATGTAAGTTTTTAAAACAAGTGTCATCTTTTAAATTTTATTTTCTTTAATTTTAAATAAATCATAAATTAATTTATAAAAATATACTTTTCATCTCTTCAATCTTCTTTTCCTATTCTCAGCTGAAAACAAAGTAAATTCCAAGCGTGCAAACAATTCCTCAAAACCAAAATCAATACACTGTAAACATTTTCCAAAATCAAAATCCAAATCCTATAACCAATTCTCAAAGCATTTTCAAAAGCTTGTAACAAAAGAACATCAAGCTTCAACCTGGGAACACTTTCAACTAATTAATCAAGCAATAGTAGATTCAAATGCAAGGATTTCAAATTTACAGTTTCCAGAATCAAAAATTTAAAAGCCTGGGAAAACTGTTCTCTGCTTATAAAGGTGAGTAAACATTTATTTTTAAAAACAGTTTTAAATTTGAAATTAAACTTTGATTGCATGTAATGAAAATCTTGTTGTTGGCATAAATGTTGGATTGGGATGTATGTATATATATATATATGAATGTCTGTGTATATGTCTGATATTTAGTTCTCTGTTGTATTCATAGAGACTACTACCTCATCAAAAATTCATTTCTTCCAAATGAATTGAATTTAGACCATGATGTTTAAAAAGGAAAAGAACTGTAACATGTTTTTGTAAATTTTAAAAATGATTACAAGAATTTATATTAAGTTTTATCTCAAAAATTTATAAATTACAGAGAAAATCAAATAGGGGTTAAAAATCGAACATGATATTTTCAATTTTTGATTATAGGATCCATTGCCTATAGGAAAATGATGAATTTAGACACTAAAATCATGATTTTTAGAGTAATAATTGTTGAGATATTTTGGGATGATCGATTTTTGTATTTTCGTCGATTTACGTTGGTCGGCATCGAAGTTTGGGTCGCGAGGTAGGGGATCGGTGTTGGAGGTTGTGGCGATTTGCTGGTAAGGTCGGCGAGGTTCATCGAGGTCGGGATTGACGGTGAGGGGTGGGTTTCCGATGGTTGTGGATTCCAGGCTTGGTCGATTGGGTTCGTTTTCGATTCGTTAGTTATATCGGTGATTGGGATGGTCAAGGAGATCAGTGAGGTCGTCGTCGACTAGTGAGCGAGGTCAGCAAGGTGTCGGAGTTGTCTAGTTCACCGTGCACGTGCACGTGTTCTCGTTCATGTGTCTGGGTTGATTGAGTTTGGGAAGGAAGATTGTGCTCGGGTATGACTCGAGGATTGTTCGGGTTTTTCTCGAAGTTGCAGCGTTTCGCGAGTGTCTCGGGGGTTTGGGAGTTTCGCTTAGGAAATTTTGTTTAAGGGCTCGGGTTGGTTTTGTTTTAGTAGCTGGTTTCAAAATTTTTAAAAGTGGAAAGGAGGCTTGGGTTCTGGTAAAAAGACCCAGGTTCGATTCCTACCATGCTTCCCTATCCTATATAAATTTACCCGAGGGTATAGGGGCTTGGATCAGCGGACGGCTTTACTATACCCTCCTCAGGAGTTTACCGGTCCGCCGGGTTCTCCTGGGTTTTCAAAAAAAAAAAGTTTAAGTGAATCAAGTTCAAGTTTTAAAAAGAAACAAAAGCAAGTTCTAATTAAACAAGTTTTCAAAATGAATGTTAATCAAGTTTTAAGAGTGTTTAAATTGAATATTTTTCAAAAATTAAAATGTTTAAGGTTGTGTGATTTTAAAAGTAATTATAAACTAAATTAATTTTGAAATTTAGTTCAAAGGCGTCTTCAATTAAATATACTAGATCAATGTTTTTAAGAAAAGAAATTTAAACAAGTTTGAAAAGGTTTTCAAAGATTGAAAATATCAAAATTTAATGTTTAAATTGTTTTGTTTTAAAGTAAATATATTTTCAAATATATAATTGATTTCTAAATGGTTTCTAATGAAGTTTAATGATGGAAATAAGTATTTAATATAAATAGAGAATTTATCCTTAATTAGTAAAGGTTGAGATTAATTTAGAATAATTAATTAGTAAAATAAATAAACTTAATTACTTATTGTAATTAAGGATAATTACTAATGAAGTAATTAGTGGAAATGAATGTAATTAAGAAATAAATTAATTAAAGATTAAGTGATGATTAATTGAGTAATTAATTAATGTAATTAATTTTAGGTTAATTAATTAGTCTAATTAATTAAAGATAATCACTTATGATTAATTAAGTGTAATTACTTAGTGAAGTAATTAATGAATAATTACTGAATGTAATTAATTTAAGAAGAATTACTTATGGAAGTAATTAGCGAGTAATTAATTAATGGAAGTAATTAAATAGAAGTGATTAAGGGTTAATCACTTAATGTTATTAATTTAAGGATTTATTAATAAAATTAATTAAAGAGTTAATTAATTAATTAATTAAAGAGTAATTAATTAATTAGAGAGTTATGGTTAATTAATAATGTGATTAATTATTTGCTAAGGTAATTAATTAAATGAGTAATTAATTAATAATCAAAGGATTAATATAATTAATTAAGGAGTTAATTAATTAAGTAAGTAATTATGGGATGGTTAATTACTGTTTATGATTAATTAAGGTTAATTAATGAATGTGGTTAATTAAAGATTAATTATTTAATTAACTAGAAGGTAATTAATTAATGAAGTAATTAGAGGATCATTAATTAATATAATTAATGAAATTAGTCATGGTTGATTAATGGAAGTGATTAATTAAAGTATGATTAATTAAGGATTAATGTAATTAATTATAGTTAATTAATTAATGGAAGTAATTAGTTAAGAATCATTGATTAATAAAATAATAATTAATAACTGAGAGTAATTAAAGGTTAATTACTGTAAATGGTTAATTTGTGTAATTAATTAAGAAATTACTTATTATAATTAGGAATTAATTAATCAAGGAGATTAATTAAGGTAGGTAATTAAAGGATGATTAATTAATTAATTTGTAATTAATTAATGCTAAGTATGCATGATTAAGGTAATCCAAGTAATTAAAAGTTAGTAATTAATTTAATTGAAGATTAATTAAATTAATTAAGGATGAATCAATCTTGTTTATGGATGATTGGATGATATTGGATGATTGTGTGTGATATCTCTGATATATGTTATATGTTGTGTTAACCCTCTCTTATGCACGACTTGGCAACCTATTCGACTCAACGACTTAAGGGAATAAGCGACTTAACTATCCAAGGCATAAGCGACTTAACGACCTATAGCAGGGCACGACCTAACGACCTAAAGCATAATGCGGCTCAATATGACACAACTCAATGACTTAAGGAACCCCAGCGACCTAACAACCTAAAGACTCCTGCGACTCAATGGGTTAACGACCTAGCGACTCAATAAAGGCAACGACCTAACGATTTAAGGGAAGAGCGATCTAACGACCTAGCAAGTTTCAGAGTTAAGCCGCATGCGCACTGCCTCTCCTATTAGGTCGCTTACGACCTAAGCAAGCCCAGATAACTCCTATACTACATATGTTAAGTCGCTCACAACATATATCTCATTCAGGGTGGCTCCATTAAGTCGCTAACGACTTATGCTACCTCGAGATCGCTCCTAGGTCGCTCATGACCTATGACATAGCCGACCTAAGCCCAACTTCTCCTATAAATACCCCGCCTACTCCACACTGAAAGGGGATCGGATTTTTGGAGAACGCCAAGACTCTGCTGTTTTCAAGACTTCTACACTTGCTCCAACACTTCAAATGAAAAAGACACTTCAAAGAACCTTCGGAAAAGACCAAGTCCATTCAACATGAATCCAAAGAGCTTTTCTGCATCAAAGTTCTAACAACCTGTTTCAATTGTGTTGTAATTGGAGAGTTATTGTAAAAGTTGTAATCAAATCAGTAATAGAAGAGATTAAGTGGACGTAGGCTTGACTTTGAGCTGAACCACTATAAAAATTGTTGTCTCTTTACCATTTTCTGCTATTTTCTGCTTGTTTTTAGTTCCCGTACCAACGGGTGGTGCTTTCGCTATATCACAAATCACACTGGGGTGTTAGCATACATTTTTAGCGTTAACATTTTTGGTGCTTTCACTGAGAATTGAACTCAGGGGTGCTCTTATCATTGCTTCACAAAGATTTGTGGAAAGACTCTCCCTAAGAACCAGAAGTCTATCCGAAATTATGGCTCTGGGAAGGAAAAGTAAATCTACTAGATCTGGAGTTGCTCATGACAACACCGCCACTTCTCTTGCGTCAAATCAAGCGGCTCCTAGTGTTGGAGTCACGAGGGCGGAATTGGATGCTGTAGTGTTCGGGTTGTATCAACAAATGGAAGTCCAGAACACTTTAATGTTGGACAAGTTGAATGCTTTGCTTGGAGTTAACCAGCCACCAGAAAATAATGAAGAAACCTTTGCTGAGGATGTTCATGATTCCCAAAGGAAAAGTATTCCTCAGAGGGCAGCTGGCACCGCCGAAGGGGCACCTCCCCAAACTGGAGGATCAAGGGCGCAACTAACTCTTCGTGAATGTTTGTCCAGGCAAACTTCCAAAAAAGTAGCCGACGTCTGTCCCGCGGGGCCTTTAAACGATGAGGAGTACCTCTCGGGAATGATTCGACAAATCATGAAGGATAACATGCGAAGGGAAGAAGATGAAAGTGACTGGGGGTTCGCTCCAAGCAAAACTCCTTTTACTGAAAGAATTCTGAAGGGTGAATTTCCGAAGAAGTTTGTTCCCCCCTCTATTCCAGCTTATCGAGGGACAAGCGATCCTAACCAGTTCTTATACAAGTATGACTGGCATATGACAGGTGCCAGAGCAACGGACGAGATCAAGTGCAGATACTTTCTTGTGTACTTGGAGGAAGTGGCCCTGCTTTGGTTCACGAAGCTGCCAGTTCGATCCGTGGATCATTTCTCCGATCTAACTTGCAAATTCAAAGATCAGTTCAGGTTATATGCTTCGAAGGCCAAGGACATAATGTCACTATCCAGCCTCGAACAAAGCCCCGAAGAGTCTATCAAATCTTTCTTAAACCGCTTCAATATAGCCTTGGCCGAAGTTGATAATGCAGAGCCTCGGATGATTTTGACTTACTTGATGCGAGCTATTGACAAATCAAGTGAATTTGGAAGATGGCTAAAGATGAAAGAGCCAAATTCACTTGAGAAGTTCTACAAAAAGGCCGATGAATTCATGTGCTTAGAAAATCGTTCTGTGCCAGCAAAAGTAGACGTGGCTGAAGTTAAGAATAACAATGTTGCTTCTAACAAAAAGGAATTTGGTGGCCAGAAAAGGGAGAATGACAGTGGGAAAAAGCGGAAAGATGTGAAGAAAACTCGCCACTTTAAACCTTTAGATTTCACTCCCTTAACTGATACTCCAGAAAATATCTATTTCGCAACCAAGGATGTTGTCGAATACCCCAAACCACCTGAGATGAAGCCTGTGAAAAATGTTATGCATAATGGGAGATTCTGTCGGTTCCACAATCAATCTGGCCACGACACTAATGAATGTCGCCATTTAAAGAGTTTGATTGAAGAGCTGTTGAGACATAATAAACTTCAAAAATATGTGAAGAGAAACAGAAGTGACCCGACCTCATCTGCTTAGGGGCAGCAAGTTCCCGCTCATCAATCCAACTCACGTAAGAGAACTACAGTGCAGGAATCTGAAAGGCCTATCATTAATGTTATCACAGGGGGTCCTCACCCAGCGGGCAGAAGTTGGGGTGAGATGGAGAGATATGCTCACGCTTTGAGACATGCTCCGGCAGAAGAAAATGTTTTTGTCTTGGAAGATGCTGCACCTTTAAAATAGCAAATAACTTTTAACGATGACATCATATTCCGAGCTAGAGACTCTGTTGGTGTTGAGGCTCCTACCATGGATCCTTTGGTAATATCTGCAGGCATCGGATCAGCCATTGTAAGAAGGGTGCTTGTTGACTGTGGCGCCTCTTGCAATATCCTCTTCAGAAAGACATTTGATCAGATGAAAATTCCCATGGATGATGTCCAAGCTTCCTCACAGAAGATTTTTGGGTTCACTGGAGAACCAAAACTGCCTATTGGGACTATTGACTTATTTGTAGAACTCAGAGAAGGGGAAAAGAAGGTGGTCCGAAAGCAAACTTTTGTGATTGTTGATGAATTCTCCGCTTACAATGCCTTCTTGGGTCGACCAACTCTTGCCGCATTCAAGGCCATTCTCACCCCATGGTGCCTGACTATGAAGTTCCCCACTGATAATGGTGTCGGTGTTGTGAAAGGGGACCAAAATGCCGGCCGAGAATGCTATTTCATAGAGTCGTAGGAAAGAAAGAAAAGAGAAATGGGTAAGGGTGCGGCAGCTCCGCTCCGCATCAAAGAGCCCACCTTGTAGCACTTACGGGGTGGACCCTGCACTGGTGAGCATAGTGGTGCACGTAAAGAGATTGATCCCAGAAAAACCAGTGCAGGGGAGAGTAGAGTGGTGCCGGTGGAAGTGACGGTGCCAATACTTGTTGACCCGAATGATCCAAACAAGGTGCTGAATGTGGGTTCACAACTTGGTATGACGGTTCAGAATATGATGATATCATTCTTGAAAGCAAACTTGGATGTATTCGCTTGGAGTCATGCCGACATGTGTGGAATATCTCCAGAAATCGCAATGCATGCTTTGAATATTGATCCAAAATTCACACCCATAAAGCAGAAAAGAAGAACCCAGGGTCCTGAAAGATCGACAGCATTAAAAGAAGAAGTAGATCGGCTCATGGAAAATGGCTTCATCAGAGAATCCACTTATCCAAATTGGGTTTCTAATCCGGTGTTGGTTAAAAAAGAAAATGGGAAGTGGAGAGTATGCATCGACTTTTCAGACTTGAACAAATCATGCCCCAAAGACTGTTTCCCGTTGCCCAGAATTGATCAGTTGGTGGATGGAACAGCCGGGCATGAATTATTGTCTTTTATGGATGCCTACTCAGGATACAATCAAATCATGATGCATGAGCCAGATCAGGAGGACACGAGCTTCATCACTGATGTTGGTCTTTACTGCTATAAAGTCATGCCCTTCGGACTAAAGAACGCAAGGGCAACTTATCAAAGACTTGTTAATGCCATGTTCAAACCCCAGATTGGGAAGACTATGGAAGTATATGTTGATGATATGTTGGTGAAATCGAAGAAGGCAGTAGACCACATGGATCATTTGGCAGAAATGTTCGCAGTCCTCCGAAAGTATGGGATGAAGCTAAATCCTCTGAAATGTTCATTCGGAGTAGAGCCCGGAAAATTCTTGGGTTTCGTTTTGAGTGCTAGGGGCATCGAAGCTAATCCTGCTCAGATTACTGCTTTAAGAGAAGTCAAAGCCCCTAGAACAAAGAAGGAATTGCAAAGCCTCAACGGGAAAGTCGCTGCTTTTAGTCGATTTATTTCCAGGGTCACTAATAAATGCATTCCCTTCTTTGACGCTCTAAAGAAAGGAAAGAAAAACTTTGAATGGACTCCTGAATGTCAGAAAGCTTTTGATGAACTGATTTGTCACATGGAAATGCCTCCAATACTTTCTCAGCCCAGTAATGGTGAAGATCTCTTCATATACTTAGCGGTTTCATCTCATGCTCTCAGTGCAGCATTGGTACGGGAAGACGCAAAAGTTTAGCGCCCATTTTATTACATCAGTCAAAGATTCACTGGGGCAGAGATGAATTATTCAAAGCTGGAAAAGCTCGCCTATTTTCTGTTAATTGCGTCCAAAAAGTTGAGGCCATATTTCCAGGCTCATCCTATTAAAGTCCTCACTAATCAACCTCTAAAGCAAGTCCTATTTCGCCCTAAAACTTCGGGTCGTCTTCTAAAGTGGAATATTGAACTCAGCCAATACGATATCACCTACCATCCCCGAAGAGCAATCAATGGACAAGCATTAGCATATTTCATTGCAGAATACACATATAAAGGTGGTAGTGAGGAAGAGGTGACTGATGACATCCCGATCCGATGGAAATTGTATGTTGATGGTGGAGGAAATGACTATTGTTCCGGAGCTGGGGTTGTGCTTGAAACCCCCGAAGGGCGGTCATTGTGTTATGCATTGATATTAGAATTTCCTTCGAAAAATAATAAAGCTGAATATGAAGCTCTTGTTGCCGGCTTGAAGATTGCTAAAGAACTGAACCTCAAAGTATTGCAGATCTTCAGTGATTCCCAGCTTATTGTATGCCAAGTCAAGAAAGAATTTCAAACTAAAGGAGGAAATCTGCCTGCTTACTTGTCAAAGGCCTGGGAGCTTCTCGATGATTTTGATCATTATACAATAAGCCATATACCCCGGGAAGAGAACATGAAGGCAGATTCTCTCGCAAAATATTCAAGCTCTAGCGAAGCTCAATTATTAGGATTGGTCCCTGTGGAAGTCTTAACAGCTCCAAGTACTGATGAGATCGATATTGACTGGATCATGGCTGTATATCAAGAGCAGGAGTCGTGGATGACCCCGATCAAGGAATATCTACTCAACGGCTCCCTACCAGAAAACTCAAAAGAGCGCCAGAAGCTGTTAAGAAAAGCCCCGAGATATGTAATTCAAGACGGCCATTTGTATAGACGAGGATTCTCGATGCCATTACTCCGATGTGTAACCAAAGAAGAGGCTAAGACAATTTTAGCTGAGGTGCACGGATGAGAGTGTGGGGATCATTCAGGTGGACAAACTCTTGCAAAGAAAATTCTCTGCTATGGGTATTTTTGGCCAGATATTAATCAAGATGCTGCTAGCTACTCCCGAAATTGTGACATATGCCACAGATTTGCAAAAATCCCAAGAGCACCTTCCACTGAGCTAACACAGATGGTCAGTCCATGGCCATTCTCCATTTGGGGGATAGATCTCATTGGGCCTTTGCTGATTGCCAAGTCCGAAATCAGATATGCTATTGTTGCTGTTTATTATTTCACTAAATGGGCCGAAGCTGAACCATTGGCTACTATTACCTCTAAAAAGATGATAAATTTTGTGACTAAAAATATCATTTGCAGGTATGGTGTGACTCAGAAGATAATCACAGACAATGGTACCCAATTCGAAAGCGAAGAATTCCAGGACATTTGCAGGTGATTAAAGATCCGAAAAAGCTTCTCAGCAGTGGCTCATCCGCAGGCAAACAGGCAAGTGGAAGTTGTGAACAAAATTATCAAATCAACCATCAAAAAACAGCTGGAAAAAGCAAAAGGTGGTTGGGTCGATAAGCTGCCACTAGCACTTTGGGCATATAGAACTACCCATAAAACTGCGACTGGGCACACTCCATTCTCATTAGCATATGGATCAGAAGCAATGATTCCAGTGGAAATAGAGGTCCCCTCACATAGGAGAATTTATTTCAACCAAGCTGAAACTGAAATGCTGCAACTTGAAGCACTTGACTTGCTTGATGAAAGAAGGAAAGAGGCTGAGCTCAGAATTGCAGCTCATCAGCAAAGGATAGCCAGGCACTTCAATTCTAAAGTTCGCCAACGCTGCTTTGAAATTGGGGATCTAGTCTTGAAAGGGTCATGACAGCAACAAGAGTGTTTGGGCCAAACTGGGAAGGGCCATATGTCATAGGCAAAAAACTACTTGATGGCACTTTCAAGCTCACAACTGTCGAAGGAGATCCAATTCCGAGAGCCTGGAACAGCAATCACTTGCGTCCATATTTTACTTAAAAACTATGCTTAAATTTGTAAAGTGATTGTGGATGTATCATTCTTGCATTGTAAACCATTGTAAAATCAGTGTGAATCAACAACAAGAACTATAAAGTGGATGTAGGCCCAATTTTTGGCCGAACCACTATAAATCTTGTGTTTTCTACTACTATAAAATGCCTGTCTCATTTCGATGTGCGAATATCTTAAATATGTTGCTAAAATGTCAATTTAATATTGCAGGCTATCAAAGCAAAGCTTACCTATTCAACACATCGCAAGGCCCAGCGATTCCTACAAATCACTCAACAAACAAATGTCAAGCCACAAGAATTCCAGATTCAATTCCTACATAAGAAGTGCTTCTCACAAACAGTTGGTGATTCCACCAAAGGGGCACCTTCCCAAAGTGAAGGTTCCAGGCCCTTGCTAACTGATTGCGATCGTTTGTGCAAACAGACATCCGGTTAAGTAGCTTGCGCCTGCCCCGTGGATTCACTTAATAATGAAGTACACTTCTCTGGAAGAATCAAACAACCTACAAAAGAAAGGAACATGTACTTAGAGGTGATAACGAGGAATCGCTGAGGGACAGATGGTGAAAAGACATGGGCAAGCAGACAAAAACAGCCAAAATGGAATCTTGTCTCTCAACAAAAAAGTTGGTGGGACCACCGAAGGGGCACCTTCCCAAAGTGAAGGTTCCAGGCCCTTGCTAGTTAATTGTGATCGTTTGTGCAAACAAACATCCAGTTAAGTAGACTGCGTCTGCCCCGTGGACCCACTTAAATGTGAGATGCAACCTTCCGGGCAAACAAAACAAATAAAGCCATCTTCGGGGCACACTTCAAAGCCCTCTTCCAAATCCCTCTTCGGAGGCACACTTCAAAGCCCTCTTCGGAGGCACACTTCTACTCTCAAGGGAAGATCAATTTCTCCAAAATGAGAACATTCTTCCCCAAAAAAGTTGAAGTGCCAAAGAAAGCCCTCCAACGAGGTACGCCGAAAAATGAAAACGTTTGTCTCAAACAAAAAGGTTGGTGGAACAACCGAAGGGGCACCTTCCCAAAGTGAAGGCACCAGGCCCTTGCTAGTTAATTGTGATCGTTTGTGCAAACAAACATCCAATTAGGTGGCTTGCGTCCGCCCCGTGGATCCATTTAACTGTGAGAAATAACTTTCAGGAAAACAAATAAAGCCCTCTTCCGAGGCACACTTCTACTCTCAAGGGAAGATCAATTTCTCCATAATGAGAACATTCTTCCCCAAAAAAGTTGAAGTGCCAAATAAAGCCCTCTAACGAGGCACGCCCAAAAAAAAGAAATGTTATCTCTTGAGAAAGTCGTTGATGGAACCACCGAAGGGGCACCTTCTCAAAAAGAAGGTTCTAGGCCGCAGCTAACTGCTCGTGATCGTTTGTGCAAACCAAATATCCGATAAAGCAGCTGATGCCTGTCCCGTGGGCCCACTTAGTGATGAGAAATAACTTTCCGGCAAACAAATCAAAGCCCTCTTCGGAGACCCGCTTCACCGCGTAGGGGAATCCAATTTTCAAAAATAAAAGTGACCATCTCCGAAAGTTGAAGTGTAAAAAAAAAACCTCTTTGATACAAGGCACACTCTACTAGAGCAGAATAATGATTCCTTAAAATGGAAAAATTATTTTCCAGAGTAAGAGTACAAGTCTTTTCAAAATGGAGAAGATTGCAATAAGCCGTGGTATGGGGGCAATATAGCTACATTAATAAAAGCAATGCTCAAGCAGCATACCACGAGCTCACTATAGTATCATACAAAGAAAATAAAGAAACTTGTGCTAAAATAGGGAATAAATGCATTCACAAATACAGACAAAAGATTGTACAAGTAAGAAGAGTCATTTTATTTCATACTATAAAAGATTTGTGCACATGTGCAGGTTTCAAAAAGCGGGGGCTGGTACCCACACAATCTCCGGTCGATACAAGTCTTTAGATACAAGCAAAAAGCAGGACAAGAAGGATAAAACCAGACTCATTACTTCTTCTTCCCACTGCCTTTGGAGCCCTCGCCTGGCCTAATGGTTAACTTCTTGAGTCGGCCTGAACGAGTCATGGAAGAAGGAGAAAGAGGTGCAATTGGGTCCTCTTTCGCTTTCTCATCGCTAGCAGAAGCGTCCTTAGCAGAAGCTTCCTTCTTTTTCTTTGAAATTCCACGCTTTCCCCTCTTCCTTGAAGAAGATTCGCTGCCCGGAGTGATCAGATCAATCAGCTTTGTATCATCAGCAGTAAATTTCTCTGGGGTCCTCTCATCCTCCTCAAGTTCTTTGGCTTTCTGCTCTTGTGAAGCGGCTGGGTCATCTAAGCCTTGAAGAGCTCCTATTTGTTCTTCTTGCGACCCCGGTTGAGAAGTAGAAGGAGGAGTAACTTGAAGAGGTGGAGGGGCAACAGCTGGAGGAGGTGAAGCCTGTACAACACTTATTGTTTTCACTATAGAAGAAGAAAAGTTAAACATCAGTATTCCTCGCAAAGAGAGGAGATAGTGGCACATCGAGGCTTAAGTAAAAAGAAAGAAGTTCATCGAGCTCATGTGAAGCAAACGAGTAGTCCACTTGAGCTGGATCAGTGTTGAAGGTACCTGGAGAGCTTGGCTTTATCACGTCAATTTCAAAATCTTGGGCTTCAGTGCTTTCTTGGGCCTCATCTTCAGCATGAGCAGTTGTAATTTCGGTTTCGGCTTTCGCAGGAGGCGGAGAGTGGGAACTGGAGCCAATAATATCGATGTTGACCGAAGCCGAAGGACGAGTTGGGTCGGTCAAAGGTGCCTTCCCTAGATGCTCTCCTCCCGCCGCTTCGGCTCGTTCCTTGGCAAGTTGTTCTATCCCTCTCGCAACGGCGGCACAACCCTCATCATCCAAATAATGAGCCTAAAAATCCTCCTCAGTGTAGCTAGCATCTCTAAGCACTTCAACTGCTGCCTCACACACTTCAGCCAGGGTAACCTCATACTTTGGGCCCAAAAATGAAAGACTTCCACGCACCAAGACGCTGAGAACATAAAACTCGAATAGAGTGGAGCTAATGTTGGCCTTAGTCGCCTCATGCGAGTGTTTAGCAGTTGCTTTTCCAGCGATGGCCTCATCACGCTCTTTTTCAGCCTTAGCAAGCTGGGCCTTTAACATTGTAATCTCCAAATCTTGGGAGCTAGTCATTTCCCGCAGTTGAGCAGCATCTTTGTGGTAAATTTCTACGATTTTCCTCTCCGCCTCAAGTTTAGCCTCAGCATCCCGTTGAGTAGCGTGGGCGTCTCTTACTTGCTTTTGGAGAACCTCTTCCTTTTGAGTATAAGAAGTGGAAGAGATGGCAAGATCATCTTTAAGTTTCTTGACTTCAGCCTCAAGCTCCTCGTTATAGGCGGTGATGCTCTTCATCTCCGTATCATGCTGATCAAGAACTTTTTGCCACTCAGACTTATCATTTTCCATGGTCAGCATAGCCTCGAGATTTGCATGATTTACTCTTTAAATCTCATCAACTAGTTTCTGCCATCCAGACATTCTTTCAATATCAAGCTTGACGGCGTCAAGATTTCTTAGCATAGCATGTTTATCAATTGGAACCAAGTCCAGATCGAAACGTACTCCTTTCAAACACCAATGCAGAAATCGGCTTTGGAGTACAGACGGAGGCTTCTCAACTTGATAAAGAGGCCTATTAATGATTGATTGAATGTCAGCGTTTTTAAGGGCTGGAGAGCTAGAAGAGTTGTCTGAAGAGATAGAAGTAGCGGGCACTTGAGAAATTTCAGATGTAAACTTTTCGCTGAGCTTGGCTCGCTTGCTTGGATCTTCAGCTATATGACTCTTCCCCTTATCATCAGGAGACTTTCTTTTATGGGAGTCATCATCCCTTTTGTAAGAGTCATGACGGTCGTCTCTTCTTCCATACCGCTCTTCATAAGCCTGCCTTTCACGAGCTTTCCTAGATGCTCTTTCCTCATCATTCTCCCTAGGGGCAGGAAGATAGCGCATGGGATCAAAAGAATCACGCCTTGCATAGCATTGAAAGTCATCATAATATGAGTCGCTGCGTCCCATGGGAGAACCTGAAAGTGAAAAAGAGACAAATTTAGAAATCTCTGAAATAAAGAAGCTAAGTGCGCATAATTGCCAAATTTCCTAAGTGTGTGTGTGGCGTGCGAACTACGCGCGTCAAGCTACAAACCACTCTTTGGCTTAGGAGTGATGTCGGCTTTTGCAGCAGGAGTCAACTCCTGGGTTGATGGAATTGATCGCAGGACGGATGTTGCTTCGATCGCGGGAGAAGCAAGTTTAGGAGTGGTGGTATCATCTTTAAAGAGCTCCTGGGAAGTCACCATGAGATCGCTCAGTCCTCCAAAAATATCATCACCATCATGCCTAACGGAACTTTCTTTCTCAACTCCCACATCAGCTTCTCTAGCAGCCTTCCCAGAATGTTGAGAAAATTCCTCTTCGTCAATAACTGGGGGAAGTTTAAATTTGCCAGATAACCCCACACCATCAACAGAACTAGAGCATTTCACTAATGAAGTCTCTATAATAGATTCCTTCGGTGCGAATTCCTCTGCGGAGACTGGGGCATCTCACGCTTCTGCTTGAGAGCTTGGGGCATCACAGGACTGAATGGATCGAGAAGAGTGCACTCAATCTCTCGAAAGTTGATTTGTGAGCAGAATCTTTAGTGGGAGGAGGAAGTGCTGCAAAAGTAAAGAATGAAGTTAGCACTTAACGACTCGAATTTTGAAAGGCTTAGAAATGAAGCAAACAGAGATAGGTAGTCTTACTTCCTATTCTCCAAATACCATAGAATCCTGGGGGGCAATGGACAAAGAAGAACTGGTTTAAAAACCCGTGAGCGCTCTCGGGCAGATCCGTAATTAGTTTTCGGTTCCTTGCGCTCCTTTCAAGAGTCATGGAAGGGTGATCTTTGTTCCTCCCAAATGAACACAAGTAGCAAATCTCCTCGAAGCTCGGGAGGCGATTAAGCGTCCTCCTAAATAATACGCACAACCCCATCAAAATGGCATAGCCATTAGGGTGCAACTGGAATGGAGAAATAGTTAGTCGAAGGAGGAGTGTTCTAAGAAAATCGTTGAAGGGGGGAATAACTCCATTCAGACACATTTGACGATTGACTACAACGAAGCCAGGTGGCGGCCTATCGGCAGTGTCATTTACCCCAGGAAGCAGAGCATCCGCTTCAGCAATGCCGAATTGAATACATAGCTGGTTGAAGGTCCGTTGGTTCAATGAAGTTGGAACTCTTTCCGGAGGATTCTCCAAAGGGTCAGCGATTGAGAAAACTTCATCGGTCTGATCTACTATCTCTTCTTGCACTTGTTGAGAAGCCATTCCACACAAGGAACTGGATATTCAAATATGAAGGTGCACGTTTCCTAAAAGCGTGTGAAGTGTTGTGCAAAGCTACTGAAATAAAAAGGAAATAAAGTAAAACTTGAAATAATACTGGTTGGCGCACGTCAATTCAGGAAGATTCAAGGCTTGTTATTGTATTAAAACTAAGTGTAGTATCAATGCAGATAATATTCAATGATAAGCAGTTATAACTGTCTGAATTTTGCGTTGACGCTTCATTTAAGCCAGTTGATTCACAACATTTTACTTTTTATCAGATTCATATTATTTTACTTAAGAAAAATATTATCTCTTTGACCTAATCCATCACTCGATGTGGGCAGTCGATGATGAGTATATTCGTCCTAGTTTTCTGCAAATGTTGTATTTAACAGGTTGTTAGCTTAAAAGTTAATACAATCTGTGAAAGAGTGCAACAAGTTCAAGCAGTTCATTCTGGCAGTTCAAGTTGGAAACTCAATCAAGTTCTGTCAAATTCTACAAGTGTTCACACGACTTAACATAGGTCGTCCAGATCATGTCCAAACGACTTAGCATAGGTCGGGCTTCCCTAAGTCACTCTGCTCGAGTTATGTAGTTCATCAGTCATGTTCCTACGAGTTAAAGCTATGCTGCAGGTTAAATTAGGTCGTGATGATTCTATAAGTCATTCTGCTTTAAGTCGTGTGCTATTCTGGCAAGATAAGTCACATGTCAAATGAGTCGCAGTCCCTTATGTCGTTCAGAGTTTGATGTTAAGTCGCTAAGTCATTTACTAAGTTAAGTCGTGCGATTCGTGTCCAAACTGCTAAGCCCTAGGTCGTTCGAAGCTCCTAAGTCAGGCACTTCCTAACTCTCCTTAACCCGCTAACTCCTCTTCATTCAACAACTCGCCTAACTCACTAACCCGTTAACTCGTAACCCGATAACCCGTTAACATCTCCACAACAAAATCCATCATCTCTCCACACCGCCCAATCATCCAAAACCGAGTCGAATCGCCTCAGATCCATCATAGATCCGATGCACTGCTGCGTTCTCATGAATTACAATGACAACATGTCCAATGACGATCAAAAATCGATCGTAACACGACTCGTGGTGAAATGCGGCACATGAAATCGGATTAGGGTCGGAAAATGGGAGATTCATGATTTGGTGATGGTCGTGTTTGGATAATGATCGGATTCACTTACGTAGTGTGATGGTGAAGATGATCGATGACTGGTTAGTTTGATTTCTTCTTCGAGAGCTCGGAAATTCTTCAATGGCGGGTTAGAGTGTTAGAGCAGGTGAAGAGAAGAAGGAGTGACCTAAGCGACTTATATACAGGGACAGTGGAACTCGAATCGGTACGAACGACCTAGCTCACGACATAGCGACTCAGGATGGCGCGAGTTAAAAGGCATCGAAGCACACGACCTAGCCTCTAGGCGTATACTTTGAGGGGCAAGTGTTAACCCTCTCTTATTCACGACTTGGCGACCTATTCGACTCAACGACCTAAGGGAATAAGCGACTTAACTATCCAAGGCATAAGCGACTTAACGACCTATAGCAGGGCACGACCTAACGACCTAAAGCACAAAGCGGCTCAATATGACACAACTCAACGACTTAAGGAACCCCAGCGACCTAACAACCTAAAGACTCCTGCGACTCAATGGGTTAACGACCTAGCGACTCAATAAAGGCAATGACCTAACGATTTAAGGGAAGAGCGACCTAACGACCTAGCAAGTTTCAAAGTTAAGCCGCATGCGCACTACCTCTCCTATTAGGTCGCTTACGACCTAAGCAAGCGGAGATAACTCCTATACTACACATGTTAAGTTGCTCACATCATATCTCGTTCAGGGTGGCTCCATTAAGTCGCTAACGACTTATGCTACCTCGAGATTGCTCCTAGGTCGCTCACGACCTATGACATAGCCGACCTAAGCCCAACTTATCCTATAAATACCCCGCCTACTCCACACTGAAAGGGGATCGGATTTTTGGAGAACGCCAAGACTCTGCTGTTTTCACGACTTCTACACTTGCTCCAACACTTCAAATGAAAAAGACACTTCAAAGAACCTTCGGAAAAGACCAAGTCCATTCAACATGAATCCAAAGAGCTTTTCTGCATCAAAGTTCTAACTACCTGTTTCAATTGTGTTGTAATTGGAGAGTTATTGTAAAAGTTGTAATCAAATTAGTAATATAAGAGATTAAGTGGACGTAGGCTTGACTTTGAGCCAAACCACTATAAAAATTGTTGTCTCTTTACTATTTTCTGCTAGTTTTTAGTTCCCGTACCAACGGGTGGTGCTTTCGCTATATCACAAATCACACCGGGGTGTTAGCGTACATTTTTAGCGTTAACATGCTGCTTAGTGATATGAGATGTTGTGGTTGATTGTGAATTATCTATCTGTGTGAATATAGATAATAGAATTGAATTGTTTTAACTTTTAAACAACTTGGACATTTAAAATGGCGTTTTGGATTCGGTGAGACCGGGATCGGATTTCTGAATTGGATATCCAAAAACCACATCGATCCAAATTAACGATAGGTCGTGAATCTCAATTGAAGATGAAGAATCGAAGTCTAAGAACTATTCGTCGTTAAAACTCTGAGGGTGATTCCAAAATGAGTTTACGGAGATAGTACTTTCAGGTTCGAGATGAAGATTCAGAGTGCAAGGGTTATTGTCATTAACTCTGAGGGTGATTTCAAAATGAGTGTAACGAGATAATGCCTTCGGTTTTGTTCGAACCCGGAACGGACTTCTATGGATTGAATGCTTTCAGAACATCGTCAGAGGGGCGATGAGCATTCTAAGTTAGATGTGTTCTATAAAGGTAATCGTAGCCTCAAGCCTCATCAACTGAGAATGGCTAATACAGGGGAGGTGTAGCAAGGTTAAGTGGGTAGCACCCAATAGGACGAGATTTACCCCTGTCTAGAGGTTCCTTCTTATTTCGGCTTAGTGTGTGGTTGGTCGCGCCAACTACGGGGTTGTCTTGTTCGGGACTATCCAGTAAGGGATGGTTCCGACTTTGTGTTGCAGGGGATTGGGAGTGATCCTCGGTACGGTGATCTAGGCCACGTACTGTGATGGGCGGTACCCCAGTAGCCCTGCCATTGTATGGAATCCAATCTCTAATAAGTGTCGTACGTTTTGATTGTGCCCAACTATGTTGGAATGTGAGATGCAAGCATTCGAGCTATTTTCTATTTTACTTGAAAACCCTAGACACTATTATAATATCACTGGATTTCCTATCAAATGTTTTGGTTATCGTAAGGTAAAAACTTTTCCGTGTTTATGTGCGGGGAGTCTTACGAGATACCTTTTGTTTTCAAAGGTTTTTCAAAGTTAAGCAACTTTAACCCGTTTACAAGTAAAGTTAGACAGGTGTGTTTATAACCGTGTTAGAGTTGTGTCTGTATTGTATTGTATTGTATTGCTGTGTTAGAGTTGTGTCTGTATTGTATTGATGTACTTGAGTTGTATGATAGACAGGTGTTTATAACTGTTTAATATGAGATGAATAAGTTATGTAACTCTGATGTATATGAGACTATGTAATATCTATGTTATATATTATACTTCATTCGTTCCGCTGTGAGATTTCTGATTGTGTTGAGTTTCTTCTTTCCTTTCTTTTCTTCTTCTATCCCTTTCTTCCTTTATTCATGATACGTCTTTCTGGTGATAGAAAGTCAGGTCGTGACAAATTCAATCCAAAACTCTTACAAAAAATACTCATGCAAAACCATAAATTCATAGCTTAAAATATCAATAATACAGCTTTTGAATTCCTAAACAATGGTCAAGAAACAACAATTAAAATCACACAAAACTTAGAGATAGAACTCGGGACTGTGGCTTATTTAGCGAATTTTCCCCTTTAAAATCCAAAATCTGATAAAACATAAAACATAAAAGTTGAGGACGATTGCCATAGCTCGAAATCAGAAAAAGAACCATCTGATTCGGACTTATGAACCAAACGTTATGGCAATTGCATTATCAGAAAATAAAATTACAAAACTCTGAAAATCGTCAGGGCTGCGACTTAAAAATCCAATTAGACCCTTTTAAACATAAAATCTGATAAAACTAAAAACATAAAAGTTGAAGAGGATTGCCTTAGCTCAAAGTCAGAAAAAGAGTCATTTAATTCAGACTTACGAGTAGGGCTGTCAATTTCCTACACGACCCGAAACCCGCACGGAAATTAGTAGGTTAACCCGACCCGTTAATTTGGTGGGTCATTTTCGGGTCAACCCGAATATAAACGGGTGGGTTTCGGGTTGACCCGCTAACCCGAAATTGACCCGTTAACAACCCGTTTATACTTATATAGGTTGACCCGACCCGTATACGACCCGACCCGTTTATGACCCGTTTGTACCTTATACAGGTTATACGGGTTGACCCGACCCGTTTACGACCCGTTCCGACCCGTTTACGACCCAATTATACCTTATACGGGTTGACTCGACCCGTTTATGACCCATTTACACCTTATACGGGTTGACCCGACCCATTTACGACCCGACCCGACCCGATCCGACCCGTTTATAAACGGGTTACACGGGTCGGGTCAACCTGTTTATAAACGGGTCGGGTTCGGGTTGAGCTTTTCTAACCCGTTTAATAAACGGGTTGACCTGACCCATTTAAAATCAACCCGAACCCGACTTGACCCGACCCAAACCCGACCCGACCCATTGACAGCCCTACTTACGAGTCAAAAGATATCCCCAAAACAATTCTCAGGTTTAAATTCATTGTTGCTATCATTTATTCTTAGGACAGCAACAAAGAAGTATAGTTTAGATCCATTTAACTTCAAAATTTTATAAAATTCAAAACATGAAACTTGTAGTAAAATGTCTAAGCTTTTTAGAACATCAAAAATCATCAAATTTGGATAAGGAATGTAAAAGTTATGGCCAAATTCATTTTAGGTTCAATCTCAGAATTTTTTTCCACCAAACAACAAAGAAAGCAACATATAATCGACATGCAAGCTTATTTAAGTTAGAAGTGCAAATTTATAACTCACCTTACAGCGAAGATACATAAAATTTACAGCAAGTTAGAAGCTTTTGCTCCATAAAAGCTTTATGAACCTGAAATTAAGAAGAAGAGTGGACATGCAAGCCCAAAACAAAATTATAATAAGAATGATTTTGATTCTTTGTTCTTGATTTATGATGAAATGTTTTAGGTTTTGAGATGACTGCTTGTTAAAATCTCTCAAGATTCTTTAACTTTTCTCTAAGTTTTGATTTGAATTTGTGATTTGATTTTGCAATTTGAAAAGGGAAGGAAAATGGAGTTTGTGGAAAAGAAGAAGAATTAGAAGGAGAGGGAAAATGTACATTCATTCCTCCCTTATTTGCACTAATGGGTATGGTATAGTTTTCTCTACCCTGCCTAATAGCCTAAACATCCTTATTTAATTCTAATTACAACAATTAATATATGTTTTTGTCTAATTAGCCTATTTATTTACAACTTTTTGTATGTTTTAATCAATACAAAGTTATTAAACATCAAGACACAAATGTTTCAAAATGAAACATACATTTAGACAAAAGTAAAATATATTATTATTAAATATATCATTTTTAATTAAATTCTTTTAATTATGTTATATTTAATAAAATGACATAATTAATTCCAAAATTACTTAAAATTCATCTTTTTGTCCAATTAACACAACAAAGGATTATAAAAATAATGAAACACTTTAGAAATCAATTTTAACAATATTTTACATGTTTACTTCCCATAATTAAAGCAATGAGATGTAAACGTGCCTTTAAAATAACAAAAATCACTATTTAGCAATAATTAACAAAATTATTGCTCTTTTCCAAATTAACGTCCTTTGTTATTCTTTTAATACAAAACTAGTATAATATAGGCTTAAGACTTCATTTCTTTTTAATGTAAACATATTCCAAAATTATACTTTGGAAATTAATTCTTTTATTTCCCTTATTTAAAAGAAATAACAATAATTGGTCCTTAATTCGACCAAAATAACATAAATTATTATTTATCAATTTCTTCACCCTGTTTATTCAAAATACACAAGTTTAACAAACATATATCTTCCCAAATTCAATTTTTTTATCAAATTACCAAATTAAAATTAGTATTTGGTTTTATTTCCAGGTAATCACAAAATCAGGGTTGTTACAAGTCATATTTAGTGTAGTATGTCAATGATAAATTCAAGTTAAGAATCTTTAAGTTGGAAATGTTCCAAATAAAAGGTTGTGGCTTATTCAATGAAAAAAGGCTATGTACATCACCTTAAATATTGTTGCAATAAAAATAATGTATATAAGATTATAAGTGCACAAATTTATAACTGAGCTGATTCCAAATGTTGAGAATCTCATAACATTGTTATATGATAACAATATCGTGATATGGTTCATAATAGAACTTAAAGCTCACTAGAGGTCGAGAGTCATACTCCGAGTTGTTCTACGTGATAAAGCAGTATATCACCGTCCGAGGGAGTTGATTGACAGAGTAGATAATTAAAACATAATAGCATACCCGTTCACAAAGGGACTGACCGAACTGGTTTTGAGAAACCGATTGGAGAAGCTGGAATAAGATTCCATAATCGACCCCAGGTGCAAGTAGGAGATTGATAGAGTTAGAGGTATGCCCTACGGGCAATTATGTAATTTGTTATATATATCTAACTTATTGAACAATCTTGTTCACAATAAAGGTGTTTCTTTCTATTATATGCTTGATATAATGTGGTTACATTAACTAATTAATTTAATTAAATGTATATTTAATAGTAAATCTGTAAATGGTATATTTTGTGATAGTAGTTACAAAGTGTTGTAACGATGAGTAATATATCACAATAAAAAAATACCATTTTAAATGTTCCTAGTCAAGATGCATCGAGACTGGATATCGATGTATCCATTGAGACTAGAGTATGTAACGCTTTCCAAATGTTTGGGCAGTGTATTTCTCATGACTGCTAGGGACACCTAGGATTTACGTATTGATAGTTATTGGATAATTATGGAACGACTCACTCGATAGTTTTCTGTTGGTCAATATAACCAAGGTCAACAGAAAATATCGATGTCATTGATTTACACAGTCCTCTCGACTTGAGATTAAGGTGGATCTTCAATATGAAAGCTCCGCTTTGATTATAGTTAAATCATTGCATGGCGTTCCATCGAGTGACTATACTTGGGTCGAGTGGAAGTATTGGAAGTGAAACACTATTTTAGAGAGGATTCGTCTCCTTAGTTATATGGGGTTAGTATCATGGTCAACTCAAGTCAACTCAAAGTCAAAGTCATTGGCCAGGGCATTTTGGTTAATAATAATTGTTATTATCAAACTAAGGACTTTGTGTTTGGACTATAAAGTTGAATGTGGACGATATTGGAATTTTGACCATTAATAAATTCCAAAATTCCTAATATGATATAGTTTTGACGAAGAGAATTGGTGTGAATAATCGTCAGTATCAGGTACCGCTTATAATAAGTAAAATTTTATTTTACCGAAAAGACCTGTAAGCGATGAATTCAGCCAAACTGTCATACCACCTGCTAAGTGATGTGTGAACATTAATATTTGAAGTTTTCAATATTAATTGCTGATTGAATTCACACCTCTAAGTCGCACAACCGCATTTGTGATCTCTCCGAAAGCCACACAATTTAATTAGTTTGTAAAATGTTGCAAACTGATTAAATTAATTAATATTTATGAAGTATAAATTATTGTTAATTTATTTGATGTTTTGAATGTTGTTGGTAATTATTTTAATGCATATATAAAAGTTATATTTGCATATATCGATATGCAATATCGATATAATTTTAAACATGTTTTAAATAATAAAATAATTACATAAAAGTTGATTTCTTTTATTTGGAAAATTGCATATTTGGAATGTGCTTGGATCTGCCATATAACGGTAAGAGGAGGAAATCAATTAATGAGATTAATTGAAATTTAAAAAGAGGAAATAAAGGAGGAAGTTTCAAACATTTTCATGGACGGAGCTCTCTCCCTCCCATCTTTACCTTCCCTTATCCTTACCCATCCCCCTCCTTATCTATTTTACCTTCTTCTCATTTTGCTGGGCTCTCATCTCCTTCTCTGTCTCTTATCCCAGAGCCTCCTCCGCCTCCTTTGTCCTTTGAACCATCGCCATCAGCTGTTGTTTTTCCTACTACTCCTTCTCTTCTTGGTCCCATGCCTTCTGTCTCTCCTCTTGCTCCTCCCTCTTTGTCCGTTGAGTTTCAACAGGAATGGACTTCCCTTTTCAAGCATAAGCCAAAGAATGTAGGGAAGTACATCCCTGTTGACCTAAGCCCGAGTTTTTATGGTGATGTCCTTCAACCTCCTCCTGCTGTGATTAATGCTAGTAAGGAGATTTGGGGGTGACTACTTGTAGGATTCTTTTTAGACAAGCCACTCTCTTACTCTACCGTGGTCTATCACCTTAAAAGAACTTGGAAACTAAAGGGTTCTATCCAAGTGAAGTTAGATGGCTTTGTTTTCCTTTTCTCTCTCTCTTTCGTTGAGGATAAGTGCATAATTTTACAGGGTGATCCCATCATTATGCAGAATAAGTTGTTTATCATTAAGCCATGGGACCCTACTATTGGTAATATTTGTGGTAGTGTGCGGTCTGTCCCTGTTTGGGTGCAGCTCTCTAATATACCAATGTATTCTTGGTCGCATTTAGGCATCAATTGGTTAACTTATAGGATTGGCAAGTTGATATGCATGGATGAATCAATAGAGAAACTTGAGAGGCTGAGATATGAAAAATTCTTAGTTGAAGTCACACCTGATAAGATACTACTTGATAGCTTTGCAGTGCAGTTGATGAATGGAGGAACACAATCCATTGAAGTCAAATACTTGTGGAAGACAGAAATATGTACAACTTGTTGTTGCTTCGGCCATAACACCACATAGTGTGAGAAAACCTTGTCTGCTGTGGACAAAGATTGGTGACTGTCAGTAAAGATATTTCTCTAGAGGAAGAAAAGGCACATGTAGTTAATAAGAAGAATGTTAAAAAGAATAAATGGTTTGTTGTATAGAAGAGAAAAAGGAAACTGGCTGTTTTGAAGGGAACCCTTGCCAAAGACGATGACAATAAAAATAAGGCTGGTGGAAACAGTTCTTTTTTACAACATACAGCTGTAGCCACTATTACTGAGGTAACTAACGAAGTTGTTTGTGCTAACACTGAGAGTAATATTGATACACAAGTTCGATCAACTATCATAGGTCCTTTACAATCACTAGTCGGTGGTGTTTCTTCTATGAACAAGTTCCTTGGGTTGGAAATGTTAGAAGGGAATGTAAACATGAATTTTGATCGAGCTACTGACCATAGTGATTTTAATATTTCCAAAACAATTGCTAATACTACAGATGTTGATCCTGAGGTTGTTGAAATTGTTGACTTACCCAATAATGAAAATGAGGTTGTCCACAACTGTGAAGTCTCAGAACTTGTGCCCAAAGCTAGTCTCGAAGCCAGACCCGAAGTTATGCTAATACCACTTCTGCCTGTTGGAGTGCTCGAAGTTGGTCCCAAAGCTATTACTAGGTTAACCGAGGTTGTGCCCGAGGTCGGTCCCGAAGCAGTGCATTCTGGACCCAGTTCAACTGAAGGAAGTGAATTGATATCTACTTCCAAACCTTATAATGAGCAAGTTGTTATCCAAACACACTCAGATTCATTGCACAACATAATAACATCTGAACTCGGTGTTAGCCCAGTGCAAAATTCAAATTTACGCTGTCCCAAAGCAACCGTTCTTTCTACCAGTCCTTTTCTCCACATTTCACAAGCAACTCATAACCATGCAAACCTCTACGTGCATGCATGCATGCACAGTGCTGCTACTACATCCTAAACTCCTATTCCAAATTTGACCACCTATGATGATATTATTTTGAATGTACAAGAAATCAGAACTACCTCCTTTAACCCACAACCTATTCTCCAGAAGCCTCTCCACCATCAGCCTTCAGCTTTATCCAATTCTGCCTCTCTCTCATCTGTGTCGGTCTCCAACATTGCCATTTCACAATCTTCTGATCAACTTTCTGTTGACAATTCTACTTCCACAAAAAAGAAAATATTCAAGAAGAACAAAAGAGGGTCTAATCTGGATTTTAATGAAAACCCATCTCACAGCTCCACCCCTAACATTCCTTAAACCAAGATCACAAACTCCCCTATAACGAGGGGAAGCAGAAATAAAAGCTCTAGTAACCCCTTGTAGTTTCCTCCATGATACACAACATTGGTGTTTGAAACATTTGAGGTGCACACCGTGATGACAAGCTAAACCAGGTCAAATGCATAATCCAAACCCACTCTCTCAAACTAATTGCAATTCTCGAAACTAAGCTAAACTCTGCCTTAACTACGAGAGCTACATACTACATTTGTCCCAGGTGGAATCTGTCTAGTAACCTTAACCATGCTCCTTATGGTAGGATCATGGTTCTTCAGACCCTCTAATCTACTCCCTCCACCCTATTCTTGCTTCCAAACAGTTTATTCACTTTAATGTGATACATCACCCCACCAAATATTCCTTCTATGTCACTTTTGTTTACGTTGACAACAGTATTGCATCGAGGCAGGATTTTCTTGGCACACTGCCATATTTAAGGCAGAACACACACCCATGGCTGGTGCTTGGGGACTTTAAATGCTGCCTTAAAACCAGTGATCGACATGGTGGTGTTCCCATGTCTCCGAGAGAGATCAAACCCCTCAACAATGTCATTCATGATTCAGAGTTAATTGAGATCATAACATCTGGTGCTCAATTCACCTGGAATAACTGTAGTAGACATGGTTTAAAAACTTTAGTAAAATTGACTTTTCATTCCGCAATCAATGCACCCTCAACTCCTTTCCTACTATCCATAATCATATCCCCCTGCCATTGCTATCTGATCATTTCACTTAGATTCTGTCGTTTGGAGCTCCAGCTATGAAAGTCAAATCCTCATTTAAATTTTTTAAAACTTGGTTGTATGATGATGATTTTTTAAGCATTGTTAAAAATGTCTGGACTAAACCGTTTTTTGGTAACCCAATGTTACTTTTGCAGAAGAAACTCAAAGCTTGTAAGGAGGAACTCAAGGTATAGTCTAGAGCCAAATATGATAATGGCATCACAGTTTCTTCAACCATCAAAATCAAGCTGGAGGAAGTGCAGAAGCTCATGCTGGACTTCCCTGATGATCCCATCTATACTACACGTGAAACTGAGCTTCATTTTGAGTATAGACAAGCCCTTTAGGTGGAAGATAACATGATCAAGGGGAAAACTCAGCTCAAATGGGAATTAGATGGTGATAGAAATTCTGCTTTTTACCATGTTACCCTTAAGGCAAAACACTGTAGAGATAACATTTTATCTATACGTGATCAAGATGGTATTCTACATTGTTCTCCTGAGAAGATCAATGGATGTTTTCTTTCTTATTTCAAAAAACTCCTCCACAACACTGAAAACTTTCTCCCTCAGCTTGATATCCTGGACAATTATGATCTTCCTGCTCTTCAATTGATGATAAGAATGCTCTATCTTCGAATATAACTGACTCTGAAATTAAACAAGCCTTCTTTGATATGAATAGGAACTCATGTGGAGGGCCTGATGGATACAATGTCTCCTTCTTCATTGCTTGTTGGGACTTTATACAGTTTTATGTGTGCAAAGCTATATATAATTTCTTCAATAAATGTATCATGCTGAGTTCTATGAATGCCACTAACATTACACTGATTCCTCAGGTTAAACATGCTGAGTCAATTGCTTCCTTCAGACCGATCTCCTGCTGTAAAATTGTATACAGAGCTATTGCTAAAATTATAGCTACTAGGCTTAAGTCTATCCTCCCAAGCATTATATCTCCTAATCAAGCTGCCTTCCTTCCAACTAGGTCAATATTGAGTAATGTGCTATTGACACATGAACTTCTTAAGGGTTATGAAAGATAAACTGTCTCCCATAGCCATGGTGAAGTTTGACATAATGAAAGCGTTTGATACAATCAACTGGGACTCTATTACCAATGTCTTGGCTAAAATGAATTTTCCTATGCAATTTATTGATTGGATACATGCTTGCATTTCCACTGCCAGGTTTTCGATTATTGTTAATAGTAGCCCCATTGGATATTTCAAAAGTAACCGTGGTATTCGACAAGGTGACCCTATGTTTTCTCACTTCTTCATCATCATAATGGAGATATTGACCCAAATGCTCAATAGACACGTTGAGGCAGGCAATATCATATTACATCCTAAATGTAAGGACCCTAGGATTGTGAGTCTCATGTTTGCTGATGATCTAGTAGTTTTCACTAAGCCTACTATGTCATCTATATTGTGTATCATGAATGTTCTCAATGAATTCCATCAGTTAACGGGACTTAAGATTAACTCTTTAAAGTATGCAATTCTTACTGTTGGCATCTCTCTACAACTTCGCAATGAAATTCTCAATGTTACCTCTTTACAACTTAATCAGGATTCCATGTCTTATCTGGGAATTCCTTTGGCCACATCAAGAATAACTAAAGTACAATGTATGCCTATGTATGAACACATCATGGTTGTCTTTAACACATGGACGAACAGGTTCATATCTCAAGCTGGGAGACTGACTTTAATTAAATCTGTGATTTTTTCTATGGTTGTTTATTGGTCAAGGACTTTTATCTTGCCCATTAAACTATTAAAAATGATTAGAAGTTCCATGATGCAATTTTTTTGGTCTAGAAGTGTTTTCTCACTAAAATTAACTCCCTGCTCTTACAAGAAACTTGAACTCCCAATGCAGAAAGGTGGTCTCGGTCTCAAGTATCTTCTTACCTGGAATCAGGCAGCGTTTTGTAGATATATTAATGATGTATTATGGAACAAAGAAAGCTCTTGGGTTTAGTGGACCCTCAATCACAACCTGGGAAGGAAAAAATTATGGGTCATGGATATACCACAGCATTGTAGCTGGACATGGCGTAGTATTTTCAAACTAAGGCCGTTGCTTTTACCTCATGTTCGATATGGTGTTGCAATGGGAGGCGTTGTTAGCTTTTGGGATGATCCATGGATGAAGCATGGATTAATTCTTCACAATGTTTTGTCCAATCATTAGTTGATGCAGTCTAGAATTGGGATCAATGCAAAGGCATATGATTGTGTTCATGATGATCACATTTTATTCCCATATAATTCTAACTAGATTTTATGACAGTTATGGTTAAGTCTACAGCAAATCAAAATTAAGATGGTGGATAAGGACATGGCATTATGGTCTGACAGAGAGGTGCAGTTCAACATTTCAACTGTGTACCACTCTTTGATGTGCAATGATAGTTTTCCAAACTTCAGTTGGAATCAGAGAGTTTGGTTAAAACATAACAACGAGAGAGAAAATCTGATGCTTTGGAAAGTAATTAACAATGCTATTCACACTAAATCCAATCTTTGTGCTAAAGGATATGTTGTTCCTGTTGGTTGCTGTTTTTGTGCTGATGCAACTGAAGACAACCTCCATATATTTTTTAATTTCTAGTATGTCCACATTCTCTGGATTTACATCATGTCAAAAATTGGAAGACAGAGCTGCTCGAGAAATAGTTCTCAGGAATGGCTCTTAGTTTTTAAAGCTACTAGATGGAGATGTTTAGAGTCCTTTGTCCTTCTCTTTGTTCTCAAAAATTTTGTCAAGTTGGTATGGTACGAGTGCAACCAGGCTGTATTTCATGGGAAGCATAAAAATGAAGTACAGATGAAGCATTTTCTTTTGCATGAAATAAGGAAGGGCATGGAGCTAAGTGCTTTTGATTTCCCTGCTACTGTTATTCAGGGTTTGCGTGATCTTCTGTCCTTCATGTTATGTGTTTCTGTTTTTTGTGTCCTTTTCTTTTTTATTTTCTCCTTTTCCTTTGCTTTGTTGAAGTGCATGTTTACTGTCTTGCGTTTTGTTTTGCATCTGTCCTCTTTTGCTTGGGCAGTTTCTTTTTTCCTTTGTGTCTTGTTGATCCTTGTAAGTCTTGTTTGTTTATTTCTTTCCTTCATGCAATAAAACTAGTAGGGGTCCAGTTAATGCCGCTGGCTTTGCCAAAAAAAAAACAAAACCTCTTCATTTTTTAACGTACAGAGATCATAAGGTGACTAATTAAGTGTTGTAATAATATGCGGCCCGGTGTTGAGACTCTTTTATAATCTTAGCCTAGGGTTACAGGGGTACTTTCGTACTTTGTTCTGTAAAGCTGTATTATAAATAACACCGTTTGTAAACAGAGAATATAATCATTTCATAATAAAATTTCTTTTGGCTCCATTTTCTATTTTGGTATCAGAGCTTTAAAATTGCTTAACAGCAAATTACTAAAGAAAATCCTGATCATCTTCGATCAGATCAAACGATCATCATCTGGAAGATTGTGAGTTTCTCTCCTCAGATTATATTCTCATCACCGGAGAGCCTTATCCCCCTAGTCAAGATCCCTGCTTACAGATTGCTGCCTCGCCTGAACCTTGACATTAATCAAGACAGACTGCAGCTCTTCCCTTCAGACTTATTCCTCATTAGAGAAGATTCCTATCTCAACTTTTAAATCAAGAATCTGATTCTTGATTTAAAAAATCACTCCCTTCTGGCTGCATTCTTCAAAGATTGCCTTGCCGGGTTTTCATCCACGGTGAATTATCAAGATCATCTCAATGTCTGATAACAACGAGAGCAACTCAGTGGCAACTTCTCCAAAAGAAAGAAGTTCCTCAAATTTCCAAGGAACTGCAAACCTGTGTATAATAAAACCAAAGAGTCAACTTTCTGTTCAACTTGATGAGCACAATTACTTGCTATGGAAGTATCAAGCTGATACAGCAATAAGAGGTTATGGGCTAGAAGAGTATGTCAATGATACTATAGCAGTTCCACCAAAACTGATGACTGACAACAGTGGAAAATTAATTACAAATCAAGATTTCATCAATTATCAAAGACAGGATAGCCTGCTTGCTTCCTGGTTAATGTCATCAATCAGTGTCAAATTCTTATCTCAAATTGTTGGATGTAAAACATCTCAAGAAATCTGGACAAAGATCAACCAGATTTTCAATTCACAAACTACCGCAAGAATACTACACTACAAAAGGCAACTTCAGAGTATAAAGAAAGATAGCATGTCAATGCAGGAGTACCTGACTAAAGTCAAAACATATTGTGACTTACTGGAGGCTGCTGGCCACAAAGTGTCAGACACAGAGCAAATCTTGACCATTCTCAGCGGTCTAGATGAAGAATATGAATCTGTGGTTGCAATAATCTCTTCAAGAGAAACTCTGCCATCAATTCAGTATGTCCAGTCCACTCTTCTTGCACAAGAAGGAAGAATAGATCAGAAGAAATCACATAACCCAGACTTGTCCATAAACTATGCTTCTAACAACAAAAACAAAAGTCAAGAAAGGGCATCCAATAATAGAATCCAACAAAATACTTAAAGAAGTGGACAGAACTACAGAGGCAGAGGTCGTGGAAGATCAAATAACTCAAACAGACTCAGATGTCAGATTTGCGAAAGGTTTGGGCATACTGCAGCCAAGTGCTACTTCAGATTTGATCAAAACTTCACTACAAATCAACAAAACAACAATACTCAAAGGAGCAACAACCCAAATGTAAACATTGCTCATACTAATTCAGAAACCAGACTGCAGGGTAACAGCTCAAGAAGTCAATCTGATGCAGAACAACAAACAACAACAGATAACTTGCAGTATGAAGAATGGTATCCAGACTCAGGGGCAACAAATCATATTACCAATAATCTAGACAATCTCAATCTTGGCAACAGAGAATACAAAGGTACGCAATCTATTTTTATGGGTGATGGCAAATCAATTAAAATAACTCATTCTGGAAATGCCAAGATCAGAGGCAAAAGAGAATTACATCTCAATAACCTTCTTAGAGTACCTCAAATTAAGAAAAACCTATTGAGTGTTTCTCGGTTTGCCAATGACAACCAAGTATATTTTGAGTTTTACCCAAAATTCTGTCTAGTTAGGGATCTACTAAATAAAGAAATTTTGTTACAGGGTAATGTGCACAATGGCCTTTACATTTTCAATCTGTTGAAGAAATCTAAGTCTGCTCAAAAGACAAATTGGTGCAATTATACTAGGTGTGATTCCAATGTAAATACTAAAGAAGTGTTTCATCTGTGGCATAATAGATTGGGTCATCCCAGTGTTGATGCTGTAAAACATGTTTTACATAATAGAAATATAAAACTTGGAATTATATCTAGACCTTACATATGTACTTCTTGTCAAATGGGAAAGTGTCATAAGTTACCATTCTCTAATTCAGTAACTAAATACACAAACCATTAGAAATGGTAGCTGTTGACCTATGGGGTCCAGCCCCAATTGACTCTGATTATGGATTCAAGTATTATATTTCTTTTATAGATTCATTTTCTAGATATACTTGGATATACTTTCTAAAATCAAAGGCAGAGACTAAAGATACGATGATTCAGTTCATCACCCAAGCAGAAAAATAGACAGGCAATGATCTAAAGGTGATTCAGACAGATGGAGGTGCAGAGTTTAAACCCTTAAAGGATTATTTCATCAAAAAAGAATAATACATAGGATTACCTGTCCATATACTTCAGAACAGAATGGTCTGGCTGAAAGAAAGCACAGGCACATAGTTGATACTGGTCTTACACTTCTAGCACATGCTTCAATGCCTCTAAAATTCTGGCCAGAGTCCTTTAACTCTGTTGTTTTTCTTATAAACAGGATGCCAACAAAGGTTCTGGAAAATAAAACACCACTTGAAAGATTACTTAATATATCACCAGATTATACCTTACTTAAGACATTTGGTTGCATGTGTTATCCATACTTAAGACCCTATAACTCTCACAAGTTAAGTTTTAGATCTTTACCATGCACTTTTATTGGATACCCCACCAATCAGAAGGGGTACAAATGTCTTACCAGTAATGGCAAGATAGTAATCTCTAGACATGTTGCCTTTAATGAACATGTCTTTCCCTTTTCTACGAGTGATCTAAAAACTACTCAAAAAGTTTATGATGCTAAAATATCAATGCAGTCTATTCCAACTTACTCAACTGAGCAGGTAAAGAAGGCTCAGACTGATCATCTGATAAACCCTGAGCACTTACACAACACATTAGATAATCAGTCTGACCCTCATGATATCACATCAGATGATCAGCTTGGCCTTCCTGAATCAGAAGAACAAGCTGATCACTGCCGTGACAAGGTATCTTCAGATTCCAGAATGGATACTTCATCAAGTATGGACATCTCAACAAGCTCAGATCAGATCAATGATCCCAACATCAGTAGACCTCCTTCACCTGCAAGAGAAGGACATCAGATGATGACAAGGTCTAAACATGGAATCTTTAAGCCAAAAGTCTATACTACTATTCTCAGGCAAAATGAGCCAACCAATCACATTGAAGCTCTGTCAGATAATAATTGGAAATCTGCTATGGATGATGAATATAATGCTCTAATTAAAAACAACACTTGGAGCATCGTACAAGCACCAAAGGATAAAAACATCATTGGATGCAGATGGACGTACAAACTCAAGAAATTAGCAAATGGAAAAATAGCTAAATATAAAGCAAGGCTTGTAGCTAAGGGATACTCTCAGCAGTGTGGTTTTGACTTTACCGAAACCTTCTCACCAGTAGTTAAACCAACTACTATAAGAGTTGTTCTTACAGTGGCTGTATTCAATAAGTGGAACATCAAACAATTGGATGTTAACAATGCTTTCCTACATGGTGAACTACAACAAGAAGTCTACATGCAACAACCACCAGGATACGTTAAAGACAATGACAGGAAAATGGTATGCAAACTTCACAAAGCTATCTATGGACTGAAGCAAGCCCCGAGAGTATGGTATGAAAAACTTAAAACTACCTTGATCAGTCTTGAATACAAGCCAACCAGGTCTGACAATTCTCTTTACATCAAAATTAACAGTACTAGCACTACCTATATACTTGTATATGTTGATGACCTTATAATAACAGGTAATAGCAATAAAGAGATTGAAAATGTTACCAACTTTCTTCATGAAACTTTCTCTATAAAGGACTTAGGTGGTCTGTCCTATTTCCTAGGAATAGAAGTTCATAGAAAATCTCAAAATGAATTAATATTGTGTCAAAGCAAATACATTTCTGAAATTCTTGCTAGAGCTAAAATGAGTGATGCTAAACCTATGCCAACTCCCATGATTAGTAATTTACACTTATCTAAGCATACAGGTGAGCATATAGAAAATATCAAACAATACAGAAGTATAGTTGGAGCCTTACAATATGTTACTATCACAAGACCAGACATATCTTTTAGTGTAAATAAAGTATGTCAATTTATGCAGGAGCCTCTAGATCAACACTGGAAAGCAGTGAAGAGGATCCTAAGATATTTACAAGGAACAATAAACTATGGAATAAACATTAAAGCAAACAACTCATTGGATATTCAAGGATACGCAGATGCAGATTGGGCATCAGATTCAGACGATCGAAGATCTACAACTGGTCACTGCATTTATCTGGGTGGTAATCCCATATCCTGGTGCTCCAAAAAGCAGCCAACCGTCTCTCGTTCAAGCACAGAAGCGGAATACCGCAGTGTGGCTAGTGCCACAGCTGAAATAATGTGGCTGGAATCTCTCATCCAAGAAATCGGAATCACCAGCTCCACTAAATCCACGATATGGTGCGACAATCTGAGCACTGTAATGCTGTCTGCCAACCCTGTTCTTCACTCACGAACGAAGCACATGGAAATTGATCTCTACTTCGTTCGTGAGCAAGTGATTAACGGAAAGCTAAACATAAATCATCTTCCTGCTTCGCATCAAAGGGCTGACATACTTACAAAACCACTCTCCAAGAGTAATTTTGCAAGACTGAGGTCAGAACTAAAGGTTGAGGAAGCTACTGAAATTCTAAAAGATAAGAGCTTAGCTCTTCAGCCATCAGAGATCTACTCTTAACAAAATCACATGAGGCACATGATTTTGCTCGAGATCTGTCTTTCATCCCTCTCTATCTCAATTTCTCAAGCTATTTATCAACCGAAGTATTTGCTTAATGAAGATCAGATCTGACAGAGAACTCTCGGTACCAGTTTGGTAGAAGAGGAAAGCAATGGAAACCCTAGTTGACATTGCCGAGGGGAATTAAGTGTTGTAATAATATGCGGCCCGGTGTTGAGACTCTTTTATAATCTTAGCCTAGGGTTACAGGGGTACTTTCGTACTTTGTTCTGTAAAACTGTATTATAAATAACACCGTTTGTAAACAGAGAATATAATCATTTCATAATAAGATTTCTTTTGGCTCCATTTTCTATTTTGACTTTCATTTTTTTGCTCTCTTTTCTTCCTTTTCTCTATCATTCATTCATGGCTGAAACTTCATCCAAAAAATAAAAAAGAAAAAACTATCGAAACAAAATCAAATCAACATCAAACTAAATTAAAAAGGTGGTACATTCTTCTCTTGCAAAGTGGGATGGTGATTTGCTTGAAATCTGAGGAGAAGCCACAAATCAAGGTGTTTCTACATGCTTCATCTTAAGGTAGTTATATGTGTGTATAATTCTATATTTAGATATCTTACAATTTGTTCATATCCCCTTAATCTCTACCTTTCCCGTCTGTTCATACTTTTGAAATTGAATCTAGATTTGAATATCTCCGTTCCCATGCTTGAACCGATTTTCTATCATGTAAAATATAGAATGTTTTCTTTTGTTCACTGCTATTTTGTTATGAATTATAACATCTCATTTTCTGTCTCATGTATGATTGTTTGATTAATTAATTTAACATAGATCTAGGCCTTCTTAATTTTATTTTCTATACTCTATGTGATTGTTTACAAAGTTTGTTGGATCTAGATCTAGATATTCTTATCTAAAATTTATATATGCCTATGTCGTTTAATTTTGTTTAAAAAAATGAACATAATTGAACTTTGAATTTTTTTCTTCATAATTCATTTTTTCATATCAAAAGGTTTACACTTTAATATTTAGACATGGGTTGCCATGTAATTAAAACTTGGTAATAATCGCATTAATTAATTTTTGTCATCCAATTAATATGATGTTTTAATTATTATGTTTCAAATCATTCTAATATAAACTCTTCCTCTTAAAAGAAAAGGAGAAACATTAAATTAATGATATATTCCATGATTTGCAACTCTATCTAATTAAAAATTATATCTCTGCTTAAAAAGGAAGGAATCTTTTCACAACTATTTCAAACCATTTTTATTAATCTTAATATTCTTTGAGTTACTGCTTGTAATTGAAATGAAATCTGTTTTATTTGAACTATTATGCTAAACATAATTACATATGTATATGTGTGTTTGTGTGTATATATTTCTAGTGTATATATATATGTATGTATGTATTTAACAAATAAATAAAATTGTTCATGTTTAGGTCAACAAAGGCATATATAGATGGAAAATATGTCAATTGTGGTGTAAATCCCAACACCCATGCAATGTTTACATTAACTTTGTACACTTTTATATGTTGCACTTACACTATATGCACGGGCTCGTGTGATGAGCTTAGAATAATTTGCAATTAATTAAATCAAATTGGACTAATGCATTCCTAATAAAAAAATGTTTTGAAATGTTAACATGTTTATTTAACATATTATCAATCTAATCAGTGACAAAAATGAGATGTTTCTCTCTCTTCAATTAATGTTTTTTACTCCCTTAATTAGTTTCATAACTATTAGAGAAGAAAATTAAAGGCTTCCTTCTTATGTTTATTTTAATAAGTAACTGCTAAACATGCAGGTGTATTTGATACACTCATTCATTTAGACTTATATAATATTCAAACCCTTTTGAAATTTTATTTCACTAAATTAAATAAAATATTGATTTTATTTAAAAGAAGATTTAGTTAAGGTTTAACTGTATTTAGACTTCATAAGCCTATTAAAGAACCAAAATGGTAAAATTTTTGAAATCCACTCATTTCTTCCGCTGCGGGCTGGTCAAGTTCCAATAATTAGCCACAATTATGAGCGGTCACCCCATTCTAGATGTCCCTTTTAGAGTTGATTTGCACATAATACCTTGGTAGTATAAGGCCTCGGTGTCAACGGGCTGAGGTAATCCGTCTGCCATGTTAAAGGGGCAGGCGGCTCTGTTTTAGCATCTGTGCATTTTCTAGAGGTGTATCATCGGAAGGTGGTCCCTTACTTTGCCATTGTTGGAATCCAATCTCCAATATATGCCTTACGTTTTCAATTATAGAGCCTAGTATGTTGGAATGTGAGATGCAAGCTTTTCATCTATTTTGTCTATTTAATTTAAACCTAAGCAATATGATAATATCACTGGATTTTTATATAAAATGTTTTGGTTATCATAAGGTAAAATCGCGTCTGTTTTTATGTGCGATGTGGTCTTACGAGATACCCTTTGTTTGAAAAAATTTCAAATGTAGAAATCTGTTTGGTTGTTACTTGCTATCGAGTTTTACTCGCGTTGGTTTACCAAACTGACCCGGGCGTTATTACATGTAATGCTCGGGTCAGACCGAACATGCTTTTCCAGGTTTAGTAGGATACTTTTGAGTTGGAGAGGAGCTGGATGGTTAAGATGTATTCACGTATATTTTTCTTCCGCTGTATTATAAATCTATATGTTTGTCAATGTAAGGACATGTTTCTATAATTATCCAAATTTAAGACAAGTCTAGTGTACTCTGATGTTATATGAATAAAGATGTTTCCTTTTTGTAAATTTCATTGTTGTATTATATATTATTCGTTGCATCGTGAGATTCTATGTTGTTTAGTTTTCTTCTATCTTCAACTTTTTTCTTTCACCTAAATAAATCAGTACTTCTGGCACTTACATGTTCTGCATGTAATACAATGGACATATTAGTGTCGATTTTCGAGGGTCAAAAATCCAGTTCATTATAGTGTAATTTAAGTTCCAAAAACTGTTTTCAATTAAAAAAACAACCATACCATCATTTTAATGAATGAAACAGAGAGTATTTTGTAATCAAGTCAACGCTCACCTTTTATTTGGTAGGCATTGCTGGTTTTTGGAAACTTAAATGGGATGTTTTATTTGATTACAGTTTCAGGGTGAGTAATATAGAGCTAATGTGGTACATAATTTATAATCATGAGATTTTATGGCACATGCAATGCACGTGCATATGAAAGTCCCTTATATAATTATTAAATTTAAAATTTCTTTATTTTCAGCGGGGTTCAAACTTCTGGCTTGTTTTTGCATATAGGAGTATTGTTGGAACTTCACGGTCGGACCAAAAAAATGTATGTCTACTCCAACTATTAATAAGTCTCTATTAATAAGTCCCATTTATGTTTCAAATTTTCATTTGAAGATACATGTTAATATTTGTTCTCAACGGAATTCGAACTTCTGACGTATCGTTTACATATAGGAGTATTTTTATTCCAACTATTAATAAAGATGATGCTGAAAACTGTAGCTCAACTTAAAATCAATATGATATATCGCCAAATAATGAATTTCTAAACAACAACAATGAAAAATTAGCTAAATAAGCGACTTTGGACAAAATCACTGCATGATATGTATTAAATTTTGGTGATACAAAATCATAAATAGAAGGAAACAAATATGCAAGAAGTAAAGTAATCACGTTTGTTCATTATGAAAATGAATAAATTATTGGATCGCATTTGCATGAGATGATAAGAAAATAAATGCATGCGCAAGTTATGGAATAAAATATATGCAAAAGTATATGCATATTATTTGTTTTTCAGTAATCGCATTGCTTTGGGATTATTTTCTTCCATCTTTGCTAATTAAAGGAATGAGTGAATTACTTGTTATGTTTGCATCATTGTTGCTATTGTAATTTGCCTCCATTATCTTCTTACCATATCTTGGTAATTTGATTGATGACTCATATGAATTTACATTGGTTATAAATTAAGGGTAGACTTAATTGTAAATCTATCCTAGTATTCAGCCAGTGATCCCCAAATGGAGTGTCTCCTCTTGTTAACTCTAATTTAGGGCTTTTGTATGTAAACTCTTATCTTGTAATCTCTTCTAACTCTCTCATATATAATAAAATCTCTCTCCTTTGGACGGAACGTACACTGCCTTGATGATAGTGGAATCAGTATAAATATTGTGCGTCTCTTTTCTTCTTTATAGTTATTTACTGTTTATTTGGAGTAATAGAATAATTATTGCTAGATTGACCGATGTTCCAATTGACAAATCTAGATCGTATTTGTTTTTGTTTTTCTGCATTTGTGCAATTTTGCACAACATATTGGTATCGGAGCAAGGCGATTTGCTTAAATTTGTGCATCAATGGCTTCTAGAAAGAACGGTAGATCTGGTGGTAATTATACTACTACTCATTTTGATGGAAAAGGAGATTCTTTGCAATATTAAAAATAAAGACGGAGGAGATTATATTGAGAGAGAAGAGCGTTCCAGTATTGGAACTTTGGTGATATGGAGTTTAGTGTGTTGAAGGAACATCTGGATTTGGTAACCTATATCTGCTTCATGGCTCAATGCATTGTTGTAAGAGTCTTATGTTGATTTCCATGGAAAATTTGTTGTTTGGCAGATAAGATATGCGGAAGGAAAGAGATTTGATTGGTGATTGAGAGGATTTTTTTGCCTTGAGATTATTTTGGTATCTACCTTCTTTTGATTTTGGATATTTGCAACATTTTATTAGCGGGCGGGGACATAGTCTGAGCTCGTTAGCAAGGTGTGATGGGAGGTGGCCTTGCCGGAACCCATTGGGTAAGTATTCATTTTTGGTATCTATCTCGTTAAGTGATTTTGGTTGAAAGTGGAGTTTATTTTAAAGAGTTTTATCTTAAGAAGAGAAGTCGAGGTGGGGTGTTGGAGATATGTGATTTTACATCAAGGTGGAGTGTTAAATTTTGGTGATACAAAATCACAAATAGAAGGAAACAAATATGCGAGAAGAAAAGTAATCACGTTTGTTCATTATGGAAATGAATAAATTATAGGATCGCATTTGCATGAGATGATAAGAAAATAAATGCATGCGCAAGTTATGGAATAAAATATATGCAAAAGGATATGCATATTATTCGTTTCTCAGTAATCGGATTGCTTTGGGATTATTTTCTTCCATCTTTGTTAATTAAAGAAATGAGGGAATTACTTGCTATGTTTGCATCATTTGTTATCATTATAATTTGCCTCCATTATATTCTTACCATATCTTGGTAGTTTGATTGATGACTCGCATGAATTTACATTGGTTATAAATTGAGGGTAGACTTAATTGTAAATCTATCATGTTATTCAGCTAGTGATACCCAAATGGAGTGTCTCTTCTTGTTAATCATAATTTAGGGCTTTGGTATGTAAACTCTTATTTTCTAATCTCCTGTAACTCTCTCATGTGTAATTAAATCTCTCTCCTTTGGACTGGACGTACACTACCTTGATGATAGTGGAACCAGTATAAATATTGTGCCTCTCTTTTCTTTTTTATAGTTATTTACTTTTTATTTGGAGTAGTAGAATAATTGTTGCTAGATTGACTAATGTTCAAATTGGCAAATCTAGATCCTGTTTGTTTTTATTTTTCCTCATTTGTACAATTTTTGCACAACAATATGTGCATTGCACTTGTACAAAGATGCTAATTTTGTAATAGTTATACCCAAACACATAAGGAAACGAAAAAAATTCAATAAGTGCAAACCATTTTCTAATTTATTGATCTACTCAAATTTGCGTGCATAAATACAATAGAGATGGATGAACTTGCATTGACTTGAATTTAAAATTCATGTTACTTGCAAGTATTTTGGTGGATGAGAATAATGATCCAATAAATATAAAAAAACACTCTTCAGCATTCTGTAAAGTTTTGTTCGTATCTAATTAATATACAAAAGGAATATAAAAAAGTGTGCAGTAGCATTACTGATAATCTGATAAAATTGATCTATTTTTGAATGGGAAACGTGCGGGGCATAACGATTCCTTGTTTACAGAATAGAAATAGCTTAGAGCCTATTTGTGACGAACGAAAATAGAGTATTTGAACGGGAAAGATTGCTGAATGGAGAATGCATTTGCGGCTGCAAGCAGGGGATTTGAGTGGGCATTTAAGTTGTGATTTTAATTTAATTGATTTGTAATTAATTAATTAATTGTTTGTTTTTTAATAAATAATATGTATTAATAATTTGCAAAAATAAATAAATAAATCAAAAAATTGTAAATTACTCCGATTCAATTCAAACTAACTTCATGACGTTGAGAACTTGATATCATCGCAATGCAAAAAACGACGTTTCAAACAGACCTTATTTCTACAAGTTATTAATTTTATAAGTTTTTTAAAAAATTTAAATTTAAATTGATTATAATTATTAAAACATTAAAACATCCATTCAAATTTCAAACGAGCCAAATTTGATCGTTCTGCCCAACATGACATTCCATGGGCCAACCTCCATTGTGGCGTCGGACGCGTCGGATACCACCCCCAACACAATCATGGCAGTTGGTTCTGCAAACGACACCTTAAACAATGGTTAATGCAACTGTTACAGAAAGTTTGTGCGCTATAACTTTTTTAGGAGGACTGGCGATTGTATGGATGTACCCAGTAGTGACTTATGCTTCGTGTGAAGTCATGGTACATAGGGATGAAGCATAGTTCCATAGTCTACATAGTCTGTGTTAATTAACCACACAAGCCTTCACCTTGTCACCATCAGACTTGGTCCTTCTTATGGTTATTGTTGGATCCATGCTAGGCTTACTTTATTGCCAGCGTCAGTGTGCCATAATTTGTCAATGCTAGTCACATCCTTTACGTGAAATTAAACACATGGCCTCATACTTGAACACGATATACTTTCCAAAATGTTAAATGTTTTCTCACTCATTCAATGGACTTAATATAACTTTGACTCGTTATTTATTTTGTACTGTGTTTGTTTGCTATATACGTTTTTCTTGTTAAGATGCTCGAATAAATGAATCCATGCAACAGATCGCACACCACATTTTGGTTGCATTTGGTTGTTATTATTTTTGATGTTCCTTGATAGAAATAGCTGGTGTATTGCTCTTATTAGCAAGATTCTCTTCTGCATTATGTAAATGCAAGTCAGATAAAGGAAAGCAAGAGAATATTATTTGGTTTCTTGGGAAACTGTATTTGCATCGAGATAATAAGTTGCTTACAAAAATATAAAAATCAAACGCAAAAGAGGTCTTTAGTATATTTAGAAATTGGTATTTTGATTAACGACTTTATGCCCCAGATGTGGGAGGCCAGTTGGCTTTGTTTTCTTTGTGGCAAGTTGTAATTTTTCAGACCTAACCATGCAAAAGAGATGCTGTCGAAGTCGAAACTTTCCGTAACATAAGACTTTGTAAGTTTAGTAGCTCATTTTACTTGACAAGTCTTTAAAACTTAAGGGTTGAGAGACATTTTCTTCCATTGGAAATTTCGAGGACAAAATTCTTTTAAGGGAGAGAATGTAACATACCAAAATTTTACCTTTTTTATTTTGAATATTTAATTAATTTTAAATATCTCTACTACTAATAATGATAATTCCATGAACTAATTTCAAGCGTATCTTTTTAAAATACCTGAATTAACCTTCCGCTCCTATTCCTTTCGCTCCCTCTTCGTCCCGCATCTTGTCCTTTTCGCATCGTTCTCCCCTAAAATTATAAACCTAAAAAGCCACAGCTCTCATATCTCCCTCGCTTTAGGATGTAGATTTGATTCCACATCCAACCAAATTCAACATCCATCATCTTCCCCAACGTCTTCTCCCACGACCTATCGATGGTTAGTCCACGGCGATTCCACATCCATTCACGATAGCCGTCCATGCTCTTTCTCAAAATGGTTTACCCTTATAACAGCTAATTTCATTCCACATTTTTACCCAAGAATTTCTCCTTACAATTTTAATCATGATTGTTCCTAATAATCATCGACTAAATTTCTAATATTTCCTCGATTTAATCTCAACTCTGCCACAAAGACAATCGAATCAGTTGTCAACTTCAACTCCGCCGCCACATAATCGAATCGACTTTGATTTCGATTTTAATATGAGTCCCGGTGATACTAAACAAATTCATAGGTTGGAGAGGATCTGATCTACACAAATGTCGTCGATTTTTGGATCGTTAAAGCCGGAGCTATCAAAACATCTATTCTACGTGTCTTTTTAGGTATTCCCTAATTTTACCCAATGTAGTTGGAATCAGATTTATTTTGTTAACTATTAATACAGTTTACTTTATTAATTGACAGTATTGAAAAATATCACATATATCAATTTTAGGTGGAACATTTGTGATAGTTGTATATGAATTGCTCATTACTTTGCATTATTTTCTTGTGTTACAGTTTAGGATGTGCTATCAGTAATATTTGTTACATGCATTCACAAAAACTTAGTGGTCGTATCTCTATGACTAACATCAAAGAATGAGATACTTAAATGGGTTATCAATATATTTTCATGTATACAAATTGCAGTCATTTTTCTCTGATATTTCCAACTAATTATTTTAGTTTCCCATAATCGGATTGTTTAGGAGGATCAGTCATAATACCTTTGTGGTTGCATGTTTATTATCATTTCAGTTCAAATTCATTCTGATGATAAATAATGCATCTATACATGCATTATGTTGTAGCACATGTGATAGTTAATTCTATTAACTTATATTATTGCTATTTTTAACCAATATCAGAAACAGCAGCAAGAGCAGACCTTACTTTGTTAAATCTCTTTGGCCTTGATTGTTGAGTGCCCATTCTCATTCAAAGTGGTCATAACAATTTGAAGTAATGAAAGGAGCAGTGCCTAATTAAGGTTACAAATTTTTGAGGTATATATTGTATAGCCATTTATAGTGACAACTATTCTTGCCTTTAAAAATTAGCAATTAATCTTTAGCTTCGACGAAATAACATGTAAAAATGGTCGTATTTTCTATTTTGCAGCATTTTCTTATCCACTTTCAAGTTAACCAAATTTTAATATCAAACTGTGTTTACTTTTTAATAACTTCTACATTTATTTACTTACGAAATGAACAAATGTTGGTTTCTTCTTGAGACATTAGTGAAGTGTTTAATTACTTGCTCCTTACAGGTAGATAAATAGGCGTATAACTTGATTTCAATGACAACACTATAGTAAAATTTAGGTGTACAGCTAGATAAACACATAGAAATATCCATGATGTACTTCCACTCTGGACTTGAATAATATAGTTCAAGCAAGTTATGATTATGTTGTTTCTATCATATTGTTTTTATGATTCTAGGAAATACACCAATCGTCTAAACCGAGAGTTTTTATGTTTCTTTTCTAAATTGAGACTAATATCTATTTTAGATTCGTGAATTAATATTGTGTGCTTTGTTCCTCTAAAGAAAGTTAAAAGGAAGGTATCCCAAAAAACGAATAACAATACGTTTGCATGATATAAGTTATGTTTTCACATAATTTGTAACTGTTTACTTATATACCTAAATGAAAATGATGTAAAGACCTAACGTTATGTTGATTTCCTTTTGCTCTTTGTCTTACGTGCTGTAGAATTTATTTTCAAATCAAATTTGAATGATTCCACTTCCTTAGGCTCTGTTTATGGTATTGAAAATGAAATCCAATTATGCCAAGGATGTAGATGCTCCACTTATACTAGATGGTTAAATAATTAAAAGAAAGATATGCCCAAATTTAAGCTGTTTTTTTTAAAGTTTAATTTATTTTATTTCCCAAATTTGTTAAAATTGAGCTATATGAAAATAAAAATAAGAAACAAAAAAAAATTATCTAATTTATCAAGTAAACATCAAGATAACTTTTATTAGTATAATTTTAAATTTCCATTTCAAAATGGAATTATTTGTAGTTTTCTTTAATCTTCATACTGTCCTTCGTCATCTATGTTTTTCCCACAAATTCTGGGTTTTAATTAGTGTATGCTTTCATTTTCTTTAAAAAAACTGACAATTTGCTTTCTGTACTTTAATTTCTGTTGGAACATCACTGCATATTTTTATTAATATCAACCTCTGTCAGTACAACCAGCAGTTTGTGAACAAATTACCATGTTATCTTTTCTAAATCTATCCTTTTATATCAATCTCCAGTGTGATATACTTCAATATGTAGGTTATCACATTGAAGCGATTTTCACCTCAATGTAAATTTGAAATTCACGTACACTGTCTTGAAATTTAGCTGTAAACATGTACTTTTTTATTTCTTAACATATATGTAATATGGATATTGCTAATATATTTAATTCTGTCATATAAATTAATAAAAACTGTGTGAATAATATATTTTTTATTCTGTCAAATTGGCATTGAATAACTCGAACTTTGGATTTCTTAGTCCTTGTGACGCCCCACTCCGAGACCCACATTAGCAAAGAGTATTACTAAGTAACACCATCTGCTAATATAGAGAATAGAGCTAGATAAGAGCGACCATTTATAACCTTGTCTTACTATTGAATACGCCGGTAATGCCACTTCTTACTTAAATGGATCGACAAATCCAATAAATACATAATACAAAGCCATAGGTGGCTGAAGGATCTATCAGAATAAAATATAACAACTCAAATGTAATTCACATCACAGAACAGTAGATCATCATATACATTTACACATATATAGATACATTATAGAGTTTACAAAATGATACTCGACAAGTAGTAAAGCAAACCACAATATACAAGCGAGTCAAAAGAATACATATCAGAGTTACAGTCAAAAACGACTACACAAAAAGCTATAACAAAACGAAACTAGCAGAATAGTCCATGCGGAAGCAAAAGAGGCTAAGTCCAAAGTACCTAATCTGAAACATCTCGGTCTGACCCGAGTATAAAATACACGGGTCAGTCTAGCTAAACAAATCAGTTAGATCAACTAAATGATAATGAACATACAAGATCATAAAGTACCACAATTATCTCCAAAGGAGCTAACCAAATCATCTAACATAAGATGAATCATAACAAGCCTCATATCATAGGCAACTCAAATAAACAAAGGACATACATGTCCCAAAACAAGCCAAAAGGCAAATAACAAATACCAACAATGGTACACAAGTTTCCACAAGGACCTACACCGAAAGGCGATACACTAGGGAAATATAATTTGTCAAAGAACAAAAGATGCTCGAGCTCAGTACTGTATAACAAGGATCCACACGCCCGAAGGCAATATGCACGAAGACTCTACTCCCACATAGGAGCAATTGTCCACATAGACAAAGCCACACGCCCAGAGGCGATACGCACAAAGACTCTACTCCCATATAGGAGCAATTGTCCACATAGAAAAAGCCACGCGCCCGAAGGCAACGCCCGAAGGCAATAAACCAAATATCACTCGAGCGGTGACGATGGACCAACTCCAAAAGTGACACTATAGGGCAAAAAACCGTAGTGGTGAAGGTCCGAAGGCCTAGTACTGGACACCACTAACTGGCGGAATGTGTCACAACTCTCAAAAAGGAACCCAAAAAATGTTAAAGTGAGTCCCATACCACACGTTTGCACTAAACGGTTTACTAACGTTAGTCAATTTCAAACCCAAAGGTCAAAACGGTCAAACAAATAGATTAGGAATTAACTGAAAAGATAAACACACGTGTTCATAGCACGCGTTTTGTTTAATCATTTAATTCTCCTCTCTCTTCGCTCGAAGTGCGAAATTGTGTGTGTGTTTTGAATAGAAATTATTAATTGGAGAAACGAGCTTTTAATACAATTTGAAAAGATCATTTTATACAAATCCGTGTACGAAATCAAAAAGGAATCATCAAAATCAAATATGCAATAACAACTAATTGGAATCGACATGAATCGATTAAAATTGGAAACCAAGCAAAATAGGCAAAAATAGGCAAAAACAAGCAGCTCAGTCGACTGACTGCAGAGGCAAGTCGACTGATCCAGAAACACGAAAGTTTCATTTCCTGCAGTCAGTCGACTGACTGCAGAGACTTTCAGTTTCTGCAGACAGTTCCTGGAACTTTCATTTTCTACAGCCAGTCGACTGACTGCAGAGGCCAATCGACTGACTGTCACTGTTTTTCAGCCTATCCAAGTGACGAGAAAACTCTTCTAATTTGCAACCGAACGAGCAATGGGCGCTAGGGGTTTATGCCAATCGACAACCAAGCCCTATTGGCTCTTCAATACATCTCCAAATACATGATCAAACATCAAAGCTAAGATTTTTAGAGTTTTAGACTTCAAACCACCAAAAATTGATATGTTCACCAAATCAATTCAAACCAAAAGCAAATGAACATGAATAAGTGTTAGGAATTCATACCTAACATCAATGATATCAAGAGAAGTAGATGTGAGTTCAAAACTCACCTTTAAACCCAGAAACACAAGAGAGAAGCTACAAAGCAAGGCTAGAACAATCACTCTTAAATTTCAACCCAAGGAGCTTCAATCTAATCTCAAAAGAAATTATTTCCTCAGTTAGGGTTTAGAACATTTCTGAAATTGAAGAGGAAATGAAATGGAGAAGATGAAGAAAAGGCTTACTTAAGCTTCTCTTTGGTTTTGGAGCAAGAATTGAGTTTGCAAATGAATCTAGGGCTTAGGAATTTCCATTTCCCATTCTTTCCCCCATTTTTGCTAAAGCTTGAATGTTAGGAAAATAAGAATGAAGTGAAGTGGAGAGGTGGACTGAGTTAGGGTATTTAGCTGGGTTAGTGGGCTGAAACCCAACCCAAAGCCCAAGTATAAAAATATCAAAATTCACTCAACTCCAAACATATCGAAGCTTGTACTCAAAAAAGTCGCAAATGCCATTTTGGACTCAATGGAAGTGGTCTCGGGTCCCAATTCGACCGTTTGCAAAAAGTGATATTTCGGACTTTAATCCGACTAAGGATGCTATATTTAAATAATATATTTAAATATAAAATCATAAAATACGCGGGTGTTACAAACTCCCCTCCTTAAAGAAATTGCGTCCTCGCAATACTTAAGAAGAAAATAAAGAGTAACAACCATAAAAGCATAACAACACAAAAGAAAATTTGAAATAAGAAGTTCACCAAAAAGAGCATGAAAGAGTAAGTCCGGATGTGTTTGCTCGATGAATTCTCAAGATTCCCAAGAGCAATTCTTAGGATTTGAGGACCATTGAACTTTCATAAGAAAAACATCTTTATTTCGAAGGCGTTTAACCTCTGAAGTAATGATACGAATAGAATGTTGCTCATAAGTCAAATTTGGTGAAACTTCAATTTCCTCAATAACACCGAACTCGAGAATAAAATCGGAATCCCTAAGACATTTCCGTAGTTGAGAGATGTGGAAAACGTCATGAATAACAAAAGAATTGAGCCGGTACTAAAAGAGGTGATAAGCCACGGAAACAATGCGTTTGGTGATGGGAAAAGGACCAACATATCGAGGTGCTAATTTTCCCGATCAACTGAAACGCACATCACCCATCAAAGGTGAAACATGAATGAACACCAATAAAATCTGGACCTAAAACCAGCTTCTCACCGGCTTCAAGCCAACAGAAAGAAAATCGGCATGGCATTCCGAAGAGTACCTCGAAAAGTGCCATACCAATACAAGATTGGAAGCTTACTATAGGAAGAAAACTCAACAAGAGACATATGATCTTCCCACTTCCACCAAAATCAAGAACACATGCACGGAAGAGATCTACAAGAGTTAGATTCAGACGCTGGGTTTGTCCATCGGATTGAGGGCGATAAGCGACGCTAAAATTAAGCTTTTTTCCCAAAGCTTTTGAAGACCCTACAAAAATCCACTAGAAAAATAATGGATCACGATTGCTAACAATAGAAGTAGGAACTCCATGCAATATAACAGGAAATAGAGTTCAGCCAAAAGAGGTACGGTCCAAAAGAGAAGGACGAGCCTCAAGGCTACACAAAACAAGAGATGAACATGAAATGGATTCACGATCTCGAATCTCACAAGTGGATAAAGTCTCGAGATCACTCCATTCGGATATCATCATGGAAACAATCGCTTACTGCCCTCGGCTTAAGGGCATCGACAACACGATTTCCCCTTCCGGGAGTAGAATAACAAGATCATAAGATGAAAGGAACTCGAGCCAACGTTGTTGATGCAAATTGAGTTCCTTTTTGGGAAAACAAATATTTCAAAGATTTATGATCGGTGTAGAGGACAAATTTCTCTACTAAAAGATAATGATGCCAAATTCTAAAAGCGAAAACAATGGCCGCAAGCACTAGATCATGAATGGCATATCTAGTATCGAAAAGCTTTAATTGTGAAGAAGAAAATGCGATAACACATTCCCTTTGCAAGAGAATGACACTAAAACCAATACGACTAGTATCGGTACAAACAATAAAGCCTTGGTTCCCTTCGGGAACCGCAAGAATAAAAGTATTGGAAAAGAGTTCCTTTAATCGATTCCCTTTCCCGAAAAGTTAAGACTTTCAAAATTATAATTAACTTTGTATATATTCATCTTTTTAGAAAAATTAACTTTTTACAAGAATTTTATTGTGTCTAACTGTCTCATCAAAGCATTTAGGAGATTCCTATCGATAACGTTGATCAAGCGCATCGACCAGAATTCTTAAAGCACTCAGTGGGCAAAACAACACAAAATTATCTTATATATGATAACCATGCCTCTTATAAAATTTTCAAATATTCTTTGCTCATTTTAAGAACAAAACCCAATCATACTTATAAATATCTTATTAAAAAGATTTGCAAATTTTAAATTTGTTATTTTCATCCATAATCAATAAATATAAGGATAAACTAATCGAGATATTCGTAGAACACTCGATTCACAAAATGGATGGAATAAGGTAGAAGGTTCGTCACACCGAATGACATAACGAACCAACACAAAAATCACAACGAGTGCGGAATGCGGTAAGAGGATGCTACCTTCCGCAACTCGTAGCTGATGAAAACCGATGGCAAGGTCGAGCTGAAAAGACCTTAGCACCACTCAAAAGATTGCTTAGGTGATAATCCTAAGACAAGCTCAAATATACCGGAAAATTCACAAACTACTTGAATGAGAGAAATAACACTTTCCTCATCAAGTGAGTTTAAAGAATTAAAATGATATCACCGAATTTGGAAATCAAAATCATTAAGAACAAGAGAAATCTGCTTAACAGATTGAAGATGTCGAAGATAAGTAGTCCACATTGGACATAGGATATGGCCTTCATAATAATTAAGCCAATCCTTTCCCAAAAATCAATTTCGAAGCCTAATAACACATAACATGTAAATCGGCTCGAAAAGAATAATCACAAAAATAATCTCGACATTTTTACAAAGCAAACTGAGTGTTGCGGATCCACCAACCGGATTCGCAATTCTCAGTGAAGTCATCAAACCCAAAATATTTAAAGAAAAAGAATCAACAAGTTCTTTTGATATAAAAGAGCGGGAGGCACCCGTATCAAAAGAAATCAAATAGAATGATCACAAAACATAATAATGCCATCAAGGATAGAAGGAGAATTACCTCTAGGCTGAGAGGAACCTCCAGAAGCTTTAGCAACATAAAGCTTGCCAAATTTGGCACTAGCAGTAGGGCAGGTGGAAATACGATGACCTTCCTTTTTGCAATAACGGCAGTAGAGAGGCTTAGGACAAGCTCAAATCATATGATTAGGAGAACCACAATTGAAACACTTACGAATGGAAGGTGTTCCAGCAGATTGAGAGTTAGAACCAGATTCAACAGGCTTTTCCTTCTTGGAAGGGAAAATTCCTGTTTATGAAATGGAAACTTCTTCTTATTGGGATTCTCACGAACCTCAATATCATCACCACTAACGCACTCCTTCTCGATGGCTTTGAGATGAAGTGCCGAGTCAACCAACTCCTCAAAAGAAAGCTTAAGCTGAAGCATTAAAGACTTCTTAAGATATTTCTTAAGACCAGAGACAAACTTCAGATTCTTCTTATAAGAAGTGCTAATGAATTCAAGACCATACTTAGATAAGGCCTTGAACGATGCAACATATTCAGAGACGGAGGACTTCCCTTGCTTCAACTTAAGGAAGCGACGGGCCAATAAAACTTTCTCGGATTCAGGAATGAATTTGAGTTCGAATTGTTCCAGAAACTGAGTCCAAGAAAGAACAAACTCATCAAGTTTGGCTACAAGAAGCTCGTACCAATCAAGGGCACGCCCTTGCAACAAGCTAGAAGTTATAAGAACTCGATCATGATCAGAAAGATCCATACGAGAGAAGATACGCTCACATGTGCAAATCCAAGCTTGGACCTCAAGAACGGACTCCGAGCCTTTGAAAGGATTTCCTCCAAGATGAGAAAAATCACTGCACATGCGTGCAAAGACAGACTTGCATGGAGGAGATGCTCGAATAGGAGCTGGAGGCTGAGTGCTCCTAAATAACTCCAAAAACTGCTCGGTAGACATGTAAACTCCGTCCGGATGCGAACCGCTGGATTGCCCAGCATCCGAGCGTCGTCCTCTGCCTCTTCCGGCCATTAGTTGAAAGATAAGATAAGATAAAGATTATTCACAAGGTAGATATCATTAATTCAAATAAGGAATACTATGGAATAAAATGCATTCCTAGACGTATTCCCAAAATTCTATCTACCCCGAAGGCACGGAAAGAAATAAGGCACGATGATTCAAAGATTTGTAACATTCATACTACCCTTTAATGTACCATAATATGTGTCTCTGTTCTATGTTTATCATATTTTGTTCTGAACACAGCTCTGATACCAAGCTGTGACGCCCCACTCCGAGACCCACATTAGCAAAGAGTATTACTAAGTAACACCGTCTGCTAATACAGAGAATAGAGCTGGATAGGAGCGACCATCTATAACCTTATCTTAATTATCTATTGAATACGCCAGCAATGCCACTTCTTACTTAAATGTATCGACACATCCAATAAATACTTAATACAAAGCCATAGGTGGCTGAAGGATCTATCAGAATAAAATATAACAACTCAAATGTAATTCACATCACAGAACAGTAGATCATCACATACATTTACACATATATATAGATACATTACAGAGTTTACAAAATGATACTCGACAAGTGGTAAAGAAATCACAACATACAGGCGAGTCAAAAGAATACATATCAGAGTTACAGTCAAAAACGACTACACAAAAAGCTATAACAAAAAGGAACTAGCAGAATAGTCCATGCGGAAGCAAAAGAGGCCAAGTCCAAAGTACCTAACCTGAAACATCTCGGTCTGACCCGAGTATAAAATACACGGGTCAGTCTAGCTAAACAAATCAGTTAGATCAACTAAATGATAATGAACATACAAGATCATAAAGTACCACAATTATCTCCAAAGGAGCTAACCAAATCATCTAACATAAGATGAATCATAACAAGCCTCATATCATAGGCAACTCAAATAAACAAAGGAAATACATGTCCAAAACAAGCCAAAAGGCAAATAACAAATACCAACAAAGGTAACACAAGTTTCCACAAGGTAATCACTATATATCGTGTGGTTCAAATGACCTACACCGAAAGGAGATACACTAGGGAAATATAATTTGTCAAAGAACAAAAGATGCTCGAGCTCAGTACTGTATAACAAGGATCCACACGCCCGAAGGCAATACGCACGAAGACTCTACTCCCACATAGGAGCAATTGTCCACATAGACAAAGCCACACGCCCAGAGGCGATACACACGAAGACTCTACTCCCACATAGGAGCAATTGTCCATATAGACAAAGCCACACGCCCGAAGGCAACAAACCCAATATCACTCGAGCGGTGACGATGGACCAACTCCAAAAGTGATACTATAGGGCAACAAACCATAGTGGTGAAGGTCCGAAGGCCCAGTACTAGACACCACTAACTGGCGGAATGTGTCACAACTCTCAAAAAGGAACCTGAAAAATGTTAACGTGAGTCCCATACCACACGTTCGCACTAAACGGTTTACTAACCGTTAGTCAATTTTACACTCATAGCAGTACAAAGTTCAACTCATCTCATCGGTAAACCAGACACAAAGGTCAAAACAGTCAAAAGAATAGTAATTGTGTTCATAGCACGTGTTTTATTTAATCATTTAATTCTCCTCCCTCTTCGCTCGAAGTGCGAAATTGTGTGTGTGTTTTGAATAGAAATTATAAATTGGAGAAACGAGCTTTAAATACAATTTGAAAAGATCATTTTATAAAAATCCATGTACGAAATCAAAAAAGAATCATCAAAATCAAATATGCAATAACAACTAATTAGAATCGACACGAATCGATTAAAATTGGATACCAAGCAAAATAGGCAAAAATAGGCAAAAACAAGCAGGTCAGTCGACTGATTGCAGAGGCCAGTCGACTGATCCAGAAACTCGAAAGTTTCATTTCCTACAATCAATCTGTTAACGCTGAAAAGTGAACGCTAACACCCGGTGTGTGTAGTAGAATTGTGATAGCACCACCCGTGTGACGGGAACAGAAATTAAGCGGTAAAATAGCAGAAAAGCTGTAAAAGACAACAGTTTATAGTGGTTCGGCTTGAGATCGAGCCTACGTCCACTTTGAATCTCTTTATTACTGAATCCGGTTACAAATCGATACAATTCACTTATGAAAACAATACAATTTGATCACAAAGACAATCTCGACCACTAGCTCAAACTTCGATGATGAAACTCGATGAATCCGTGTTGGATGTAGGGAATTCCTCTCGAAGCTTGTTGTAGTGTCTCGAATGTTTGAAGATCTTCAGTTGTTGAATGAGTGGAGAGTTCAGTAGAGTAACAACGCTTTGAGAAACGATCGGCCAAAAGGCCCCCTCTATGTTGAAGACAGTGGGGTATTTATAGGAATTGAATTTCTGGACAACAGCTTTTGCCATGTCTTAGGTCGCGTACAACCTAAGTTAGGTCGTAGGTCGCGAGCGACCTAAGCTAAGTCGCAGTCCACTAACGACTTAAGAAGCAGGCTGGAGTGGTAAGTCGCAGGCGAGTTAAGGAAGGTACTAGGTCGTTGGCGACCTAGTGGGCTGGTAGGTCGCAAGCGACTTATAGGAAAGCGGCATAGGGAATTAGGTTGGTTTGTATAAACTGGGCAACGGAGTTAGGTCGTGAGCGACCTAAAGTAGGTCGTAAGTTGTACTGCCTTCGGAACCATTTAGGTTGCTAGGTCGTGAGGCCTCTTAGGTCGTAGAGAAGTTAGGTTGTGAAGTCCCTTAGGTCGCAACTTCTCTTAGGTCGCAACTTCCCTTAGGTCGCAGCTTCCTTCAGGTCGCAGCTTCCTTCAGGTCGCAGCTTCCTTTTAGCAGTTAGGTCGCGACATTCTTTAGGTCGCTATGTTCTTAGGTCGCAGACTCCTCTTAGGTCGCAGAATCTCTTCAGTAGTTAGGTCGAATGGTCTCTTTGATAGTTAGGTCACAGAGTCTTTTCCGAAGTTAGGTCGCAGGCTTTCTTAGTTAGGTCGCAGGCTTCCTTTACCAGTTAGGTCGCTAAGTCCTTAGGTCGCAGACTCCTGTTAGGTTGCAAGCTTCTTTAGGTCGCTATGTTCTTAGGTCGCAGACTCCTGTTAGGTCGCAAGCTTCTTTAGGTCGCAGAGTTCCTTAGGTCATAAGGTTTTTAGGTCGCGAAGCTCTTAAGTCGTATGGTTTTAGGTCGCCAGAAAAATATGAGTTAACATTTTCCCCTCGAAGTGCAGGCTTATGTCATAGGTCGTGCGCTTCGACTTAACTTCGCTAGGTCGTGAGCGACCTAAAACGCTGGCTAACTTTCGCGTCTGTTCGCCTTCCCTTCTCAGTTCCATATAAATTAGTTAGGTCGCTTCCTTCTCCCCACTTTACTGTTCTGAGCTTCCATCGCCATTGACGATTTTCCAAGCTTCCGAAGACAAATTCAATCCATTCAGTTGTCGATTATTCCTTACCAACATAATTCGTAAGTAAATTCGATCTCCATTCCACCCTAATCACTGTTGAATTACGAATCCCTATTTTTCCGACCTTAACCCAATTCCTTGTATCGTGCTACATTTTGAATTGTTGCAATCGACTTTCGATCGCCATTTGAGTAAGCACGGAAATGTATTGAATGTACGATGGATTGGAAATGCTTTGAATCGCTTTTCAAGTGATTCAGTGATGTATGGAGATGATGAACTTCACGAAGAGGTTGATGGACTTCTGTGCAGTTGATAGCGAGTTATCAGGTCTGGTGAAGTATTGCATGGAGAGGAAGTTAGCAACCTAGTGGATTTGAGCATCTTAAGATAATTCGCGATCTAAGGACCTTTGCGACCTAAGGAATAGTTTCGACCTACACTAGGTCGCTGAACGACCTAAAACTTGCGCGACCTAAGACTTTGCATGAGCTATGAGTTACTCGAGCTAAAAACTACACGACCTAACTTTCTTGCGACATAGGCTGTAGGTCGCGGTCGAGCTAACACTTGGACGAATTTGAAATGCCTTATCCTTTACTTTGCACAGCGCGACCTAAGAAGGTTCTGACCTATGCTAGGTCGCTGGACGACCTAGGACTTGTGAAATCCTGAGACAACTTTGACTGAATTGCCTGGACTTGAATTTTGTTGTATTTCTTTGCAGATTATCTCTAATGCTAATAACCTATTAAACACAATATTTGCAGAAAAAAGGGACGAATATACTGCCATTGACTGCCCACATCGAATGACAGATTAGTCGATAAAAAATAATCAACTTAAATGAACTGAATGATTGAAATGCTGTGGAACAACATTTTCAAGTGAAGTATCAAAGCAAAACTACAATAATCAACCAAAGCTGATTTGTTTGCCATAACACTGTACTTGTAATAACAAACATTGAAACTCAATAATTGACAAGCATTAACTAATTCGTTTATAGTTGTTTGTTATTTTTTCTAGTTTCGCACAACACTTCACACTTTTTAGGAGACGCGCACCTTCGTATTTAAATATCCAGTTGATTGTGTAGAATGACATCTCAACAAGAAGATTCAGGACCAGTTGGAGAAGCTTTCCCGATAGCCAACCCACTGATCGATCCTCCGGAAAGAACTCCGACTACTCTGAGCCACAAAATCTTTAGACAACTATGTATCCAATTCGGTATTGCCGAGTCAGATGCTATATTCCCTGGAGCAAGCGACACAGCTGACAGGCCACCCCTCGGTTTTATTGCAATGAACCGCCAGATGTGTTTAAGCGGAGCTATTCCGCCTTTCAATGAATTTCTTCGTGAACTCTTTCTTCGATTAGCTATCTTGCCTTTCCAGCTATACCCCAACGGTTACGTTGTTCTGATGGGGTTATGTGTTATGTTTAGGAGGACGCTTGGTCGTCTCCCGAGCTTTGATGAAATTTGCTACTTATGCACTTTCTCAAAGAACAAAGACCATCCTTCAATCGTGCTTGTAAGAGGTGCCAGAAACCGGAAATTGATTTTTGAATTGCCCGAAAGTGCTCACGGATTTCTGAGTCAATTTTTCTTTGTCCGATGTCCTCCAGGATTCTACGCTGTTTGGAGAATCGGAAGTAAGATTATCTTTTTCCGTTCGTCTCATGAGCTTTTTGAAACCCGAATTATCAAATGCTTAACTTCATTCTTTTTCTTTTTCCAACACTTCCTCCCCCGCTTAGAAATCCCAGCCTCAAGTCAACCCTTGAAACCTTAATGCTGTGGCGGCGGAAGAAAGAAGCGCCAAATTTCTGTTGAAAGATGAATTTTTGCATCAGTATGGACTTTTACACTCTTCCCAATTTACCCAGCCTTATGAAGTCCCTAATTCTCCAGAAAAAACACCGGATGCCCCAGTCCATACTGGAGAACTTTCACCGAAAGGACTTACAATTGAGACTTCATTGGTCAAGTGTTCTACTCCCACTGACATTGTGGAGTCGTCCAACAAATTGAAGCTTTCTCCAGTTATTGAAGAGGAGGAAAATCCTCACATTTCTGAAAAGACGGCTGACGTGGACATTGAAAAAGAGAGTTCTACCGGGCATCACAGCGATGATACCTTTGATGATTTGAGCGATATAATGATAACTTCTCAGGAACTTTTCAAAGATGATATTTCAAAAGCGATCTCTCCCGTTGTTGAAGCGACTTCTTCTTTGAAACAAGCTTTGACACCTTCTACACCACCAGTCGTTTCCGTTTCCACATTAAAGCGTGGTTTGTAGTTTGATGCACATAGTTTGCACGTCGCACACACTTAGGATTTCTCAGCACTTATAAGCACTTATCCTCTTTTTCTGGAAATTTTTAAACATTACTTCTTTTCCATTTTCAGATTCTCCGATGGGACGTACTGGCTCATACTATGACTCATTTCAGCGCCGTGGAGGCCATGGATCTTATGACTTTAGGAAATACCTCGATGCCCCGAGAGAGACAGATGAAGAAAGGGCTCGAAGGAAGGCTCAAGAAAGGCGGGATTATGAGCAGTGGCAGAGAAGAAAAGACGCTGAGCGATATGATTCTTCTCACAGAAGTGATGATTCCCATAAGCGAAAGTCTTATGATGACAAGGGGAAGACTCATATCGTTGACGAATCAAGCAAGCGGTCCAAGCCTAGTGACGCATCTGCAATTTCTGAGAAGACCGATGCTCCCATCTCTCCCAATGTTCCATCCGGCTCTCCTCCCTTAAAGAAGTCTGATATCCAAGCAATCATCAACAGACCCCAGTATCAGGTTAAAGATGACCCTCCAACGCTTCAAAGCCGATTTCCGAATTGGTGCTTAAAAGGAGTGCGCTTTGACCTAGATCTGGTCCCGATCGATAATCAAGACATGCTTAAAAGTCTTGATACTGTTAGGGTTAACACTGAGAGGATGTCGCAATGGCAGAAACTCGTTGATGAACTCCAAAGAGTCAACCATATGAATCTTGAAAACATGCTGACCATGGAGAATGATAAGACTGAATGGGCTAAAATTTGCAAGCAGCATGACGCGGAAATGACGAGTATTGCTGATGATAATGAGAGACTTGAGTCCGAGGTCACAAAACTCAAGGAAGATCTCGCCGCTTCTTCCGCTTCACAATCTCAAAAGGAAGAAGTGTTTCAAAAACAAGTGCGGGATGCGCACGCTGCTCAGAGGGATGCTGAGATGAAATTTGCGGCTGAGCAATTCGTCGTTGAAGAATACCGCAAAAATAACGCTCAGTTGCGGGAAACACTTAGCTCCCAGAATGTGGAGATCGAATTGCTAAAGTCTCGAATTTCTAAAGCTGAGAAAGAGCGTGATGAGGCTGTTGCTGGTCGAGTTGCAGCCGTTGCCGAAAAAGAAGCTGCTGAGCAATCTCATGAGGCAACGAAAGCAAACGTCAGCTCTACCTTATTCGACTTTTATTTACACAGCGTTCTGGGCCATGGCAGCCTATCCTTTCTGGGTCCTGAATACGAGATCACTCTGGCTGAGGTATGGGAAGCCGCAGTTGATATGTTAGGCGGTGCTGGCTACGATGAGGCAGAGCTTGAGGCACGCTATCTTGACGACGAAACTCATGCTGCTCTTGCTAAAGGGAAGGAACAACTCGCTAAAGCGCGGGCTGAACCGGCGGGAGAAGAATATCCAAAGGAGGAAGCTCCTCTAACTGCCCCCGTTCATGCTTCGACTTCGGCCGAGGTTAACATTATGGACTCCAGTTCCCATTCTTCGCCTCCAGCTAAAGTTGCCAAAGAAACTACGACCACTCCCACTGAGGATGAAGCTCCGGATGATACTGAGGCCGAGAAATTCGAGATTGATCTCGCCAAACCGACTCCTCTAGGTAACTTCAAATCAGATCTGGCTCAAGTGGATTATTCATTTGATACAATTGACCTGGATATATTTCTCTCTTATTACTTAAGTCCTGGTGATCCGATATCTTCTCTTTTCTCGGAGAATATTAATTTCGACTTCTTTTCTTCTGTAGCGGAAGCTCCTGGCGCTGCGCACACTTCCCCTCTTCCAGCTGTACCTCCTTCAACTCTTGAAATTACTCCGGCTTCTCAACCAGGGTCGCAGGAGGAAAAGATAGAAGCTCTCCAAGGCTTGGAGGATCCGCCCGCTTCTCAAGAGCAGAAAGCGGAAGGGACGGAGGACAGCGAGAAGACTCCGGAGCAGTCATTAGATGACGATACAAAACTTTCCAAGCTGCTGACTCCGGGAAGTGAATCTTCTTCAAAGAGAAGAGGAAAGCGTGCACTAAAGAAGAAAAAGAGAAGTGCTTCAGCTGGGGAAATCAAAGTAGAAGAAGACCCAACCACTCCTCCTTCTCCATCCCGCCCACGCCGGATTCCGAAATTAACTATCAGGCCAGGCAAAGGCTCCAAAGGTAGCAGGGAGAAGGAATGACAAGCTGGATTTTCTACTTCTTATTTTGCTTTTTGCATGCATCGACCGGAGATTGTGCGGGTACCGGTCCCCGCTTCTTTTTGTAATCTGCACAATGTAACAAGTTTTCATGGTATTGAATAAAATAGCTATTTTACTTATACAAATTCTTGTGTATGTGAGAACGCATCCGTTTCTCATTTTTAGTGTAGAATAAACAATTCTTTTTACTTGTACAAACTTTTTGGTCTGTGTTTGAGAATGCATTTATTCCACATCTACTCTTCGTGATATTGTAATGAACTTGCGGTATGTTGCTTGCACATTACTTTTATTAATGTAACTGAATTGTATAGTGTTGCCCCCATATCACAAGTGCATTGCAACATTTCTAGCTTTTATAAGACTGATACTCTATTTTCAGAGAATAACTATTCCGCTTTTAAGGGAAGAATCATTCTGCTTTTAATAGATTATATCTCATTTTTGGAGAAATTTTCACTTTCTCTTTCTTCCTTGAAGAACACTTCAACTTTCAGAGATGATCACTCTTATTTTTTAAAAAGTGGATTTTCCTATGCAATGAAGTGAACTTTCTGAAGAATTTTTTGATTTGTTTAGTGCTTCCGAAGAAGGCTTTGTTTTTGTGCCTCTGAAGAGGTTTTTTGGTCTCCGAAGAGAAGCGATTTTAGTCTCCGAAGAGAAGCGATTTTGGTCTCCGAAGAGAAGCAATTTGGCATTTCAGCTCTGGTGCAGTGGGCCTCAGAAGAGGAGCATTTTGCACTTCTACACTGGTGAAATGTGCCTCCGAAGAGGGCTTTTTAGCATTTCAGCTCTGGTGAAGTGGGCCTCCGAAGAGGAGCATTTTGCACTTCTACACTGGTGAAATGTGCCTCCGAAGAGGGCTTTTTAGCATTTCAGCTCGGGTGAAGTGGGCCTCCGAAGAGGAGCATTTTGCACTTCTACACTGGTGAAATGTGCCTCCGAAGAGGTCTTGTGATTGCCTGGAAGTTACTTTCTCATGGTTGAATGGATCCACGGGGCGGACGCAAGTTGCTTGATTGAATGTTCGTTTGCACAAACGATCGCAATTAACTAACAAGGGCCCTGTTCCTTTAGCTTGGGAAGGTGCCCCTCCGGTGGTTCCACCAATCTTTTTTTTTGATTGAGGAAAGCACTTTTATTTTTTGGCGTGCCTCGTTAGAGGGCTTTATCGGCTTTCGGAGAGGAGCCTTGGTGGATTGGTGTGCCAGGAGGGTTGCGTCTCAGAGGCGATTGGATCCATGAGACGGACGCAAGCTGTCCGATCGGATGCATCATGACCAGTTAGCAAGGGTCCTGTTCCTTCTTGTGATATCCCGGGATTTCGAGGAATTTAAAATGTGATAATCTCTTAATTTAAATTATTTTAAATTGATAAAATTGATATTTTCAAATATAAGTAACCAAATAAAAATAATGTGATGTTTTAATTATAGTATAGATTAATTTGTAATAAGATAATTATTTAAATTGTATTATTTTATAAATTTGATTTTAAATAGACTTATCATTTCCAAAATTTATAAGTATTGTTTAAATTATATATATATTGTCTTGAGTTATTTTAAATGAAATATATATCAATTTCAAACTTAATAAAATGTTTATTTAAAAAAATAAATGTTGAGTTGATTTTTAAATTGGATTTTAAAAGTAAAATTTGAATTTGAATCTGGATTTAAATTTGAATCTTTAAAGATAATTATTTTAATATATTTTGATATGAAATGTATGAACAAGACTTTTATTTAAAATAAGATTTGTTTAAAATATTTTCTTTAAAAGGAATTTTATTCATATAAATTTAGAAAGTGTTTATTTAATGGTAAATAAATACAAGAGATATTTTTACACTTAAAAATGAATGAAATATATTGTATATGATTTTATTAGGAAATAAATGAGTTTTATTTTATTTCTTTTAAAGGATTCATTTATTTATAATATAGAAAAGCATTTATTTAAAAAGATATGTATTTATCTATTTAGGAAATACATATAAAAGCTTTTTAAAACTCTTTTTAAAAATAATATAAATGGATAAGGACAAGTGTTAAATTTTTAAAACATGTAAAATACATGTGTAAGGTAATTAAACAATGTAGAGACATGTGTCATTTTCTTATCCTTTTTCTTTGATTTTTAATAAACCATAAATTAAGTTATATAAAAGCCTACATCTCCATTTCCTTTCTTTTTCTAATCTCATTTTCAAAAAAAAAGAAAAACAAAAACCAGAAAAATGTTCAAACTGAAAAAACATTTCAAACCGAAATCATTTCCAACTCAAGAATCCAAACTGAAATTCATCTCAAACCTGAATTCATCTTCAAAAAGTTTAATTCTCAAATTTACAGCCTGAAACCATTTATTCTTCTTCAAACCAGAACCTTCCTCTAATCAAAATTATGCCTGTAAAACCAAAAAGTAAGGATCAAGTCCTGTAAACAAAATCTGTAGATCAATTGACTCAAACCTGGAATCATTTTCAAGGGCTTAATTCTCAAGTTCAAAAGACCTGTAACCATGTTCTTCAAGTCTGAATCATTTCAAGTATGCATGCAATATAATCTGAGGCAGAAGCAATGTTCAAAAGCTTTTCAAATCTTTTAAAGGAATCAAAGCAAAGTTTCTAAAGCAAGTTTCAAGTTTTTAAAGCAAGTTCCTGTTTTTAAAAAGAAATCAAGCAGTTCAGTTCAAAATTCCAGTTTCTCACTTCTCTGTCAACATTTAAAGGTGAGTAAACATCTTTTTCAAAAGTTAAAATGAATTTAAATTGCTTTCGAATGATTTCTGAATGAAGTATATTTGCATGTTCATTTATATGTGTGTATACTGTATGTATGTGTGGATTGAAGTATGTATGTCTGGGTTTATTGTTAATTGCTCTGTTATCTTCTATTTGAGTAATCTCTTCTTTTATAAGACCTTGAACTATATATATATCTTGATTCCAGTAGTATAATATGAGATGTACTTGAATGTTTGAGTGAAATTGTTTTGCATGTTTATAAATATGTAGGTATAATTATATGCAGGTCTGTACAATTATATATCTCTGTTTTTATATCAATACAGGCTTCAAATTTTATTAGAAAAATTCATATCATTACATCTGTTTGATTTTAGTCTAGGTAGTGTTAATGAAAAAGGTTTCTAACTATATATTTTAGATTGTAAAAATAGATTCAATGATATGTAATAGACATTTAACCCAAAACATAAAGTTTACAGTAGAACTAAATGAAATGGGTAAATTTCGAAAATGTTAATTTTAAACTTTGATTCTAAAATCTGTTTAGTAATTACAAATGATGAATTTAGAAAAAGAATTCAAGAATTTTAAGATAGAAATGGTGGAGAAATTGTAAGATGAACGGAAATGTCATTTTCGTCATTTTCAGACAAACGATGGGGCTGGGTCCATCGTGATTGATGTCGGAGGTAGGTTGAAGGCTGTAGATGATGGGAAAAATAGTGGATGAATTCATTATTCGTCGTGGTGATCAATTGATGGAGTTTTAGGGTTTAGCAATGGTTTTGGGGTTGATCGGAATCGCGATTTTTCCTGACGTCGTGGGTGAACTGGAGGCTACCGCACGTGGGGGAATGGAAGCGTGGATCTGAGGTGAAGCTCTGGTCGAAGGCGTGGGAGTTCTAGTGGTCAGAAGTAGTCTGACGAGGTGGTTCTTGTTCGGAGTGTTGTTCCAGGAAGTGGTCGAGATGGCTCTTATTTGATTTTTCAAATTGTCTCGATGATCAGAGTTGACGTGGTGATCGAGGAGAAGGAGTGCGACTAGATGGTGATTGGCAGCATGGTCGGAGGGGCAACGTTCACCTGTGCACGTGCACGAGCAAGGGTGTGTGTCAGTGGGTTCTAGTTTGGGGAAGATGAAGATACTCGAGCGTTCTCGGGGAGGATCTCGCGTAGATGTTGTTTCTGCTCGAAGTCGTTTAAGGTAGTACGTGAGTTTCGAGTGAAACTGTTAAAGTTTTAACAGTTTAAAATTTTAACAAAACAGTATTCGAGTTTCGTCTCGGGAGAGACTCGTGAAAATCTGACTTTGGCTCGAGTAAAAATTAAAGAGATACGCGAGTGTTTGAGTAAATTGTTTTAACAGTTTAAGTTGCAAGCGAACAGTTTTAAAAAGTTTTCTTAATTAATAATTGAAAGATTATTAATCTTTAATTAAGTTAATTAAGGATTAATTAACTATTATTAAAGGATTAATTAATTATCATTAAGAATTGATTAATAGGTCATTATGGATTAATTAACTTGTAATTAAGAATTGTTAATAAATAATTAAGGATAAGTAATTAATGATGATTTATTCTAACTTAATTAATGATTTTAATTAAGTAAGTTTAATTATTAAGATCAAATGTTTTTAAATGATAATATTTATCTTAAGGTTAATTAAGAATTTTTAATGAGTTAAATTAATTTAAGTTTAATTAATTAATTTAATTGACAAGGATTAATTAAAGTAATTAAGGGTTAATTAAAATGGTAATTAAGTAATAATTAAGTTTTCTTAATTAATAATTAAGAGATTATTAATCTATAATTAAAGTTAATTAAGGATCAATTAACTATTATTAAGGGATTAATTAATTGTCATTAAAGATTGATTAATAGGTCATTATGGATTAATTAATTTGTAATTAAGGTTGATAATTAATAATTAAGTTTTATTAATTAATAATTAAGAGGTAATTAATTAGTTAATTAAGGTTAATTAATTAATTATAAAAGTAATTAAGGATTGATTACTTTGTATTAAAAGATATTGATTAATAATTAAGGTTTATTAATTAATAATTAAAGAATAATTAATCAAGGATTAATTAATTTGTTTAAAGGGTAATTAAGGATGAGTTACTCAGTTATGATTTAGGAATGAATGTGATTTATTTAAGTTAATTAATTTGTTAATTAATTAAGGATAGTCACTTGGTAATTGATTAAGTGTAGTTACTTAATAAGATTGATTAAGTATAATTACTTAATGTAAGTAATTAATAAATAAATTACCGTATGAAATTGGAGTAATTATTTAAGGTTGATAAATGAAAATAATTGATTAATGCATAATTAATTAATGTAATTAATTAAAGAATAATGTAATTAATTATAGTTAATTAATTAATGGAAGTAATTAATTAAGGATCATTAATTATTATAATTAAGGAAAGTAATTAAAGGTTAATTACTATAAATGATTAAGGATAATTAATTTGTGAAATTAATTAAGGATAATTACTTTATGTAATTAATAATTAATCAAGAGTGATTAATATTTAATGATTAATTAATTAAATGGATTGTAATTAATTAATGTTGATTAAGCAAAGATAGGAATTAATTCTTAAGTAATTAATTTAATTTAAGTTGATTAAATTAATTATAATAGAGATTAATAAATGGTTGCTTATGAATGATGGTTGAGTAGAATGTCTGATTTGGTTGATATCTATTGGATGATATACTATGATATTCTGTGATATGATATTGGATATATCTGTGATAAATGTGTGATATTTATCTATGTTAATGCTATGTGAATTCAAGTATTAAATTGAATTGAATTGTTTAAACCTTTAAACAACTTGGCCTTAAAAGATACGTTTTGGATTTCGATGAGACCGGGATCGGGTTTCCGTATACCGGATTTCTAGGTCTGGAGACCCGAATACCACATCGATCCAAATTAACGATAGGTCGTGAATCTCAAGTGAAGATGAAGATTCAGAGTGCAAGGGTTATTGTCGTTAACTCTGAGGGTGATTCCAAAACGAGTGTAACGAGATAATGCCTTCGGTTTCGTTCGAACCCGGAACGAACTTGTATGGATTGAATGCTTTCAGCACATCGTCAGGTGGACGATGAGCATTCTAAGTGAAGAGTTCTGATTTAAGGTAATCGTGACCTCAAGCCTCATCAACCGGGAATGGCTAAAACAGGGGAGGTGCAGCAAGGCTTCGTGGGTAGCGCCCACTGAGAGTAAGGTCATCCCTGTCTAGATGTCCCTTTCTATTTTCGACTTAGTGGTACGGTTGCAGTACACAACCGTGGGGTGATTTTATTCGGAATTATCCAGTAAGGGATGGTTCCGGCTTTGTGTTGCAGGGGAGCGGGCGTACTCCTCGGTACGGTGATCTAGGCCACGTACTGTGACGGGCGGTACCCCAGTAGCCCTGCCATTGTATGGAAATCCAACTTCCAATAAGTGATAACGGTCTTGATTGTATACTTATGTATGCTGGAATTTAATAATGTAACAATTTCGGCTATTTCATATTTATTTGAAAACCCTAGACCTATTATAATATAAGCAGATTTCCTATCAAGTTTTGGTTAGCGTAAGGTAAAAACTTTTCCATGTTTATGTGTGGGAAGTCTTACGTGATACCTTTTGATTTCAAAGGTTTTGAAGTTAAGTAAGTTAACCCGTTTACTCACACCAGACCCATGTCTGACCCAAGTGTTTATTTCTGTTTTATATAAACTCTTGGGTACTCAAATTTTTACGAGTAGCCAAGAGAGTCAGGTTTGCTTTGACGAGTTATCTGGAGGAGCAATGGAGCAGGAGGCTTCAGCGCTGTAGAGATATAGTAGTTCCGCTGTGTTGATCTCTGAGTCATTGTTATCTGTGTTGTATCTTATATTGTAGAAACTAGACAGGTGTTTATAACTGTCTAGTATGTGTTGTATATGTTGTGAACTCTGATAGTTGTTGTATATGATACTATGTAATAGTTTATGTTATTAATATAATTTATTCGTTCCGCTGTTTAGATTCTGTTGTTGTTTCTTTCTTTCTTCTCTTCTTTTCTCTTTCTATCCCTTTCTTTCTTATTAGCGATACGACTTTCTGGTCGATGAAAGCCGGGTCGTCACACTTCTGCTTGGGAAGGTGTCCCTTTTGTGGATCTACCGGCCTTCTTATTGAGAGGCATACCTCCTTTTGGCTACTTCTATGTTTGCCGGCCCATGTTTCCTCATCATCTGCCAATCTGCGATCCTTTTTTATTGTTTCCAAGCACGTCTTCCTTTCTTTTGCAAGTAAATTGCTTTATCTGAAGAAGTAGACTTCACTGTTAAGTGACTCCACAGGGTAAACGCAAGTTACTTGGTTGGATGTCTTTTTACATTGACGATCGCAACCAGTTAACGAGTGCTTGACACAGCGGCGTCGCCAACTTTTTATGTGAAGTTCCTCTTGTATGGGATTTGAATCTGGAATTTCTTGTTGCTTGGCATTTGCTTAATAAGTGATTTGTAGGGCTCTCTTGGCTTTGCGATGGGTGAGCTTCGCTTTAATGACCTGCAATATTAGATCGACATTTTAGCAATACTTTTAGAGTATTTACACATCGAAATATAACAGGCATTTTGTAACAGAAAACACAAAATTCATAGTTTTTCATTATTCAATCATACTGATTTCTCAGTGGTTTACAATGCAGAAGTTACACATCCATTATCATTTTACAAATTTAAGCAATGCTGTTAAGTAAAAAATGGATGCTAGTGATTGTTGTTTCAGAATCTCCGGCCTGATTTTCCATTTGCACTAGATTCACAGCTTTGGATTTATATGCCAGAGAAAGTGAAAGATGCCCCAGTCGTAGTTTTGTGGACAATTAGCAGTCGTCCCAACTTCTGCCTGCTGGGTGTGGACCTCCTGTGACAACATTAATGACAAGCTTTTCTAAATCTTGCACTGCAGTGTTGTTGCGAGAATCGGATTGATGGGTAGGACGTTGTTGACCTCGAGTGGATGAGGTTGGATCGACTCCGCTTCTCTTAACGTATTGTTGGAGTTTACCCTGCTTCAGCAATTCTTCAATCACATTTTTCAACTGGTGACATTGGTCAGTGTCATGGCCAGGTTGATTGTGAAATTGGCAGAATTTTCCATTACACACTGCACCTCTCTTCATCTCAGGTGGCTTAGGATACCTGACAACATCCTTTGTTGCGAAAAAGATATTTCTTGGTGTATCAGTTAAAGGAGTAAAATCTGAAAGATCGAAGCGGCGGAGTTTCCTCTCATTCCCCTGATTCTTTCCTCCGTCGTTTTCCCTTTTCTGATTCTCAGAATTTCTTCTGTTAGAAGCAAGATCATTATTGTTGTCCTTAGCAACTAATACTTTTGCTGAGGCGGACAGGTTTTCCAGGCGCATGAATTCATCGGCCTTTTTGTAAAACTTCTCAAGGGAATTTGGTTCCTTCATTTTTAGCCATTTTCCAAATTCACTCGATTTATCGATGGCTCGCACCAAGTAGGTCAAGATCATACGCGGTTCTACATTATCCACCTCGGCTACAGCTATATTGAAATGGCTTAAGAAAGATTTGATTGATTCTCCGGGAGTTTGTTCAAGACTAGATAGTGACATTATATCCTTAGCTTTTGAAGCATACAATCTGAACTGTTCTTTAAACTTTTGCGTCAAGTCGGAGAATTGATATATTGACCGAATTGGAAGCTTTGTGAACCAAAGTAAGGCCACACCTTCCAAGTACACTGGAAAGTATCGACACTTAATCTCGTCTGATGCTCTTGTGCCGGTCATATGCCAGTCGTACTTATACAGGAAATGATTAGGGTCACTTGTCCCTCTATAAGGCTGTATAGTAGGAGGTACAAATTTTCTTGGAAATTCTGCTTTCAGGATCCTTTCAGTAAACGGAGTTCTGCTTGGCACAAATCCCCAGTCACTCTCATTCTCTTCCCTCTGCATGCTCTCTTTCATGATGCGGCCAACCATTTCGGACAGGTACTCTTTATTGTTCAAAGACATCTACGGGTAGGCATCAGTCCTTCTCTCAGAAGCTTGCCCGTGCACATGTTCACGATAAGTTGGCTGCGGCATAGAACCCTCAGCTTGGAAAGGTTGCATTTCAGGAAAGGTTGTTTAATGGTTTTCTGGTTGACGATTTGCCCCGAGCAGAGCAGTTAATCTATCCATCATCAAAGCATTTTGAGCTTCAATTTGTTGGTATAATCCAGAAACTGCGTCATCCAATTCAGCCCTGGTGACTCCAACGGTAGGAGTTGCTTGGTCTGCTGTTGGGGAAGCGGAAGTCCCTTCATGATCATTTCTGGATCTGATAGGTCTACCTCTTCTTTCAGGAGCCATTATTTCAAATCAACTTCTGGTTTTTAAAAGAGGTTCTTTTTATGAGTCTTTGCGAAGCAACGGTGAAAATCTTCCTGAGTTCAATTCTCAGTGAAAGCACCAAAATGTTAACGCTGAAAAGTGAACGCTAACACCCGGTGTGTGTAGTAGAATTGTGAAAGCACCACCCGTGTGACAGGAACAGAAATTAAGCGGTAAAATAGCAGAAAAGCAGTAAAAGACAGCAGTTTATAGTGGTTCGGCTTGAGATCGAGCCTACGTCCACTTTGAATCTCTTTATTACTGAATCCGGTTACAAATCGATACAATTCACTTATGAAAACAATACAATTTGATCACAAAGACAATCTCGACCACTAGCTCAAACTTCGATGATGAAACTCGATGAATCCGTGTTGGATGTAGGGAATTCCTCTCGAAGCTTGTTGTAGTGTCTCGAATGTTTGAAGATCTTCAGTTGTTGAATGAGTGGAGAGTTCAGCAGAGTAACGACGCTTTGAGAAATGATCGGCCAAAAAGCCCCCTCTATGTTGAAGACAGTGGGGTATTTATAGGAATTGAATTTCTGGACAGCAGCTTTTGCCAAGTCTTAGGTCGCGTACAACCTAAGTTAGGTCGTAGGTCGCGAGCGACCTAAGCTAAGTCGCAGTCCACTAACGATTTAAGAAGCAGGCTGGAGTGGTAAGTCGCAGGCGATTTAAGGAAGGTACTAGGTCGTTGGCGACCTAGTGGGCTGGTAGGTCGCAAGCGACTTATAGGAAAGCGACATAGGGAATTAGGTTGGTTTGTATAAACTGGGCAACGGAGTTAGGTCGTGAGCGACCTAAAGTAGGTCGTAAGTTGTACTGCCTTCGGAACCATTTAGGTTGCTAGGTCGTGAGGCCTCTTAGGTCGTAGAGAAGTTAGGTCGTGAAGTCCCTTAGGTCGCAACTTCTCTTAGGTCGCAACTTCACTTAGGTCGCAGCTTCCTTTCAGCAGTTAGGTCGCGACATTCTTTAGGTCGCTATGTTCTTAGGTCGCAGACTCCTCTTAGGTCGCAGAGCCTTTAGGTCGCAGAATCTCTTCAGTAGTTAGGTCGAATGGTCTCTTTGATAGTTAGGTCGCAGAGTCTTTTTCGAAGTTAGGTCGCAGGCTTTCTTAGTTAGGTCGCAGGCTTCCTTTAGCAGTTAGGTCGCTAAGTCCTTAGGTCGCAGACTCCTGTTAGGTCGCAAGCTTCTTTAGGTCACTATGTTCTTAGGTCGCAGACTCCTGTTAGGTCGCAAGCTTCTTTAGGTCGCAGAGTTCCTTAGGTCGTAAGGTTTTTAGGTCGCGAAGCTCTTAAGTCGTATGGTTTTAGGTCGCCAGAAAAATATGAGTTAACACAGTCGACTGACTGTAGAGGCCAGTCGACTGATTGAAGTAAACAGAGACTTCCAGTTTCTGCAGACAGACCCAGGAACTTTCATTTTCTACAGCTAGTCGACTGACTGCAGAGGCCAGTCGACTGACTGGCACTGGGACTATTTTTCAGCCTATCCAAATGAAGAGCAAACTCTTCCAATTTGCAACCGGACGAGCAATGGGAACTTGGGGTTTATGCCAATCGACAACCCAACCCTATTAGCTCTTCAATACACCTCCAAAAACATGATCAAACATCAAAGCTAAGATTTTTAGAGTTTTAGACTTCAAACATCCAAATATGAAATGTTCACCAAATCAATTCAAACCAAAAGCAAATGAACATGAATAAGTGTTAGGAATTCATACCTAACATCAATGATATCAAGAGAAATAGATGTGAGTTCGAAACTCACCTTTGAACCCAAAAACACAAGAGAGAAGCTACAAAGCAAGGCTAGAACAATCACTCTTCAATTTCAACCCAAGGAGCTTTAATATAAGCTCAAAAGAAAACATTTCCTTAGTTACGGTTTAGAAAATTTCTGAAATTGAAGAGGAAATGAAATGGAGAAGATGAAGAGAAGGCTTACCTAAGCTTCTCTTTGATTTTGGAGCAAGAATTGAGTTTGCAAATGAATCTAGGGCTTAGGAATTTCCATTTCCCATTCTTTCCCCCATTTTTGCTAAAGCTTGAATGTTAGGAAAATAAGAATGAAGTGAAGAGGATTGGTGGACTGAGTTAGGGTATTTAGATGGGTTAGTGGGTTGAAACCTAACCCAAAGCCTAAGTAGAAAAATATCAAAATTTACTCAACTCCAAACATATCAAAGCTTATACTCAAAAAAGTCGCAAACACCATTTTGGACTCAATGGAAGTGGTCTCGGGTCCCAATTCGGCCGTTTGCAAAAAGTGACATTTCGGACTTTAATCCAACTAACGACGCTATATGTAAATAAAATATTTAAATATAAAATCGTAAAATACGCGGGTTGTTACAGTCCTCCTATGTCATGTAGTCTTATTTTCTTCTATGGACTTAAATACATAGTGTCAAGTTGTTCTTTTATTGTTTTTCTGAGTGGTTGCTCTATTTTCTTCCCACTGATACAATATATGTGTAGTTTACTATAATAGCCACATTACATTTACAAAGTTGCCATTATGCAGTTAGCGACCATCAAGTGCATAAACCATATGTAAACTTCTTTTTAGTAAAGAGAAAAAAAAACCATGATTCAAGCAAAATTGATTTTTTTTTCAAAATTGCACGTGCATAATATTAATACTACTTTTAATGAATAGCAATAATATTGTCATTTGTGTTATCCTCAAATCAAACTCATGGTATCATTTCCTAAAGGTAACTACTGTATAACTATCTAATCACTCACCTAATGGAGTGATTATGAAATGTATACGTATTTGTTTTTCTTATAAAATCCAGTGGCTGACCCTTCTTTTTAGGATATCTGCTATAATCCAAAGTTCAGAAAATGTAGTATTCTGTGAAATGAAGGAAAGACCATGCAATAGTATGGCTTACGCATTTATATTTGATCGGGTTGTTTCTTCACAACTTCTAAGGGATTATAATGTTATGAGCATCCTTTAAGTGAAATTAAGGCAGTATCCAGAGTTGATAGTCAAGGGGAAGTATGTGGTGCAGATTTCATTGTGGATGAAACGTCCAAAAAGGATATTTTAGTAATTTCAAGGGTAAGCAGTGGTGCAGATTAGCCTTCTCATTATTAGCATGCAGTTGATATTCATATTATCCATTAAAATGGTATCTTGCTTTGATCTGTTCGGTACTTGAGTTCATTTCCACTGCATGCAAAATGGAGCTGAAACCTTGCTCAGTTGCATTAGCAAGGTTTTAGTTACAAAATGCAATTGAGCAGCACCTTAATCGCATTTTGATACCGAAAGCTTGCTCCATTGTATTATGCAATTGAAGCACGGCCTCAGCTGCATTACGCAACTGAAGCACCACCTTAGTTGCAAATGCACCAGAAGCAGTACTCAGTTGCAAAATGCAACTAAAACATCACCTCAGTAGCATTTTGCAACTAAGCAACACTGAGCCTCCATTGCATCTTGCAACCGAGAAGCACCTCAGTTGCATTTTTCAACTGAAACCTTGCTCAGTTACAAAATGCAACCGAGCAGTACTTGGTTACAAAATGCATATGAGCATCTTAGTTGCAAAATGCAACTAAAACATTGCACTGTGATATGCTACTGTGTGATATGATTTATTTATATTTTTGTTAAATATTATTATGTGGGATATATTATTATGAACCTGGAACGACAGCTCAACCTGGCATCGTCATTGGGGTACTGATCTTATTACAATATTGTCTAATTACACAACCAAATTTACTAATATATTACTGTACTATTCAGGCTAACTCAAAAAAGGATCGTGGTAAGCAAAAGATCTGTGGAAGAACTTCAGAGAAGAAAAGGAAGAAGTAGGCGTCCAGACGGTTGACCACTATGTCATACCACTTCATTCAACTACTGCTGCACTGTCTTTTGTTTGTCCATTTTTTATTTTATTTGCAAACTGTTTCCTTGATTCTGTTTGTATTTTCATTTGTTGTAAACTTGAATTATAGTTTACCTAGGTAACGATGATCTATTTTGCTCAAATGAAGTTCATCATGTTTTAGTTTTTAGTTTGTTTGTTACTAACAGGTGATGATTTTACATACTTGCTTGCATTACTATTTTAGTTACTGACAGATGCTTGCATTACTAATTTAGTTTGTTGCTGACAGGTGAGAATATCCAAACTTGCTGGTTATGTTTATTACTATTTAATTCGGTTCATTATGTTTTAGTTTGTTTGTTACTATTTTAGTTTGTTTGTTGTTTCGAAGGTAGCATGGACTTGCTTTATTTACAAAATAGTAATGCGAGCACCGTGATGCAAAAACCCACATTTTACATCATATTTTACATATTTGCTAATCTGTTTTGAGTTATCCTTTTATTAGGTACATTCATTTACAGTTATACATGAGTATTCTTACTTGGTTTGATCTATAAGAGAATGCCATTGAAATAAAAACGTGCTTGGTCAAAGTGGTAGGATCCAGTTTTATCTACATTTTATTTTCTTGATTGTTGAATCCAGTCAATAGAAAATGAAGTTTTGCTCAATATTAAAGTAAATAGTGGATTTATTATGATCATCATTATCAAACTTAATTTGTATTTCATATTTTATCTTAAGGTGGTTTGTATGTGATCTTTTTCAACTTCTATTATGTGGCAAACTACTATATTAAATGAACAAATGGATGGTTAATGTATGAAAATGTTAGATACTAGCACAAACTCTTATATTTTATTCCAAAAGCTATCATAGTTTTTTTTATAAACAAAATAAAATAAAATGATGAATTATTTCTAAACCTTTTTATATTAAGGCTAATTCTATTTAAACTCAAAAAAATGTCGAAAAAATGCTGAGTTCCTCCTCTTAAAAAAACACACCTTCGTTTTAATGAGTTCCCCCCATTGTTCCAGTTTTGCCCCTGCCTTTTTCACCCACCCAAAATTTAATTCTTTCAAAATTTCAATTTCATTTTCACCATTAAATCACAAATTTTGTTATCTTTCTATTAAGATCCATATGTGATATATTTTAACAAATTTTTTTTATAAATTTTTACGGTGGCAAATATTTGACAACATGACAAATATTTGCCATAGCTACAATGAAAAGTATTTGTCAGACAAATAATGTCCTGAATATTTGCCGGGCTGGCAAATACTTGAAATTGTAGCAGTGGCAAATGCCATTATAGCAGTGGCAAATATGGCAAATAATTGCCAATGTAGAAGTGGAAAATATTTGCCAATGTAGCAGTAGAAAATATTTGGTCGTCCGGTAAATAATTGCCACCGGGCTGGAAAATATTTGGCACAACAACAATGGCAAATATTTGTCGGACATTGTCTTCCCGATCATTGCTTCAGATTCAATTTATGCTGACTTTGGTGCTACCAAATCTACTTGCACGGGTGCAACTATTAATGCATGTACGTTGCGATTATATGCAGGTCCATTTGGACGTGCATATGTACTCATTTAAATAATGGTTTTTAAAGTTTAATAACTTATATTCAAATATAAGGATTATTTAAATATTTGAATTGTAAATTAAATATTCATTAAATTGATTTGATAGCTTTTTTAACTCCTTTTAATTAATAAATAATAATGGTGAACTCGTTTTGTAGATTTATTTACAGTAATAAACAGTTCGAATAACTAAAAAGAAAATCAATTATTGATAAAACGACTTGATTTTTAATGATGTACCTTTATTTTAATTTGGAAAATATTTAAATTTTTGTTTGACGTATTTTACGATAAGCGTTGGTATTTTTGAAAATTTCACAGCATAAAATAATCTCTGCATTTTATTGGTTATTTGTGATCGTGTCGTATTTTGGTGCACGATCATATTTTTATTTATGTCAGCCGCGGTTCGTACACGAGAAATATTGTGTAGCGAAGTACATCAAAACTCTCTTTTCAAAGCAATTTAAATCAACTCAAAATTCAAAATTTTCAACAAATCTTAAAGGTAATGTGAAGTTGGCTTGTAAATTTTGATTTGCTTGGAAATTTTGTTTAGCTTGTAGTTGAAGAAAGGTATTTGGATTTGGTTATAAAATTGGATAAATTAGCTTACACTTTTTTTTCCTTCTTCACATTCTCTTTTTATTTCCCCCTTTACAATCCTCCATTCAAAAATCAAAATAAAACGATTTACTCATCAAAAAATTAAAAAACTTGATCCATTGAGTATGTATCTTTAATGGCCCACCTTTTTGGATGGTTCAAATCGACAATAAACAACGCATGTCAGACTTAAACCATTTAAAAGGGAGGATTGTTAATGAGGTAAATAAGAAAATAAAAAAAAGGAAAACAAAACAAAGAATCTCGGAGCGGAATGACAAAATATAATAATCAAATAAATAGTTCATGAAGCTGTTTTACAAATAACATATGATTACACTTTTACAATTCAAATCAGAGTTATACATACATCAGAAATAAACAAATAATGCAGCAGAACATAGAAGGCAGTGGAATAATAAATAGCAATAATATACCGAATCTTCGTCTTCGTCCTCCAGAAAATAGTCTTCAATACACAGAAGCTCAGACTTAACCAAGTGTAATGAAAAGATAAAACACTCAAGTCATAACTAAAAGATCTTATGTAAATCATATCAAAATAAGTAAAATAGAAATATTAGTGCAATGGTTTCATAGATGTTACGGGATTTTCATCTCATATCAAGTGTACGACATGAATATAATTATTTAAAAGGTTTCAAATAATTCGAAATATCAAACTTAATCATCTAATTAAAACAAATCCGAAGTTTGAATTAACTTAAACCCTTCAAATAATTCAATTCCAAATAAAATCCAAATTCAAGAAATTATATGGGTATATGTCATTTCAGCCAGTATCAAAAATCAACATTTCCAAATCAATGAAAACCGCTCGGGTTTATCGTTTCAACCCATAACGATTTTCACCTAATCTATAAGATCGTTCAGATATGTATCATTTCAACCCATAGGGATAATAGAGATATAGACATAAATAACATTAAATCATCCAAAATATCAACCATTAACATCCATCCAATCACCCAAATATCAATAATTGAACATACAGTACAATCATCATTGAAATCAACAAATAATTACCAACAATTTACCGGTTATCATTAACAGGTGTCTAACTGGCAATTTAAATTTCAATATTAAATTAAATGCCAATTAAATTCAATTAAAGTCATATTTAACTGGAATGACAATTTAAAATATATTAAACAGCAACCAGTCAAATTTTAATCACATCATAAATTCAATTTAACTAACATAAGAAAATCTAGTAGTTGTGAGTGTTTGCTCACTTTTCATGGCTTCGAAGGTGATGATAAAAATGGAGCAATATGGAGATTCCTAGCAAATATCCAAATGCAAAGCAAATCCATTAAAGCTTAGACATGAACACGAATCAATAAACAAGTTTCAACTACTTCCATCTTCCAAACAACCAAAGATCCAAACTACGGACAAACCTAAAACTAGGTCATCTTAAAGAAAATATTCGGACCAGAATATTATTGAATCTGTAAAAGTAACTAACGAGAAAGTTGTTACAAATTCTTTTCTCTCCAATTTCAAAAAAAGAATCACTCAAAAAGCTTCTGTCTTGAGCAAGTTATGGTCAAAATAAAACAAGGTGTTTTCTAAGTTGAAAATCCGAGTTCAAAAATACTTGGAAAGATTTGAGTTTTTGGCATAGCAAATTAAGAAATTTGAAGAACTGATCTAAGAGAAATCTGAAGCCACTAGAAAAATAAATGGCTTGAAAAGAAGAATCACATAATTTGGTTCATTCCTGAATGAGATATGATTGATACAATATGTGGTATTTTCGGCCAAAACTGGACCCAAGAAAGGACTTGAAAAATTGAGTTTTTAATATAGAAATATTCAGAATGGGAAGAAGGGTTAAACAAAAAAGTTTTTGCCATTGAAATTATACACGGTTTAAAAAAAATTATTTAGAGTAGTTTAGTGGAATATATAAGCCATGGAAATAAGGGGAAGAAAGAGGGAAAATAGGGAAAGGGAAAAAAAGGGAAAAAGGAGAAAGAAGAGGAGAGGGAATGTGGAAGGAGATGGCCTTGGATATGGTGGAGTGGACGGCGGCTATAGGGGAGGAGGAATGGTTAAAGGAGAGGAGGAAATAAGTTTTGATTTGTGAGGTTTTTTGAGTTTTAGATCTAGAGTTCTCTGTAGATTTTGAGGAGAAAAAAGAAGTGTGCAGAGAAAGTTTCTCAGGAGAAATATTATGTACGTAGATGTTATCAGATAAGAAACATAAGGTCGTAGGCAAAAGAATGGTCACATGACTGACTAGAGTCTCTTGGTTTACCAAGGCTCATTAGACCAAGCAAACCCAATATGCCTTAGCCAAATAAAACACAACTAAAAACTACCAATTCATGTTAATTTTTCCCAGTAATTCAAATTTTTAGACCAATAGGAATTTGATTTTGACGAAACGAAAAGTGGAAGGATGATCAAAATTCAGTCTAGTATCATGTAAAAAGAATAAAATTTTAAAATTCAAATTAAAAAATTTCAACTGAAAGTCAATCTTTGACCAAGTTTGACCAAAATTTGAAATTTCACAAAAGTTTTATTCTATTAAATTTGGTCAAATAAAACACTCAACATCACAAATTCAAAACAAATTTAATTTAATTTAGATTTAAATTCAAAATACCCTCCGTTTAAATTTGTTAAAAGTTACAGATCGTTACACTTTATCTTAATTAAAAGATGTAATATCAATTAATGAAATATTAATTTATTTCCCCTTATCATATTTAAAAGGTTAAATGTCATAAACTACGCATTCATTTCTCATCCAATTACATTCAAACCTATATTATCATCCTTATTATTCAATCAACAATACCCTATGAATTTGTTGAATATGCTAGTATATGATTTTTGTTTAATGATAATAAACATATATATTCATTTAAATGTATTTGTTACTGTACCATTTTATTTTCCACATAATTAAATAAATAGTTGTTGAATAAAATAAATAACACAGAATTTAAATTCAAACAAATATTTTATTACAATTTTGAATAGTACAAATTTGAGCTCTCACTATATATATACACAATTTTTGTTACATTACAATTCCGATTACATAACGAATTTCAATTTACAATGTTCACCTCACTACATATCACTCATTCACTCGTATTTATCTCCAACTCTATTCCAGATTGAATCCAGCATCTGAATTATCTGCAAAATAAACACTGACGTTGTAAAATTGAAAAAGAAATATTTTTGCAGTGTAAAATAAAATGCAACAACCAAATACACACATGTACAAATCAAATTGAACACAGCAGTTCAGAGGCATATATAGGACTCAGTACAATACAACATGCCACCATACATGATATGCATGTGAAGCAACTCAACATGACAAAGTGAATACAAAGGACTCAGCAAACCAGCCTTACAACATTCAACATGACAAAGTGGTAAATCAACATGTGAAACCGAAATTACGGCCAACCAACACAAACCAGACAATGCTAACAAGTGCACAAGTGTGTCAACACATCTAGACCAACAAACCATCACTACCAGAGGCACAATGATATGCAACCCAGATCAGTGAATAAGTGAATGGACTCCAAGAACAGAGAAATGGACTCAAAGTGAAATAGGCCACAAAAGTTTAGATTGAAGGCAAAACATGAACCAGAATTCACATACAACAAGATTCAGGAATACAAAACAATAATATGCACAAGGACAGCAAGGCACCAAAGCAACCACACATATATACATAGATATATGTATGTATATATGTATGGAGACCATAATGCATCAATGAAATGTGCAGACCACCGGACCAATTCAACTCAATGCAACTAGGTTCAAGCAACACAAACACATGAACCAAACATCAATACAGTGAACAAAACAAAGCAGCTACACACATGTATACATACATACATAAATACATAGATATATATATATACACATATACATGTAGTATCAACCATAATTCAACTCAAAGCAAAGAGACCAGAGCAATGTAGGCACAACATATACACACACACATACATATGTATGTATGTATATACATGGTGACTCACATACAAACACAAGTGGTTCCAGTCAAACATAAGTGGTAGCATACATGTGAAGTTCTACGCGAACTTATACATGGTTTCAAAAATCATAAAAATAGTGAAGCAATTGCATGAGTCACAAATCAATCAGATGAACTAATGTTGCAGTTCGAACAATTATCAAGGTAGCAGTTTCAAATCAAGTCAAGGCAGAGATAAAAAAATTCAACATAAGTCAGAAACATTTGAAAATGGAAAGAGCGTAATGAACAAGCATCCCAGATTTTAAAACCAAACGCAAGACGTGGAAATCAGGCAAAGCATATAAGAAAATATTCGAATTGAACCAGTCTAAACAAACACATGTATTCAAGCAAAATCAAATGGCCGAACAAAATTAATAGACAAATTCAAATGAAATATTCGAAGAAAATTAAGGGGATCGAACCCTATAAAATACCCATATCATCATCGGTAGAAAGGCATTCGAGTTCGAGACAAAAATCCAGAGCATACTTGTAAATCGAATACAAATTTGTAACTCGAATCAAAGTCGAGAATTAAAAGGGGCAAAATTCACATACCAACTCAGAGCATCAATTCGACTCGACTTAATTGAAGCAACCGTGAAAAAATTAATCATCGAAGAAGCATTCGAAGCATCGGCAATCAATACAACAAAGCGGCGGCTTCATCAGAGAACCCTAGCTTTTGAAAGAAGAACGAAGAAGGAATCGGCCATAGGATTACATGAGAAATAGAAAGAGGAAGCCTTCTTTAAATAAACATTGTACCGATTTTAATTTATTTTGGGCTTGAATTTTTTTAGGGTTTTGTGTTTAGTTTTTTATTCTATTTTGTAATTTTCTTTTAAACTTTTGTAAAATTATAGTCGTGTGACTATGTTACGAACTACGGTGGTGTAGTTCGAGAATTCACAAATCAGTGGCTGAGTTGTGGTAAGGTTTTGAGCATAGAGTTAGGTTAGTTGATAGCGGATGTCGCAAGTATACGTGTGTAAGCATCTGACTACTTAATTTTGAGTAGAAACCTTGGAGGCAGCACTAGGCAGGGTTTTGCCGAAGCTGGGTAAATCTTTGTTGTTCTATTTCTGCTTTTATTATTATGCTATTATCTGTGCTGCAATTATTTTATATATTGCCGCATTAATTTTTATTATTATTAGTATCACCCTATTCACCCCCCTCTAGGGTGAAATCGATCCTACATGTGGTATCAGTGCAAGGAACAAAAACCAATTTTTTCAATTAAAAGTTTGATTTTTTTTAAATGGCTTCCTTTAATAATGCTTTTGCTAAGGGTCAGTCCATAGTTAGGCCACCAATGTTCAATGTTGAATACGCATATTAGAAAAATAGAATGGATTTTTTTTTGAAATCCATAGATGCTTGGAATATTGTTGAAACGGGATATAGGACACCAACAATTATGGTAGACAATCAAGAAATAGAAAAACCTTTGGATCAATGGACAAATTCTGAAATTATACTATTAACTGCTAATACCAAGGCTATGAACTCTATTGTTTGCTCATTATACCAAATTGAATTTAATCGTGTTTCACATTGTTTAACTTTGCAGGAAATCTGGCACACACTTGAAGTAGTTCATGAAGGAACCTCCCAAATAAAAGAATCTCATCTTGAATACAATGAAAAAGTAAATCAGTGCTTCTCAGGAGAAACAAATGATAGTGAAAGTGAAGAACCAAGAGAGGTGTGCTGGCAGGCTAAGGAACAGCTAGAATGGTTTCTAGATTCCGGTTGCTCCAGGCACATGACGGGGGACAAATCAAAGTTTCTTAGCCTAGAAAACACAAAGGTGGGAGAGTCACAATGGGAAACAACGATAAATGAAAAATTATCGGTAAAGGTAAAGTAGGTAATGGTACGTTTACCTTCAACGACGTATTATATGTTGAAAATCTACACCATAATCTGATCTCAATTAGCCAGCTATATGATAAGGGAATGAATGTTGTTTTTGATTCTGACTTGTGCAAAATTGTTGACACTACTAGAAAAGGGTTAAATAGCGATGGAGGGGGCGACGACTTCCGACGACCATTTTCCGACGGCTTCCGACGGGCCGTCGGAAGCCGTCGAAAAATCGCATAATACTGGCTCCAGCGGAGCCTCTTCTTCCTCATTTCGTAATACCCAAAACCAAATTACTAATTCCCAAATTCACTCCCCAAGCCTCCAATCACTAATTTCGTATTTTTGCATCCTCCCCGGCTACGAATTCAACCTCTCTTGCTTTCTAGCTCAGATATAATCTCTTATTTTCGCGAAAAATTCAATTTTTACCCTATTTCTAGATTTGCATAAGTTGATAAATTAGGGTTATTTGGTGGTTGAAATTGTTTCCGATAGTGTTATAATAGTTTCTAGCATTCCATGGTATACCTATTTCATCTTTTATCGTGAAATTGTGAAAAACATGTATAATTTGTAGTTGTTGGTGTATACGTAAATCATTGTGTATGCCTTGATTCTACGATTGTATATGTGTGTAGCGATGCTATCATTGTATTGTGTTAGTTGGAATAAGATAAAATGAATGCACGAGCTAGGATATATTGTGCACGTATTGACTCATGCAACAAAAAAAATGCATGAGTCTAAATTATAATTGTGTATATTGAAAAATGACAAAAATGTTAAACCAGCCTTAAGTTGATGTAATACGTCGAATAAATGTGTTAAATTAAAATATATTTTTGTAAATGTGAACAGCTAGTAAAATTGTATTTTTTCGTAAAATGCGCACATTTAATTAACTAATGTCCCTTAGAGAGTTTTTGGCCTCATCTGACGAGTGTTGTACATGATCGTTATATAAATAGTCATTTTTTTCAAAAAACGACCGTTTATATTCATCTGGTACAATGTTTGTTGAATTTTTCCCAGTATTGGACAAGTTATGAACACAATAAGCATTTACATTTTGTATACTTCTTCGTCTCAAACGGTTCATAAAATTTCGGCCTAACTTTTCTTTTTTATTTCCTGCGTACATGCATTTCTGTACAATGCAGGGAACAAAAGGGAAATGCTGCCGAAATTTTTTTGAATCGTTTGAGACGAAGTTATATAAGAAATGTAAATGCTTACTGTGTTTGTAATGGGAAGTAGGATGCCTGACCATGGAAAAAAATATCTTTTTGTACAAAATTTTGTATCGATACGTTAAAAAATAAAATGTGTCATATTTGAAAATATTTTTTAATTTGTGAAATAGTTCTTTTAATTCAAATATTATACGACCATGAAAATAATCTTTTTCGAATTTGTATTCTTGAAAATAAATATTAAATTTTGAACTTGCGACTCATTTTCTCAAATAGGAAAAATGATTGATTATTTTGTTGATAGGAGAAGATGGATGTACCAAAGAAAAGGACTGAGAGGCTCAATAAAAGAAGATTTTTATAATGGTATAAACGTATTTGTTGAATTCGCTTTAAGTAATAACGGAAATGATCCAGAAATTCATTGTCCGTGTAGTAGGTGTAGACATTTGAAGTATTTGTTACCGGATATTGTGAAAGTTCATTTGTGCCAAAACGGTTTCGTACCTGAGTATTATGTTTGGGATCGGCATGGAGAAGTTGTAGCAAATACTTCTGTAGAGTCTGAAAGTGTCGTTAACGAAGTAGTTACGACGACCCGTATAGAAAATATGGTCGAAGATGCAGCACGATTAATGTTTCATATGGTTGAAGTTGACGACGATGATGGAAATGTTGAAGAACCAAATATTGAAGAAATTTTTTTTATGACTTACTAGACGCTGCTAAGAAACCTATTTGGGATGGTTGTAAAAGCGGCACTCAGCTGTCAGTAATCGCAGAATACATTGCGATGAAGTCAAAATACAACATCACTGAAGTTGGGTTTACGGCTGTTGTACAAGCTGCAAAAAGACATATGCCGCTCGATAATCTAATGTGTGAAAATCACTATGAAGTTAAAAAACTTATGTCGGCTTTTGGTTTACCTTATCAGAAATTAGATACATGTTTAAAAGGCTGCATGTTGTTTTGGAAAGAAGATGCAAACCTTAGAAATTGTAAAATTTGTAATCAGGAGAGATACAAACCAAGAAAAAAGAAGGGGAAGGAAGTTCCGTACAAGCGTATGCATTACTTACCCATCACTCCAAGGCTTCAAAGATTATATGCATCTTCTGTAAATGCATCTAAAATGAGATGGCATAGTGTGAGAACGGAGGAAGAGGGTACGTACTAATATTTCATTATTTGTGAGAACTGCGTCTAACTGCATCTAATATTTCATTATCATGTTATTATTCTCTTTTGAAATGATGTGTATATATGTCACAGGTTTATCATCATGTCATCTAGAGGTAGGAGCTCTTCCCGATCTTCAGGAGGCGATGGCAGTGGTCCATCGCAAGCATCACAGCGTCCTGTAGTTTCTTTAGTACCTAGAGCAGAGGGGTAAGAATTAAATTTTATTCAGCATTTTTTTTATATACGTACGCACTTATCTGTATCATATTTAAAAATAGGGGGTTCGACCTACTTCCCTAGAAGGTTGTGTTGGATGTTTCTAGAGCTTCTTACCGGAGTAGGATGAGTGCGTGTTGGTCGAAGTGGGATAACATCCCTCCCCACATAGTAGAGTGTATTTGGAAGGATGTCCTAGTAAGTATATTTTTCTGTTTTCCATCTTTAATTCATTTTTGTCATTTTTTTACTATTTATCGTTTACAGTTTAATATTCTTTTTGCTTTTTATCGTGAAACACAGGCTGAGATAGACATTCAGATAGACGATATGCAGTCGGCACGAGAATATTGGATGAAGAAGATGCATAAAAACTATAGGGACTCGATATCCGAAATCAAGAAATCAGGTAAGAAACCACGTTGGATGAGGGAGAGCGTATGACAAGCATGGTTGGGATACTGGGAAACTGATGAGGCGAAGGCAAGTATACTAATTTTTTTAAATTATTTGACTGGTAGTAAATATCAAAAAATACATGATCGATAAATAATGTATCAAATTTTGAATGTACAGGCAGAGTCGGAAAGAAACTCTACAAACAGAAATAAAAATCCCGTCACTCATCGTGGAGGGTCGAAGTCATTTCAGCAGTATCGGCAGGAGTTGGTAAATTTACCGAATGCAAATTGTAAATAGTTTGTGCTATATAATTTTAAATGTAAAATAATTGTATGTAAAAATCAATTTCAGGAAGCTGAGGCGCATGGTCCCGTGGGCTATATGGACGTGTTTACTCGTACGCATGCTGTCGAGCATGTAAATCCGGACGGGACAGTTTCGTATACATTGCAGGACGATAAATCCAGCAAGAGCCATGTAAGCATATTTCATTTTATGCAGTATTAGTAATTGTTCTACTTGTTAAAATATAATGAAATAAGATATGATGATATTAATTTGTTAATGCAGGAAAAGTTTATGGAGCAGCGCCAGAAACTCCTTGCTGATACGGGTCAAGATCAGCTGACGACGGATGAGGAGGATGCTATTTTTGAGTCAGTTATGGATCCATCGGAGCATGGAAGACGATACGGATTTGGCAATCAAGTGGTAAGTAAATAATATATTGGGTATCATATAAGTTTTCAAATTAGTACATTGGTTTTGAGTCACTTCGTTATGAAAGAATTATGCATTACCAAAATATATTAATTCGTTAGTTGAATGTCATTTCAAAAAAATAACGAAAAAGACATGTTATTTAATTTAGTTTGCCTGATATATGCTGTACACATGCATAAATTTGTCAAATCAAATAACATTATCACACTGCTAATCATTCACATACTTGGACATACACTTACATAAACATGCATAAACTAAATTAAATAACATTATCACACTACTAATCATTCACATACCTGCACATACACCTACAGAGATCACACAGCAAAATTAAATATTTATTACAGGCCAGTAGTCAGAGACGGGGTAGGCAGACTAGAGCTCAGATCGATCTAGCAGAGATCGAAGATTTGTGGTCTAGAGTGGCGCAGCTGGAGGAGCAGAACCGTCGGCAGGCCATAGACACCACACAGTTGCTAGACCAGCATATCGCCGAGTACATGCAGCAGTATGGTGGTCGCTTCCCTTCCTCTGCTGGCTCTGGTTCCGGAGGAGATTGATTGATTGCTTTGGTCGGTATGTTTTTTTTCTTTCTATTTTGTATGATTAGGTAGATGGTGGAGGTAGTTGTTGATTTATGTACTATGTTATGATACACTTAGCTGTTTTGTTGTATAATTATGTGGATGTTGGGATGTTGGGTGATGATTATGTGTTTTGACTTAATTTTATGTATTTTTTTTGTTTGGTGAATTATGTATAGTTTGGTTTTGATATTTGGTTGGAATAATATATATTGGATTCTGCAGAATAGTGTTTGTATGGGAAATGTGGATGGAAGGCTATATTGCAGCAGAAATATAAAAAAAATTGCAGTAGAGTTCCGATGGCTTCCGACGGCTTCCGATGGTTTTCAGGTTATATTTTTCCAACGGCTTCCTACAAGCGTCGGAAGCCGTCGGAAGCCGTCGGAAATATGAACGACGAGATGTGTCGGAAGCCGTCGAAAACACTACACCCCGACGCCTGTTTTTCCTACGACATTTTCCGATGGCTTCCGACGGCCGCCGATAGTTTTCTACCGTCGAAAAATGCCTTTTTCCTTGTAGTGTGACCAATCATCAAAAGAAACATTATTTTTAGGTAAGAGTATATCTTTTGATGATCTCACTCTTTCAAAATGTTTGGTAGCTAAGGACGTGGAAGTAAATTTATGGCATAGACGATTAGGACATGCTAGCATGAATCTGTTAAACAAATTAAAAAGAAAAGATTTGGTAAGAGGTTTGCCATCACATGATTTCAAAACAGAAACTTTATGTAAAGCATGTATTATGGAAAAACTTAAAAAATCATCGTTCCATGCCACGAACAATGTAAGCACTTCTAGAGTCCTTGAACTAGTTCATATGGATTTGTTTGGACCTAACGATATTGCAAGTCTAGGTAGTAAGAAATATTGTTTCGTTTTGGTTGATGATTACTCTAGATACACATGGGTATACTTCTTAGCTAAAAAATCAGAAACTTTCTCTTACTTCACTAAATTCACAAAATTAGTTCAAAATGAAAAATAAGTTTCTATTATTTCACTAAGAAGTGATCATGGTGGAGAATTTTAAAATTATGAATTTGAAAATTATTGTGATGAAAATGGATTTAAACCCGAATTCTCTGCCCCCACGTACTCCGCAACAAAATGGAGTAGTCGAGAGAAAGAATCGAACCTTACAAGAGTTTGCTAGATCTATGATAAATGAGTATAAACTACCCTTCCTTTTGGGCAGAGGCAGTAAATACAGCTTGTTATGTAATGAATAGAGTCATGATTAGGACGATTCTTAAGAAAACACCATATGAACTATGGTTCAACAAAAAGCCAAACATTTCATATTTCAAGGTTTTTGGTTGTCCGTGTTTTATTCTTAATACAGATGATGAACTTGGAAATTTTGAGCCAAAAGCTGACGAAGGCATGTTCATGGGATACTCGTCCAGAAGCAAAGCTGATGCAGCGGATTAATCAAAAACAATGTAGATCGATGAAAGTAGCAATCGATGAGTTGATGAATACTGAAATGCCCAAATTCGTTGATCCGAAGATACCGAATTCTAGCTATCTCTGACACGTTGATCGCGCACGATACCGTGAGGAGAGATCTTCAATTCTTCGAGCGTTGATCAAGCGCACTTGATTCCACGAATCGGCTTCTACAATCGTTGAATCGAGCGCACTCGATTAACCGAAAGAGGAGATAGGAGATTACACTTAACTACCAATTTAGATTGAGAGCACAAAGCTAACAAAAGAGAATTTTATTCAAAAATCAACAACCAATTACAAATGGCACCACCGGCCTATTTATAGAAGTTACAACTCATGCAAAACAAAAATGTACAACACATGAGTCGTCGCCGACCTAACAACCACGACCTAAGAGTAGTCGACTTAAAACCCGGATGACTTACGACTTACTATAGGTCCTACACGACTTATCAGATTACAACACATAGCTTCACGACACACCACTCAGCGACACAACTTAGGTCGGTAGCGACTTAGTACAGCATACAACGACTTACAATTTATAAAAGATGCGACCTACGACTTAGTATAAGTCGGTGACGACTTAACACTTATGTACACGACTCACCCCTGGCGACTTATCAATAGCAGCGACTTAATACTTCAACGGTTCAGATTAATGCGGCATAAGGATCCTCGGTTCTAGGCTTCAGCGACATAAGATGGTACGACTTAACAAAGTCGAAACTCGGTGCCGACTTATTTTCCTTAAGTCGTATCCGACTTATCCTTTGTGCATTCTCAACTGCTCCTCCCATATCATTCTTGTTAAATCGCACGAGCGCCTTTCCCTGTAGCTGGTTAACTCGCGTCTCTCCATTAGGTCGGTCACGACTTATGGCATCTTTAGGTCGGTCACGACTTAGTCCCTTTAGCTTGTTAACTCGCCGCTCTCTACTAGGTCGGTCATGACTTATGGTTGCCTTAAGTCGGTCACGATTTAGGACTTCCTTGCGAACTTCCTTGTTAGCTTCCTCGGTGATAGGTCGTAAACGACCTATCGTTTCCAAACGACTTAAGCTTTTACTAGGTCGGTCACGACCTAGTACTTGTCCTGCATCATCCTCCCTGGTTTAGAGAAATTCGTCCTCGAATTTGCATCATCCTCCTCTGCAACACACTCATCCCCATGATACGGTACGAGATGCTTAACATTGAATACGTCTGACGTGTACACACCCTCCGGCAGCTTCAATTTATAAGCATTTTCATTAATCCGTTTGACGATTTCTACAGGACCAATTTTCCTGGCTTTCAATTTGTTATAAGCGCCCACTGGAAAACGATCCTTTGTTAACACAGCATATACCATATCTCCTTCATTAAATTCAACATTCCTTCGCTTCAGATCTGCAGAACGTTTATACTTCTCATTTGCTTTCTCCAATCGTTCCTGAACGATTTTATGACATTCCGTCAACCCCTCAACAAAATCAGCAGCTTTCTTAATTGTCCCCTTTGAGTGTGGTATTACCGTTAAATCCAACGGCCCTTTTGGCATACTAGAATATACAATCTGGAATGGACTGAACCCAGTACTTCGATTTACAGCATGATTATGGGCAAACTCGGCCTGGCATAACTTCACATCCCAACTCTTCAGATTGTCTTGCACAAGACACCTCAACAAATTTCCCAACGATCTGTTCACGACCTCGGTCTGTTCATCCGTTTGCGGATGATAAGCGCTGCTAAAATTCAACTTTGTTCCCACCATCTTCCACAAACTTAGCCAAAAATGACTCAGAAAACGAGTATCCCTATCCGACACAATAGATTCTGGTAATCCATGAAGTCGATATATCTCTTTGAAAAACAACTGAGCAACATGAACAGCATCCGCTGTCTTTTTACAAGCAATAAAATGTGCCATTTTCGAAAATCGGTCCACCACCACATAAATGGAATCATTACCACGCTGCATTCTCGGTAACCCCAACACAAAGTCCATACTCACATCAACCCATGGTTTAGTTGGTATAGGTAACGGCATATATAAACCAGCATTAGTCGCAGTTCCTTTTGAAACCTGACAGATATGACATCGTTCCACAAACCTCTCCACTTCTTTCCTCATCGATGGCCAAAAGTACGATTGTGAAATCAACTGTAATGTACGGTCTCTCCCAACATGTCCTTCTTCATGTAGCTCTTTTACAATCTTCATTCTCAAACTACAATCAGGTATGCACAATCGATTTCCTTTGAACAGAAAACCATCTACTATCACGAACTCATCCGTCACTCCTTCCTTGACTTTATCAACAAACTTTGCAAAGTAAGGATCATCGACAAATAATTCTGGTAACACATCGAACCCCGTCACTTCAACCTTCAGTGTAGTCAACAAATGACTCCTCCTACTCAAAGCATCAGCCACTCGATTCATCACCCCTGACTTGTGTTTAACAACAAAAGTAAACTGTTGCAGATATGCAATCCACGATGCATGTCTCGCTGAAATCTTGTCTTGCCCTTGTAAATGCTTTAACGCCTCATGATCAGTGTAAAGAACAAACTCCTTCTGAAATAGATAGTGTCTCCAGTGTTTAATAGATTGCACGACAGCATAAAATTCTACATCATATGTACTATATCTCATTTTTGCTCCTGATAACTTCTCGCTAAAGTATGCAATCGGACGTCCCCTCTGACTCAATACTCCTCCAATCCCAACCTTGGATGCATCAGTATGTAGTTCAAACACTAGCTGAAAATCTGGTAATATTAGAATTGGTGCAGACGTCAAAAGTTCTTTGATTCGATCAAAAGCAACCCCGGCTTCCTCCGTCCATGCAAACTGTTTACCCTTCATACAATCCCTAACAGGTGCCATCACACTACTAATGTGTGGAATAAACCTTCGATAAAATGAAGCCAACCCATGAAAACTACGAACTTCCGTTATCGTCTTGGGTTGCGGCCAATCTCTGATAGCTTCAACTTTACTTTGGTCAACCTGTATTCCTTCTTCCGACACAACATATCCCAGAAATAAAACACTCCTCGCCATGAAAACACATTTCTTTGTAGCAACATAGAATTGTTCTTCACGACAAATAATTAACACTTTCTTCAAATGGTGAACATGCTCTTCTTTACTAGCACTGTAGATCAGAATATCATCAAAGTAAACCACCACAAATTTCCCAATGTACGGTCTGAAAATTTGGTTCATCACCCTCATGAATGTACTCGGTGCATTCGATAGACCAAACGGCATTACCAGCCATTCATACAATCCTTCCCTTGTCTTGAATGCCGTCTTCCATTCATCCCCCGGTCTAATGCGAATCTGATGATAACCGCTCTTCAAGTCAATCTTAGAAAAGATTACGGACCCACTGATTTGATCCAATAGATCATCAAGCCTCGGCATCGGAAATCTGTATCGGACTGTGATCTTATTCAATGCTCTACTATCTGTGCACATCCTCCACGTTCCATCCTTTTTGGGTACCAATAAAGCTGGTACAGCACAAGGACTTAAACTCTCCTGCACACGCCCCTGTTCAAGCAATTCTTCCACTTGCCTTCGCAACTCTTCATGTTCCTTCGGACTCATTCGATAATGTGGTCTATGTGGCAACACAGTTCCTGGAACAAGATCTATCTGATGTTGTATATCCCTCAACGGTGGCAACTCCGTTGGTAACTCCTTTGGAAATACATCGTCAAACTCTTTCAATACCGGTTTTACTTCTTCTGGGATTTCAACCTCTTCACTACTCTCTCGCCCAATCAACAAAAACACTTCAGGCTCCTCCTCTACTTCCTTCACAAACTCTTTCAAAGATAACAAAGTTTTAAGCTCTTCAATCTCCTCCAACTTGTTCTCCTCCTGTTGTCGCTTCTTTGGAACTAGAGTAATCTTTGTACCTTCAAACATGAAACTGTAACTGTTGGTACGCCCATCATGTTGCACCGCCCTATCATACTGCCACGGTCTTCCCAGCAACAAATGATAAACGTCCATATCTACCACATCGCACCAGATTTCATCTTTATATTTCTTCCCAATTGAAAACTTCACACAAGCCCTTCGTCCAACTTTCACCTCCCCGCCTTTCCTCAACCAAGCTAGCTTGTACGGTTTCGGATGTTTCTCAGTCTTCAATGCCAACTTCCTCACAGCTTCTGAAGAAATTATATTATCATAGCTTCCAACATCAATAACAAATTTGCAAACCTTCCCCAGAATGGTACATGTTGACTGAAAATTTTTGCTCCTTAACCAACTACAATCCTCCTCTTACTTTGGTGTTAAACAGGACCTCTTCATCATTAGATTGTAACCTTCGTCTCCCGACACTTCTTCTTCCTCCTCATCAGGTGGTGAATTGGAACATTCAGCTTCTTCATCCTCATCCTCAACCTCCGCTATCATAGCTCTCTTCTTCGGCTTTGGACATTCGCTACTTTTGTGACCCAATTCCTGACAATTGTAACATTTGAAACTGTTGTTAACCTTTGTCTTCTCAGCCTCCTTCACTACTGGTCTATTGATAGGTTTAGAAACATTAGAACTCCCACCAACACCCTTCACTTGATTGTTAGAATTAGTAAACACACCACTTCCTCGTCTACCCTGTTTTTCCCAAGCCAACGTCTTCTGATGTGCTTCTGCCACAGCTCTTGGATCGAACATATTAACCATATACTGAATCTGCATTCTTAATCCCCCAATGAATCTAGATGTCAGCTGCTCTTCTGTTTCCATAATATCATTCCTTGCAATAAGCTGATAAAACTCATCCGCATAATCATTAACAGTTTTTGTGCCCTGCCTCAAATTCTGCAAACGTTGATACATCAAAGATTGATAATTGTAAGGTAAGAACGTTGCTTTCATCAATTTCTTCATCTTCTCCCAAGATTCAACTTTTGACTTTTCCATCCGTTCACGTGTAAGTTTGGTTTGCTGCCACCATGCCAAAGCTCTACCCCTCAACCTTGTAGCAACCAACTTCACTCTACGATGTTCTGGAACTTCTTTGAAGTCAAAAATCTCTTCAAAATTAGCCACCCAATCTAGAAACTGCTCCGCTTGCATACCACCTTTGAATTCAGGAATTTCAGTCTTCATTCCCGACTCCCACTTGTGATCATACTCAGAGTGATTTCTTCCTTGTCCTCGTCCTTGTCCTCGAACACTACCACCATCATACTCCTCTTCAAAATCAGATGTATATCGTTGTCTATCTCGTCCAGCCACATCTCTACTACCATCACGTCTACCACCATCATCCCTTCTATCTACATTCCTCCGTTCACGATCATCCATGTTCCTCCCACGCCTTTGATCATTGTCAACACTTTTTTCTCGATTGGATTGTGGTGAGACTCTACTTCCCCCATGGTTAGATTCAGGTGAAACCCTTCTCCGATTTTGATTCATCTCTAACATCATCTTCTCTAATCATCCAATTCCTTCGTTAAGCTTTTCACTAAAGTTTTCATTGATTCTTTGCTCCATCTCATCAGCTTCTTCTCTTCGATACAAAGCTTCAACGTTTTGATGTCGATTAGCTCTCCTTGGTGGCATACTTGAAAAATTCACAAAACTCTTCAACACTTCAAAATTCAAACACAATTCGAACTTTGATCCAAAATGAAATGGATCGAAACTTCCACTTTTGTTGCAAATCGCGATGAACACGATGAACAAAATTCTTGGCCTCCAACACAAATTCGATCGAAACAACTTCGAACAAGCTCTACTAACTCGGCCGACTTGATTGGAGATGCTCGGCTCAACTTGATTTCTTCAAAACTCCAAAATGATTAGGCTCCAAGTCTCGATCTAGCTATGATTGGCGAGAACAAGCTCTGATACCAAAATTGACGCAGCGGATTAATCAAAAACAATGTAGATCGATGAAAGTAGCAATCGATGAGTTGATGAATACTGAAATGCCCAAATTCGTTGATCCGAAGATACCGAATTCTAGCTATCTCTGACACGTTGATCGCGCACGATACAGTGAGGAGAGATCTTCAATTCTTCGAGCGTTGATCAAGCGCACTTGATTCCACGAATCGGCTTCTGCAATCATTGAATCGAGCGCACTCGATTAATCGAAAGAGGAGATAGGAGATTACACTCAACTACCAATTTAGATTGAGAGCACAAAGCTAACAAAAGAGAATTTTATTCAAAAATCAACAACCAATTACAAATGGCACCACCGGCCTATTTATAGAAGTTACAACTCATGCAAAACAAAAATGTACAACACATGAGTCGTCGCCGACCTAACAACCACGACCTAAGAGTAGTCGACTTAAAACCCGGACGACTTACGACTTACTATAGGTCGTACATGACTTATCAGATTACAACACATAGCTTCACGACACACCATCTCAGCGACACAACTTAGGTCGGTAGCGACTTAGTACAGCATACAACGACTTACAATTTATAAAAGATGCGACCTACGACTTAGTATAAGTCGGTGACGACTTAACACTTATGTACACGACTCACCCTTGGCGACTTATCAATAGCAGCGACTTAATACTTCAACGGTTTAGATTAATGCGGCATAAGGATCCTCGGTTCTAGGCTTCAGCGACATAAGATGGTACGACTTAACAAAGTCGAAACTCGGTGCCGACTTATTTTCCTTAAGTCGTATCCGACTTATCCTTTGTGCATTCTCAACTGCTCCTCCCATATCATTCTTGTTAAATCGCGCGAGCGCCTTTCCCTGTAGCTGGTTAACTCGCGTCTCTCCATTAGGTCGGTCACGACTTATGGCATCTTTAGGTCGGTCACGACTTAGTCCCTTTAGCTTGTTAACTCGCCGCTCTCTACTAGGTCGGTCACGACTTATGGTTGCCTTAAGTCGGTCACGATTTAGGACTTCCTTGCGAACTTCCTGGTTAGCTTCCTCGGTGATAGGTCGTAAACGACCTATCATTTCCAAACGACTTAAGCTTTTACTAGGTCGGTCACGATCTAGTACTTGTCCTGCATCAAAAGCCTATAGAGTATACAACAAAAGGACGAGAACAATCATGGAGTCAATGAATGTGAAATTTGATGAAGGTATTGGTGATAAAAACAAGGAAACAATCAAAACCAACGTTGAAGAGGAGAACGAAAAAGATGAAAATGAAAAACCAAAAGAAACTACAAACACGAAAGAAGTCCAAAGAAATCTGGATCCAGAGAGATTGAAATTCAAAGCAGATCGTCCTCCAGAATTGGTAATTGGAAATCCTATCGCAGGTGTTCAAACTCGTTCTTCATTTAGAAATTTGTGTGATTTGGGTCTATATAGTGGATTTATTTCACAAATTGAACCCAAAGACATAGATAACGCTCTTAATGATGAAAATTGGTTTATGGTTATGCAAGAAGAGCTAAATCAATTTGAGCGAAATGATGTTTGGACTCTAGCACCTAGACCTAATGATTATCCAGTCGTAGGAACAAAATGGATTTTTAAAAATAAATTTGATGAATCTGGAAATGTGATTAGGAATAAAGCTAGGTTAGTTGCTAAAGGTTATAATCAAATTGAAGGAATTGATTTTGATGAAACTTTTGCACTAATAGCAAGACTAGAATCCATTAGGATATTGTTAGTTTTTGCTTGCTATAAAGGATTTAAACTAAGACAAATGAATATTAAAAGTGCTTTTCTTAACGGAATTTTGAAAGAAGATGTATTTATTGAACAACCATAAGGTTTTGAAAATCACGAATACCCTAACCAGGTATATAAACTTAAGAAAGCACTATATGGATTAAAACAAGTCCCTAGAGCTTGGTATGAATATCTTAGCACTTACCTCCTTGAAAATGGGTTCAAAAAGGGCTATGTAGACACCACATTATTTCTATTGCATGAAAATGATGATCTTTTGATTGTTCAAATATATGTTGATGACATTATTTATGGTGCCACTAACAATTTGTTGTATGAGAAATTTGAAAAAGTCATGCAGGAGAAGTTTGAAATGAGCTTGGTTGGAGAGTTAAAATTCTTTTTAGGATTTCAAGTCAAACAAAGTGATAAAGGTACATTCATCTCTCAAACAAAATATATTAGAGAACTTGTCAACAAATTTGGATTGAAAGATGCTAAACCTACAAAAAAACCCCATGAGCACAACTATTAAACTTGACAAGGATGAAAAAGGTAAGGCAGTTGATCAAAAGAAATATCGATGTATGATTAGATCACTTCTTCATCTTATTGCTTCTAGACCGGACATTATGTTTGCTGTTTGTTTATGTGCACGGTTTCAATCAAATCCAAAAGAATCTCATTTAAAAGCTGTAAAAAGGATTTTTAGATATTTGTTGCACACCCCATGGTTTGGTCTATGGTATCCAACTAATGACAACTTTGAGTTAAAAGATATTCGGATGCGGATTATGCTGATAGTCTAGTTGATAGAAAAAGTACTAGTGGAACGTGTTTTATGTTGGGACATTCATTAGTTGCATGGGCAAATCGAAAACAAAATTGTATTGCATTATCTACCACTAAGGCAGAGTATATTGCTCTAAGTGGTTGCTCTGCTCAAATTTTATGGATGATACAAACTTTGCAAGACTATGGTCTAAATTTTAAACGAGTCCCACTAATGTATGATAGCAAAAGTGCAATCGATCTCACAAATAATCCTGTACATCACTCACGGACAAAACATATAGATGTTAGACATCATTTCATTAGAGATCATATTTCCAAAGAAAATATCTACATAAATTTCATTTCAACTAATTCTCAATTGGCAGACATTTTTACAAAACCCCTTCCAGAAAATAGTTTTTGTCGACTTCGTCTCAGTTTAGGCATTTTATAAATTTGATTCTATATTTTTTATTTTGATCTTAAATGCCTATGTTAACTAATCTGACTACCTAGTGATTATCAAAAGATAAAAAGTGATTGAAAAAGAAGGTTATGAGTTTTGATATTAATCATACATTATAACTTGAGACGATATATATAGAAAATTTCTTTAAAAATTTAAACAAAAATTTGTAATAACTTTGATTGGTAAAAATTCCATGACCATCTCTATTTCTACCATATTTCTAATGACCGTCATTCATCAAAATCCAATATAGTATGTTAAAATGTGGTATTTTAAACGGGAAATTATTCGTTTTTTTATTTAGTTTTTAGCAATAAAAACATCTAAAGTATTCACTCTCATTTAAAAGTCCTCATGGTTATGCATGGGTGAATTACTTGGAATATTTGATTATGTGCTTTAATGCTCATTTAAAAGTCCTCACGGTTATGCATGTATGGAACACATATCAAAATTGGTTATTAAATAGACGAGTTGATTCTAATCTTATTTAAAAGTCCTCACGGTTATGTGTGGTTAGAAGATGCTTGAAATTCATTTTTTTTATAAAATTTAAAGAATACTACTAATCTCATTTAAAAGTCCTAACGGTTATGCATGGATAGTAAGTATTCAAATTCCTGTTATAAATATACCACAAATAAACACAACTATATGGTTTTATATGCCGACATCACCCTTATCACTCTAAAGTGGAATATGCACCTAACAGAGTATTTATGATTTTTCTTTGATTTTTTATTAAAATTTAATATTTATACTCAATTGAGTATTAATGTCTATCACTTTATCTTTATTTTTCTAACACTATTACTCTTTTGCTGATAACAAAAGGGGGAGAGAGAAGTAAAGATTTTGGCAAATACGTCAAGTTATATTTTTTAATTTGCATATTCTCATCTAGGTTCATTTGCATATTTTTTATTTATTTTCATGCATATATGAAAGGGGAGCTTTGATGTAGGGGAGGCATTCAAATAGGGCAAGCAAATGGAATTCATCAAGACCAAATACATTTAATAAATTCAAAATCTTAATATATGTTTGTTATCATCAAAAAGGGGAGATTGTTGAATATGCTAGTATATAATTTTTGTTTGATGATAATAAACATATATATCCATTTAAATGTATTTGTTATTGTACCATTTTATTTTTCACATAATTAAATAAATAGTTGTTGAATAAAATAAATAACACAGAACTTAAATTCAAACAAATATTTTATTCAAACAAATATTTTATTACAATTTTGAATAGTACAAATTTGAGCTCTCACTATATATATACACACAATCTTAGTTACATTACAATTCTGATTACATCACGAATTTCAATTTACAATGTTCACCTCACTACATATCACTCATTCACTCGTATTTATCTTCAACTCTATTTCAGATTGAATCCAGTATCTAAATTATCTACAAAATAAACACCGACGCAGTAAAATTGAAAAAGAAGTATTTTTGCATTGTAAAATAAAATGTGTGTTTTTGAAAATGTTATTTGCCTTAGTTATTTGGGTTGTTCGTCGTCATTTCTTTTTAATTCATCATACATGAACAACTTGTGACATGCACAGTGTATCACTGTACATGCCACAAGGCCATGCACACCGATATACACTTGATAAAATTGCAGGGACAGGTGAGCACAAGGTCAAACCCGAGCCGAAGCTGGATTCAACTCAGGTGCACGCAATACATCATACAACACCTCAAATATACACATGAGAGCAAACAAGTTTGGCTCGAACAATACAAAACTGAGGTGAACACAGACCAAACTGCAGCAACACATGGACCAATCAGACCAGAGGCTCCAAGTTCAATGAAATGGTCCATACACATAAAGACTCAAATGCAATAACCAAATATACACATGTACAAATCGAATTGAACACAACAGTTCAGAGGCATATATATGACTCGGTACAATACAACATGCCATTATACATGATATACATGTGAAGCAACTCAACATGACAAAGTGAATACAAAGGTCTCGACAAACCAGCCTTACAACATTCAACATGACAAAGTGGTAAATCAACATGTTAAACCGAAATTAGGGCCAACCAACACAAACCAGACCATGCTAACAAGTGCACAAGTGTGTCAACACATCTAGACCAACAGACCATCACTACCAGAGGCACAATGATATGCAATCCAGATCAGTGAACTAGTGAATGGACTCCAAGAACAGAGAAATGGACACAAAGTGAAAAAGGCCACAAAAGTTCAGGTTGAAGGCAAAACATGAACCAGAGTTCACATACACAAGCTTTAGGCACTACAACAAAATTAATTTGTAATTGCAAGTGGGGACAACGTTGTAACTCATGTTGCTATATTTAATGATTAGGGTGCTAAATAAACAACGTGCTTACGTTGTCACATTGAATCCTCAATCCCGCTAATTAAAAACTTAAGCGGCAAAACATTTTATTTCCCTCTCATTTATTTGTTCCACCGCTCTACACAAAATCTCCAATGTCTTCTTCTTCACAAAAACCACACTTTTGCTCCTCCCTTCACTGGTCTAACTTCTGAATCATCGGTACTTCACTATCCTCGGCCCATGGTACCTTATTGCGGCCTCTTTTCTTCGTCGATTTAACATCCAGATCCGACGATGTCTTGTTGCAGGTAACTATAGATGCATTATTTAGTCAATACCTCATATCTATTATTCAAGATTTTCAGGTCATTTTTTTATTTGAATTATTTTGCACAATTTAATCAGATTTTGGGATCTAAAGTTTTAATTTATTAATTTAGGTTTGTTTGTAATAAGTAAGCGCATAACGATCGTTTAGAAAACCGCTAATTTAATTATTGTTATTACTTGTTATTCCATCAGCTCATCTTGCCTATGTTCCTTGCAATTAACTTTTGAACTATTTGTTAAAACTGTTATTTGTTGCATCATGTGCAATTGGTTTTTAATGTAGAGGATTTGGTTTTAGAAGATTTGGGAGCTTGATTCCGTTTTCATTTTTATGAAAAGGAATTATTAATTAGTTCAGTAAAGCTAGACTAAACAATTGTTGCCCTTGATGTAAATATACATGTGTCGTACTATTTTTATTATTAATTTAAACTTACATACCACTTTATAGTATATTACACACTTTTTAAATTTTAAGTTTGTTAATGTTAAGTTGAACTCTTTCATCACTAAAAAGCAAATTCAATAATTTTTTTAAATTTAGAACAAAATATAAGTTTTGTTAATTGTCTAGTAGTGTTTCAAATGAAAGTTTTGTTAATTTTAAATTATTGGTTGATATTTTTTAGTTGCAAGTGAATGGAAATATAATTATATCGTTTATCACATCGTTTGTTTCCTTTTGCAAGTGAATGAAAGTTGGTTAGTTTGAAATTGTTTTGGTGACTGTGGACTAGTTTTGGTTTGGTGGTTTGAAGTGAAGTATTTGCAAGTTTGTTTAGATACTATTGCTTTATTTATGATATTGTTACTCATAATCAGGTATTATATACTATAACCTAATATTGAGTTTAGGCCAAGATGATTTGGAACACCTTAGTTATGTCAAGTAATTGTGCTCCCTATAGGTGAGCCTTTTTTCCTGTATTGTGTGTTTCTATAACATTTACATTAGATTTCATAGGTTTTAGTTTCTCATTCAGTGATATTTCAATATGGCTTCAATTCATCGGTGAATATGAAAATAAAGTTATGTATATGCAACTTGTTCTCACAAGATAATCATACTTCATGGACTTTTGTTACTTTTTTTTAATTATAATGGTAGTTATTCAATTTTTTATAGATGATTATTGACTTTTTGTTTTTGCAACGATTTTTTTTGTATTTTAAATTATGACACTTTGGTATTTTTTAATTGCTACCATCTTTAAAGTTTTCTAATTTGTTAGACTTTTATGTGAAAATATAAGTGATAAATTATGATTTCATGATTGAAGTCATGGTGATAAAAGTTTCTTACTATGAAGCACAGTTGAGCAAATTATTTATGCAAATTAGTGGGTGATGCTTGCATGTTTAAAGCAATGGTGTTATAATAAACAATTCCAAGTATATACTATGGCACAAGAAGTTTATTCGATTAATCTTTATGAAATAATGCATTGCTTAGGGGAAAAAAATCTTTTTCTATCATGCTCATTTAAACAACATTCTTCTTAGTTAGTAATATCAAGCTCATTTGATTCTTTTAACTCACTTTTATGATTTGTACTCTACTTTCTTCTTAATTAGCATATGTCCTAGTTTTCATGTCAATTATGAAGAAACAAATATTTTAAAACAAGGTCTGTCTCCGAAAAGATTTTTTTTATATTTAAAAAGTGCTAGCTGAAACTCCTCTTGTGTACAAAAGGGAAAAAACTTTAGTAGAAGTATCTACTTCTAATCAAGAATTTTGTAACTCCAGATAGATGTATTACCTTATGGATAAGTCTGCATGTTATTATTAAGTGGTTGATTTTTTCTAAACAGTTGATACAAAGTTGCTACTTCACTTATAGCAACTGCACTTAGATGTATATAATGTGCAAAAAGCAAACCAAATAAGAAATACTTCATGAGTTTCAAATTTTAGCATGGCGTTAAGTAAATTTAAGTTAATAGAGACATAAATGATGTCTTAGAAGCAAGAATATCACGATCTTTGTATCCCGATGTGTGCTTTGTAGGTTTAGAGTGCATTATCTATACTATATTATTATTAGTGAGTTAAATTTCAAGCTCACATAGGCCCCCTTGAAATTTGGAAACTGAACAGTCTCCAAGTTAACCCTAAATCATTCTCTCTTTCTCAACTCAACTGTCACAGCTCCTCTTTCTCTTTCGTCCCTTCCATATTTTCTACCCTTCTTACGAAAGACCATCATTTAATCCTTCTCCCATTCCTCTTTTCTCCTGCTAACCCTAAATCTTCATTTCCCAATATATACTCGGTGAATCATGTCGGCTTAGATTTACGTCCTTTCTTTCCCTTCGTCTCAGATCGCTAAACCCTAACCCTAAAAGCGTCGCTGCTCCACTAAGTTTTTGTACTATCGAACAAAGAATCAGAATATTATGAGGTATTATGATATTAAGCTTTCGATATTTCATGCTTATTTTGATTTTATGAATATTATTTTGATTTTTTCTTCTATTTTCTTTTCCGATGCAAAAAATAAAGTTTTTGTGCATTTTGGCTGATTTCGAGATAATACCTACAGGTTCTTCTCAAACGGTAATTACAACGTACTGATTATCAATGTACAGACGGGTTGGTCGCTTTGAAGCTGTGACATCGACAGAAAAATTAATTCCATCATGCAAGTATTTTAATAGGTTCTTCATTTATTAGGTTTTGATTCATGGTTTAAATTTAGAATATGAATTTTATAAGCTGCAAATATTTAATCTTATGAACCGTACTTTGGATAATGAATTTTTACTCTAATTTATTTGTATGTATTGTTTAGGTAGCAAACCTTTTTTCTTTTAGTTTTTACTGAAGACTTTGGATTTGAAATTGTTTCATACCCCCTTTTATATCATGGATTTTTGGAGGATGAAGAACAATGGATATTGCTTCTTTTTTCATATATAAGCGTTCAGTTCTCTATTGTGATATTAATTCAACACACTTATCATATCCATAGTTTAAATTATTTTCTATCAAATACCTATGTTGTACGGATATAAAATTTTCCATATTGTATAAAATTTCGACATAATAGCTAACTTTACATCAACAGAGTGGTGTGGTTTTGACATTTTAAATATTTTACATGTTATATCCTACATGTATAAAGCAAGAACCGTTGCTCAGAGTTAGTTTTTTGTTTTTATATTATCATTCCAATCCTTCCACCCAAGAATTACCAGAAAAAATGTTGGAAAATAATATTGCTATATATGCAAAAGTTTAGAAGTTGGCAAGAATGCAAACTTACCCTAACTCAAATAGCCTTAGCATGGAGCTTTTCTACAAAAGGACTACTTGGTTCTGAGTGTAGGTGTACATTCCTTTTTTATATTCTTATTTTTGTAGTAATTTTACGAAATTCATAGTTTCAAAACCTTTAACAATATCTCTTTAAATAATAGTTTATGTGAAGTACGCAGTGCATAGCTTGCATTTTGAACTAATCACATAACTAGGTATTACGTTTAAGGAGCATTATATCTTAGTGGTTATGTTGTAATTCAATCTGGACAATCAGTAGCTAGAGAATAGTGGTTGTGGATTATAAATTTTGATAGGGTATACACTTATTAAAAAATACAAATAATTTAGTATGGTAACCCTCTACAATTCATGGTTTATGTTCAATGGCTTGGAAATATGAAATCTACTTTGGATGTTGAATTACCTTATTTTAAGTTATGTTTGTTTCTAGAAAAAAAATTAATTTGTACAATTATCACAACTAAATCACTGTTTCCAAACTGTATTGCTTGAGTGGAACTATTTTAAGTGAGAAGATTAGTAACTATGAATGCTTACAATAGTATTTTGTAGATTAATGCACTAAGAGGAATATGTTAATGTTTTTTCAAACTATTTAGATATTGAATTATAGCCGTAAAGTATTTGCCTTAAAGTATAATTACTATAAGCTAAAAAGTTAGCATTATTCATTAGAAAAGGAATTATCATATTGTGAGATCGGTATTGTTGTTATTCAATTAAGGTTTGTTCATAATCTCATATGTATGAGTTATTTAAACTATGTACACCACCATGTCTGTGTTACATATTATGCCTCAAAGGTGAACAACTCCTGCTATTTTATAATGGATTTTGAGTTCAGATTAATGTTATATTACCCATTAAAAAAATATCCTTTAATTTATCATTTTCAATTTAGAGATTAATTTTCATAATCCTTTAATTTAGAGATCAATGTTATATTACCCATTAAAAAAGGTGAATGACAGATTAAGTTATCATTTTCAATTTAGAGATGGGCCCCATATACTCTGTCTTTTGCAAAAGAGGGTTTAGCTTTCGGGTTGGGGTCATGTCTGCATTTGGGGTGATGCTACACAGACGTTCTACTGGAAAACCTCAGGGGCCATGTTGATTGTTACAAAAGCAATTTGTTACATTGCGTTCAGATTTAGGACAAGGCTTCTGCTCTAGTTTCATCTTAATCGCAGATACTGGTGGTACAAATGATCAACATATAAAAAGGAGGTAGCGTTGATCTAAATTTATTTTTATTTTTTTGCTCTTTTCCCTTTGCAAACGAAATGCACCAAAGGAGCTGAAAACTAAACCAAATTCTAAACTGTGAAAACATTTATGCTATCCATAGTGAAATGATAAACATATAGGTTAATTGAATGCATCTGGATATATAATGAACTTCTAGAGTAGAATTTAAGATGTCCTGAAGGCTTCCAAAAAACAGCACCAATTATTTTCGGGTTGATTCAAAAACTTAATCCAGGTACTTACAGTACACATTTTTTATCTACACTAATGAAGTTTTAAATACTATTGTATGCATGATTCTGTATTGACTATTGTGTAGCTTACATCATTTAAGAATACAAAAGCATTAGTATATAGGATCTGCACATATAGGTATGAGAGCGATGTGCATAAATGGGAAAAAGCTTTAGGAAATATGATGAATTCATGTATACAAAAACTTTATGTTAACCATATTTGATGTTCACACACAGACATATATAAATATCTGTCCTTGATTGAATTTCTGATATAACAGGAAAGTGAATACATGGCTGCCTTCATTTTAATATGTTGTTGGATTTGTCTGCGTATACCTATTTATTGAATACTGTGCATACTACCAGTTAATTTTTAAGCTACACCTGATACTTCACATTTATGATATTGTCAATTATCTGCAATTTTGTTCGTGCCTGATGCAATCTAATCACTTCAGTTGGCCAAGTAAGGAATAAATGAGTAACCATGTTTTCTTAAACCAAATGTTTACTGCATTTTTCCACAAAGATACACTATGTTGTGTGTCTTTCATGAGTTTATGGCGATAAAGTTTTGTGAGGTATAATTTAAAAATGTGGGTCTTCTCTTTGATGTTGTTGTGCTCTTACTGTCAGACTGTGTAGGGATGGTCAACTTACTAGAAATTAACCAGTATCATACCAGTTTAGTCAGTTTTATTTTAACAATTTACAACAAAACTCTTGAGAAAATATGAATGTGGCTTTTTTAACCAAAATATTACATTGGAAAGGTGTTCTATTTAATGGTATTTTAAGTTATTTAAATGTTATAAATAATGTTTTCCATGATAACTACAATGCTAGCAAGCTCTTATTTGTTTACCTCTCATGCAGGAACTTTGGGCTCGGTTGCAGGAACTGGTTCTAAAAAAGTAAGTTATTATTTTCTCACGTTTTTATGTTTTCTGCTAAAGTATTATGCGCCTTTAGTGACATAATTTATAACATAATAATTAAGATCGGGTTAATATTACAGCTAGGTTTCTCTCTGATTTGGTCAAGTACATGCCCATTATTTGATCTTTAGCTATGCATCATTTTTCAACTAGAAAATGCATGGTTTCATCACTATCAAAACTTCAAATATTGGTTTAACCATTAATATTTGAAATTGTTATGTCATATGTTGTCAATAATTCCTTAGATTTTCCTAATATATGGTCATAAATTATGAAATTGTTCTCTTTTTAAGACATTTGTATTAAACATCCCTAAATGCCTATATAAAAAAACTTATACACCAATACTTGCATGTATTTTATATTAAGCTTTCCTTATTATTATTATTAGCAAAAGTAAATTCTTCACCATCATCAAAAGTCACTTCTAATAGTTGCAAAGTACTCTAATTACCAATGTGTGTGTTCGTAGTAGCTAGGTGAGCTTAATTTTATATATGGTTGAATGTTGTTAATCGTTTCATATAAGCGTTTAATTTTCAAAACATGCAATTACATTTATCATAAATATTGCGAAGCTTCTATGCTCTTTAATTCACCTTCATATATTACTGTGCAACATATTCTCATTAGTTAGCCTTTTATAGTCAGTGCAGCTAAATATTTAATTATGTATATCAATATAGTTGCTAAGTGAGCATACTATGTATGTTAACACTCATATACTGCATGACAATCAACATATGTAAAACCTATTTGATTTAATCATAACATATTTTAATCTGATTATTTATAATATTATTGTTTGGTACTTAATATGCTAAATATCTACATTATATTTAGCTTAGGTAGAAGTTCTTATTTCCTAATTGATTCTCCCACTTCAGAATTAGCCTTACTCTGAGTAAAATAGTACCAGAAAGTTAAAACTAACTATAATTAAAGACAGCAAGCATTTGAAAGCTACAACAATGCAACAATGGGTGGTATCCATTCTTAATATATTTACTTAATTTTTAGGTTAACCTTTAAGAGCTTCATTGGATAAATCTGCACAAATTAAGTTTCCTTTTATATTTTTCAAACTATTGTTTTATCTCAAGATAAAAGTATGGATATGGAAGTTTGATATTTGTGCTTACTATTACTTTTTTAATAATGTGTCTCACACAAAGAACGTTTTGTAAAATATTTTATCCATAGTTAGATCAAAAATGTATACAAACATATTTAAAGCTTACCATAATAAAACAACTGTGTCGAAGAGTTTTACATTTTAAATCTGCTATTTTAAATAGAATATAAACTTGAGAAAAAAACCAGCAATGAACATTTTCCCCATGTTTTTTTACTTTTGATATGCAAATTGTTTGCCTCCCATTTAACATAAGTTGATTGATCTTCAAAATTTTGTAGTTTACTAGCTATGAATTGAAGTTTACAACAAAAAATATAGGTCAGAAATGATTGACAGGTGGTGCTTAATTATATTTCACTGGTTTTACTTATATTAATGATGCTTATTTTCTCTGCTTGGCTAATGCAAGGTTGTTACCTAAAATACCTTTTAACTTGGTAAATTAACGAGATTCACCTGTAATCCTTTGTTTGACCAGACCAACTTGGATTTTCATGTGTCAAAGTTTTGTCTACGACATAAGTACAATACAATTATTTTTGCTGTATAACATACATGAGTAGAATGATATGTTCTACCATGATTTCATTTATCTTTCTTTTTTATCCTTTTTAAATTTCTAGGCCATTTCATCTTTTTTGACTAACGTCAATGATAAATTCTCTAGGTTCATGACATTCTCTTTGAAGTTATTAGCTATATCTTTGACCAAGGAAAGATGAAAATTGCTTGATAATGTCAAATTTTTATCTTCGGACTTAGAATCATACATGCTCACTCTTTGATATTTGGTTGGACAAACTGACTTTGTGAATGATGATGGGAGTCATGTACGAGTATACATATGAAAAGAAGATAAACTTCACTAAGAAGTTGTTGTCTTAATTGTAATAGTAGGGATTGGTTGTTATTTGTGTTTTGAAGTACTATGAAATTCAGAATTTGAAGTTAACTGTTGTTCTAAAAAATAAAATAAAGAATGTCTGATGAAAATCTAGATATGAGAATGTGAGCTAATTAACATGATCTGACATATATTGGGAAATCTTTTTGCAATGTCTTTGATCCTTTGATATTTTTAATCATCTACTACTTTTTTGCAAGGTTTGTTGTGGATGAACGAAACAATGACGTGTGCTTTACAAGCATTTGGATTATACATGCTCATTCTTATTCTACTTATGTTTTGCTACATAAAATTACTTCAGAGTTCCAATCTTCTATAACCATCATAATTCAACGTATAATATATAGCATTTAATGGTTTAGTTCAGTTTCTTATAAACTTGAAATTGTGTACATACATTGAATAACAATTTCATTCTTGGTTTTGGAGAATGAAAATACTGGGAAAGTTGATCATATAACCAGCATAACAAAACAAAATGTATTATGAAAAGCAAATTCTATTTACGATTTTTAAACGTTCATGTAAATACCTTTTTATTTGTAATATTAGCAGAGAACATTTTGGCAATGGAAGCTGCACATGAAAAGATTGAAAATATTTGCCCACAACATATAGTTTATTGCTATATATATATTTGAAGATGGGTAAAACCGCCTCACTAAAACCTATTCAAGCTTTGTCGTGAAGCTTTGTAGTGACCATTCTTGCATCAAATAATATCTTTACTTGGGGTAAATGTGATATGCTATACACGGTAGCATGTACCGCTTTGATTCCAGTTTTTTTCCCAAATAAAATGCACTTCAATAGTCCTTCACTACACCAGAAAAGACTTTTGGTAGCGTTGAAAAAACGCTACCATAACTTATGCTAGCATTTTAGAGAACGCTGCTATACGACATGCAACTAAAAGTCTAAAACTTTTTGTTGCGTTGTAGTAAACGCTACCAAAAGTCACTTTTAAATGCAACTATAGGTATTTTCTGTAGGATTTAAAAAACGCTACCAAAAGTCATTTTTAAATGCAGTTATAGGTTTTTCCTGCAAGGTAAAAAAACGCTACCATAAGTCTTCATTTTTTGGTTGCATTTTTTGTTAATATCCTTTTTTTGATTTTCAGTAGCGTTTTTAAAATGCAACTGTATAATTTTTTTATCAATTTACATTTGTTTCTGTAGCATTTCTAAAACGCTACTAAAAGTTATTGGTTGTTTGGTAGCATATTTTAAATGCTACTATTTACGGTTGATGGTCTATACCATTTACAGCAATCGCTTATATGCTATTCATATTAAAACGAATGATCAATCACATAATTTTCATATATTCAAACAAATAATTAAATCACATAATTAGCATATACAAACAAACAATCATATGACCATCATATTCAAATAATTGCAAAAACATGCTAATCTCACAATCAAATATAATATCCATAATCAATTCGGTAGTAGTTTTTCAACAAAATAAGTCACATACTACAAGCATTCATAGACAAGTTTCCACAAATGGTACTAACAAAATACGACAACATATATAACAATTAAATTCATGTTCGTTACTTGATTACCAATAGTTCTTTGTTGTCGACGGTCTTTGCTTCGAAATAGCTAATTACCTGCAAACGAGTTTAACAATCAACAATATATATATATATGTATATATATGTATATATGTATATATATGTGTGTGTATATATATGTATATATATATGTATGTGTATATATATATGTATATATATATGTATGTATATATATGTATGTATATATATATATGTATATATATGTATATATATATATATATATATGTATGTATGAAAATCATGTAATCTATAACTCGATATTCTATATTAACACATATTAACAAAAATTATTCTATTTTTATATGCATCCTATATAATTCCCCAATGAATACACAATTTTCAATTTACACAGATATTCAGATCAAAACTGGGTTAGAAGTCTGACTGGATTTCATTCTATGTGTGGATTGTGTATTTAGTACTATGGGCAGATTGTGTATTCAGTACTATGGTCAAGTTAAATCTTATAAAATATGAAAAAGTATCTGGAACGTCCGTAATCCATCGATGATGCATCCATCCACTAATTGAAATGTACAATTAGTTATATTATTGTTATTTATAAATTTTAGTTAACTTAAACTTAGATAATTTTATAAAAGTTATTTAATTTTAACAAAACTTAGTTAATTTTTATTAGCTTGGTTAATTTATTATTATTATTATTAATTTATTACTATTTCTTACTTACACACCAATAGGTTTAATAAGCCAAATTTGATGTAAAAAGAACAGCTAGTAAGGAATAAATGAAAGCAGTTATCAAAATCTGATGGTTATCAAGACTATACGAGCATCAACTACTAACAATTTCCCTGGACAGTGTAACACCTACCTGAGCCAAACAATATCTTGACTATTTAATTTATTATTATTATTATTAATTTTTATAAACTTACTTATTTTTTCATAGAACTTAGTTAACTTAGTATTTTTATAACCAACATTCAAACTGGAATTGAATGTTGCTCACCATAGTCTAATACACCCTAACCAAGGCTCGTATAGAGACGCTCCTCATAACTGAAAGTATATAAGCCATAATTCATTCAAGTCAGTTGCAAAAGTCTTGAATCTAAACAGAGAGCTGAAACATCGTAACAAAAATAACTCAGGTGTTTAGAAGGAACTTATTTTTGTTTATTTATTTATTTTGATAAGAATATAGCTTAGCTATTTTATGGACCAGTATTTCAAAAAGGTGCATTGCAAGTTAATTAATACTAAAGTCAGTTCTTTCCCTTGTTCAATATTGCAAATAAGCAATTCGTGAAAGTATCAGGATTTAACACACTGACACACTTATTCTACCCGAATGCACAAGGATAAATCAGAAACATTTGCCATTGTAATAGAATTTAAGTAGATACTGGTATGTACTTTATTGAGGATTAAAAGTTCTAATTTTCACAAACAAATGTCAATTTAAGAAATCCATTAGATCGTCAAAGCTACGTATTTAAATTATGAAAGGTTAGCAAATAATATTAGGGTGATGGATTAATAGTTGAGGGACTAATATTCAGACACATGCATAATCTAACATAACAAATCACAATAAAAATAATTAAGAATTATTGATCTATTAACACATAAAGTTGTACAAGAAAAAATACGTTAGACATTTTAGAGCCCTTGCTTTAAATTCACTTTGAATCTTGACATGTCTAAAAGGTTTTAAACAGCCAATTATTGGAAGATATAAAACATGTCACTGACAAAAAATTTCAAGTGATTCTAAAACTTTCATCTCATTCAATCAAAGATATAAGACTATATGCAGGGTAAAAACCCAACACAACATTTTCCATATCATACATACCATTGGTCAAAGTCATGGAAAGAGACTTTTGTAATTAACCTCAGAAATTGTACGTCTCTATCTTATAGGTAGTATAAGTCTCACATGATGAACTAGATTAACTTAAAACAATAAATAGGTTAATTATGGGTGTCTTAGCTACTAGTCAAACTGAAAGATCATTACATACTGATGTTCGATATAATATACGATAATAAAAAGCAATCACCTGGATCATGATTTGACGTCTAAGTTGCTTGAAATTCCTTGTCGTCTCGCTCGATGTCCTGTGATTTATCAACTTTTAGTCTCTGCCAAAACATATTGTATCAAATATATATATTTATGCAGATTTTTTTTTGCTGTCTTTGGGTTATAATTATAGCATATTTTATTGATTGTGTAACTTCTGCTTTTATCATTGAAACGATTTCTCATGTTCAGTATTTTTAGTTATCTATAATTTTAGTTTATTCCAACATTATGCAGGCTATTATAGTATATCAACACTGATTAATTTACTCATATACATACATTGCAAGTCAGTTCCAAACACAATGCATGATAAATGATTATATATTGGAGCCAAAGAAAAAAAGAAAAAGAAAAACCTATAAGAAAAACAATTGTTACAAATACCTTTATGAAATTGTACCTTTAATGAAATACTTGTATCCTTTCTTCGATCAAACATGTTGCCAAATATCTTGGCATCCCTTTTGTTGCTCTCTAATTGTTGTTGCCTAAGCGCAACTTGTAGTGATTTCACCTCCCTATAAGATGTATCTATAAAATTAATAGAAGTCAACACAGTGGAACAAAAAAAGTCAGGCTTAACTTATCATTATCAAACCAACCGATTTTGTGAATCAACCTCCAATGCTTTTTGAATATCATATTTAGCGGAATCTAAATCTCCAAACTTCATACTAGCTTGTGCTCGCCTATATAAAGCCTTCACATTACAGGATTCATGTAACGACCCGATATTTTGGACCATTCGCGTCCATTATAAGTGTATAGGTAGACACTCATGCCGGAGTTGAATTGCTCAAAATACCGCGTTGTTAATTTAAATTTGGCAAAACTGAACATATACAGTAAATAGATATAATCACAGATCACAGACACAGAGTAATAAATGCAGCGGAAATAAAAGAGATAGTAGTTCATGAAGCTACTATATGAATATATAAAAATACATCAGAGTTTACAACAGAAGAGTAATACGATACATCAGATACAAATCAGAATACATCACTGGAATCATCGAATACTGAAAGCAGAATAGATGGCTGGATCTTCAAGCAAAGCTCCAACTCCAAAGGTGAGTCTCGAATACTGGTACACTCAGTCTGACCCGAGCGTAAAGCAAAACACAAGACACTCGAGTCAGGATTAACATTCTTATATTAATAAATCCAACTCAAGTGAAATAGCAATTGAAATACAAGTAACTCAAAGGATGTTTGGAATAACCATCCTTTAAGGATCCGTTAAACTATCTACTAGGTAGTAATGTACGCTAAGTAGATAATGTCTATCAGTAATATAAAGATATCAAAGTAGGGTTAAGCAGGGCCCATACACCTCTTAACCTGTTTATTCCCAAAAGCATATACAAGACCGTAGTTTCCCCAAAACCGGAAGTCACCAGAGGGCAATCCATATACTAAAGGTACAAATCAAAATCGTAGTGGTCGCGAATAGGATAATTAGTATGACAAGGTACATGAGGCGATACCAACTAGGATACTAGTAGTTGCGTGATCCGGACTGATGTTGGGCATAGCAGCTACTACCCCAACACCGCGAAACAACACTCCCATAATCGAGGGGTGCACCCAAATCGAATCACAAAAGTAATAGATATGGTATCGAAGAAGTGTGTCCGCTAGAGATGGCGATCCTCAATGGCCCGGCGCGGCTCCTGTTTTAGTCATGTCAGGGGTCATCCAAAATCGTTCTCTTTCTTCAGTCATCGCGTTCATCAAAACCATCCACTTCGTTCTGGATCAACACTCCGCGTATAGTTATTAAAGTGGTTTCGGTTCAGATAGAGAGTATATCCATTACCGATCCCGGTCTCTTTAATAACTTTCGTAATTATTACACCGATTGGTCGTTTATATATTTCAAAAACCAAATCAATTTCAATTTCAAATAGAATTCGTAAATCAACATTTCATTTGTCTTTCTAAAACAATTTCCAAATTTTCGTTTCAAAACTTCCAAATTACCATTTCAAAGTCTTATAATTCAATTTCAAATTTTATTTAAACAATTCAAATATTGATTCAAGTTCGTAAATAAGTTTCATTCCGAAAATTATTTAAATCAATTTAATTTAACATTCAAATCAATTTAAATTCATTTATCGGTTTCATTTAATATTCGTAAAGTAAATTTATCATTCAAAACAACTTCTATTAAATTTCCAAATTATTAAATCAATTTCTTAAGTTCAACTTCATTAAATCAAAACTTACAAATTTGAATTAAATTAAATTCGTCAAATCAATTCTTTCAATTACAAGTCTTACATTAATTCCAAAATATCACATTTCCATTTCTTGTTAAAGAAATTCCAATTTCACTTATTTACTTTCTTACATAATTTTCCAAAACTTAATTGATAAAGAAACTCAATTTCAGTTATTACGAAGTAAAATTCACTTATTCAAAAATTCAATTTCTCTTATTAAAGAATCCAAATCAATTTAATCATTAAATAATTCAATCTTATTTAATTATTAAATAATTCAAAACTTAATTATTAAATAATTTCAAAGTTTAATAATTTCAAACTTAATTATAATTTCAACTTAATTATTAAATCATTTCAAACTTTAATAATTTCAAACTTAATTTTAATTTCAAACTTAATTCAATCATTTCTCAAAATTAAACAACATTCTTTCATCAATTACATTTTTAATATTAAATATTCACATTTAAATTTCATTAAAATTCAATTTCCAACTTCGTTTCAAAACAATATTATTTATTCAAATAAAATCTTCATTTTATTTTTAAATCAATTTATTGACCAATCGGGTTTTATTAAATTATCTATCCTAGGTCAAAGTTCAATTTGGGTATTTATCATTTCAACCCGATTCCAATTCAATTCAAATCAAAACATAGCAAAGGGAACTTGCAGTGTGATAACTGGGATGGTGTCAAAGTAAATAAACAAGCAATAACAACAACAATAACAATCCAATAATCAATTCAAATAATCCCGAAATAACCGTATTAATTTGCATTGTTATTTGTACGAATTAATATAATTATTTCTAGAATCTACACTATCATTTCATGTAGATTAAAGATTATTACATTACGGTTTTCACTTGTCATCCATTTACAATTTCATACATCATCAATTTAACAACATACATTCAATGGTTCAAAATGTAATTTAACAAATCCTACGTGTCAATAAATTTAACAGTAAAGGGGGTCATATTATACAAATGTCAGTTAATCAAATTTAACATTTAATTATCCTATATCAAGTTCAATTTCATACTATTTATCTTTTTAACATTAACAATTTAACGTCCAATATAAACATCAACAATCAATAAATTATCAGCCAAACTGTATTATCATCGCATAAATAATTAACAGATAATGGTGTCAGGTGTCACAGGTAAACTGATACAGGCAATAGCATATATAACAGTGTAATTAACTAACAACAGCATATTTCAATTGTCGTATCAATTGAAATCAAATTTAATAAATAAAAGAACGTTAATCGTGAGTGAGTGCTCACCTTCCGAGGTTAGAGAAGAACGAGAGCGAAATGAGTTACGAATCCAAGCACGAATCCCAAACGAAGCACGATTGAACGCGAATTTTGACGACAAAGCTGATAAAAGGTATCGGCGAAATAAATCAGGCTGAATTGATGAAGATAATTAATATAAGCGAATTGATATTGAAATAATATCTAAAGTTACATATATACACACGCAAAATCATATTTTAATTTCAAACACTTATTTAATTAAATATACATATACATGTGTTTCAAAATTCATTGCTTAACTATAAATCTATATATGTAGGTTGTAACTAAGCAATATTCAAGATTATAAGGCATGAAAATATCGTACTGTAAACCTATAAACACTGTAACCACTAGATATATAAAATATATGAACTAAACCAGTCAATATATATCTCAACTAACATAGTGTAAAGCTAATATTTTTTCTTTTATAAAACTAACATAGTATATATAACTATCATAAACGGTGTTGCCAGAAAAGTCGCACCAGTAACACATAATTGCAGTTTGCACATCCCTTAGTCTACTCACATGTAAAAGTGTTCTGGATTCACGGCATTAAGTAAAGAAACTATATATGTTGTAAATTTTTTAGTGACAAACTTATTAACAAACCTGACAATGTTATGGGATTGATTTTAAGCCATTGTTTAAGGTTCTTCTGCAAAGGTAAACTGGACAGGAGAAATCGGTGATAAGGAATGATGCAACTTCTTTAGTTCTGTTATAATCTTTTATTTATCTCCCTGAAATTGCTTAAAAAATATATATATAACTATCATATAATAAAATTTTATATAATTAAAATATATATATACACTAAAATAAAACTGTTGTAACTCAAAACGTTGTATTCATTAATAGATGCAAAACATTTTATACTTTATCACCATGTCACAAAATATACAATACTGTTGTGAACAATATACAAACAGCCTAAACAAATAAACAAGGTACCAAACTTTTGTAAATCAAACCCATTTTAGAACTTGTATAACTTTTATAAACTATATAAATATTTATAGATTTGTAAAACTGACCTACTAAAAGAAGAAGCAGAGACAGTGGCAAGCAAGAAGTCTGATGACGAGATACGCATGTATGTAGGTGGTCAGGAAGAAGATGAACTCGCCGGAGCTGGAAGCGAGCTGCAGCTCGGGCGGATCTCGCCGAGGTTGATGGGCTTTAGGTAGTCGGAGTTTGAAGGCGGAAGGCGGGAAGGGGATGCGGATGGTCATAGGGCTGGGTGACGGAAGTCTGGGTGTTCGGTTTTGAGTGGATGCGGGTGTTGAGGCCGAGCGGAAATATTGGCTGCGGAGGAGGAGGTGGAGGCCGAAGGACAGTGGTGGCGTTCAAGGGGACGGTTGGCTAGGGCGTCAATAGTGGTGAGGCAAACTTCGGTGGAGCTTGGATGTTGGTAGGGTATGCACCAGGGAGGGCGGAGATTGGACGTGATGCCGGCGGTGGTTGGAGAGGAGGGTCAGAGGCGAGTAGTGACGTGGACACGGTCAGAGGCTTCATTCAATCTCCCAATTATATGACTCCATATATTTTGTGTTTCAATGATGAACAGAGGAGAGGCAGTGAAGAAAAAGAAAAAATATGAGGAGTAACGGTTCATATGGGAGGAAATTAGTGAACCAAGAAAATGAACGAACAGGCATAAAATAAATTGGCACCGGGAATAGTGATGGTCACATTTAAATTCTGGGAATATCAATGGCTGACTGGTATTGATTTGCACGGTAGGAATAAAGGGTATAGGAAACCAATGGACACGCTGGTTACCGATACGGTCCGACGTTTTACAGATTTAGTCGAGTTTCAAATTTCGAAACGGACAACCGAATATACTGCAGAGATCAGCGTGACGAAACGATCAAAACGATATACAGATATCAGTGGTATGATTGAATTATAAAAATTTGAATTTTCTACTGGCGGAAAGATGCAAGAAAACGTAGACAAAATAAGATCGACGGAGCCAAAGATGTCCGAATTTTGAAGAACGACAAACTAGCATCTTGCTCAGAAGATGGTTTAGAATTTTTCTATGTAAAAATATTTAGGTTTCGGAAACATTTTATTTTTATCGCTTTTTTAACTGATTAAATTGAAGTAAATTTACGCGCGAAATAAACTTTCGTATTTTCGGACGAAAATTTACCAGTTGCTATGTTTAATTGGACGCATTCCAAATATCAAATTTATATTTCAAAATTTTATTATTTAAAATTTCACAAAATTTCAACTAATTACGTTATTAAAACAGTTGAAATTTACGGGTCGTTACATTCTCCCCCACTCAAAACTTTTCGTCCCCGAAAAGGAACGAGGTAGGAGAATAGAAACAACCAGAAAGAAAATAGATTTGAAATACAAGATAACAATTAATTTAAACCATATAAATTCAAATTTAAATTAATTGATATTCAATAATTGATTTAATCCATTTGATTTCACTAAAATCAATCTCAACTATTTCTAAATTCATTATCTTATTATCCAATTATCTTAAATTTACAATTTCAAAAACCATAATTTTGAATAATCTTTTATTATAATCATAGTTTATTTAACACATTTAATCCTCTCTTTTTTCCAAGTTATCATTAAATTTATTCAACTTAATATATCTTATCACATATATTTAACCTATATAAATTATTTTAAACCATAAAGGTTTCGATTTAAATTAATTTATATTTACTAATTTCTTTTAAATTCAAGGTATTTTCATATGTTGATCAAATTTTAATTTATTAATTCTTTCAAAACAAATTTATTAATTCTTAACTGAGTTTACTAATTATCCTATCTAACTCTATTAACATTTTTATAATCAAAATTTAGTGTATAACATTTATTATAAACACTCAAATTTTATTTATAAATTCAATTTATCTTATATATTATCCAATTACATAATCAACTTCTGAATGGTTTAGGTAAGTTGTATTATAATGCAATTGGACAATATACCAATAAAATTTACCAAATTCAATTATTCAAGTTTAAATATTTATTCCAAATTTTGATTTTATTTATAATTAAAATCATCCTTTAACAAAATTTAAGAATTAGATTTCCGATTAACTTTAAACAACTTAGAGATTATAATACATTTATATCAAATCAGATTAAATTTTAAATCAGATACCTATATATATGTAAATCAAAATATACTGAAGAAATTCAAATCAAAATAATTTTTTTCAAACAAAACCATAGCAAAGCTACAGAATAGTATCTCCACTTCGAAACTCGAAAATAAATGTCGATGATGCGGCCGCCATCACCGAAATTATTTTCCAGCGACAAAGAGAAGAGCACTGATTTCAATATTTTAAAATTCTTTGGAAACGGTTTCTATTTGAAAATACCTTTAATAATATACATTTTAAAATTTTAAAACCCAAAGCTTGAAATTACTAGAAATTAAATTCTCAAATTCTAAATGTTAAATTCATTTAAATTTCAAATCAGTTTATAACCCATGTTTAAAATTCATTTATAGAACAATAAGTGATAATCAATTATTATCATTTCAACAACCAATTTAATTAACTTATTAAATTTTATAAAATTTTACTTATATATATCTATAATATATTCATACAAATTTATTTCATTTATAAGAATTTGAAAATAATATTGTGTCAGTTTGCTCTGTTCAAGTGTTTTGGAAATCCTATCGATAGCGTTGATCAGACGAATCGATCGAAAACCCAAATCAACATCAGCAACTCAAACAACACAATATAGAAAACATTTTTAATATAAATTTACAAATACACTTCCTCGCTCGACGATACAAGAATGAATTCAAAGCAAGGATAGAGATTCAAATTTGATGGACTCAAATCAAAGAGAATTCTGATTCGAAAATAAGTTTGAAACAGAAGATAAGATAATTCAATTACCACAATCGGGAGATGGATGAGTTTATTTAATTCACGGGCAACCTTAACCGGGTCGTCCGTAACTTCGAGAATAAGATCGATGCTGAATTCCGAGGTAAATCAACACTCGATCTCAAGTGATGGAGTTCAGGTATAGCATGGAATAGATAGCATCGTAAACCGAGGATACAGAAATCTCCGGTAAATCAATGCCTATTGTAAAGGAGTTTTGCTCCTTTACGAATCATTCGAAGATTGGCGAGACCGCCGATCTATTATAGATATCATTCAAAATGGAGTTATGGGGTGCTCCAGAATTTGAAAGGAGACGAATAGTGAGGGACACGAATGAAATTTGGAACCGTAGGGAACGTTCCAAAATTCAAGGAAATCGAGTCGAAAGAAAGAGATTGAAACTCGAATGAGAGTGATTCTGTAAATACATTTACCCTATATGTTGAGTTTTGCCTAGAGCTACCAAAGCTCTGATACCAACTGTAACGACCCGATATTTTGGACCATTCGCGTCCATTATAAGTGTATAGGTAGACACTCATGCCGGAGTTGAATTGCTCAAAATACCGCGTTGTTAATTTAAATTTGGCAAAACTGAACATATACAGTAAATAGATATAATCACAGATCACAGACACAAAGTAATAAATGCAGCGGAAATAAAAGAGATAGTAGTTCATGAAGCTACTATATGAATATATAAAAATACATCAGAGTTTACAACAGAAGAGTAATACGATACATCAGATACAAATCAGAATACATCACTGGAATCATCGAATACTGAAAGCAGAATAGATGGCTGGATCTTCAAGCAAAGCTCCAACTCCAAAGGCGAGTCTCGAATACTGGTACACTCAGTCTGACCCGAGCGTAAAGCAAAACACAAGACACTCGAGTCAGGATTAACATTCTTATATTAATAAATCCAACTCAAGTGAAATAGCAATTGAAATACAAGTAACTCAAAGGATGTTTGGAATAACCATCCTTTAAGGATCCGTTAAACTATCTACTAGGTAGTAATGTACGCTAAGTAGATAATGTCTATCAGTAATATAAAGATATCAAAGTAGGGTTAAGCAGGGCCCATACACCTCTTAACCTGTTTATTCCCAAAAGCATATACAAGACCGTAGTTTCCCCAAAACCGGAAGTCACCAGAGGGCAATCCATATACTAAAGGTACAAATCAAAATCGTAGTGGTCGCGAATAGGATAATCAGTATGACAAGGTACATGAGGCGATACCAACTAGGATACTAGTAGTTGCGTGATCCGGACTGATGTTGGGCATAGCAGCTACTACCCCAACACCGCGAAACAACACTCCCATAATCGAGGGGTGCACCCAAATCGAATCACAAAAGTAATAGATATGGTATCGAAGAAGTGTGTCCGCTAGAGATGGCGATCCTCAATGGCCCGGCGCGGCTCCTGTTTTAGTCATGTCAGGGGTCATCCAAAATCGTTCTCTTTCTTCAGTCATCGCGTTCATCAAAACCATCCACTTCGTTCTGGATCAACACTCCGCGTATAGTTATTAAAGTGGTTTCGGTTCAGATAGAGAGTATATCCATTACCGATCCCGGTCTCTTTAATAACTTTCGTAATTATTACACCGATTGGTCGTTTATATATTTCAAAAACCAAATCAATTTCAATTTCAAATAGAATTCGTAAATCAACATTTCATTTGTCTTTCTAAAACAATTTCCAAATTTTCGTTTCAAAACTTCCAAATTACCATTTCAAAGTCTTATAATTCAATTTCAAATTTTATTTAAACAATTCAAATATTGATTCAAGTTCGTAAATAAGTTTCATTCCGAAAATTATTTAAATCAATTTAATTTAACATTCAAATCAATTTAAATTCATTTATCGGTTTCATTTAATATTCGTAAAGTAAATTTATCATTCAAAACAACTTCTATTAAATTTCCAAATTATTAAATCAATTTCTTAAGTTCAACTTCATTAAATCAAAACTTACAAATTTGAATTAAATTAAATTCGTCAAATCAATTCTTTCAATTACAAGTCTTACATTAATTCCAAAATATCACATTTCCATTTCTTGTTAAAGAAATTCCAATTTCACTTATTTACTTTCTTACATAATTTTCCAAAACTTAATTGATAAAGAAACTCAATTTCAGTTATTACGAAGTAAAATTCACTTATTCAAAAATTCAATTTCTCTTATTAAAGAATCCAAATCAATTTAATCATTAAATAATTCAATCTTATTTAATTATTAAATAATTCAAAACTTAATTATTAAATAATTTCAAAGTTTAATAATTTCAAACTTAATTATAATTTCAACTTAATTATTAAATCATTTCAAACTTTAATAATTTCAAACTTAATTTTAATTTCAAACTTAATTCAATCATTTCTCAAAATTAAACAACATTCTTTCATCAATTACATTTTTAATATTAAATATTCACATTTAAATTTCATTAAAATTCAATTTCCAACTTCGTTTCAAAACAATATTATTTATTCAAATAAAATCTTCATTTTATTTTTAAATCAATTTATTGACCAATCGGGTTTTATTAAATTATCTATCCTAGGTCAAAGTTCAATTTGGGTATTTATCATTTCAACCCGATTCCAATTCAATTCAAATCAAAACATAGCAAAGGGAACTTGCAGTGTGATAACTGGGATGGTGTCAAAGTAAATAAACAAGCAATAACAACAACAATAACAATCCAATAATCAATTCAAATAATCCCGAAATAACCGTATTAATTCGCATTGTTATTTGTACGAATTAATATAATTATTTCTAGAATCTACACTATCATTTCATGTAGATTAAAGATTATTACATTACGGTTTTCACTTGTCATCCATTTACAATTTCATACATCATCAATTTAACAACATACATTCAATGGTTCAAAATGTAATTTAACAAATCCTACGTGTCAATAAATTTAACAGTAAAGGGGGTCATATTATACAAATGTCAGTTAATCAAATTTAACATTTAATTATCCTATATCAAGTTCAATTTCATACTATTTATCTTTTTAACATTAACAATTTAACGTCCAATATAAACATCAACAATCAATAAATTATCAGCCAAACTGTATTATCATCGCATAAATAATTAACAGATAATGGTGTCAGGTGTCACAGGTAAACTGATACAGGCAATAGCATATATAACAGTGTAATTAACTAACAACAGCATATTTCAATTGTCGTATCAATTGAAATCAAATTTAATAAATAAAAGAACGTTAATCGTGAGTGAGTGCTCACCTTCCGAGGTTAGAGAAGAACGAGAGCGAAATGAGTTACGAATCCAAGCACGAATCCCAAACGAAGCACGATTGAACGCGAATTTTGACGACAAAGCTGATAAAAGGTATCGGCGAAATAAATCAGGCTGAATTGATGAAGATAATTAATATAAGCGAATTGATATTGAAATAATATCTAAAGTTACATATATACACACGCAAAATCATATTTTAATTTCAAACACTTATTTAATTAAATATACATATACATGTGTTTCAAAATTCATTGCTTAACTATAAATCTATATATGTAGGTTGTAACTAAGCAATATTCAAGATTATAAGGCATGAAAATATCGTACTGTAAACCTATAAACACTGTAACCACTAGATATATAAAATATATGAACTAAACCAGTCAATATATATCTCAACTAACATAGTGTAAAGCTAATATTTTTTCTTTTATAAAACTAACATAGTATATATAACTATCATAAACGGTGTTGCCAGAAAAGTCGCACCAGTAACACATAATTGCAGTTTGCACATCCCTTAGTCTACTCACATGTAAAAGTGTTCTGGATTCACGGCATTAAGTAAAGAAACTATATATGTTGTAAATTTTTTAGTGACAAACTTATTAACAAACCTGACAATGTTATGGGATTGATTTTAAGCCATTGTTTAAGGTTCTTCTGCAAAGGTAAACTGGACAGGAGAAATCGGTGATAAGGAATGATGCAACTTCTTTAGTTCTGTTATAATCTTTTATTTATCTCCCTGAAATTGCTTAAAAAATATATATATAACTATCATATAATAAAATTTTATATAATTAAAATATATATATATACACTAAAATAAAACTGTTGTAACTCAAAACGTTGTATTCATTAATAGATGCAAAACATTTTATACTTTATCACCATGTCACAAAATATACAATACTGTTGTGAACAATATACAAACAGCCTAAACAAATAAACAAGGTACCAAACTTTTGTAAATCAAACCCATTTTAGAACTTGTATAACTTTTATAAACTATATAAATATTTATAGATTTGTAAAACTGACCTACTAAAAGAAGAAGCAGAGACAGTGGCAAGAAAGAAGTCTGATGACGAGATACGCATGTATGTAGGTGGTCAGGAAGAAGATGAACTCGCCGGAGCTGGAAGCGAGCTGCAGCTCGGGCGGATCTCGCCGAGGTTGATGGGCTTTAGGTAGTCGGAGTTTGAAGGCGGAAGGCGGGAAGGGGATGCGGATGGTCATAGGGCTGGGTGACGGAAGTCTGGGTGTTCGGTTTTGAGTGGATGCGGGTGTTGAGGCCGAGCGGAAATATTGGCTGTGGAGGAGGAGGTGGAGGCCGAAGGACAGTGGTGGCGTTCAAGGGGACGGTTGGCTAGGGCGTCAATAGTGGTGAGGCAAACTTCGGTGGAGCTTGGATGTTGGTAGGGTATGCACCAGGGAGGGCGGAGATTGGACGTGATGCCGGCGGTGGTTGGAGAGGAGGGTCAGAGGCGAGTAGTGACGTGGACACGGTCAGAGGCTTCATTCAATCTCCCAATTATATGACTCCATATATTTTGTGTTTCAATGATGAACAGAGGAGAGGCAGTGAAGAAAAAGAAAAATATGAGGAGTAACGGTTCATATGGGAGGAAATTAGTGAACCAAGAAAATGAACGAACAGGCATAAAATAAATTGGCACCGGGAATAGTGATGGTCACATTTAAATTCTGGGAATATCAATGGCTGACTGGTATTGATTTAGACGGTAGGAATAAAGGGTATAGGAAACCAATGGACACGCTGGTTACCGATACGGTCCGACGTTTTACAGATTTAGTCGAGTTTCAAATTTTGAAACGGACAACCGAATATACTGCAGAGATCAGCGTGACGAAACGATCAAAACGATATACAAATATCAGTGGTATGATTGAATTATAAAAATTTGAATTTTCTACTGGCGGAAAGATGCAAGAAAACGTAGACAAAATAAGATCGACGGAGCCAAAGATGTCCGAATTTTGAAGAACGACAAACTAGCATCTTGCTCAGAAGATGGTTTAGAATTTTTCTATGTAAAAATATTTAGGTTTCGGAAACATTTTATTTTTATCGCTTTTTTAACTGATTAAATTGAAGTAAATTTACGCGCGAAATAAACTTTCGTATTTTCGGACGAAAATTTACCAGTTGCTATGTTTAATTGGACGCATTCCAAATATCAAATTTATATTTCAAAATTTTATTGTTTAAAATTTCACAAAATTTCAACTAATTACGTTATTAAAACAGTTGAAATTTACGGGTCGTTACAATTCAATATCAAGTACCTGGATGTGGAAAATAGTACGACGAGAAACTAAGGTATAACGAGGATTGTTTGAGTTTAATATACATATACAAAACTTATGTACAAGGACATATGTTTTATCCAAATTATACCTTCGAACATAACTTGATTGCTTCCTGAAAATCATCTAACTTGATGCTACAAGCTGCATGATTTAGCCAACATGATATTCTTATAGTTTTAACTATCTTTTATTCATTGTCCTCAAAAGGCTTTTCATCATTGATGTAGTTAACAACCTGGCATTAATTATATTAGTGATGACAAACTATTTTCTATAAACAAGTTTGTATGTTATATACCTTATCATATTTCTTTGCAGCTCGCTGAAATTTACAGTTCTTATAAAGATCATTACCCATCTGTTTCACCCTTTCTGCAGCTTCAATTTTTTCAGGGCTGCTCATTTCCCACAAGTCTTTTTCCTGCAGAATACTAACGACTCAATTTACAACAATTACCAGAACATGTTAGCTATGTTTAAAAGCCAATAGTCACCTTTATGAAATCTACCAAATTTACTTCATAAATTAAAGTCGAATTTTCAGGAATGGTGAAACCAGACCTCTCCACCACATTACATCTGAATCCATACTCAGGTTTAACAGTGACTTGAGAAATTTCACCCTCTAACATTGTTGCTACTGCTCGATCTAAGCCAGCAATTACCTGTTCTGAATTACAAAACACATTGCTAATATTTTAGACTGTAACTTAGCATCAAATTAAATAACTTACAAAACAAGTGTAGAGTAATTTGTTTGCGATCATACCTTCATCTATAATAAACTCAAACAGATCCTCATTATACCCTAGATTCTCAAATATGGTACCATCTTCTAGCATAGCAGTGTATCTGACTATCAAGATTGAAGATAAGTCAAATATACATGATAATTTTTCTAATTAAAAGAAGAAGAAGAAAACAGAATACATACTACGCACCATATTACTGCTTCTTTTTCATATTACTGCTTCATTCCACCATATTACTTCATTCCACCATATTACTGCTTCTTTTTCATATATTTTACTTCAATGGCTTCAAAATACTCTCTGTAAACTTGTTTTGCTATCATTACAATAATGATATTCATTAGAAGTACCTCCACTGATGCAAGGCTTCTAACGACAGATAAGATCAAAAATATAGCTACAGAATTAGAAAATTATACAGTATTAGATATTGAAAACTCAGGTAAAATTCAAAGAAGAGTGTTACTTGCAACAACTAAAGACAATCGACCAACGTCTCCAGGTGGAAGTCCAAGCATTGGCCACATAGCTCAAAGAAAAGTGTGATAATTAATTGATCATCAGTATATCATTAATTCTGCATACTTAAAAACCTGTCAAAATACAGTGTGTCCTATATACACCTGATACCTGTTAACTCTTTATGCATATTGTACTGTAAATTTTGAAGTAAAATATTATATACACACATACGATACCTTTTGATTGTAATGACCCTAGCATAACAACTTGGTATACTATATCTTTTGATTCAAGTCAACTGTCCACCTATGCTAAATTAGTTGCAATAGTGAAGTTCTTATTATGTTCCTTCTTTAGCAAGTTTCCTTCCATAAGGTTGCTTCATTTATCTACTCCTATACACAGTTTAAATTTGTTATCTTTACAATGTAGTTATTTAGTTGTCCACAAGTATCCACAATTAAAAGCCCATCCGCGAATAACAAACTGAACAACAAACTGAACAGTTTACGATTTTCAAAACTGAACTGACCACCATTTTCAAACTTCCATTGGACACAATTTAGTAAAAAACCAAAAATTGAAGTTGCTATTTGTAGGTATAAAATTCAACATTAACATAAATTAAAAATATAGTTAGATAAAGATATTGACCACATCACTAATATTGAAATTATTTCTAAATGTCCAAAATACTAATGATAAATAAATAATTAACTAAAAATAATATATATATATATCTAATTTATAATGGTATCTAAATTAACTAATGATATCTAAATTAGCTAATTAACTAAAGATACTGACCACATCACTAACATATATCTAAATTAACTAATGATAAATGTCCAAAATACTGACCACCTTAAGTGGGGAGTCTTCGTTCTCTTTGCAGGGCTGATTGTTATCATGTCTTTGTTTATATTCTTCTTTTGCCTGAGACGAAGCAAGTCCCCATTGAAGAAATTTCGCCGCTTTGGGAGAAGCACTGATACTGGAAGCACATTGTCTGCGATGATAACAATGATGTGCAGGTCAAAAAGAATACGGTTGAAGTTTAATTTGCTTTCCTATTATTCTTTTGTTTGTTTCTAATTTTACATTTTTTGCATCCTTTTTCCTCTTCTGTCAATAATTTTGAGTTCTTTAAATGTTGTTTAGCAATAATTTTGGGAATGTAATTGAATGACTCCGTTGTAGAGATAATTTATTAGAGAAGTTTATTACATTCACATGATTTGAATGATATAATATGCTACTGATCAACATTGAAGGGGCACATAATGATATAATGGTATCACTTCTAGAAGAGAATGTAGAAAAGGAAAAATATACAATCAAAGCAAGCTATTAGGAAGGAAGAACATGGTTTATCATATTAAGTACTTATTATCTTGCAAGAAAACGTAAAGATTTTTTGTTAATTTCTTACTGACAAAATCAGTATACATGTTGAAGTGAAGTTGCGCAATATCATAGCTGATTAGGTCCTGAGCCATCGTTCTGGTTATCAAAATTGCTATCTGGTTTAACCCTTGTATTCATAAGTACCTGTGAAAGGATAACATATTCATATACGTCAAAACATTAAACGATGATACCTGCTTAATAACAGGGCGGTGTTAAGTAAAAGTTACAGAGTTACAGATGTTGTGGTATAACCTTCCGAAGCATGGTGTTCTCGTTGGTCAAAGTTAAAATATTGTCGATACAAATAGACAATCATGTCTTTGAGTTGTGGTATTAAAATATTGTGCTGTTAAAGTATGACGTATACAAACTTCTTCAGTCAAACTTAAAACTCTAGAAATCATAAGCATCCACAAAACAAAGGGCTTCATCAACATAACCTTATTCCCTTATTAACTTATAAAATCAAAAAAATTACACCTAAATATATAGAGTGTGATAAATTGTTAAATTGATAATACACACAATGAATTCAAAAACGAATTCAATAATAATACGGATCGTTCGAGTAGGGATTAGAATCAAAAAAAGGAGAAGGAAGCTCGAGTAGAGATTACCATGGAAAATACAGATCATTTGAGTGATTCTTTTGAATGATAATCAGAGGCCAGCCATGCTGCTTCTAGAAGTCGTTTCTTACCATGGATTGGAATAGCTGAGCATTACGAATTTGGAGAGGAACGTATTTGATTTAGGGTTGTTTATTTTGGGGAAAATAGTCGAATTTTTCTAAGTAGGAGAGGAATAACAAGGCAGTAACCTTTTGGTTACGTTTATTTGGGTAAATGCGGAATTTTTTAATAAAGGCGGGAAGTGAAATATTTTTTGTTACATTTATATAATTAGGTGAAATATTATTAGTTGAATTTACATTCAAACGCTACCAATTTTTGCAACCAAAAGCTGATTTTCTTGTAGTGCTTTTGTATTCACTCACAAATGATAACAGTTTGTTAGGTGGAACGAATATTATTTGGATATATCTAATTGTTTAGGAACCGGCTAATAGTTCTTTCATGTGTAAAACCACTTTTGTTGTTAAGTTATAGCTGCTGCCCATACCTGCCCTTTTTAATTGGATACTTATTCTGTTGTATTCAAATTTTATACATGATATAGATTTTTTGCCACAACCATTCTTTCTATTTTGTTATGACCTCTTTGAATGCAATATTTTCACGACAACCGTGTGCGAAGCACGGGTTCACACTAGTACCTATTAAAATGTCAAAAAACCAAATACAATCCAAAACAATCTTATTTGCTACTATAAAAAGAAATCGAGCAACGTTAGAAGAAAAATAAACTAGGCTAGTTAAGTTTTTTGAGTAAGTTTGTATGATGCATGTCAGAAGTATGTGAATGTAAGGATTCCGGTAGTTTTAGATGCAAGGACCTCACTTCACTAAGCAGTATACATACAAATATGCAAATGGTTATGCATATATGATAGTTTAGACTTACAGTTTTCCTACTATTCACCAGACCAAGAATTATGGTATAGTATTTTCAACAGGTTAGCTCCATTAATAACTTCTCCTTTATATGTTTTTGTTCCACATCAATAATCATTATGTAATATATGTGCTGTTGTATATAGTTGACCTAACTCAAGATGGAGTGACATCTAAGCTAGTTTATGAACTAATTGCATTTTATGAACTTCATTAGGTAGTTTATAAACTGATTGCATATTATGAATTTGATACTAATATCTTATGTAGGCTTCTATGGGTTATCATTTCTATGGCTGCATATACTATATCTAAAATATTATTATTTTAAGGATGCAATGTAAGTAACAAGAAAACATATTAAAGAATTCAAATTTTCTTCCTAAAGGTGGGGCTATATAACAGACTGTATTAGCAACATTGAAGCAAAAAAGCTGGTCAATCAGGCACTGAAAAGGTACATTATATGTTATTTGTATCATTTGAAACTAATGAAAGTGTAGTTTATTCTGGTGGGTAGTTTTTGTAACGACCCGTATTTTTAACACTTTAAAAATACGAATTAAAACAAAAATTTTGGATAAAAATCCGAAGGAAATAAATTTTGTGTTGTTAAATGTGAATTACAAGTTAAAATACAAAACTGAATTCTGAAATAACTTATTTGTAAATTAAATATGGATGTTAACTTGTATTGAATGTAAATAATGAATTGAATTTGATTGTAAACCAAATTGGTTATGATTGTAAACAAAGAATAAATAAAATGGTAGATTTAATAGTGGAAGTTTATGTTATTGAAACTAATATAAATAAATGTAACTTAATATTACAGTTGATTGAAATCAGATAATAACTGAAACTGTAATTTGATAATGATGTTAACTTGTAATTGAACGTAAGTAAAGATTTAAATTGAGTGTGACAAGTAATTGAAACGAATTGAATTTGATTGTAAACAACGAAATAAATAAAATGTTACATTTAATATTGAAGTTATAAGATTGAAATCAACGTAAATGAATGTAATTTAATATTACTGAGAATTTAAATAAGATGATAGATGAAGAAAATGAAAGTAAATGAATTATAAACTATTGATAATAATGTATAAGTAAATGGTTGATTCAATAATGAAAGTGTAAATCGAAATAAAAGAATTCAATTTGAATTAAAATAACTTGAATTTGAATTACAATATAATTTAACGCTTAATCTAATGTAATCTTTTATACTAGATTTATAATGGAAAACTGCATTGTAAAAGATTGTTAATTATTGTGAATTTAAAAATGAAATTTGTGAACACTTAAAATTTGATTTAAAAGTTAATAATTTAAAATTGGGAATTTTATATTGTAATTAAACAATAGAAATAGCCATTTTTATAACTGTCTCGGATTTCGACGAAACCAGTTTCATCGGATCCGTAACAGTAAATTATTGTAAGGTTTCAATTTTCGTAGCAATTGGACTTGTCGTTAGGCCGTGCGAGTTTGAAACGCGTAGAAATTTAACGTCGAATTTAATTAAAATAATCGACTACAAAAGCTATCTTCCACATACGATTGAATTAGGCCTTGGGACTAGTCTCATTGCGTTCGAAATATGGGTAAAACCTTATAAATGCATGGCGTCACGTCTCGATTGGAGTTCGGACGATTTTGGACCTACCTTTATAAATACGCTTGCAAACCGAGACAGTTTTATCATTATTTAATTTCAGAAAACCTAATTTCAAACCATGGCCGCCACCTATTTTATGGCCAGAAATTGCCGATCTTCTTTCCTTAATATCTCTCAATCCGTTCAACGAAATCGAAAAATTCCAAAAGCAAAAGTGTAGATCTCGACGAGCTCTTCAAATCCATACGGTTGATTCGTGCTAATTCGTCATGGATTTGTCCAGATCTGGCTTTGAATGTCGTGCGTATTTTCACGTTTTTCGAGAAAACGGCGGCGACTGGTGATGCGCAACTTTTGGCGTTGGTGGCTCTCCTCGAGGCGCTCGCTTGGGGACGTCCTGATCGCGGTCCGGTCGGGTATATTGGCGTGCGTATGGAAGAAAGAGGCATGCGTGAGTGGGTTACTATGCGTGTTGAACGGGAGGAAGAAGGTATACGTTGTTATTTTATTTTAATTAATTATTTTATATTAAAATTCAAATGTTCTAACACGAATAACTTTAACATACGAGATCAGATCGACGCGCGGTTTTCTCCGTTGCGTTCGTATCGAAATTTCGGACGTCATGGAGCTGGTTTGGCTGCATTCCGAGACTGTTCAAATTTGGACCTTTATTTGGATTTTAAATCATCGGTAAATCAAAGGTGATTGTTTATACGCTCACAATTGACTAAAATAACTTTTGTTAGTTAAATTTATATTCTAAAGTGATATGAAATTTATTTGCTGTTGTTTGGTAGGTTTAATTATCATCGGTATTGATATATGAATTAATTGATAGAATTTAAATTGACCGTTAAAATAAATTTAAATTTAAATTGGTAGTATATTATTCGATATTGATCATTATAAAATTATTGTGAATGTTATTGGCTTTATGGTTGATTGGTCGTGATGGACGCTATTGGTCGATATTGGTTGTTTATTTATTTTGATATATCATGCTATCATCATGTATATTGTCTATTGCATATAAAACTGTAAACTGAATCATTTCGAATAAATTAAGGAATAGGTTGAAATGATATACCTATGACATCTTTTGGATTGAAATGATATATATCCATCCTTGAAATTAAAATTGAAATAATTATCCACTTGGCCATAGGTTAGAAAATTATATACAGACACCGGGTTGGTTAAATTAAATGATTTTAAAAGTTGTTTTGAAATTATTTAAATGAATTGATTTTAAGAAAAAAATCCAATTTATGGAAATTGAATTATTTTGAATTGAAGCTCGAGATGTTGGAATTTAAACTTGGTAAATGAAATTGTTTAATTATTTGAAGTTTAGATTTTAAGTAAAAAATTTGAAATACGGCGTAAATTTTCGAAAGATGATTTGTTTTAAAAGATTGGACTTTTAATCGAACTCTGAATATTTCTAAGAAAATTTATATGAAATGGTATTTCAAGTTTGGGTTTGGAATTGAAAATTTATTTGAAATTGAGATTTAATTAATTTGGAATTTAATTGAAATTCAAAGAAATTTGTGAATTGGACTAAATTGAAACTATTGAATTAAGTTTGAAGATAAAATTGATTTGAATCGGATTTGAACTGAAATTGATTTGGAATATAATAATTAAATGAATTCTTGAAATCCGAATATTAATCTAAGTTTATTGAATTGGAATTGTTCCAGAAATTAAGTAAACTACTTAATACGGATGTTTAATTTGAAGAATATTCTAATTTGAATACGAAATGGTTTTAAAGCGAATCTTATATTCTTATATAAATATATAAACTGTTTTGAAATGTGAAATATTTAAAGTTTCGAAATATATTGGAAGTGAAATTGTTTATTTTGTGGTTCAAATATGTATTTGAAATTGATAATTTGAAATGGTTTATTGAGAAGCTGAATCGAGTTGAAATTGATGATTTGAGATTTGATTAAATTTTAAATTTTGGAATTCGAATTTATGTGAATCGTTTTGTGGAATTTAAGGTGAAAAATGATTTTGAAATCGAAATGAGATTTTGAGGCGAAAAATGATTTTGAAATCGAAATGAGATTTTAAGGCAAAAAATGATTTTGAAATCGAAATGAGATATTAAGGCAAAAAATGATTTTGAAATCGAAATGAGATATTGAGGCAAAAAATGATTTTGAAATTGAAATGAGATATTGAGGCGAAAAATGATTTTGAAACGGAATCTTACATCTTGAATAGATATGATGATATTTGAAATGGATTTGATTTTGAAGCGAATATGATATTTTGATATCAATTATGAATCGATTTGAAATGTAAAAGAGCCATCGGTGTAATAATACGTAGTTATTAAAGAGACCGGGATCGGATATGGACATACTCTCTGTCGATACCGAAAACCACTTTAATAACTAGTATACGTGGATTGTTGATCCAGAACGAAGTGGATGGGTTGGTGAACGCGTTGACTGAAGAAAGAGAACGATATTGGATGACCCCTAACATGACTAAAACAGGAGCCGCGCCGGGCCATTGAGGTTCGCCACCTCTAGCGGACACACTTCTTCGTTACCATATCTATTACTGTTGTGATTCGATTTGGATACACCCCTCGATTTTGGGAGTGTTGTTTCGCGGTGTTGGGGTAGTAGCTACTATGCCCAACATCAGTCCGGATCACGCAACTACTAGTATCCTAGTTGGTATTGCCTCATGTACCTTGTCATACTGATTATCCTATTCGCGACCACTACGATTTTGGTTTGTACCTTTAGTATATGGATTGCCCTCTGGTGACTTCCGGTTTTGGGGAAACTACGGTCTTGTATATGCTTTTGGGAATAAAAATGTGTTAAGGATGGAATGGGCCATGGCTTAACGCTAGTTTGATATTTTACTTTATTATAGACATTATTGTATATAGCGTATTCTATTATATAGTAGATAGTTTAACGGATCCTTAGGAGATGGAAATCCCGAACATCTCTTAAGTTAATGCATGCACATTAAACACTGGATAGGAGGTGTCTAAAACCCGTAAACATCTCCGACGCCGTCACACTCATATTTACTTATTCGATTTAACCTACATGAGATATTTTAGTCCTGACTCGAGTGTTTTGTCTTTTCATTACGTTCGGGTCAGCCTGAGCATTTCAGATTAGGTTGAAGGTATATTCTGGAGGACGAAGACGGAGTTTGGTATTACATCATTTGTATTCTACTACTGTATTATTTTTCCGTTGCATTGTTGTTTTATCTCTGATATGTATGTAACTCTGATTTATGCTGTATAATAATAATCAAATTTATTTATTTAACAGCTTCATGAACTGTTATTTTATTATTATATCTTGTTCCTTCCGCCGCGAGATTCTGAGTTTGTTTCTGTTCTTTCTTTTCTTTTCTTATTTAACCCCAATAACTATCTGTATTTTTGGATTGTTTTAGTCGGCATGTGTGTATGTTTTGTCGACTTGAACGGTCAAAAATGCAGGTCGTTATAGTTGGTATCAGAGCTTTGGTTTAGATTACCTTGGCTCTAGTGGGGAATAACTCGTTGAAATAGGGTTAAAACCTTATGAATGAGTTTGAGTGTATATGAGAGAGCGTATTTGTAATTTTGATATAAAAATGATTTTATATTGTGTTAATTTGTTCCGTTGAGTATTTATGAATTCTGGTTGGTACTTGGGACGCCAAGGCATCGATAGGAATTTCTAAACACTCGAATAGGACAGATTGACATAATATTGTTTTAGATTATATTTTATATATAAAAGAATTATCTTGAAAATTTATAAATTTTGATTGTATTGGTTGTTAGGAGATGATAATATTAGATTATCATCGTTTATTGTTGATTAGTCAATATTTCTAACTATTGACTATTGGATGATTTTAAGAAATGAAACTTGTAAATATGATTGACAACGAATATAAATGGTAAATAAAATAAAATAAAAATGAATTTAAATTAAGATGGAAAATTTAAATTCCGGTGTTTTGAAAATTTATTAACAAAAATTTGAAATGTATAATATAAGTATTATATGATAGTATATTCGATTAGAAATTGTTTTCAAAGGATTTTCAAATGAAGTAAGTGTTATACTCCCCACTTGACACTAGAGAATGATTTCGGTGATGAGTGCACGCATCATCGACGTTTATTTTCGAGAGTCCAAGTGGGGGAGATCACTTAATAGCTTTTCCAAACCCTGTTTTGATTAAAATTGAATTTTATTTTGTATTCTCTATAGTATGACTTGATATATAGTAATATAAGTATATATTATTTCAAACTTGATTTGAAATGAAACCAGAGTTGAAATTCTTAAGTTCTTTAATATTTAATGACTTTAAACTATTGAAATAAACAAATACTTGAATCATTAAGGAACTTCTGAATTGAAAAATAAGGGATGAACCTAAGTGTTAAGAGAAAATAGATTGAAGTAGGAAACCCTTAGAATAAAGGAGTATAAATTTGAAATAAACTAGAAACTGTACTCTTTTGGATTAAATAGAAATTGAATTGAAATTTTCTAAAGTATGTAATGAAAATAAGTGTATATATATATATATATATATATTTCAATACTGATTAAAATTCTTCTTAAAAGTATGATTTGAGATATAAAGATATTAGTGTATATATATATATATATTTAAAAAAAATGGTTTAAATCGAATCCGGTGTTGAAATTCTTAAGTTCTCTAATAAGGAATGATTTTAATTATTAAACTAAAGTAAATCTTGAATTGTTAGAAACTTATGAATTGAGAAAGGTGAAATTGAATTTAAGTGTAAAAAAAAATTAATTTAAAATTGTAGTAGTAACCCTTAATTAGGAAAATAATAAATTGGAAATTTATTTAATAGGTATAACACTCAAATTGAATGAAAAGAAGTTGTATATTGTTTAACTACATTCTATTTGCATAGCTATAACTTACCAAATACTTAAAAAGTTTAAAATGCTAATAAGGATAAGTAAATGAATAATATACAAGTGGGATTGCGAATAATAAAATGTGAAGATCTACTGATAGTTGTAAATATAAAGGAAATTTAAGTTGTAAAATGAATTAAATTTAAAATTAATAAAATATAAAATTAGTAAATGGAAACTAATTAAATTCGAATAAAACTAAATGTCAATAAACTTGGAAGTGTATGAAATTAAAATTTTGACTTGGAAATGTATAATTGATTTAGTGTAGATTTTGGATGGATGTTAATGTTTGATATGTATTGGTTGTTAGATGGATGGTAATTGATTAAATAGAATTCATTAGTGTAAATGGAATTGAATAAACGGAATAAAAATTTTAAATAATTAAATTTAAATTTGAAGCAAAGTGAAATTAAATTGAAGCAAATTGACTTGAATTTAAATTATGAATGAAACAAACTTGAATAAATCGGAAAAAAATCGAATGTAAACTTATTTCATGGATAAATAAGAAAATAAATGACTTTGTGTTTATGATTGTTTCTTTAGAAAATTTGAAGTTTGATGGTTTGTACTTTGAAATAATAAAAGAAAATTTTTGGAAAAATCCAAAATTGTCCAATATATGCTGAAACGAAAACAACCATAACTTTTAAATGGCTGGACGAAATTTGACGATCTTAGACTTGTCGGGAAGCATAGAAACTGTAGCATGACTTTTGTTTAGAGTGTCTTGAGAAATTCCTTCATTTACTTAGTTAAAATTTTGAATCTTCTCGCTGGCCTGTGAAAACGGGAAGCAAAATCAGTAGCATATACCCTTAGTATTTTCACCATAACTTTTTACCGGTTTATCGGATTTTGACGATCTTGCTATTTCTGGAAAGCTAAGAACTTAAGTTAACACTTTTGCTTTAAGTGTTTTGTGTTTTTCTGTCATTTAGATGGTCTAAAAGGGGAGTGAACGTCGCTGACCTACGCAATTCATTACCCAGGCTGAGGCGTATCCATTTAGTAAAACGACCGTAACTTTTGAACGGATGGTCCGAATTTGATGATTTTGGACATTCTGGAAATCCTGAAACAAATGCAACAACTTTTATTTAGATTCCATTTTAAAATTTCATCGTTTATGGGACTAAAAACTTGGATTTGTTAGCTGTCCTGAATTTAGAATCTCAGTTTTGAAGTTAAAAATATGTTATATAAATGTTGTATATGCTAAGTATATCAATCTACCTTTATATGCTTGGTTATAATTGTTTATTGAGTATTTTAGTAGGTGACAAAGGGTTGCGCTTCGCTTGTGGAGCTCGCTTCTGCGCTAAATGCCAAATGTAAGTTAAAATGCTAATAAACGCTTAATAAAAGGTACGTTCTCGGATTACGGTTTATGTTGTGGTATATTATGTGTTCCCCATGTTTTGGGATGCCTCATTCTTGTAATGAGATGTATATCATGCAATTATTACCACTGTGAAATTTTTCGGTCCTAGCCGCGCAATGGAGGTGGTGCCGAAATTTTTCAAAAATCCGAGAGTTAGAAAATTTTGAGATTTAAAAAAAAATCCTATATCTAAATTTTGCAAATAAGTCGTATATTTTGAATGAATTATATCTAAATGATGGTTTCCCCTTCTCTGTTCCTTTTCGAGGACGAAAAGTTTTAAGTGGGGGAGAATGTAACGACCCGTATTTTTAACACTTTAAAAATACGAATTAAAATAAAAATTTTGGATAAAAATCCGAAGGAAATAAAATTTTGTGTTGTTAAATGTGAATTACAAGTTAAAATACAAAACTGAATTCTGAAATAACTTATTTGTAAATTAAATATGGATGTTAACTTGTATTGAATGTAAATAATGAATTGAATTTGATTGTAAACCAAATTGAACCAAATTGGTTATGATTGTAAACAAAGAATAAATAAAATGGTAGATTTAATAGTGGAAGTTTATGTTATTGAAACTAATATAAATAAATGTAACTTAATATTACAGTTGATTGAAATCAGATAATAACTGAAACTGTAATTTGATAAAGATGTTAACTTGTAATTGAACGTAAGTAAAGATTTAAATTGAGTGTGACAAGTAATTGAAACAAATTGAATTTGATTGTAAACAACGAAATAAATAAAATCTTACATTTAATATTGAAGTTATAAGATTGAAATCAACGTAAATGAATGTAATTTAATATTACTAAGAATTTAAATAAGATGATAGATGAAGAAAATGAAAGTAAATGAATTATAAACTATTGATAATAATGTATAAGTAAATGGTTGATTCAATAATGAAAGTGTAAATCGAAATAAAAGAATTCAATTTGAATTAAAATAACTTGAATTTGAATTACAATATAATTTAACGCTTAATCTAATGTAATCTTTTATACTGGATTTATAATGGAAAACTGCATTGTAAAAGATTGTTAATTATTGTGAATTTAAAAATGAAATTTGTGAACACTTGAAATTTGATTTAAAAGTTAATAATTTAAAATTGGGAATTTTATATTGTAATTAAACAATAGAAATAGCCATTTTTACAACTGTCTCGGATTTCGACGAAACCAGTTTCATCGGATCCGTAACAGTAAATTATTATAAGGTTTCAATTTTTGTAGCAATCGGACTTGTCGTTTGGCCGTGCGAGCTTGAAACGCGTAGAAATTTAACGTCGAATTTAATTAAAATAATCGACTACAAAAGCTATCTTCCACATACGATTGAATTAGGCCTTGGGACTAGTCTCATTGCGTTCGGAATATGGGTAAAACCTTGTAAACGCCTAGCGGCACGTCTCGATTGGAGTTCAGACGATTTTGGACCTACCTTTATAAAAACGCTTGCAAACCGAGACAGTTTTATTATTATTTCATTTCAGAAACCCTAATTTCAAACCATGGCCGCCACCTATTCTATGGCCAGAAATTGACGATCTTCTTTCCTTAATATCTCTCAATCCGTTCAACGAAATCGAAAAATTCCAAAAGCAAAAGTGTAGATCTCGACGAGCTCTTCAAATCCATACGGTTGATTCATGCTAATTCGTCACGGATTAGTCCAGATCTGGCTTTGAATGTCGTGCGTATTTTCACGTTTTTCGAGAAAACGGCGGCGACAAGTGATGCACAACTTCTGGCGTTGGTGGCTCTCCTGGAGGCGCTCGCGTAGGGACGTCCTGATCGAGGTCCGGTCGTGTATATTGGCGTGCGTATGGAAGAAAGAGGCGTGCGTGAGTGGGTTACTGTGTGTGTTGAACGGGAGGAAGAAGGTATACGTTGTTATTTTATTTTAATTAATTATTTTATATTAAAATTCAAATGTTCTAACTCGAATAACTTTTGCATACGAGATCGGATCGACGCGCGGTTTTCTCCGTTGCGTTCGTATCGAAATTCCGGACGTTATGGAGCTGGTTTGGCTGCATTCCGAGGCTGTTCAAATTTGGACCTTTATTTGGATTTTAAATCATCGGTAAATCAAAGGTGATTGTTTATACGCTCACAATTGACTAAAATAACTTTTGTTAGTTAAATTTATATTCTGAAGTGATATGAAATTTATTTGCTGTTGTTTGGTAGGTTTAATTATCATCGGTATTGATATATGAATTAATTGATAGAATTTAAATTGACCGTTAAAATAAATTTAAATTTAAATGGGTAGTATATTATTCGATATTGATCATTATAAAATTATTGTGAATGTTATTGGCTTTATGGTTGATTGGTTGTGATGGACGCTATTGGTCGATATTGGTTGTTTATTTATTTTGATATATCATGCTATCATCCTGTATATTGTCTATTGCATATAAAACTGTAAACTGAATCATTTCGAATAAATTAAGGAATAGGTTGAAATGATATACCTATGACATCTTTTGGATTGAAATGATATATATCCATCCTTGAAATTAAAATTGAAATAATTATCCACTTGGCCATAGGTTAGAAAATTATATACGGACACTGGGTTGGTTAAATTAAATGATTTTAAAAGTTGTTTTGAAATTATTTAAATGAATTGATTTTAAGAAAAAAATCCAATTTATGGAAATTGAATTATTTTGAATTGAAGCTCGAGATGTTGGAATTTAAACTTGGTAAATGAAATTGTTTAATTATTTGAAGTTTAGATTTTAAGTAAAATTTTTGAAATACGGCGTAAATTTTCTGAAGTTGATTTGTTTTAAAAGATTGGACTTTTAATCGAACTCTGAATATTTCTAAGAAAATTTATATGAAATGATATTTCAAGTTTGAGTTTGGAATTGAAAATTTATTTGAAATTGAGATTTAATTAATTTGGAATTTAATTGAAATTCAAAGAAAATTGTGAATTGGACTAAATTGAAACTATTGAATTAAGTTTGAAGATAAAATTGATTTGAATCGGATTTGAACTGAAATTGATTTGGAATATAATAATTAAATGAATTCTTGAAATCCGAATATTAATCTAAGTTTATTGAATTGGAATTTTTCTAGAAATTAAGTAAACTACTTAATACGGATGTTTAATTTGAAGAATATTCTAATTTGAATACGAAATGGTTTTAAAGCGAATTTTATATTCTTATATAAATATATAAACTGTTTTGAAATGTGAAATATTTAAAGTTTCGAAATATATTGGAAGTGAAATTGTTTATTTTGTGGTTCAAATATGTATTTGAAATTGATAATTTGAAATGGTTTATTGAGAAGCTGAATCGAGTTGAAATTGATGATTTGAGATTTGATTAAATTTTAAATTTTGGAATTCGAGTTTATGTGAATCGTTTTGTGGAATTTAAGGCGAAAAATGATTTTGAAATCGAAATGATATTTTGAGGCGAAAAATGATTTTGTAATCGAAATGAGATATTAAGGCGAAAAATGATATTGAAATCGAAATGAGATATTGAGGCGAAAAATGATTTTGAAACGGAATCTTACATCTTGAATAGATATGATGATATTTGAAATGGATTTGATTTTGAAGCGAATATGATATTTTGATATCAATTATGAATCGATTTGAAATATAAAAGAGCCATCGATTGTAATAATACGTAGTTATTAAAGAGACCGGGATCAGATATGGACATACTCTCTGTCGATACCGAAAACCACTTTAATAACTAGTATACGCAGAGTGTTGATCCAGAACGAAGTGGACGGGTTGGTGAACGCGTTGACTGAAGAAAGAGAACGATATTGGATGACCCCTGACATGACTAAAACAGGAGCCGCGCCGGGCCATTGAGGTTCGCCACCTCTAGCGGACACACTTATTCGTTACCATATCTATTACTGTTGTGATTCGATTTAGGTGCACCCCTCGATTTTGGGAGTGTTGTTTCGCGGTGTTGGGGTAGTAGCTGCTATGCCCAACATCAGTCCGGATCACGCAACTACTAGTATCCTAGTTGGTATTGCCTCATGTACCTTGTCATACTGATTATCCTATTCGTGACCACTACGATTTTGGTTTGTACCTTTAGTATATGGATTGCCCTCTGGTGACTTCCGGTTTTGGGGAAACTACGGTCTTGTATATGCTTTTGGGAATAAAAATGTGTTAAGGATGGAATGGGCCATGGCTTAACGCTAGTTTGATATTTTACTTTATGAAAGACATTATTGTATATAGCGTATTCTATTATATAGTAGATAGTTTAACGGATCCTTAGGAGATGGAAATCCCGAACATCTCTTAAGTTAATGCACGCACATTAAACACTAGATAGGAGGTGTCTAAAACCCGTAAACATCTCCGACGCCGTCACACTCATATTTACTTATTCGATTTAACCTACATGAGATATTTTAGTCCTGACTCGAGTGTTTTGTCTTTTCATTACGCTCGAGTCAGGCTGAGCATTTCAGATTAGGTTGAAGGTATATTCTGGAGGACGAAGACGGAGTTTGGTATTACATCATTTGTATTCTACTACTGTATTATTTTTCCGTTGCATTGTTGTTTTATCTCTGATATGTATGTAACTCTGATTTATGATGTATAATAATAATCAAATTTATTTATTTAACAGCTTCATGAACTGTTATTTTATTATTATATCTTGTTCCTTCCACCGTGAGATTCTGAGTTTGTTTCTGTTCTTTCTTTTCTTTTCTTATTTAACCCCAATAACTATCTGTATTTTCGGATTGTTTGAGTCGGCATGTGTGTATGTTTTGTCGACTTGAACGGTCAAAAATGTGGGTCGTTACAATTTTCCTAAAGGGATTGTATGTGCCTTTCTTTAACAAAAACATGTAACCAGAATTCTGAATAGCAGTACATTGTATGTGCCTTTTTTTAACAAAAACATGTAACCAGAATTCTGAATAGCAGTACAATTACTAGAAACTCAAATTATCATGCTTGCTTCCATTCCTAATATACCATGTCTATTCTTATTTCTCTTTATTCTATTAAAAAATATTTTATTTTATTTGTTATTTTTACATATCATTTTTTTACCTCATTTTCCAATTTCTAAAAACTCAAATTATCTTGGATCTATATAGAAACTTGTGAACTGGTACATATGCTCTCCATTTATTTACTATATAATTTAATCAATTTTTTAACATAAAGCATAATAGGATAGCGATCATATCATCTTGGTTTTACACGCTTCCAATTTTTTTGTTGGTTTTTGATATAAGTTTGAGATCTAATGATTAATTTATCAAAAAAATTTCTTAGTCTACGGCAGGCAATATCAGAACATCTTCTGCACAACAGTGTTTTGTAAATCTTTTTCTTCACAACTTCTTATTCTTAAAAATAGTATTAATGCTATGGGTCCAAAATCTCGGAAGATTTTGCAGCTCCTTTTTCTAAGGCAGGTTAGCATTTCAAATCCAAAGTTAGTGTAGAACTCTAATATTTCCCTGCTATCAACATCTAACTTATCTAAAACGTGTAGATATTCAACGAAGTGTTCATGAAGGTGAACAAGGCTACCATGAACATGCTGCAACGAGTTGAACCATATGTCACTTATGGGTAAAAATGCTTTCCTCTCTTTATCTGTATAAAAATCATTACCAAAATGTTATAACCTTTAATTCTTGTTTTAAAATATAGTAGGCTAAATGTGTAGCCGTTTTTTCTTCTTCTGATTTGAGCAAGAGCGAAGCTATTTAGTGGATCCTAAACAACTGTGCTCACCCACCTTACCTTTCTTTGGTTAGTCAATATAACACATGATGGCTTGTTTTTAGGTATCCCAACTTGAAGAGTGTGAATGAGTTAATCTACAAGAGAGGCTATGGAAAACTGAACAAGCAGAGAATTGCTTTAATCGATAACTCAGTTATTGAACAGGTTTGTTATATGCTTTGTTTTTCCATTAATAGTGATTCAAATTAGTGGTTTATTCATGGTCATTCATTATTATTATCAATTTTAACCATTATTTTGTGGATTCCATAATGAGAAAAAAAATGATAATTGGGGATTTGGCCATGATTAAATTCGTATAACCCCCTTAGCAAGTAATTAATTTGTACATTTTATCACCCACTTTGTGATTTGTGGTTCTCCTTTAATAGCTTCCATACGAATATGTCATTAAGTTACACTGAGTTACATTACGAAGACGTCAATTTCCATTTTCTGAATTACCTAGGGTCTTTGCAAATGGCATTAATTATTGAATTATAAAGTTCAGCTTATGAATAAATATTAATTATATATAAGTTTTGTCTTGGAGGAAACTAGAACTTGATAAGGTTGGGTTTCGATTTTATTTTAAATGTTGTTCTCGTTGAATCTCAATAATACCTAGATATAGCTGATTGTTATTATTTTATTTTTCTTACCGCATTTTTGCAAGTGTTGTTATTTTGAGAATCAAATTCAACTAGCTCAATATATAGCCTCAGTCATGTAAGCAGTGGTTGTGTTGTGGATAACAATTTAGTCTACTTAGGTGGTGGTGTAGAAGCAAAAGAAATGTATGATCAAAATATATTATGTTTTATTTAATTGGCTTGATTTGTTAAGAAGGAAACTCAAAATAGCAGTGGTGATTTTATAGGAAGTATTGAATTTAGGTCTTCCAATGTCAATAGTTAGTAAGAACTGCACAGGCAAGGAGTGTTGAATTTTGGTGTTTCAATGTCAATAGTCAGTAATAATTTCTTAATATGAATCATCTCTGATGTTGGATTCCTTGCCAAAATAGTTTCTCTTTGTTTTCAACACGGTACATATTTCTTTCATATAAAATGAATACTTGGTATACTTTGGTAGTTTGGACATAAGGGTAAGTTCAAAAGTTCTGTATTATGTGGACTTCGGTTCTTCTAGATGTTAACCCAATGCTTTGCACTATGAAATCCATATTTGTTGTCCTTGGATTTTTATTGACAAAAAAACAGTTGTTGCTGGAATAAGTGTTTTAACTGTTTGATTATACAATCTTGAAACATCAACTATATATTTTTGCATTGTTTGCTTATTTCATTGTTGCTTTAATTCAGTATATTTTACTCTTTGTATTTTTAGGTAACAATGTTGCTTCCCAAACCTCCTTTCATGGACAAGAAGTGACCAAAACAGATGGGTAAATGGTTTGCTTCCAGTTCGTATTTTTATTTTCAACTTCTTAATGAAGAACCTTACAAAAATAAAAGGATAGTTGTCATCTTTCATTTAGAAAAATTTTAAATGCCACTTATAATTTATCATGTTTTTCAACAAAAACATGTTTGCACCTTTTTTCTTAACCAGTCAATTCACAACCAACATGCTTTATCTCTTATATTTGTCAACAAAATTTAAAATATGCATATATTTGCAAAATTCTATGTCAGGGTTTTATGGTTGTCAATATCTGAATTTGAATTGATTGCTTCCTTGCATCCATTATCCTTATAATGGAGCTTCCAAAAGCTGCTACATATTGCAATTGCCTTTATAAAATCATAACTCTGGATTCTAGATTCTTTTTATGTATATGACAATGGAGTATTTTTATGAGCAACTATCTAGATTTGCATTCAGAAACTGACAGTGGAGTATTTTTATGAGCAACTAGTTAACAGAATTAGAGCGTAGAAAATGACATATATTCATTTTTCTCTCGACATAAACAAGTGACTGTCATTGCAACAAGTCATACATATAAGTTCAGCTTAAACCCATGTATTTGACATTTTGTTCTTCACCAATTTCCTCTTTTTCCATTCCACTTTTATGTTCTTCATTTGCTAGCTTTGCCGCCATTGCTGCGAATTTCTTTTACACTTACTTCCACAATATAATATTTGTTTATAGCACTATATATTTATAGTGCATCATCTATTTGCATATTGCTTCTTACCTGTGTAAGTACCAACCATAAACAAAGTTTTACTAACCAAAATGACAACCACTGTAACGATCCTGACTCGGCCTTCGAAAATCGGCATCCGTACTTCACTTGTACTCGAATGCCGTAGATTCAAACGCCGAATCTTGCTCGCCGGAGCTTATAACACAGTAAGTATAACAACACAACGGAAGAAAGAAATGAATGATATCATATACATCACAAATGATACAATATCCAGAAAATGATATACAACAATGATATCTATATGATACAAGAATATCAAAGACAAATAATGCTACAGCGGAAACAATAGAAGTGATACTCCAAAAGATCTTCAAAAGAGAATGAGTCCAACAACTCCAACATCAAGCTCGAGCCATCATCACGATGCACAAAGATAAGCAAGGACAGTCGTGCGGACGAACTCCAAATACAGAACTAGCTCCCGATAATCTACTAAACCTGACTATCTGAAAAACCCAACTCTAGACTGCCCGTGTGGAAAATTGTGGGCACCCAGAGTTTAGGAAGGGAACAATAAACTCCGGGTTAGTCATGGGACTGGTATGAGCAACAAAATAGTTTATCTTTAAAACAAACAACAAAAGAATTTTAAACATTGAAGTTCGCAATGCTTTTTTGGAAAATGAAACTACCATAAGACCTCCCACCACACACACTGCAATCGCAGACATGGAGGAGATTTCTTCTTATGATAGTCAAATATGCTTAATAAGAGAAAACTCTTTTGATATTATTACTAGTGCATAGTGTGAAAACATTTCGAAAATATAATATAAATCTTAGCCAGCATAGGTACCATTATACTATGCCTACTATAGCTACCATTTTAAATGGCGGGTTCTACAACTAAAACCGTACAAGGCTCGTATTTTTTTTGGATTTTCCAACAAATGGTCAGGCTAAGGAACTTCCTATGCCACATAGGAACACCTTTGGAGGGATGCCCCGAGAACCTACCTGGCTCTCTGCCAACACAAGGCCGGTTACCCCCTTCCCGGGAAGTAAACCTAAGATATGCCACCCCCGGTCGTTTGCGACCTTTATCCGAGGGCCCTCAATCACAAAGCAACAATCACACAGTAAATGAGATTGGAGAAACCACACAGGTAAAATATATGGGCTTCATACCATGATACCACCTTTTTCCAAAAGGAATGGACATACCCTAGGGGAGCTACCCTTAAAACCTTGCCGCATCTTTCCTGTTTCGACCATTTCCGGTTTGTGAGGCTCGATGACGTCTCGTCCACAAAGCTACGCTTTACACGAAATCCATGCTTTGATCAACAAATGATCAACAACACTTAGCATGCCACACTGCCAAATTGGGATTATATCACTGATAACCTTCGACTACATAACCTCTGAGCTCGTATGTCTCAGAGAAGGGTGTTAAGCTAAGAGAATAAATTCTCTACCACCAAACAGAAATGTATTTAAAAGAAATCGGCTTTATATCTCAAAGTGTAATGTCAGACATACGGCCATACAAGTCTGTTCCGGGTTTGAACAGAAACGAAGGCACTTCCAAAGAAGCCCTTGCAATCCGAGTATTCACAATCCTGATCGGACTTCCCATCACTTAGGAAATCTCTATATCGGAGCCACTCAGTGCAGAGACAATCGATAGGTTATCCTATCGTTCTCGCAAACACCTGGTCTTCAACACCGGTCTTCAAATGCTATCCATTTATGTCGTATCACTATTTAGAATGGGTTATATGACACAAAGTCCTCTCCCGGCTAAACCAAATAATGAGCGCAATATTTTAAAACATATGGACATTGGGATTTCAGTTAAGTCACAATTTATTACCCAAAATTTTTCTTCAAATGGTTTAAACAAATTACCATTTTCAATCTTTTTACACAAAAATATTCATCTCACAAAGTTCACCCAGTTTCACAAAGATCTATTCATAGATTTTCCAAATCAATTTCCATTTCAATTGGATTAACTCATTAAATCTTTAAATCAAAGATTTAACTTATAGCTTTCAAAACAATTCCATTTCGACCTTTTATACAAAAGGTACACCTATCCAATTTCAAAACAAAGTTCAACAATCTTTCACAAAGATTTATTCATTACTCGGAAAATCATTTTCATTTCAAACTTGAAATTTCTTTAATTTAAATTGAAATTTCATTTCTTATATTAAAGCTTCTATTATTTGGAAACAAATAGTTTTCATTTCGGAAAATCTGATTCATTTATACAAGTTAAAGTCCTTGGGTTAAATTCAAATTCTCAAAACCATACCTTAAAATGGTTTAAATTCATATAAACACATTTATAACATCTTTAACCATAATTTCCAAACATGGAATTCAGTTCCAAATTTTGAATTCAAATTCAAATTAAATTATTTAAATTGAAAAACTTTACTAAGTTATTCAAAATAACTTTTGTCTTAAAAACTCCTTTTCAAAAGCTTTAACATTTAACCCAAATCCATTTCCAAAATCAATTGAAATTAAAATTTCAATTTCAAAAATATTAAATTTAAATCATCTGTGACTTAACCGACTTCCACGTGCAATCCATATTTGTGTGTGTAAAAGTGTGGTCCAGGGGTTTTGCACAGTAGTGCAACATTACAAATCATCACATCATCATAGATTCAAACACAGAAATATAGTTGATAAGCGGTATAAACTATAACGCTTATCATCATTCACAGATTCACAGATAATATACAAATGTATCACAAATAAATGAATAACTTATACACAGCTCAATCCAAAGAACAAAATATCACAGATCAGATAGGACAATCAATTCAAGGCATTTCATACAATACAATCATTCATAAGTTAGCTCAAGCATTCAATAATCATTTATAAGCAGGATTAATTTATTGTTTAATCCTAAATAATTCAATTTATTTCCAATTAAATTAATTACTTATGAATTAATTATCGAATCCTGATTTATTAATTACAAACCATTTTATATAAATTAATTAATCAATCACCTTAATCAATTATTCTTAATTAATAAATTATTCTTAAGTAATTACAATAACTAATTAATTACTCCTTAATTACAAATTATTTCTTAATCACTTTCATTAATTAATTAACCTTTAATAAATTAGTTATTCTCAAATTAATTACCTTAATTAATTTATCAAACTATCCTTAAATCAATTATTGCTTAATCACTTGATTAATCAACTTTAATTATTAATTAATATTTAATGAATAATCCTTAATTTACAAATTAATTATTCCTTACTTAATAAATCTTTAAACCTTAATTAATTAATTTAAACCTCTAATTACTTATTTAATTAATCCAAATCATTAATTAAATAAATAAATAAATTATCCATTTTAATTAACTTAATAATTAATGAATTACAAATTATCTTCTATCTTCATTAACTTAAAACAAATCTCATTCTTATTAATGATTTTGTTATCACTTATAAATAGGTAGAAACATTTATATTCAATTCACCCTTAAATTCATTTTTAAATTTCAAGATTTAAAATGAATGCCAATTGATTTTTAATAAAGTTAAAACTAATTTTGAAAACCTTCAGATTCATATGTTAAAGTAATATTTTGTTATAAAAGAAATTTTAAAGAGTTAAATCAAATTCCTTTTAAATTCACATATTTAAAAGTACACTTTAATGTTTAAACTGGTTTAAACATTTTAAATTTATAACTTCATTTCTTTTCAAAATCTTGATTTTCAGATTTAGATTTAACCCAAGTTTCACATTCTGATTTAAATCAATAAAACTCCCACTTTACATCTCAAATTCCATTTAAAACTCAAATCCCCCCTTTTTTTTATTAAAAGAATTACGCTTAAATATTTAACACTTTTAAGTTATTTAACAAATTTAAATTTTAAAAACTTTGTTTCCAAACTAAGTTTCAAACTGAACTTAAATGTATATATTAAACTTTAATTTATAACTCAGTTCAAAACTTACTTTAAAATTTAAATTAAACTTTAAAATTTCAAAACAGAACAGGTTCTGTTTCAAAAATCTGGGCAAACATTTACCCGAGCCACAACAAAAACTGCTTCGAGACCAACACAGATTTGGTCGAGTAAATACTCGAGACAACACGCGAAAACCTGCTTCGAGTCAAACTCAGAAAAACTTCGGGCAACACACGAAATCGAATCGAGAAAACTCGTGTACCACTCTGATGCCATCACTCCCGCTTCCATCTCCCAAAGTCAGGTGGAACTCGATCCACTAGAGGAACCGTGACGATCGAAATACCCGACCCTATGAAAACTAGGGTTAAGAAATAAATCTTACCTCCGCCACCTCCACAATGATTTGAACATATTCCTGACAATTTTGCCGAGCTCACACATCACTCCACTACCTCCAGTGGAAACCTCATCTTCTCTGATCACTTGGATCATCAGTAACCACCTAAATCCTAATTTATGTTCAACCTAGAAATGTATACTCAAAACTTAATTAAAAATTATGATTTCTCTTCCAAAAATCATGATTTTGGATAATGTTTCAGACCATATGCCTGAAACAAGAAATTAGGATGTAGCGATCCTGACTTAGGCTTCGAAAATCGGCACCCGTACTTCACTTGTACTCGAAATACCACAGATTCAAACGCCAAATCTAGCTCACCGGAGCTTATAACACAGTAAGTATAACAACACAGCGGAAGAAAGAAATGAATGATATCATATACAACTCCAATGAATACAATATCCAGAATGATATACAACAATGATATCAATATGATACAACAATATCAGAGATAAATAAAGATGCTACAACGGAAAACAGAAGTGATATCTACAAATGATCTGAAAAAGAGCATGAATCCAACAACTCCAACATCAAGCTCGAACCCCCCCATCACATTGCACCAAGATAAGCAAGGTCAGTCGTCCGTGAACTTCAAAACTGAACTAGCTCCAGATAATCTACTAAACCTGACTATCTGAAAAACCCAAATCTAGACTGCCCGTGTGGAAAATTATGGGCACCCACAAGTGTAGGAAGGGAACAATAAACTCTAGGTCAGTCATGAGACTGGAGTGAGTAAAAAACAGTTTATCTTTAAACAAACAACAAAGGAATTTTAAACATTAAATCCGCAATGCTTTTTGGAAAATGAAACTACCATAAGACCTCCCACCACACACACAATGCAATCACTGAATTGGAGGAGATTTCTTCTTATGATAGTCAAATATGCTTACTACGCAAAAACACCTTTGATACTATTACTAGTGCATAGTGTAGGAAACATTTCGAAAATATAATATTAACCTTAGCCACCATACAACCATTATTGTATGCCTACTATAGCTACTATGTTCAATAGCAGGTTACCGCCACATTCCATAGCAGGTTATACAACTAAAACCGTACAAGGCTCGTATTGTTTCTTTGGATTTTCCAACAAATGGTCAGGCTAAGGAACTTCCTACTGCCACATAGGTACGCCTCTGGAGGGACGTCCCGAGAACTAACTAGCTCTCTGCCAACACAAGGCCGGGTTACCTCTTACTAGGTAACTACTACACGAATATGCCACCCCCGGTCGTTTGCGACCTTTATCCGAGGCCTCGATCACAAAGCAACAATGACACAGTAAATAAGATTGATGCCACCACATATGTAAAGCATCTGAGCTCCATACCATGATACTACCTTTTTCCAGAAGGAAATGACATACCCTAAAGGGTGCGACCCTCATAACCTTGCCGCATCTTTCCTGTTTCGACCATTTCCGGGGTGTGAGGTCCGATGAGGTCTCATCCACAAAGCTACGCTTTTTCCAAAAGGCATGCTTTGATCAACAAATGATCACCAAATGATCAACAAATGATCAGCAACACACAGCAGCACTCAGCATGCCACATTACCAATTTGGGAGTATATCACTGATAACCTTCAACTACATAACCTCTGAGCTCGTACGTCTCAGAGAAGTGTGTTAAGCTAAGAGAATAAATTCTCCACCACCAAACAGAAATGTATTTGAAAGAAATCAGCTTTATATCTCAAAGTGTAATGTCAGACATACAACCATACAAGTCTGTTACGGGATCGAACAGAACCAAAGGCACTTCCGAAGAAGCCCTTGCCATCTGGGTATTCACGATCCCGATCAGACTTCCTATGACTTAGGAAATCTCTATACCGGCGTGACTCAGTGCAGAGACAATCGACGGGTTATCCTTTCGTTTTCACAAATACCCGGTCTTCAACACCGGTCTTCAAATGCAATCCATATACGTCGTATCACTATTCGGAATGGGTTATATGACACAAAGTCCTCTCCCAGTTAAACCGAATAGTGAATGCAATATTTAAAAACATATGGATAAAGGGATTCCAATTAAGTCACAACTTATTATCCAAAACTTTCCTTTCGAATGGTTTAAAAAATTACCATTTTAATCTTTTTAAACAAAATGATTCATCTCACAAAGTTCACCCAGTTTCACAAAGATCTATTCATAGATTTCCAAATCGATTTCCATTTCAATTGGATTAACTCATTAAATCTTTAAATCAAGATTTAATTCATAGCTTTCAAAAAGAATTCACTCATAACTTGGAAAACCAATTTTCATTTCAAACTTGAAATTCCTTTAACTTAAATTGCAATTTCATTTCTTATATGAAAGCTTCTATTATTTGAAAACAAATAGTTTTCATTTCGGAAAATCTGATTCATTAATACAAGTTAAACCCCTTGGGTTAAATTCAAATTCCCAAACCAATACTTTTAAAATGGTTTAGAAACCCATATAAAACACATTTATAACTTGTATCACATTTTTAACCCATAATTTTCAAACATGGAATTTAATTTCAACTTTTAAATTCAAATTCAATTTAAATTATTTAAATTGAAAGCTTTTCCAAGTTATTCAAAGTAACTTTCCTCTTTAAAACTTCTTTCCCAAGCTTTAACATTTAATCCAAATCCATTTCCAAAATCAATTGAAATTAACATTTCAATTTCAAAAACATTAAATTTAAATCATCTGTGACTTAACCGATTTCCACGTGAAATCCATATTTGTGTGTGTATGGTGTAGTCCAGGGGTTTCACATAGTAGTGCAACATCATCCAATCATCACACATTAAAATACAGAAATATAGTTGATAAGCGGTATAACTATAACGCTTATCTTTTATTCATAGATCACAGATATATAAATTACAGATAATATATTACATTCATCCCAGATAAATGAACCATAGCACAGATCACACACAAATCAGAATATATCACACAGCATCACAGATCAGGGAATATCAATAATTTGTAATGACCCAAGATTTTAGGAATTTATTCTGAAAAATATAAATAAATTCAAAATGATTTTTAAATAAATCTTGAAAGGGAATTGATATAGCTTGATAGTGTATCAGTATGTGTGTACATGTGTGCACAGGAAATGCACATGAACAAAAGCTAAAATCCCTGAACTCTAAGAATAAATACATATTGATATGTATGGAAATATATATATATATATAAATTAAATCCTTAAAAGCTGAATGCATAAGTAAATATGCATATATGGATGCTACTGAATATTTTTGAGTGTACATGTGCATGTGTGTGTCAATACAGTATGATGTATAAATATATATATATATATAGGTGTACTAATTATTTCAGTAAGACTTATATAAATATATATATGTGTTAATAAAATACTAGAGTTCAAATTAGTAAGATAAAATATACAGACATATTTTAGTATATAGGAAGAAAGAAAGAAAAACTGAATATATAAAAAGGAGTAGTCCTCTTGTAAATAAATAAAGAAGGTACATACCATTTACATGAAAGCTAAAAATAGGAAAAATAAGACAAACAAGGAAATGTTTGCTATAGGCAAAATTAGGAAGAGTATTTGATAAATAATAAAATCAAGTCACATTTTTGGCATGATTGTAGACAAAGGAAAAAGTATTTTTTGAAAAGAAAAATTCTGAAAAGAATGTAACCACTTTTCTCTTCACCTAAATTAAGCCGGGAAGGGTAGAACTTTGGGTTTAAATAAAATGCAGATAACATGATTTTTCTGGTGGGCAAAAATGGCTTTAGCCAATACCCAAAACCATAAGGAAGACCCTGTATATATATACATGTATATGCAGCAGCCTCCTCTCCTTCTCAGAAAAGAACTTTGAGGAAAAAAAAAGAAACAACACCATAGAAATCATAAGGCAAGGGAAGGAAGAGAGCTTGAGGCTAAAGGCAGAAGTTCATCAATTAATTAAGGAAGCAAAGAAGAGAGCTAGGTGAGAAAACTCACTCAAAAATCTAAGGCAATAAGTCCTAATGTAGGCAGCCAGCTATAAGTAATTTTCTTAAAAATATACTTTCATATGAGAATGCTTATCTGTGATTTTAAAACTGAAAATGTATTGATTCTCTTTGGTTGATCACTTGTTTTATTATAAGAAAGCTTTATGTGTTGTTAGTATACATATATGTTTTATAAATCCACATCTATGATATGTTAATGTTTAGGAACATAAACAAATACCCAGAAAATAAAATGTTGAAAATAGGCAAGTAGTATTGGTTTTGGCTCAACCCAGAAAGATGTAAATAATGTTGAGCTGCAATATACTTATGTATAAGTGCTGAGGCTTGAGACAAAAAGGAATTAGGGGTGCAATAGGGTTGCCTATGTGCTGATGCTCATGATTCAATGAAAATATATATATATGTTCATATGCATAGCAAACAAAATTTTGTGATTCAGTGAAACCAGGTCATTCTGAGTTTAACTCAAGCACAAATGTTTGCAAAAAGGAAAAACTCTCTCAAAAGCCATAAGCCAATGTTAGTTGCCTACACCCTTTTTAAAATACCAGAATGTATACATATGCATACAGAACCTTATTTATTTAGTCACCAATGGTTGTTTGCTTGCTTGTCTCTGTATGGTTTTGAATAATATGAGATGCCATGATATGGATGTTTTAGTTAGTGAAATGGATCACTGAATGGTTTAGTCATGAAAAATCAAAAGAGTTATTATTAACTTAAACCTGATTAGGAAATTTGGGGTCAAGAACACTACAGGAATGACTTGTGTTCTTGAGTAGCACAAGTTGACACATGGCTTGTTTAAGTCCTGAGATCTTTGTGTAATGGAGTGAATTAGTTCATTACAGTGTGTCCATTGATTCATAAATATTGCAGGTGAGACCAGGATAGATAATTATACCAAGGGAATAATATTTGAGATGATGAGAAAACTAGAGTTTTTCCCAGAATTGAAATATGAGGATTGAATGAATGATTTAACTCATATTGGTTATTTTCCTGTTTGGTATGAATGATTGTTTGATTATGTCTGAATTGTATGCTTGAATGTATATGTCATATTGATATATGTAGTCTCTGGAAAGGAAAATTAAAGTGTGCACATGCACAATGACACAGAGCATGCACACAAGTATGATTTGATTCCAAAGGGCAGAACTTTATGTATATGTATTTAATTTGATTTTAACCTAATTAACTAGTTGCTTTTGTGAATTTTCTCATACCAGACATGTGTCTGACCCTAGTGTGCTAATGGCATCTGGGGTGTCTCATTTAAAATGAGGCAGCTTCAAATGCTTTTTCAAGGATTGCAGCCACTAAGTAGGAGTAGGAACAAGGCTTTGAGAAGAGGATTATAGCATGCTAAACTTAGTTAGATAAGAGCCAAAATGATAAAATCCGCATGTATTAATGATTCAAATTGTTACTTGTATTAAGTGTTGAACATGGGATGGATATTTGGTTAAGTGTTTTATTAAGAGATTGACTTGTATCTGGAATTTATGAATCTGGTTAATATCTGATATTAAAGAAGTTAATCAAAATATTGTAAGTGGATTTAGTAAGAACACCATGTTGAAGACTGAATGATTACATTTTATAAATGTATTAGTCAATTTTGAGTCTTTATAAAGGATTTAAGTTTTGGGAAATCTGGATAGTTGATTCTCAGAAAAATTAAATGGTTTTGTCTTTCAAACATGGTAAGTGTATACAAAAGATAATAGGCATAGGTTGAATGTTTTATGACTGCAAGGTTCCCATAATCTAACTTGTTTCATACAAATGTTTCATGTCTTATTTTTAAATAAAGGAAGGATCTGTAATAAGGGAATTGAAAGCCAGATCCAAATAGTTGCAGTTATATATGCCATAAACATGTTTTGTGCAAATATTAATACACCCTTTTCCTTTGTATCTGTAATAGGAATCTGAATTTTTATTCAGATTTTAACCAAATGCATTTTAAATTCCAAACAGATTTTATAAGAAGAAAATCAAACATGAATGAAATTTTTATTGCATATAACACTGTACTATGTGTGGATTGATTAAATTCAATCAATCCAATCTCCTCTTGTTTTCCAGAACTCTGATTTAAACAAGAGAGGCATATACATCCTCACATGTATGTGCTTATCTTTGTGAAAGTACTGATATATTTATATTGGTTAATTGTTTTGATCCTGGATGTATTTTGGTTTATTGGAAAAAAGAAAATGACCCTGGAAAATATAATTGTAATAAATGATCAATCTATATATCATCTCTGATAGTTCTAAGGAAGTTTAAATCGAACTTAAAAGTGTAAATGAATGTAGGTGGACATCCAGACACATATAAATTGAATGTGCATATGCATGTACATAGAAATCGAATTTAGACGACAGTCTAAATAATTTAGACGTCTGAGATTAAACTTAGACGACAGTCTAAATAATTTAGACGACAGTCTAAATAATTTAGACGTCTGAGATTAAACTTAGACGACAGTCTAAATAATTTAGACGTCTAAGGTTAAATATAGACGTCTGTCACAAAATAATTAGATGTCTGAATTCAGTTCAAAATGTCTTTTTCTCTCTGTTTCAATTTTTGATCTATGAGCCGTCTGTCATAATTAGATAGACGTCTGTAATTAAGTTTAGACGCCTGTCATAAGAATTTAGACGTCTGAACTGCTGATTTTGCCTAATTTGCCTATTTAGAAAAGAAATAAGTGGCTATGTCAATAGCTTGTATGGCATTTTGATTTCTACGTGATTTAAATTCCCTTTGATGGAAAAAAAATCCTTATGAAATTAGGGTAGAAATAGGAGGGTCATTCCAGTTGGTATCAGAGCTATGTTATTCAACATAGTAGAAGTAAAGATCAAGTTCTTAGATAGAAATAAAATTTAAAGGAACTATATATATATCAATGTTTTCAGTGTGAAAAAAAAACCACTGAAATAATAAAATTACCAATCAAACTAACCAGCTATGTAAATTATTATTAGCAAACTATGGTAGGGAGACCACCAAATCAGGGAGCAGGATCTTCCCATGCACCACCAATGGTCAATCTGCAAGACTTGGTGAGAGCATTTAGGGATGGGGCAGGACAAAGGCAAGAAAATCCCTATGAAGAACTCTCAAAATTACTTAAGACATATACTCATTTAGGAGGCAAAAGCTTTGAAGGGACAGAGAGTATCATGGAAATTCAAACATGGTTGAGAACATTGGAAAGAATTTTCAATGACATGCAACTTGATGATCAAAGAAAGAGGCAAGTGGCTTCAAGACAGCTAAAAGGAGTAGCTTTAGGCTGGTGGGAAGTTATCATTGCAGGAAGAAATGAGAATGAAATCACTTGGAATCAATTCAAAGAGATGTTGGAAGCAAGGTTTGTACCAGCATCAGCAAAGACTACCTTGCTAGAAGAATTTATTAGACTTAGACAAGGAACCATGACTGTCACAGAATACACTCAAAAGTTTGAGGGGCTTTCCACATATGGAGCAATGCTTGTGGCAGATGAGGCATCCAAAAATGATAGGTACATAAAAGGGTTGAACCCAAGACTCAACAGAGCCATGTTACCCTATGTAGATAGGACTTTTGACCATGTGATAGACTTAGCTTTGAGGTTGGAACAGCATGACAAGGAAAGGGAGAAGTTCAGAAATTTTAAGAACAATAATACCAAGAAGAGAAAGGGGAGGTATCACCCTTATGATAAGAAGAAGGAAGAGGCCAGTAACAAAGGCACTGGAGATGTCAAAGCTAAGGAAACCAAGAAGAAAATTGTGTGCCATCAGTGTGGAAAAGAAGGACACATCAAACCAAGATGTCCAGAATTGAAAGGAGGAGCTTTCAAGTGCTATCTATGTGGGAAAGAGGGGCATATGAAGAGGAATTGTCCTGAGTACAAACAGCAAGGAAAATTGGCAAATTTGGAAGGAAAAGGCAAAGCCACAGTGGAGAGTAACACTGAAAACCATAGCCAAGTGGAAGGTACATTACTTATTTGTACCATGCCCATAGCAGTAGTATATGATACTGGGGCAACTCACTCTTTAATTTCTTATGAACTAGTTAAAATGCTAAAACTGAATTGCATATTGGTTGAAACCCCATTGCATATACAAAGTCCACTGGGGAGTTCTAGTGTTTTAAATATGATTTGTGTGGATGTGGAATTAAACATAGGAGGAAATGTTTTTATTTCCAATTTATATGTTTTGAATTACCCAAATATAGGTGTTATTTTGGGGGTAGACTGGTTAAGGCAATTTAAAGCCATAATTAATTTAGACTCATCCACCATATCATTGCAAAATTCTAGAGGTCAGAGAATCACAGTTTTATGTGAAGTAGCTAAGGAAGGAAAGCTATATCACTTAGTTGACTCAGAAAAAAATTCTATTGAACTAACCATTGAAGAAATTCCCATAGTCAATGAATATTTGGATGTGTTTGGTGAGGTCAAGGGTGTTCCACACCATAGACCAGTAGAGTTCCAGATCAATCTAGTTCCAGGAGCAAGCCCAGTGATTAAAAAGCCAACTAGAATGGGGCCAAATGAACTAAAGGAATTAAAGGAACAGTTAGAAGAACTGGAAGAAAAGGGTTTTATAAGACCAAGTAATTCTTGCTGGGGAGCACCAGTGGTATTTGTTAAGAAACAAGATGGCTCCTTAAGACTCTGTATAGATTATAGAGAATTAAACAAGGTAACTATTAAAAATAAATACCCATTGCCAAGAATAGATGATCTTTTTGATCAATTAGCAGGGGCAAAAGTATTTTCTAGACTAGACTTAGCATCTGGTTTTCATCAAATGAAGGTGGAAGAATCAAGCATCAAGTACACTGCCTTTAACACTAGGTATGGGTTGTATGAATTTTTGGTTATGCCATTTGGTTTGACCAATGCACCATCATACTTTGTAGATTTAATGAACAGAACCTTTAGAGATTATTTAGACAAGTTTGTGCTTATTTTTATTGATGACATTTTGATTTATTCCAAAACAGTGGAAGAACATAAGCATCATTTGCACCTGGTTTTGTCTAGGTTAAGGGAAAAAGATTTAAAGGCAAAATTTTCAACATGTGTATTTTGGAAAGAGGAAGTACATTTCCTTTGCCATGTTATATCTGCTGAAGGAATTTCTGTGAACCCCAATAAAGTAATGGCTATTCAAGCATGGAAGAGGCCAAGCACTGTGAGTGAAGTGAGGTCATTCATGGGGATGGCAGGGTATTATAGGAGGTTTATAAAAGATTTTTCAAAAATCTCTACACCACTCACTAACCTAACCAGGAAGAACCAAGCTTTTGTTTGGTCAGAAAAATGTGAGAAGTCTTTTGAACAGTTGAAGGATGCATTGGTGAATGCTCCAATTTTAAAGGTACCATATGGAAATGAAGAACTAGTGGTATACACCGATGCTAGTGGATTTGGCTTGGGTGCAGTGCTGATGCAACAAGGCCAAGTCATTGCATATGCATCCAGACAGCTTAAACCACATGAAGTAAGGTATGCCACACATGATCTCGAATTAGCAGCCGTGATCTATGCTTTAAAACTTTGGAGACATTATTTGTTAGGCACAAAGTTTGAACTGTACACTGACCACAAGTCTCTGAAATATTTATTTTCACAAAAAGATTTGAACATGAGGCAACATAGATGGGTGGAGTTCTTAGCTGCCTATGACTTTGACATACTCTATACACCAGGCAAAGCAAACAAAGTTGCAGATGCTCTAAGTAGACAGCATGCTAAATTGGCTATGATGATGATAGAAGAATTTAAAGACTTGTCTTTGCTAACTGAGTTAGAAATTGGGGAGAATGGTTGTGTGCACATGGATGAGCAGATGCATGGTGCACAAGAAGATAAAGGGAAGTTAAGCTTAATGACACTTCAACCAGATTTAATTTTGAAGGTAGGAAAAATGCAAGAACAAGATGCCAACTTATTAGAGAGGAAAGTGCTCCTCTCAAGAGGGGAGGAAGTGATGAATCACCATATTGATAAAAATGGTTATATGAGATACCAAAATAGGATATGTGTACCAGAGGACACAGAATTGAAGAAAGAGATATTGAATGAATATCACAGAAGTAAATACTCCATACACCCAGGCAACACAAAAATGTACCAAAATTTGAAAAGAGACTTCTGGTGGAAGGGGATGAAATCTGATGTAGCTAAATACATTGCCAAATGTATGACTTGCCAACAAGTCAAGGCTGAAACCCAAAGGCCATCAGGGTTGATGCAGCCTATTAGTGTACCACAGTGGAAGTGGGAAGACATATCCATGGACTTCATAGATGGACTGCCTAGATCTAAGAGAGGTAATACAAGTATATGGGTGATAGTTGATAGGCTAACCAAGGTAGCACACTTCATTCCAGTCAAGTCAGAAAGAACAGCACCAAAATTAGCTCAAATTTTTATAAAGGAAGTGGTAAAGTTACATGGCATTCCCAAAACCATTGTGAGTGATAGGGATACCATCTTCACTTCAAAATTCTGGAGAAGCTTTCAAGAAGCAATGGGAAGTGAACTATGTTTAAGTACTGCCTACCATCCTCAATCAGATGGGCAGACTGAGGTAGTAAACAAAGTTTTGGAGGACATGTTGAGGGCATGTATACTGGATTTTGGGGGCAAATGGGAAGATTGTCTTCATCTAGTTGAATTTACATACAACAACAGCTACCAAAGCACCATAGGAATGGCTCCATTTGAAGCCTTATATGGTAAACCCTGTTTGTCACCTGTTTGTTGGGTAGAAGCAGGAGAAAGGTCTATTTTAGGACCTGAGTATATACAAGAAACTAAGGAGAAAATTGAGTTGATAAGAAGAAGAATGGCAGCAGCTCAAGATAGGCAAAAGAAATTTGCAGACATGAGAAGAAGGCAGGTAGAATATGAAGTGGGAAATTTTGTTTTCATCAAAATCTCACCTATGAAAAATGTGCTGAGGTTTGGAAAACAAGGAAAATTAACCCCAAGATATATTGGACCATACAAAATTCTGGAGAGAATTGGTCCCTTGGCATATAAGTTGGAATTACCAGAAAACATGCAAGGTATACATGATGTTTTTCATGTATCACAATTGAGAAGGTGGGTCCATGACAAGGCAGAAATTCTTGAGACCCCAACCCAAGTGCAGATAAATCCTAATTTGATTTATGAAAAGGATCCAGTGGGAATTTTGGCAAAAGATGTGAAGAAGTTGAGAAATAAATCTCTGAAACTTGTGAAGGTACAGTGGAGTCTTGATCCCAGTGATTGCACATGGGAATTAGAAGACAAAGTTAGGATGAATTATCCTAACCTATTTTCAGATTAAAGGTAATTCTGATCTTTGATTGTTTTTTTTAGATGCATATGTTTTTAGTTATTATAGAACTAAATATTTATTTGGTTGAGAATGTACTTGTTCTCTGAATTAAGTTTAAAATTTATTTTAAGCTTAGGAAAATTGTGGGACACAATTCCTAAAAGAAGGGGTGTATGTAATGACCCAAGATTTTAGGAATTTATTCTGAAAAATATAAATAAATTCAAAATGATTTTTAAATAAATCTTGAAAGGGAATTGATATAGCTTGATAGTGTATCAGTATGTGTGTACATGTGTGCACAGGAAATGCACATGAACAAAAGCTAAAATCCCTGAACTCTAAGAATAAATACATATTGATATGTATGGAAATATATATATATATATATATATAAATTAAATCCTTAAAAGCTAAATGCATAAGTAAATATGCATATATGGATGCTACTGAATATTTTTGAGTGTACATGTGCATGTGTGTGTCAATACAGTATGATGTATAAATATATATATATATATAGGTGTACTAATTATTTCAGTAAGACTTATATAAATAAATATATATATATATATGTGTTAATAAAATACTAGAGTTCAAATTAGTAAGATAAAATATACAGACATATTTTAGTATATAGGAAGAAAGAAAGAAAAACTGAATATATAAAAAGGAGTAGTCCTCTTGTAAATAAATAAAGAAGGTACATACCATTTACATGAAAGCTAAAAATAGGAAAAATAAGACAAACAAGGAAATGTTTGCTATAGGCAAAATTAGGAAGAGTATTTGATAAATAATAAAATCAAGTCACATTTTTGGCATGATTGTAGACAAAGGAAAAAGTATTTTCTGAAAAGCAAAATTCTGAAAAGAATGTAACCACTTTTCTCTTCACCTAAATTAAGCCGGGAAGGGTAGAACTTTGAGTTTAAATAAAATGCAGATAACATGATTTTTCTGGTGGGCAAAAATGGCTTTAGCCAATACCCAAAACCCTAAGGAAGACCCTGTATATATATACATGTATATGCAGCAGCCTCCTCTCCTTCTCAGAAAAGAACTTTGAGAAAAAAAAAGAAACAACACCATAGAAATCATAAGGCAAGGGAAGGAAGAGAGCTTGAGGCTAAAGGCAGAAGTTCATCAATTAATTAAGGAAGCAAAGAAGAGAGCTAGGTTAGAAAACTCACTCAAAAATCTAAGGCAATAAGTCCTAATGTAGGCAGCCAGCTATAAGTAATTTTCTTAAAAATATACTTTCATATGAGAATGCTTATCTGTGATTTTAAAACTGAAAATGTTTTGATTCTCTTTGGTTGATCACTTGTTTTATTATAAGAAAGCTTTATGTGTTGTTAGTATACATATATGTTTTATAAATCCAGATCTATGATATGTTAATGTTTAGGAACATAAACAAATACCCAGAAAATAAAATGTTGAAAATAGGCAAGTAGTATTGGTTTTGGCTCAACCCAGAAAGATGTAAATAATGTTGAGCTGCAATATACTTATGTATAAGTGCTGAGGCTTGAGACAAAAAGGAATTAGGGGTGCAATAGGGTTGCCTATGTGCTGATGCTCCTGATTCAATGAAAAAATATATATATGTTCATATGCATAGCAAACAAAATTTTGTGATTCAGTGAAACCAGGTCATTCTGAGTTTAACTCAAGCACAAATGTTTGCAAAAAGGAAAAACTCTCTCAAAAGCCATAAGCCAATGTTAGTTGCCTACACCCTTTTTAAAATACCAGAATGTATACATATGCATACAGAACCTTATTTATTTAGTCACCAATGGTTGTTTGCTTGCTTGTCTCTGTATGGTTTTGAATAATATGAGATGCCATGATATGGATGTTTTAGTTAGTGAAATGGATCACTGAATGGTTTAGTCATGAAAAATCAAAAGAGTTATTATTAACTTAAACCTGATTAGGAAATTTGGGGTCAAGAACGCTGCAGGAATGACTTGTGTTCTTGAGTAGCACAAGTTGACACATGGCTTGTTTAAGTCCTGAGATCTTTGTGTAATGGAGTGAATTAGTTCATTACAATGTGTCCATTGATTCATAAATATTGCAGGTGAGACCAGGATAGATAATTATACCAAGGGAATAATATTTGAGATGATGAGAAAACTAGAGTTTTTCCCAGAATTGAAATATGAGGATTGAATGAATGATTTAACTCATATTGGTTATTTTCCTGTTTGGTATGAATGATTGTTTGATTATGTCTGAATTGTATGCTTGAATGTATATGTCATATTGATATATGTAGTCTCTGGAAAGGAAAATTAAAGTGTGCACATGCACAATGACACAGAGCATGCACACAAGTATGATCTGATTCCAAAGGGCAGAACTTTATGTATATGTATTTAATTTGATTTTAACCTAATTAACTAGTTGCTTTTGTGAATTTTCTCATACCAGACATGTGTCTGACCCTAGTGTGCTAATGGCATCTGGGGTGTCTCATTTAAAATGAGGCAGCTTCAAATGCTTTTTCAGGGATTGCAGCCACTAAGTAGGAGTAGGAGCAAGGCTTTGAGAAGAGGATTATAGCATGCTAAACTTAGTTAGATAAGAGCCAAAATGATAAAATCCGCATGTATTAATGATTCAAATTGTTACTTGTATTAAGTGTTGAACATGGGATGGATATTTGGTTAAGTGTTTTATTAAGAGATTGACTTGTATCTGGAATTTATGAATCTGGTTAATATCTGATATTAAAGAAGTTAATCAAAATATTGTAAGTGGATTTAGTAAGAACACCATGTTGAAGACTGAATGATTACATTTTATAAATGTATTAGTCAATTTTGAGTCTTTATAAAGGATTTAAGTTTTGGGAAATCTGGATAGTTGATTCTCAGAAAAATTAAATGGTTTTGTCTTTCAAACATGGTAAGTGTATACAAAAGATAATAGGCATAGGTTGAATGTTTTATGACTGCAAGGTTCCCATAATCTAACTTGTTTCATACAAATGTTTCATGTCTTATTTTTAAATAAAGGAAGGATCTGTAATAAGGGAATTGAAAGCCAGATCCAAATAGTTGCAGTTATATATGCCATAAACATGTTTTGTGCAAATATTAATACACCCTTTTCCTTTGTATCTGTAATAGGAATCTGAATTTTTATTCAGATTTTAACCAAATGCATTTTAAATTCCAGACAGATTTTATAAGAAGAAAATCAAACATGAATGAAATTTTTATTGCATATAACACTGTACTATGTGTGGATTGATTAAATTCAATCAATCCAATCTCCTCTTGTTTTCCAGAACTCTGATTTAAACAAGAGAGGCATATACATCCTCACATGTATGTGCTTATCTTTGTGAAAGTACTGGTATATTTATATTGGTTAATTGTTTTGATCCTGGATGTATTTTGGTTTATTGGAAAAAAGAAAATGACCCTGGAAAATATAATTGTAATAAATGATCAATCTATATATCATCTCTGATAGTTCTAAGGAAGTTTAAATCGAACTTAAAAGTGTAAATGAATGTAGGTGGACATCCAGACACATATAAATTGAATGTGCATATGCATGTACATAGAAATCGAATTTAGACGACAGTCTAAATAATTTAGACGTCTGAGATTAAACTTAGACGACAGTCTAAATAATTTAGACGTCTAAGGTTAAATATAGACGTCTGTCACAAAATAATTAGATGTCTGAATTCAGTTCAAAATGTCTTTTTCTCTCTGTTTCAATTTTTGATCTATGAGTCGTCTGTCATAATTAGATAGACGTCTGTAATTAAGTTTAGACGCCTGTCATAAGAATTTAGACGTCTGAACTGCTGATTTTGCCTAATTTGCCTATTTAGAAAAGAAATAAGTGGCTATGTCAATAGCTTGTATGGCATTTTGATTTCTACGTGATTTAAATTCCCTTTGATGGAAAAAAAAATCCTTATGAAATTAGGGTAGAAATAGGAGGGTCATTCCATAATTCAATCATTCAATCAGGTCCAAACATTCAAAAATTAACTTATTAATCAACTGATTAATTTAAATCAGATGTATTATTTAGGAATGAATCATTAATCTGTGTTAACCATCATAATTAATTACAAATTATCTGAAATAAATTTCCCTTTCATCATTTGTTAGTTAACTTTTACTATTAACTAATCAATCTTAATTGATGAACCAATTAACCTTTAATTACTTAATTTATCTGAATTAATCACAATTTTTGGTTGATCCTTTAATTATTAACAAATAATATTACTCAATTCCTAATCATTATTCAAGTTATTACATTTCGTAGTGATCTATTAACTACTTCTCTAAGTAATTATACTTTTCAAATTATCAAGTGATTACTCTAGATTAATTTAAGAAATTTGACTTGAACTAATCAAATTAACTCAATTAATTACTCTGAATAATTAATGCTTTAATTACTGTCATTAAGTAATTATACTTAATAATTCCACAATTGATTATTATTGAATTAATCAATCTAAATTTATTGTTAAAATTAATCACATTGATTAATTATTCAAAAATCTTAATTAATGACCTTAATCATCTATTAAATTTCTTTAATTTCTTTTCTAAAGAAATTTACTTATATTAATCATTATTAATTATAAATTGATTAACCGTTAAGAACTCATTAATTAATGATTTACAAATCATTAATCTTCATTAATTAAAGTCAACTCATCCATATTGATGATTTAATTGTTATTTACAATATGGTTGAAAACATTGTTTCAAATTTCCTTTTAAATTCCAATTTAGATTTAAAATTTGAAATAAATCCTCATTTCCTTTAAATAAAGCTCAGAACAAATTTCCTTAGCATTTTTAAATCTACATGTTAAAATAACAATTGGTTATGAAGGAAATTTTTAAAGAGTTTAAAATCACTATTCTTTTCAATTTTTAGCATATTTAACTTATTTTAAATACTTAAGTTATAAAACAAAATTAATTTCAAAATCTTGAAATCTGATTAAAAATTTATTTCAGGTTTTAAACTTTTTTTCTTTCAACTTGTTAAATTTTTCATTTGAAATTTCAATCTATTTTAAATTCAAATTTTTCTCATACATTCAATTGCTTTTAAATTATTAAAACAAAATTGAATTTAAAGCTTTATTCATGCCCAAACTAAATTCCAATTCAACTAGAATTTATCTTCACATTTTGACTTAAACTTCAGTTTAAAACCTTTATTGATAAATTTAAATTTAATTTTCAAATTCCAAAACAGGAACCAGGTTCAGGTTTGGAAAGCCTGTAACACATTTTCGACCCGAGCCCTGACAATTTTGCTTCGAGTAAACTACTCGAATCACTCGAGTTAACATGCGAGGAAAACTAGTTCTTCCCAGGCAAACAAATACCCAGGCTAAACACTCCAGAGTTCGTGCACGGCATCGCCGGCCGACTCCAGGCATCACCATGTCGTCGAGCACATCGACGATCACTTCCAGGTCATGCTCCGATCACTCAAACTTCGTCGTCACCTCGAAATTTGAATTCGAGTTCAAGTTGGAAACCTAGAACAACCCAGACCCATCACAACTCAAAACCTGTCAACGCCTCGCTCTCACGGCTCCGACCACGAGAACACGTGAAACTCCGGCCACCCACTCCTTGACACTTCCTCCACCATCTCCCTAAAGTACGTCGAACTCGATCGCCTGGCGACGATGAACGAACCCACTTAAACGGCCTCGTCAAAACTGGGTCACCAGATTTTGAAAGCTTCCCGCCGCCGCCATGATCGATTACACGCCATCACCTTATTTTTCCTGGAACCACCGTAGGCCCCTCCATCTCCAGCCAAAGCCTCGACCAACACGACTCAGTCGATCACCAGTAATTGGTCGAAATCCAATTTTTGAACAAAAACAAACTGTTCTCAAACCAATCGCTTAAAAATCATCAAACAAGGCTTAAAAATCCTATTTTTCTATGAGAATTCGAGTTATATACCTGAATCAATATTTCGTGTGGTTCGAAATTTCCAGACTTTAAAGGTTTCACTGTAAAAATTTGATTTTTCATTCTATATGCATTGATACTTCATGAAACCATTTTTAGATTATAACTCATTCTTAAACACAACTAATTTGTTTAAAAACTAAAGCCTAATATTGATTAGAAAAGAAGAAATTGAATTTTTTTTTGATGTTGTCCAGTATTATGTGATGTAACAGAGAAGAGATATCACTGATATATGCATATACACAGAGCATTCTTCAATATATATATATATACTCAAGATTAAATGGTTGAGTGTTACTTACCTTCCCCATTTTGATTCCAGAAGCCTTCAAGTTAAAATCTGGTTTGAAATTGCAAGCTGGAACTTCACTTGATCTCAGATTTGCATTGGTTGTTTTGATATATTTTTTAAGATGTTGTAAGTTGATGTTTGTTTAATTATAAGATGTTGTTTACTACAAAATAATTTCTCAGCTTTGATGGACGAAATGAAATGAGAGGAAGTTGATGTGTAAGAAAGAAAGTTTACAGGGTGGTAAGTTTATTTGTTTAAGCTGATAAAAATATATGTTTGTACAATGTTTTATCAGAGATATTTTTATCTTTGTTGGCTGATGGCACTTTGCCTTTGTGCTGCATTTATTACCTTGTACAAATCATATTTTTTTCCTCTTCCTTCATTTCGGCTGTACAATATATGAGATAGTTTAATGCGGCTTCCTTTGCAAGCTTTTTACTTCATATATATTTTGTTTTCTTATTTGTATGTTTTGTTTCTTCATTTGGTAAGTGTTAATGAATATGTATTTGTTTGTTTTATCACTTTGTAAGATAAGTGAGCTTCTATTTTATTTTAATTTTCTTTTATTATTTTTGTTTGTTTCATTCTATTTGTATTATTTTGTATTATGATATTAAGATTTATATATATTTATCTTATATTATATAAAACTATATATATTTTATTTGGTAATATAGATGAATTTCTAGATTTTACTTTGTTGTTAAAAATTTTAGCAAATTTTCTACTTTTTATTTTTATTATAATTTATCTTATATTTATTTCTATTTCTAGTTTAAATATTTATTATTATTATTTTACTTTAATATTTATTGTCTTATATTTATTTTATAAATTCAAATCATTATAAACCATCAATTCTAAGTTTAAATCATTTATTTATTTCCTTGTGTCCAAAGTCTATATTTTTTATATTTATTTCTAACCCATTTATTTAAGATTTAAATTCAATTTCAATGTATATATATATAAATTCAAATTTACTCATATATGCCCATATACATAAATATTCACATATATACATATATATACAATATTTAAATTTTATATGATTTAACATAGAGTTTATTTGAACTCGGGGGAAACTCGCATCAATTTATCGATTAATTTCACAATTTTTATTCAAAAACTAAATTAATTATCAATTTAAATATATATAAAATCCGGGGTCGTTACAATTAGGATGTTTGGATTTTAAACAAAACCCAAACTTTTCTATTCATTTTGGTTTTCCAGAGCAATTCGAATTTGTTTTAACTTAATTAAAATTTTAAACTTTAATATATGATAAAACAAACAATTTTTGTTTGAAACTTAAATCCTAACAAAGATCAGATCTTGAGATAATGGATTTTGTTTAAAATCTTAGTTTTGAAAACTAAGAACAGAGAACACAGATGCACACACCTATACATTCATATATATACATAGAATAATGCACTTATATATATTCACACAATCATACTTATTTCCAGGTGTTAACATGCAATGGATTCATATACGTAAACTTTTTAAATATGATGTTACTCACCTGATTTTCCAGAAATGAACAGAGTTACTTTTGAACCAGGCTTGTGAAAATTTGCAAGTTGAAACCCTTTCTTTGATCTTTGGTTTGAGTTGAATTTGTATTGTTGTTTTAATTGAATTTTGTCTAAGTTTGAAATAATATTTACTCCAGATTTTTCTCAGCTTGGAATGGACGAAACTGAAATAAAGATGATGGATATATAGAAACAGTTTACATGGGATATTTTTTATTTGTTTGTACAATCAAAAATCAGAGATATTTCTTTGCATGTTGGCTATGCAGATTTCTTTGGTGGCTGAGATGATAGTATTGTGATGGCTTGCATTAATTGCCATGTACAAATATACTTATCCTTATTTGCTTGTACATACTTATCTAATTTTGTTTGTTCATACTTATCCATATTTGTTCATATTTAACTATATATATATTTATTTATTTTCCTTTGCTTTGTCTTATTACTTTATAAACTAAATGAATTTAATATGTTGGTAAAATTTATGTAATGTGTTTACTTTATATTTTATAATTTATCTTATTTACCTCTAGTTCTATTTCAAACTTAAATATATATTTCTAACTTAAATATTTATTTTTAATTTTAATACTTATTGTCTTGTATTTCTATATATATACATATATATATATATATTTATTTTTATTTCCCTAACATAAACCATCAATTCTTAATTTGAAATTATTTATTTTCATACTTGTGTCAAATGTCTATATTTTTTTATGTTTATTTTTAAACCATTTACTTAAAATTAAAATTCAAATCCAATATATATATATATATATTCAAATCTACTCATATATGCACATATACATATATATTCACATATATATACAAGATTTAAATTCGAATGATTTAACACATATTTTATTTGAATTTGGGGAAACTCAAATCAATTTACCAATTAATTTTACAATTTTTATTCAAAAATTAAATTAATTATCAATTCAAACTTATTTAAAATTCGGGATCGTTACAGGTTCCCCCCTTAAGAAATTTCATCCTCGAAATTTGCCGGGGAGACATAAAGGTAGATGAAGAATATTTCATCAAACTAACTGAACATCTATTCTGCATTTGGCTTACCAAATCAGAATATCAATAATAGATATGAGAACGAATCTTTTTAATTTTTCACAAGATACTCGGGTTATCCAGATCTACGAAGTATGCAGGGGCATCGGTTAGTTCGAAGGGATAACTAACCATTCGTAGAATATATCCGGACCCAAAAATAGGCAGATATATGGATACAATTCCAAAACTTTTTAGTTTAGAAACCAAATTATACCTATCAACCATAGCAACCAAAGCAACCAATTCATCCAAACAAACAATTCTGACCTATTTGGAGTTTATGTCCCATGCAAATATATCAAATCTTCTTCTTGGATCTATCAGGAACTATCAAAGAATTGAGAAGAGATGTTGAACAAAAGAAATTAATAGAGAAAAGATTATTTCCTTGTTGTTATAGGGTATTGACCATTTATAGTCGTATTCCCCTGTCCCATATCTCATCCTCTTCTTGCACTCATACTTACTATCAGTGGATAGTAAGAGAATTTACAGAAGTATACGGACAGATATCATAGGGATTACTCATTCTTGGGTATACTTCACCCTATCTCTAATGAGCTACTTAATGTGTTATACTCCTGAGCTAAAGTTCAACCTTAGCTCTAATACCAAATGTAACGATCCTGACTCGGCCTTCGAAAATCGGCACCCGTACTTCACTTGTACTCGAATGTCGCAGATTCAAACGCCGAATCTGGCTCGCCGGAGCTTATAACACAGTAAGTATAACAACACAGCGGAAGAAAGAAATGAATGATATCATATACATCACAAATGATACAATATCCAGAATATTATATACAACAATGATATCTATATGATACAAGAATATCAAAGACAAATAATGCTACAGCGGATACAAAAGAAGTGATACTCCAAAAGATCTTCAAAAGAGAATGAGTCCAAAAACTCAAACATCAAGCTCGAAACATCATCATGATGCACAAAGATAAGCAAGAGCGGTCGTGAAGACGAACTCCAAAAACTGAACTAGCTCCCGATAATCTACTAAACATGACTATCTGAAAAACCCAACTCTAGACTGCCCGTGTGGAAAATTGTGGGCACCCAGAGTTTAGAAAGGGAACAATAAACTCCGGGTCAGTCATGGGACTGGTATGAGCAACAAAATAGTTTATGTTTAAAACAAACAATAAAAGAATTTTAAACATTGAAGTCCGCAATGCTTTTTGGAAAATGAAACTACCATAAGACCTCCCACAACACACACAATGCAATCGCAGACTTGGAGGAGATTTCTTCTTATGATAGTCAAATGTGCTTAATACGAGAAAACTCTTTTGATATTATTACTAGTACATAGTGTGAAAACATTTCAAAAAATAATATAAATCATAGCCAGCATAGGTACCATTATACTATGCCTACTATAGCTACCATTTTAAATGGCAGGTTCTACAACTAAAACCGTACAAGGCTCGTATTGTTTCCTTGGATTTTCCAACAAATGGTCAGGCTAAGGAACTTCCTATGCCACATAGGAACGCCTCTAGAGGGACGCCCCGAGAACCTACCTGGCTCTCTGCCAACACAAGGCCGGTTACTCCCTTCTCGGGAAGTAAACCTAAGATGTGCTACCCCCAGTCGTTTGCGACCTTTATCCGAGGGCCCTCGATCACAAAGCAACAATCACACAGTAAATGAGATTGGATCAACCACACAGGTAAAATATCTGGGCTCCATACCATGATACCACCTTTTTCCAAAAGGAATGGACATACCCTAAGGTAGCTACCCCTAAAACCTTGCCGCATCTTTCCTGTTTCGACCATTTCCAGTTTGTGAGGCTCGATGAGGTCTCGTCCACAAAGCTACGCTTTACACGAAAGCCATGCTTTGATCAGAAAATGATCAACAAATGATAAGCAACACACAACAACACTTAGCATGCCACACTACCAAATTGGGAGTATATCACTGATAACCTTCAACTACATAACCTCTGAGCTCGTAGGTCTCCGAGAATTGTGTTAAGCTAAGAGAATAAATTATCCGCCACCAAACAGAAATGTATTTAAAAGAAATCAGCTTTATATCTCAAAGTGTAATGTCAAACATACGGCCATACAAGTCTGTTCCGGGTTCGAACAGAACCGAAGACACTTCCAAAGAAGCCCTTGCAATCCGGGTATTCACAATCCCGATCGGACTTCCCATCAGTTAGGATATCTCTCTACCGGAGCCACTCAGTGCGGAGAAAATCGATAGGTTATCCCATCGTTCTCGCAAACACCCGGTCTTCAACACCGATCTTCAAATGCTATCCATTTACGTCGTATCACTATTCGGAATGGGTTATATGACACAAAGTCCTCTGCCGGCTAAACCGAATAATGAGCGCAATATTTTAAAACATATGGATATTGGGATTTCAGTTAAGTCACAATTTATTACCCAAAACCTTTCTTCAAATGGTTTAAACAAATTACCATTTTCAATCTTTTTACACAAAAAGATTCATCTCACAAAATTCACCCAGTTTCACAAAGATCTATTCATAGATTTTCCAAATCAATTTCCATTTCAATTGGATTAACTCATTAAATCTTTAAATCAAAGATTTAACTTATAGCTTTCAAAACAATTCCATTTCGACCTTTTATACAAAAGGTACACCTTTCCAATTTCAAAACAAAGTTCAACAATCTTTCACAAAGATTTATTCATAACTCGGAAAACCATTTTCATTTTAAACTTGAAATTCCTTTAATTTAAATTGGAATTTGATTTCTAATATGAAAGCTTCTATTATTTGAAAACAAATAGTTTTCATTTCGGAAAATCTGATTCATTTATACGAGTTAAAGTCCTTGGGTTAAATTCAAATTCTAAAAACCATACCTTTAAAATGGTTTAAATTCATATAAACACATTTATAACATCTTTAACCATAATTTCCAAACATGGAATTCAATTCCAAATTTTGAATACAAATTCAAATTAAATTATTTAAATTGAAAAACTTTACTAAGTTATTCAAAATAACTTTTGTCTTAAAATCTCCTTTTCAAAAGCTTTAACATTTAACCCAAATCCATTTCCAAAATCAATTGAAATTAGAATTTCAATTTCAAAAATATTAAATTTAAATCATCCGCGACTTAACCGACTTCCACGTTCAATCCATTTTTGTGTGTGTAAAAGTGTGGTCCAAGGGTTTTACATTGTAGTGCAACATTACAAATCATCACGTCATCACAGATTCAAACACAGAAATATAGTTGATAAGCGGTATAAACTATAACGCTTATCAGCATTCACAGATTCACAGATAATATACAAATGTATCACAAATAAATGAATAAATTATACACAGCTCAATCCAAAGAACAAAATATCACAGATCAGATAGGACAATCAATTCAAGGCATTTCATACAATACAATCATTCATAAGTTAGCTCAAGCATTCAATAATCATTTATAAGCACAATTTATTTATTGTTTAATCCTAATTAATTCAATTTATTTCCAATTAAATTAATTACTTATGAATTAATAATCCAATCCCGATTTATTAATTACAATTTATTTTATATAAATTAATTAATCAATCACCTTAATCAATTAATCTTAATTAATAAATTATTCTTAAGTAATTACAATAACTAATTAATTACTCCTTAATTACAAATTATTTCTTAATCACTTTCATTAATTAATTAACCTTTAATAAATTAGTTATTCTCAAATTAATTACCTTAATTAATTTATCACAATATCCTTAAATCAATTATTGCCTAATCACTTGATTAATCAACTTTAATTATTAACTAATATTTAATTAATAATCCTTAATTTACAAATTAATTATTCCTTACTTAATAAATCTTTAAACCTTAATTAATTAATTTAAACCTCTAATTACTTATTTAATTAATTTAAATCATTAATTAATTAAACAAATAAATTATCCATTTTAATTAACTTAATAATTAATGAATTACAAATTACTTTCTATCTACATTAACTTAAAACAAATCTCATTCTTATTAATGATTTTGTTATCACTTATAAATAAGTTGAAACATTTATATTCAATTAACCCTTAAATTCATTTTTAAATTTCAAGATTTAAAATGAATGCCAGTTGATTTTTAACAAAGTTAAAACTAATTTTGAAAACCTTCAGATTCATATGTTAAAGTAATATTTTGTTATAAAAGAAATTTTAAAGAGTTAAATCAAATTCCTTTTAAATTCACATATTTAAAAGTATACTTTAATGTTTAAACTGGTTCAAACATTTTAAATTTATAACTTCATTTCTTTTCAAAATCTTGATTTTCAGATTTAGATTTAACCTAAGTTTCACATTCTGATTTAACTTATTAAAACTCCCACTTTACATCTCAAATTCCATTTAAAACTCAAATCCCCCCCATTTTTATTAAAAGAATTACACTTAAATATTTAACACTTTTAAGTTATTTAACAAATTTAAATTTTAAAAACTTTTTTTCTAAACTAAGTTTCAAACTAAACTTAAATGTATATATTAAACTTTAATTTATAACTCAGTTCAAAACTTACTTTAAAAATTAAATTAAACTTTAAAATTTCAAAACAGAATAGGTTCTGTTTCAAAAATCTGGGCAAACATTTACCCGAGCCACAACAAAAATTGCTTCAAGACCAACACAGATTTGCTCGAGTAAATACTCGAGACAACCCGCGAAAACCTGCTTAGAGTCAAACTCAGAAAAACTTCGGCCAACACACGAAATCGACTCGAGAAAAATCGAGTACCCCTCTACTGCTACAACCCAAACTTCACCAGAAAAAGAAATGCACCGTGCACATGCACGGTGGCTCCGATCATCTCCGGTCATCATCGATGGCTTCAACACATCAGCCAACATCCACGCAACCCATCACGATCGTGAGATCGTGACCAACAGCTCGAAATCGAATTCGAGTATGCTAACTGAGCCTAGAACCAAAAGAGCCACACCTGAAAACCACTCGACCTCGCCTCTCCGACCATCAGAACACCGGAGCCTCCGGCCACAACCTCGCCATCACTCCCGCTTCCATCTCCCAAAGTCTGGTGGAACTCGATCCACCAGAGGCACCATGATGAGCGAAATACACGACCCTATCAAAACTAGGGTTAAGAAATAAATCTGACCACCGCCACCTCCACAATGATTTGACATCTTCCTGACAATTTTGCCGAGCTCACACATTACTCCACTACCTCCAGTGGAAACCCCATCCTCTCCGATCAGTTGGATCATCAGTAACCAACTAAATCCCAATTTCTGTTCAACCCAGAAATGTATACTCAAAACTTAATTAAAAATTATGATTTCTCTTCCAAAAATCATGATTTTGGATAATGTTTTAGACCATATGCCTTAAACAAGAAATTAGGATGTTTGGATTTTAAACAAAACCCAAACTTTTCTATTCATTTTGGTTTTCCAGAGCAATTCAAATTTGTTTTAACTTAATTAAAATTTTAATCTTTAATATATGATAAAACAAACAATTTTTGTTTGAAACTTAAATCCTAACGAAGATCAGATCTTGAGATAATGGATTTTGTTTAAAATCTTAGTTTTGAAAACTAAGAACAGAGAACACAGATGCACACACCTATACATTCATATATATACACAGAATAATGCACTTATATATATTCACACAATCATACTTATTTCCAGGTGTTAACATGCAACAGATTCATATACGTAAACTTTTTAAATATGATGTTACTCACCTGATTTTCCAGAAATGAACAGAGTTACTTTTGAACCAGGCTTGTGAAAATTTGCAAGTTGAAAACCTTTCTTTGATCTTTGGTTTGAGTTGAATTTGTATTGTTGTTTTAATTGAATTTTGTCTAAGTTTGAAATAATATTTACTCCAGATTTTTCTCAGCTTGGAATGGACGAAACTGAAATGAAGATGATGGATATATAGAAACAGTTTATAGGGGATATTTTTTATTTGTTTGTACAATAAAAAATCAGAGATATTTCTTTGCATGTTGGCTATGCAAATTTCTTTGGTGGCAGAGATGATAGTATTGTGATAGCTTGCATTAATTGCCATGTACAAATATACTTATCCTTATTTGCTTGTGCATTCTTATCTAATTTTGTTTGTTCATACTTATCCATATTTGTTCATATTTAAGTATATATATTTCTTTTTTTTCCTTTGCTTTGTCTTATTACTTTATAAACTAAATGAATTTAATATGTTGGTAAATTTTATCTAATGTGTTTACTTTCTATTTTATAATTTATCTTATATACCTCTAGTTCTATTTCCAACTTAAATATGTATTTCTAACTTAAATATTTATTTTTAACTTTAATACTTAATGTCTTGTATTTCTATATATATACATATATATACTTATTTTTATTTCTCTAACATAAACCATCAATTCTTAATTTGAAATTATTTATTTTCATACTTGTGTCAAATGTCTATATTTTTTTACGTTTATTTTTAAACCATTTACATAAAAATTAAAATTCAAATCCAATATATATATATATATATATATATTCAAATCTACTCATATATGCACATATACATATATATTCACATATATATACAAGATTAAAATTCGAATGATTTAACACATATTTTATTTGAATTTGTGGAAACTCGGATCAATTTACCAATTAATTTTACAATTTTTATTCAAAAATTAAATTAATTATCAATTCAAACGTATTTAAAATTCGGGATCGTTACAGGTTCCCCCCTTAAGAAATTTCGTCCTCGAAATTTGCCAGGGAGACATAAAGATGGATGAAGAATATTTCATCAAATTAACTGAACATCTATTCTGCATTTGGCTTACCAAATCAGAATATTAATAACAGATACGAGAACGAATCTTTTTAATTTTTCATAAGATACTCGGGTTATCCAGATCTACGAAGTATGCAGGGGCAACGGTTAGTTCGAAGGGATAACTAACCATTCGTAGAATATATCCGGACCCAAAAATAGAAAGATATATGGATACAATTCCAAAACCTTTTAGTTTAGATACCAAATTATACCTATCAACCATAGCAACCAAAGCAACCAATTCATCCAAACAAACAATTCTGACCTATTTGGAGTTTATGTCCCATGCAAATATATCAAATCTTCTTCCTGGATCTACCATGAACTATCAAAGAATTGAGAAGAGATGTTGAACAAAAGAGATTAATAGAGAAAAGATTATTTCCTTGTTGTTACAGGGTATTGACCATTTATAATCGTATTCCCCTGTCCCCTATCTCATCCTCTTCTTGCACTCATACTTACTATCAGTGGATAGTAAGAGAATTTACAAAGGTATACAGACAGATATCTTAGGGATTACTCATTCTAGGGTATACTTCACCCTATCTCTAATGAGCTACTTTATGTGTTATACTCCTGAGCTAAAGTTCAACCTTAGCTCTGATACCTAATGTAACGATCCTGACTCGGCCTTCGAAAATCGGCACCCGTACTTCACTTGTACTCGAATGCTGCAGATTCAAACGCCGAATCTAGCTCGCCGGAGCTTATAGCACAGTAAGTATAACAACACAGCGGAAGAAAGCAATGAATGATATCATATACATCACAAATGATACAATATCCAGAATATGATATACAACAATGATATCTATATGATACAAGAATATCAAAGACAAATAATGCTACAGCGGAAACAACAGAAGTGATACTCCAAAAGATCTTCAAAAGAGAATGAGTCCAACAACTCCAACATCAAGCGCGAACCATCATCACGATGCACAAAGATAAGCAAGAGCGGTCGTGCGGACGAACTCCAAAAACTGAACTAGCTCCTGATAATATACTAAACTTGACTATTTGAAAAACCCAACTCTAGACTGTCCGTGTGGAAAATTGTGGGCACCCAGAGTTTAGGAAGGGAACAATAAACTCCGGGTCAGTCATGGGACTAGTATGAGCAACAAAATAGTTTATCATTAAAACAAACAACAAAAGAATTTTAAACATTGAAGTCCGCAATGCTTTTTGGAAAATGAAACTATCATAAGACCTCCCACCACACACACAATGCAATCGCAGACTTGGAGGAGATTTCTTCTTATGATAGTCAAATGAGCTTAATATGAGAAAACTCTTTTGGTATTATTACTAGTGCATAGTGTGAAAACATTTCGAAAATATAATATAAATCTTAGCCAACATAGGTACCATTATACTATGCATACTATAGCTACCATTTTAAATGGCAGGTTCTACAACTAAAACCATACAAGGCTCGTATTGTTTCTTTGGATTTTCCAACAAATGGTCAGGTTAAGGAACTTCCTATGCCACATAGGAACGCCTCTGGACGGACGCCCCGAGAACCTACCTCGCACTCTGCCAACACAAGGCCGGTTACCCCCTTTCCAGGAAGTAAACCTAAGATATGCCGTCCCCGGTCGTTTGCGACCTTTATCCGAGGGTCCTCGATCACAAAGCAACAATCACACAGTAAATAAGATTGGAGCAACCACACAGGTAAAATATCTAGGCTCCATACCATGATACCACTTTTTTTCCAGAAGGAATGGACATACCCTAGGGGAGCTACCCCTGAAACCTTGCCGCATCTTTCTTGTTTCGACCATTTCCGGTTTGTGAGGCTCGTTGAGGTGTCGTCCACAAAGCTACGCTTTACACGAAAGCCATGCTTTGATCAACAAATGATCAACAAATGATCAGCAACACTTAGCATGTCACACTACCAAATTTGGAGTATATCACTGATAACCTTCAACTACATAACCTCTGAGCTCGTACGTCTCAGAGAAGGGTGTTAAGCTAAGAGAATAAATTCTCTGCCACCAAACAGAAATGTATTTGAAAGAAATAAGCTTTATATCTCAAAGTGTAATGTCAGACATACGGCCATACAAGTCTGTTCCGGGTTCGAACCGAACCGAAGGCACTTCCAAAGAAGCCCTTGCAATCCGGGTATTCACAATCCCGATCGGACTTTCGATCACTTAGGAAATCTCTATACTGGAGCCACTCAGTGCAGAAACAATCGATAGGTTATCCTATCGTTCTCGCAAACACCCGGTCTTCAACACCGGTCTTCAAATGCTATCCATTTACGTCGTATCACTATTCGTAATGGGTTATATGACACAAAGTCCTCTCCCGGATAAACCGAATAATGAGCGCAATATTTTAAAACATATGGATATTGGGATTTCAGTTAAGTCATAATTTATTACCCAAAACTTTTCTTCAAATGGTTTAAACAAATTACCATTTTCAATCTTTTTACACAAAAAGATTCATCTCACAAAGTTCACCCAGTTTCACAAAGATCTATTCATAGATTTTCCAAATCAATTTCCATTTCAATTGGATTAACTCATTAAATCTTTAAATCAAAGATTTAACTTATAGCTTTCAAAACAGTTCCATTTCGAACTTTTATACAAAAGGAACGCCTTTCCAATTTCAAAACAAAGTTCAACAATCTTTCACAAAGATTTATTCATAACTCGGAAAACCATTTTCATTTCAAACTTGAAATTCCTTTAATTTAAATTGGAATTTCATTTCTTATATGAAAGCTTCTATTATTTGAAAACAAGTAGTTTTCATTTCGAAAAATCTGATTCATTTATACGAGTTAAAGTCCTTGGGCTAAATTCAAATTCTCAAAACCATACCTTTAAAATGGTTTAAATTCATATAAACACATTTATAACTTCTTTAACCATAATTTCCAAACATGGAATTCAATTCTAAATTTTGAATTCAAATTCAAATTAAATTATTTAAATTGAAAAACTTTACTAAGTTATTCAAAATAACTTTTGTCTTAAAAACTCCTTTTCAAAAGCTTTAGCATTTTACCCAAATCCATTTCCAAAATCAATTGAAATTAAAATTTCAATTTCAAAAATATTAAATTTAAATCATCCATGACTTAACCGACTTCCACGTGCAATCCATATTTGTGTGTGTAAAAGTGTGGTCTAGGGGTTTTACACAGTAGTGCAACATTACAAATCATCACAGATTCAAACACAGAAATATAGTTGATAAGCGGTATAAACTATAACGCTTATCATCATTCACAGATTCATAGATAATATACAAATGTATCATAAATAAATGAATAAATTATACACAGCTCAATCCAAAGAACAAAATATCACAGATCAGATAGGACAATCAATTCAAGGCATTTCATACAGTACAATCATTCATAAGTTAGCTCAAGCATTCAATAATCATTTATAAGCAGGATTAATTTATTGTTTAATCCTAATTAATTCAATTTATTTCCAATTAAATTAATTACTTATGAATTAATTAGCCAATCCTTATTCATTAATTACAAATCATTTTATAAATTAATTAATCAATCACCTTAATCAATTATTCTTAATTAATAAATTATTCTTAAGTAATTACAATAACTAATTAATTACTCCTTAATTACAAATTATTTCTTAATCACTTTCATTAATTAATTAACCTTTAATAAATTATTTATTCCCAAATTAATTACCTTAATTAATTTATCACATTATCCTTAAATCAATTATTGCTTGATCACTTGATTAATCAACTTTAATTATTAATTAATATTTAATGAATAATCCTTAATCTACAAATTAATTATTCCTTACTTAATAAATCTTTAAACCTTAATTAATTAATTTAAACCTCTAATTACTTATTTAATTAATCCAAATCATTAATTAATTAAACAAATAAATTATCCATTTTAATTAACTTAATAATTAATTAATTACAAATTATCTTGTATCTTCTTTAACTTAAAACAAATCTCATTCTTATTAATGATTTTGTTATCACTTATAAATAGGTTGAAACATTTATATTCAATTCACCCTTAAATTCATTTTTAAATTTCAAGATTTAAAATGAATGCCAATTGATTTTAAATAAAGTTAAAACTAATTTTGAAAACCTTCAGATTCATATGTTAAAGTAATATTTAGTTATAAAAGAAATTTTAAAGAGTTAAATCAAATTCCTTTTAAATTCACATATTTAAAAATATACTTTAATGTTTAAACTGGTTTAAACATTTTAAATTTATAACTTCATTTCTTTTCAAAATCTTGATTTTTAGATTTAGATTTAACCCGAGTTTCACATTCTGATTTAACTTATTAAAACTCCCACTTTCCATCTTAAATTCCATTTAAAACTCAAATCCCCCCTTTTTTTATTAAAAGAATTACACTTAAATATTTAACACTTTTAAGTTATTTAACAAATTTAAATTTTAAAAACTTTGTTTCCAAACTAAGTTTCAAACTGAAATTAAATGTATATATTAAACTTTAATTTATAACTCAGTTCAAAACTTACTTTAAAATTTAAATTAAACTTTAAAATTTCAAAACAGAACGGGTTCTCTTTCAAAAATCTGGGCAAACATTTACCCGAGCCACAACAAAAACTACTTCAAGACCAACACAGATTTGCTCGAGTAAATACTCGAGACAACACGCGAAAACCTGCTTCGAGTCAAACTCAGAAAAACTTCGGGCAACACACGAAATTGATTCATGAAAACTCGAGTACTCCTCTGTTGCTACAACCCAAACTTCACCAGAAAAAGAAATGCACCGTGCACATGCACGGTGGCTCCGACCATCTCCGGTCATCATCGATGGCATCAACACATCAGCCAACATCCACGCAACCCATCACGATCGTGAGATCGTGACCATCAGCTCGAAATCGAATTCGAGTATGCTAACTGAGCCTGGAACCAAAAGAGCCACACCTGAAAACCACTCGACCTCGCCTCTCCGACCATCAGAACACCGGAGCCTCCGGCCACGACCTCGCCATCACTCCCGCTTCCATCTCCCAAAGTCTGGTGGAACTCGATCCACCAGAGGCACCGTGACGATCGAAATACCCGACCCTATCAAAACTAGGGTTAAGAAATAAATCTGACCACCGCCACCTCCACAATGATTTGACATCTTCCTGACAATTTTTCCGAGCTCACACATCACTCCACTACCTCCGGTGGAAACCCCATCCTCTCCGATCACTTGGATCATCAGTAACCACCTAAATCCCAATTTCTATTCAACCCAGAAATGTATACTCAAAACTTAATTAAAAATTATGATTTCTCTTCCAAAAATCATGATTTTGGATAATGTTTCAGACCATATGCCTGAAACAAGAAATTAGGATGTTTGGATTTTAAACAAACCCCAAACATTTCTATTCATTTTGGTTTTCCAGAGCAATTTGAATTTGTTTTAACTTAATTAAATTTTTAAACTTTAATATATGATAAACCAAACAATTTTTGTTTGAAACTTAAATCCTAACAAAGATTAGATCTTGAGATAATAGATTTTGTTTAAAATCTTAGTTTTGAAAACTAAGAACAGAGAACACAGATGCACACACCTATACATTCATATATACACAGAATAATGCACTTATATATATTCACACAATCATACTTATTTCCAGGTGTTAACATGCAACAGATTCATATACGTAAACTTTTTAAATATGATGTTACTCACCTGATTTTCCAGAAATGAACAGAGTTACTTTTGAACCTAGCTTGTGAAAATTTGCAAGTTGAAAACCTTTGTTTGATCTTTGGTTTGACTTGAATTTGTATTGTTTTTTTAATTGAATTTTGTCTAAGTTTGAAATAATATTTACTACAAATTTTTCTCAGCTTGGAATGGACGAAACTGAAATGAAGATGATGGATATATAGAAACAGTTTATAAGGGATATTTTTTATTTGTTTGTACAATCAATAATCAGAGATATTTCTTTGCATGTTGGCTATGAAAATTTCTTTGGTGGCTGAGATGATAGTATTGTGATAGCTTGCATTAATTGCCATGTACAAATATACTTATCCTTATTTGCTTGTGCATTCTTATCTAATTTTGTTTGTTCATACTTATCCATATTTGTTCATATTTAAGTATATATATATTTCTTTTGTTTTCCTTTGCTTTGTCTTATTACTTTATAAACTAAATGAATTTAATATGTTGGTAAAATTTATCTAATGTGTTTACTTTATATTTTATAATTTATCTTATATACTTCTATTTCTATTTCCAACTTAAATATGTATTTCCAACTTAAATATTTATTTTTAACTTTAATACTTAATGTCTTGTATTTCTATATATATACATATATATATTTATTTTTATTTCTCTAACATAAACCATCAATTCTTAATTTGAAATTATTTATTTTCATACTTATGTTAAATGTCTATATTTTTTTATGTTTATTTTTAAACCATTTACTTAAAATTAAAATTCAAATCCAATATATATATATATATTCAAATCTACTCATATATGCACATATACATATATATTCACATATATATACAAGATTTAAATTCGAATGATTTAACAAATATTTTATTTGAATTTGGGGAAACCCAGATCAATTTACCAATTAATTTTACAATTTTTATTCAAAAATTAAATTAATTATCAATTCAAACTTATTTAAAATTCAGGATCGTTACAGGTTCCCCCCTTAAGAAATTTCGTTCTCGAAATTTGCCAGGGAGACATAAAGATGGGTGAAGAATATTTCATCAAATTAACTGAACATCTATTCTGCATTTGGCTTACCAAATCAGAATATCAATAACAGATACGACAACGAATCTTTTAAATTTTTCACATGATACTTGGGTTATCCAGATCTACGAAGTATGCAGGGGCATCGGTCAGTTCGAAGGGATAACTAACCATTCGTAGAATATATCTGGACCTAAAAATAGACAGATATATGGATACACTTCCAAAACCGTTTAGTTTAGAAATCAAATTATACTTATCAACCATAGCAACCAAAGCAACTAATTCATCCAGACAAACAATTCTGACCTATTTGGAGTTTATGTCCCATGCAAATATATCAAATCTTCTTCCTGGATCTACCATGAACTATCAAAGAATTGAGAAGAGATGTTGAACAAAAGAGATTAATAGAGAAAAGATTATATCCTTGTTACAGGGTATTGACCATTTATAGTCGTATTCCCCTGTCCCCTATCTCATCCTCTTCTTGCACTCATACTTACTATCAGTGGATAGTAAGAGAATTTACAGAGGTATATGGACAGATATCTTAGGGATTACTCATTCTAGGGTATACTTGACCCTATCTCTAATGAGCTACTTAATGTGTTATACTCCTGAGCTAAAGTTCAACCTTAGCTCTGATACCAAATGTAACGATCTTGACTCGGCCTTCGAAAATCGGCATCTGTACTTCACTTGTACTCGAATGCTGCAGATTCAAACGCCGAATCTGGCTCGCCGGAGCTTATAACACAGTAAGTATAACAACACAGCGGAAGAAAGCAATGAATGATATCATATACATCACAAATGATACAATATCCAGAATATGATATACAACAATGATATCTATATGATACAAGAATATCAAAGACAAATAATGCTACAGTGGTAATAACAGAAGTGATACTCCAAAAGATCTTCAAAAGAGAATGAGTCCAACAACTCCAACATCAAGCTCGAACCTTAATCACGATGCACAAAGATAAGCAATAGCGGTCGTGCGGACGAACTCCAAAAACTGAACTAGCTCCCGATAATCTACTAAACCTGACTATCTGAAAAACCCAACTCTAGACTGCCCGTGTGGAAAATTGTGGGCACCGAGAGTTTAGGAAGGGAATAATAAACTCCGGGTTAGTCATGGAACTGGTATGAGCAACAAAATAGTTTATCTTTAAAACAAACAACAAAAGAATTTTAAACATTGAAGTCCACAATGCTTTTTGGAAAATGAAACTACCATAAGACCTCCCACCACACACACAATGCAATCGCAGACTTGGAGGAGATTTCTTCTTATGATAGTCAAATGTGCTTAATATAAGAAAACTCTTTTGATATTATTACTAGTGCATAGTGTGAAAACATTTCGAAAATATAATATAAATCTTAGCCAACATAGGTACCATTATACTATGCATACTATAGCTACCATTTTAAATGGCAGGTTCTACAACTAAAACCGTACAAGGCTCGTATTGTTTCTTTGGATTTTCCAACAAATGGTCAGGCTAAGGAACTTCCTATACCACATAGGAACGCCTCTGGAGGGACGCCCCGAGAACCTACCTGGCTCTCTGCCAACACATGGCCGGTTACCCCTTCCCGGGAAGTAAAACTAAGATATGCCACCCCCGTTCGTTTGCGACCTTTATCCGAGGGCCCTCGATCACAAAGCAACAATCATACAGTAAATGAGATTAGAGCAACCACACAGGTAAAATATTTGGGCTCCATACCATGATACCACCTTTTTTCCAGAAGGAATGGACATACCCTACGGGAGCTACCCCTAAAACCTTGCCGCATCTTTCCTATTTCGACCATTTTCGGTTTGTGAGGCCCGATGAGGTCTCGTCCACAAAGATACGCTTTACACGAAAGCCATGCTTTGATCAACAAATGATCAACAAATGATCAGCAACACACAACAACACTTAGCATTCCACACTACCAAATTGGGAGTATATCACTGATAACCTTCAACTACATAACCTCCGAGCTCGTTCATCTCAGAGAAGGGTGTTAAGCTAAGAGAATAAATTCTCCGCCACCAAACAGAAATGTATTTGAAAGAAATCAGCTTTATATCTCAAAGTGTAATGTCAGACATACGGCCATACAAGTCTGTTTCGGGTTCGAATTGAACCGAAGGCACTTCCAAAGAAGCCCTTGCAATCCGGGTATTCACAATCCCGATTGGACTTCCGATCACTTAGGAAATCTCTATACCGGAGCCACTCAGTGCAGAAACAATCGATAGGTTATCCTATCGTTCTCGCAAACACCCGGTCTTCAACACCGGTCTTCAAATGCTATCCATTTACGTCGTATCACTATTCGGAATGGGTTATATGACACAAAGTCCTCTCCCGGCTAAACCGAATAATGAGCGCAATATTTTAAAACATATGGATATTAGGATTTCAGTTAAGTCATAATTTATTACCCAAAAATTTTCTTCAAATGGTTTAAACAAATTACCATTTTCAATATTTTTACACAAAAAGATTCATCTCACAAAGTTCACCCAGTTTCACAAAGATCTATTCATAGATTTTCCAAATCAATTTCCATTTCAATTGGATTAACTCATTAAATCTTTAAATCAAAGATTTAACTTATAGCTTTCAAAACAATTCCATTTCAACCTTTTATACAAAAGGTACGCCTTTCCAATTTCAAATCAAAGTTCAACAATCTTTCACAAAGATTTATTCATAACTCGGAAAACCATTTTCATTTCAAACTTGAAAATCCTTTAATTTAAATTGGAATTTCATTTCTTATATGAAAGCTTCTATTATTTGAAAACAAATAGTTTTCATTTCGGAAAATCTAATTCATTTATACGAGTTAAAGTCCTTGGGCTAAATTCAAATTATCAAAACCATACCTTTAAAATGGTTTAAATTCATATAAACACATTTATAACATCTTTAACATAAATTTCCAAACATGGAATTCAATTCCAAATTTTGAATTCAAATTCAAATTAAATTATTTAAATTGAAAAACTTTACTAAGTTATTCAAAATAACTTTTGTCTTAAAAACTCCTTTTCAAAAGCTTTAACATTTAACCCAAATCCATTTCCAAAATCAATTGAAATTAAAATTTCAATTTCAAAAATATTAAATTTAAATCATCCGTGACTTAACCGACTTCCATGTGCAATCCATATTTGTTTGTGTAAAAGTGTGGTCTAGGGGTTTTACACAGTAGTGCAACATTACAAATCATCACATCATCACAGATTCAAACACATAAATATAGTTGATAAGCGGTATAATCTATAATGCTTATCATCATTCACAGATTCACAGATAATATACAAATGTATCACAAATAAATGAATAAATTATACACAGCTCAATCCAAAGAACGAAATATCACAGATCAGATAGGACAATCAATTCAAGGCATGTCATACAATACAATCATTCATAAGTTAGCTCAAGCATTCAATAATCATTTATAAGCAGGATTAATTATTGTTTAATCCTAATTAATTCAATTTATTTCCAATTAAATTAATTACTTATGAATTAATTATCCAATCCTGATTTATTAATTACAAATCATTTTATATAAATTAATTAATCAATCACCTTAATCAATTATTCTTAATTAATAAATTATTCTTAAGAAATTACAATAACTAATTAATTACTCCTTAATTACAAATTATTTCTTAATCACTTTCATTAATTAATTAACCTTTAATAAATTAGTTATTCTCAAATTAATTACCTTAATTAATTTATCACATTATCCTTTAATCAATTATTGCTTAATCACTTGATTAATCAACTTTAATTATTAACTAATATTTAATTAATAATCCTTAATTTAAAAATTAATTATTCCTTATCTAATAAATCTTTAAACCTTAATTAATTAATTTAAACCTCTACTTACTTATTTAATTAATCCAAATCATTAATTAATTAAACAAATAAATTATCCATTTTAATTAACTTAATAATTAATGAATTACAAATTATCTTGTATCTTCATTAACTTAAAACAAATCTCATTCTTATTAATGATTTTGTTATCACTTAAAAATAGGTTGAAACATTTATATTCAATTCACCCTTAAATTCATTTTTAAATTTCAAGATTTAAAATGAATGCCAATTGATTTTTAATAAAGTTAAAACTTTTGAAAACCTTTAGATTCATATGTTAAAGTAATATTTTGTTATATAAGAAATTTTAAAGAGTTAAACCAAATTCCTTTTAAATTCACATATTTAAAAGTATACTTTAATGTTTAAACTGGTTTAAACATTTTAAATTTATAACATCATTTCTTTTCAAAATCTTGATTTTCAGATTTAGATTTAACCCAAGTTTCACATTCTGATTTAACTTATTAAAACTCCCACTTTACATTTCAAATTCCATTTAAAACTCAAATCCCCCCTTTTTTTATTAAAAGAATTACACTTAAATATTTAACACTTTTAACTTATTTAACAAATTTAAATTTTAAAAACTCTGTTTCCAAACTAAGTTTCAAACTAAAATTAAATGTATATATTAAACTTTAATTTATAACTCAGTTCAAAACTTACTTTAAAATTTAAATTAAACATTAAAATTTCAAAACGGAATAGGTTCTGTTTTAAAAATCTGGGCAAACATTTACTCGAGCAACAACAAAAACTGCTTCGAGACCAACACAGATTTGCTCGAGTAAATACTCGAGACAACACGCGAAAACCTGCTTCGAGTCAAACTCAGAAAAACTTCGGGCAACACAAGAAATCGACTCAAGAAAACTCGAGTACCCCTCTGCTGCTACAACCCAAACTTCACTAGAAAAAGAAATGCACCGTGCACATGCACGGTGGCTCCGACCATCTTCGGTCATCATCGATGGCCTTAACACATCAGCCAACATCCACGCAACCCATAAGGATCGTGAGATCGTGACCATCAGCTCGAAATCAAATTCGAGTATGCTAACTGAGCCTGGAACCAAAAGAGCCACACCTGAAAACCACTCGACCTCGCCTCTCCGACCATTAGAACACCAGAGCCTCCGGCCACGACCTCGCCATCTCTCCCGCTTCCATCTCCCAAAGTCTGGTGGAACTCGATCCACCAGAGGCACCGTGACGATCGAAATACCCGACCCTATCAAAACTAAGGTTAAGAAATAAATCTGACCACCTCCACCTCCACAATGATTTGAACATCTTCCTGACAATTTTGCTAAGCTCACACATCACTCCACTACCTCTAGTGGAAACCCCATCCTCTCCGATCACTTGGATCATCAGTAACCACCTAAATCCCAATTTCTATTCAACCCAGAAATGTATACTCAAAACTTAATTAAAAATTATGATTTCTCTTCCAAAAATCATGATTTTGGATAATGTTTCAGATGATATGCCTGAAACAAGAAATTAGGATGTTTGGATTTTAAACAAAACCCAAACTTTTCTATTCATTTTGGTTTTCTAGAGAAATTCGAATTTGTTTTAACTTAATTAAATTTTTAAACTTTAATATATGATAAAACGAACAATTTTTGTTTGAAACTTAAATCCTAACAAAGATCAGATATGAGATAATGGATTTTGTTTAAAATCTTAGATTTGAAAACTAAGAACAGAGAACACAGATGCACACACCTATACATTCATATATATACACAGAATAATGCACTTATATATATTCACACAATCATACTTATTTCCAAGTGTTAACATGCAACAGATTCATATACGTAAACTTTTTAAATATGATGTTACTCACTTGATTTTCCAGAAATGAACAGAGTTTCTTTTGAACCAGGCTTGTGAAAATTTGCAAGTTGAAACCCTTTCTTTGATCTTTGGTTTGAGTTGAATTTGTATTGCTGTTTTAATTGAATTTTGTCTAAGTTTGAAATAATATTTACTCCAGAATTTTCATAGCTTGGAATGGACGAAACTGAAATGAAGATGATGGATATATAGAAACAGTTTACAGGTGATATTTTTTATTTGTTTGTACAATCAAAAATCAGAGATATTTCTTTGCATGTTGGCTATGCAGATTTCTTTGGTGGCTGAGATGATAGTATTGTGATGGCTTGCATTAATTGCCATGTACAAATATACTTATCCTTATTTGCTTGTGCATACTTATCTAATTTTGTTTGTTCATACTTATCCATATTTTTTCATATTTAAGTATATATATTTCTTCTTTTTTTCCTTTGCTTTGTCTTATTACTTTATAAACTAAATGAATTTAATATGTTGGTAAAATTTATCTAATGTGTTTACTTTATATTTTATAATTTATCTTATATAATTCTAGTTCTATTTCCAACTTAAATATGTATTTCTAACTTAAATATTTAATTTTAACTTTAATACTTATTGTCTTGTATTTCTATATATATATATATACATATATATATTTATTTTTATTTCTCTAACATAAACCATCAATTCTTAATTTGAAATTATTTATTTTCATACTTATGTCAAATGTCTATATTTTTTTATGTTTATTTTTAAACCATTTACTTAAAATTAAAATTCAAATCCAATATATATATATATATATTCAAATCTACTCATATATGCACATATACATATATATTCACATATATATACAAGATTTAAATTCGAATGATTTAACACTTATTTTATTTGAATTTGGGGAAACTCAAATCAATTTACCAATTAATTTTACAATTTTTATTAAAAATTTAAATTAATTATCAATTCAAACTTATTTAAAATTCGGGATCGTTACAACCACAAAAATGAATAGATTTTTGTAGAACGCAGAGTCGTGAAGAGAATGCAAGTTTTCTTTTTTTTAACCTTTTCTGCTTCGTAGCAAAAGTTAGTAATAAATGCATGAATCTTTGTTTCATGTTACATGGCTAAAATGAATTTGGAATTCTAGTTAGCTCAAGATATAGTCTCTACTATGTGACGGTACAGTCTTTATGTATTGGTTATTACCAGAGTTTATGTACTTGTTCCAAATACTAGGGCATTAATGATGAGCTAGTAAAATAAACAGGTACGTATTAAAATCGTGTTTGCAATCCATTTTGTAGCATAATATGGTAGTTTTCCAATCATTTTGCATTAAATCCTGTGAAAAGTATAAACTGCAAAATTAATTGAAAACAGACATTATATATGCATAAGATTTTGTTTGATTACAAGAGTAGCAACATAGAATCGTATTTGCATTTGTCCAATTGGGCATATGATCCTTTCACGTTACAGTGACCTTTCATTTACTATTATTGACCTTCATTTAATTTTTTTTTGTTTTAATTTTTATAGCATGTTGTATACTTTGTATTAGTCAATCGCCTACTGAAATAATGTGATGAATATTTAGTGTTTGCATTATGAATCCGATTTAACTTTGTGTACACTTTTTTGATGAATTGATTCTCAAGCATTACTTTTGCTTTACAGGTAGATAGAAGACTGTGATGCAAAAAAAGGTTGCAACGAGTTATGGATCGAAGTTATTTTTGCTGCTAGAACTACTTTTTGGTTTTAACATATGTACTACTTGCTTTTGTTTTGCTATTGCTACTTGTTCTATATTTTGTTTTTGAACTATTGATGATAAACTATTTATGTTTGGTGTAAGAATATTGTGTATTTTGATTATGAAATTTCATACATTGGTTATCAAATATGTGTCCAAAATGTGGTATTGATATAATATGTTGATTTTGAAATGTGATATTGATATAATATGCTAATTTTGAAATGTGGTATATATATACATTGTGGCGGATGTTTACTGAAATGGAATTAAAACATTCCACAACATTTTTAAACGTTGTTAAAACATTCCACAGCGTTTTTAAAACGCCGTTAAATTGTATCTGAAAACATAGAGAACGATTTATTGCAACAAGGAAACGTTGTAAATAAATATCACAGCATTGAAAAAACGCTATAAAATCTTATCTTAGCACGAAACAAACGCTAAGAATGATCTCTAACTGCACCCAACCAAACGCTGTTAAATGATTTCATGACACCAGGGAAACGCTGTTAAAAAGGACATTTAGCAGCGTTTATTTTTTGTCATTGTATATCCTTGACATATAACTGCATGTCGATATACAACGTATGTAAAAACGCTGTTAATAGTTTTTATAGCGTTTTTAAAAGGATGTTAAAGGTCATGTTTGTTGTAGTGAGGAATACAAAACAACAATATGCACAAGGACAACAAGGCACCAAAGCGATCACACATATATACATAGATATATGTATGTATATATGTATGGAGACCATAATGCATCAATGAAATGTGCAGATCAGCAGACCAATTCTACTCAATGCAACTAGGTTCAAGCAACACAAACGCATGAACCAAACTTCACTAGTGAACAAAACAAAGCAGCTACACACATGTATACATACATATACATACATATATATATACATACATATATATATATATACATACATATATATATATAGACACACACATGCAGTATCAACCAGAATTCAACTCAAAGCAAAGAGACCAGAGCAATGTAGGCATAACATACACACACACACACACACACATGTATGTACGTATATACATGGTGACTCACATACAAACACAAGTGGTTCCAGTCAAACACAAGTGGTAGCATACATGTGAAGTTCTACGCGAACTTATACATGGTTTCAAAAATCATAAAAACAATGAAGCAGTTGCATGAGTCACAAATCAATCAGATGGACAAATGTTGCAGTTCGAACAATTATCAAGGTAGCAGTTTCAAATCAAGTCAAGGCCGAGAGTAAAAAAAAATTCAACATAAGTCATAAATATTTGAAAATGGAAAGAGCGTGACGAACAAGCATCCCAGATTTTAAAACCAAATGCAAGCCATGGTAATCAAGCAAAGCATATTAGAAAAATATTCGAATTGAACCAGTCTAAACAAATCACATGTATTCAAGCAAAACCAAACGGCTGAGCAAAATCAATAGACGAATTCAAATGAAATATTCGAACGAAAATTAAGGGGATCAAACCTTATAAATTACCCATATCATCATCGGCAGGAAAGCATTTGAGTTCGAGACAAAAATCCAGAGCATACTTGTAAATCGAATACAAATTTCTAACTCGAATCAAAGTCGAGAATTAAACGGGCAAAATTCACGTACCAACTCAGAGCATCAATTCTATCTCGACTTAATTGTAGCAGCCGTGAACAAATTAATCGATCGAAGAAGCATTTGAAGCATCAACAATCAATACAACAAAGCGGCGGCTTCATCACAGAACCCAAGCTTTTGAAAGAAGAACGAAGAAGGAATCAGCCATAGGATTACACGAGAAATAGAAAGAGGAAGTCTTCTTCTAATAAACATTGGGCCGGTTTTAATTTATTTTGGGCTTGAATTTTTTTTAGGGTTTTGTGTTTAGTTTTTTTATTCTATTTTGTAATTTTCTTTTAAACTTTTGTAAAATTCTAGTCGTGTGACTAGGTTACGAACTACAGTGGTGTAGTTTGAGAATTCGCAACTTAGTGGCTGAGTTGTGGCAGCGTTTTGAGCGTAGAGTTAGGTTAGTCGATAGCGGGTGTCGTAAGTTTACGTGTGCAAGCGTCTGACTACTTAATTTCTAGTAGAAACCTTGGGTGCAGCACGTAGGCAAGGTTTTGCCGAAGCTGGGTAATCTGTGTTGTTCTATTTCTGCTTTTATTATTCTACTATTATCTGTGCTGCAATTATTTTATATATTTCTAAATTAATTTTTATTATTATTAGTATCACCCTATTCAACCCCCCTCTAGGGTGAAATCGATCCTACAGAATTATTAACATAAGTTTACATTTTATTACATTCATTATTTTACCCTTAACATCTTTTACCATATTAATTGCAATAATTAATTACATAAATTTTCATTGCCTTTCAAATTAATTCAAACATATTAAATAATGAGATGATAAATGAACAATTGTTACCTTTAAGTAATTTAATCATATTTATAATTTTATTATCTACAATAAATGTTAGACTACTTACACATCACTGATTATATTCAATTTCAATTAACAACATATAATTTCAACATTCAATTGCCTTAATTCCATTAATTACCCATTTAATATTCAAATGGACAAATTAATGAGATGATAATTACAACCATCGTTTATAATAATAGTTCATATCCATTATCTTATCATTTAAAACCAAGGGTTATAACAAAATGATTTTATATTCTATATTAACCTATTCCAATCAATTACATATAATCTCATCATTAAATGCATCATTTAATTTATGATGTGATTAGAAATTGATTGGTTGTTGTTTAGTATATTTTAAATTGTCATTCCAATTAAATCTGAGCTTTTTCAGTGTATTGAAGACTATTTTCTGGAGGACGAAGACGAAGATTCGGTATATTATTGCTATTTATTATTCCACTGCATTCTGTGTTCCGCTGCATTATTTGTTTATTTCTTATGTATGTATAACTCTGATTTGAATTGTAAAAGTGTAATCAAATGTTATTTGTAAAATAGCTTCATGAACTGTTTATTTGATTATTATATTTTGTCGTTCCGCTGCGAGATCATGTGTTTTTTTTTTCCTTTTTTTTTTCTTATTTACCCCATAACAATCCTCCCTTTTGAATGGTTTGAGTCTGACATGTGTGATTTATTGTCGATTTTAACCGTCCAAAAAGGTGGGTCGTTATAGTCATTGGTAGAACTCAACATGGTTGGTGGAGCTAGGGTTAGGCTTGAACGATGGTTGGGGAGGAGTTAGGTGCTACGAAGGGTACGCTGTTCTTCCCTTGCCGAGAGTCACCTTTTGGCACTAATGACATAAACTCCGGTCGATCAAGGTGATAAGTGACATCACATTCATCGTTTATGGAGCTTCAGGTTGCGATTGCCAACGTAGAGCCGAACCTAACATGAATGAGTTCGTCATGTGGAGAACGCGAAACATGATCCGTTGGAGGAGACGGCTTGTTGAATCGTCGAGAAGTGGAGGAGAAATCATTGGGAATAGGTTCGGTTATGGGTTTTCATGTGCATTGACATTTCATGCACAGTGATATGATGATTTGGGGGAGAAGAGTATTTGGGTGGTAATTATAACTAATTAAAATAACTAGTGTAATTAATTATAACTTCAATTCTCAAAACTTATAAACTCAAATTCCATACGATGTCGGATTTGGACATGGTCTTTTGCGTTGGACTCATATCGATATATTATCTACGCATTGGAATTCATTTCATTGAATTTGGAGCTAGTAAATTTTGAGCTGTTCGATTTTAGATCAATCCGGAATGCAAAAGCGTCAACTGAAATTTTCTTGAGTTTACTCACCTCCAAATTATATAATATCTGTGTTGCTATAAATTATTGTTGAATGCTTGGATGATAGTTGATAGTTTTAATGAAGTATAAATTAACGATAGAATTATAGTGATTTAATTTAATTACGTTTAACGTAGTTAAATTAGTTATACTTCGTTTGTGATATCTAATTAGTAGAATAAAACACTGTTTTGCTAAAGTTGAATTGAATGGATTATTTTGGACATCTATCGAGCTAAATAAATCACTGTTCTGTGCTTGCAAAGTAAAAAGTTTATTTTTGAAGTTAATAAATATAAGGATTAATTAATAAACAATATGTTAGCTATTGGTTGCTAATTATTGATAATAATATGTCTGTTATTGTTAACTCCTTTATTTCAACGACCTAAAACTCTACGACCTAAGACTCTACGACCTAAAACTCTACGACCTAAAACTCTACGACCTAAGAAAGATACGACCTAAGAATGTTGCGACCTAAAGAAAGGCTACGACTTAAGAGGCTCTGCGACCTAAAGGAGCTTGCGACCTAAGGAAACCTACGACCTAACTACATAGCGACCTAACTGAGAAAGTCCACGACCTATCAAGATAAGAAGTTAGCGACCTAACTTCTCCACGACCTAAGAGAGGTCCTGACCTAACTACAGGAAAAGTTCGCGACCTAACTACAGGAAAAGTTTGCGACCTATAGAAGCTCACGACCTAAGGCAGTTAGCGACCTAACTACTAAAGCAGCTCAGCGACCTACGACCTAAGAGGCAAACGAGCTAAGACTTCAACGACCTAAAGCTCCCACATCTATTTCTAACTCGTCTGTGACCTACCACTTGTTCAAATGAAGCCAAGTGCTACTACATCAGCTGATTTCTTAAGTCGCAAGGGGGCTGCGACCTAGCTTAGGTCGCTCGTGACCTACGACCTAACTAAGGTCGTACGCGACCTAAGACTTAGCAATTTCTCTGCCCAGAATTCAGAGCTGCTCCTATAAATACCCCACCACTTCCAACATGAAGAGGACTTTTGGCCATTCATTTCTTCAAGCACCGTTACTCTGTCGAAGTCTCCATTCATCCAGCAATCAAAGATCTTCGAACATTCAAGATGCTACAACAAGCTTCAAGAGAAATTCCTTACATCCAACACGGATTCATCGAATTTCATCGACGAAGATTGAGCTAGTAGTCAAGATTGTTTCTAGTGATCAAATTGTACTGTTTTGATAAGAGATTTGTATCGACTTGTAACCGAATTCAGTAATAAAGAGATTCAAAGTGGACGTAGGCTGAATCTCAAGCCGAACCACTATAAATTGCTGTCTTTTACTGCTTTTTCTGCCATTTTACTGCTTAAATTATGTTCCCGTCACGCGGGTGGTGCTTTCACGATTCTACTACACACACCGGGTGTTAGCGTTCACTTTTTAGCGTTAACATTTTGGTGCTTTCACTGAGAACCCAACTCAGGCTACTACTCACCATTGCTTCTCAGAAGTTTGCTGAAAGAATTTCCTACAAAACCAGAAATTTATCAGACATAATGGCTCCTGGAAGGAAACGAAAGTCTGTCAGAACCGACGATGACCGTGACAATACTGCCACTTCTCTCTCTCCAAATCAGGCAGCTCCAAGCGTCGGTGTGACGCGACAAGAGTTAGATGCTGCTGTATCCGGACTGTACCAACAGATTGAAACTCAGAATAATCTGATGATGGAAAAGCTGAATGCTCTATTTGGTACGAATCAAAGACCAGTAAGTAATGAGGGAAACTTTGCTAATGCTGCTCCCAATTCCGAGGGGAGAAATATTCCTCACGGGGGATCAGGTGCTGCCGAAGGGGCACCCCTCCAGGCCGAAGGATCCAGGCCGTCACCAGTTCTTCATGAGCATTTACCTGGACAAACCCCTGAAAAGATGGCCGAGGTCTATTCTGCGAAATCTCTGAACAATGAGGAATATCTTTCTGGTATGATCAAGCAAATAATGAATGAGAGCATGCAAAGAGATGAAGATGAGAGCGAATGGGGATTCGCACCAAGTAGAACTCCGTTTACCGAAAAGATTCTAAAGGCTGAATTTCCTAGAAAGTTTGTTCCCCCACCATTCCTGCTTATCGGGGAACAAGTGATCCAAATCAGTTCTTGTATAAATACGACTGGCACATGACCGGCGTAAGAGCAATTGACGAAATAAAGTGCCGATATTTCCCAGTTTATTTAGAAGGAGTGGCACTTCTTTGGTTTACCAAGCTTCCTGTCCGATCTGTAGATCAGTTTTCCGATCTGACCCGAAAGTTCAAAGAGCAATTCAGGCTATACGCTTCAAAGTCAAAAGACATAATGTCATTATCCAGTCTTGAACAGAATCCGGGAGAGCCTATTAAGTCATTCCTGAACCGCTTCAACTTAGCTCTGGCAGAAGTCGATAACGCAGAGCCACGAATGATCTTGACCTATTTGATGCGTGCTATCGACAAATCGAGCGAATTTGGGAAATGGCTGAAGATGAAGGAGCCAAATTCGCTCGAGAAATTCTACAAAAAGGCTGACGAATTTATACGCCTAAAGAATCTTTCTGCACCAGCTAAAGTTGTGACAACAGTGGTGGAAAATAATGCTACCGTTCAAAGCAAGAAAGAACCTGCAGATCAGAAAAGGGAAAGTAATGGTGGGAAAAGGCAGAAAGACTTCAAAAAGCCCCGCTTCCTTAAACCATCAGACTTTACTCCTCTGACCGATACCCCGGAGAATATTTTCAACGCCACTAAGGATGCTGTTGAATTTCCAAAACCACCGGCCGTGAAAGTTGGGAAGAATGCTGTTCAAAGCGGAAGATTTTGCAAGTTTCACAACCAACCAGGGCATGATACCAATGAGTGCCGCCATTTGAAAAGCCTGATTGAGGAATTGTTAAGAGAGAATAAGTTGCAGCAATACGTCAAGAGGAATAGAAAAGACCCGTCTTCATCTAACCCGGGGCAACTACCCCCAGCTCATTCATCTGGTTCAGGAGAAAGGCCTGCTGAAAAAGAAAGACCTGTTATCAATGTGATCACAGGAGGACCTCATCCAGCGGGCAGGAGTTGGGGTGAAATGGAAAGGTATGCTAGAGCTTTGAAGTATGCTCCGACTGAAGAAAGTGTCTTGATCTTGGAAGATGCTGCACCTCTGAAGCAGCAGAAGACTTTTCACGATGATATTATGTTCAGAACCAGGGATTCTATTGATGTGGAAGCTCCTACTGAGGACCCTTTAGTTGTTTCAGTCGGTATTGGGCCGGCTATTGTCAGAAGAGTTCTGGTTGATAGTGGTGCTTCGTGCAACATACTCTTTAAAAGGACATTTGACCAAATGAAAATCCCTATGACAAATGTACAAGCCTCTTCACACAAAATTGCCGGATTCACAGGAGAACTGAAACAGCCAATTGGAACGGTGGACTTGTTTGTTGAAATGGGCGAAGGACAGAAGAAGTTGGTTCGGAAGCAAACTTTTGTAATTGTTGATGGATTCTCCGCCTATAACGCTTTCTTGGGTCGGCCTACTCTTGCTGCTTTCAGGGCCGTCCTCGCTCCTTGGTGCTTAACAATGAAATTTCCTACTGATAATGGGATTGCTGTTATTAAAGGAGATCAGAACGCAGGACGAGAATGTTATCTTGTAGAACTCCGAGAGGCCAGGAAAAGAGAAATGGGGAAAGATGCGGCAGCTCCGCTCCACATCAAGGAACCAACCCTGTAGCAACTACGGAGCGGCCCCTGTACTGGCGAACACAGCAATGCAAGAAAAGAAATGGATCCCAGGAAAGCCAATACAGGGGAGAATAGAGTGGTACCCGTGGAGGTAACGGTACCAATATCTGTAAACTCGAAAGACCCGAACAAAGTACTCAATGTGGGTTCACAGCTAAGCATAACAGTTCAAAACACACTGATATCATTCTTAAAAGCCAATCTAGATGTGTTCGCTTGGTGTCACGCTGATATGTGTGGGATCTCCCCGGAAATTGCTGTACATACTCTTAACATAGATCCGAAATTCACACCAGTGAAACAGAAAAGAAGAACTCAAGGCCCAGAAAGATCGACAACGCTAAAGGAAGAAGTCGATTGGCTCATGGAGAACGGCTTTATCAGAAACTCCACTTATCCAAATTGGGTTTCAAATCCAGTATTGGTCAAGAAGGCAAATGGAAAGTGGAGAGTATGCATAGATTTCTCAGATCTAAACAAAGCATGCCCCAAAGATTGTTTCCCGCTGCCCAGAATTGATCAATTGGTGGATGGAATAGCTGGGCATGAGTTGTTATCGTTTATGGATGCTTACTCCGGATATAATCAGATTATGATGCATGAGCCGGATCAGGAAGACACAAGCTTTATTACAGATGTGGGTCTCTACTGCTACAAAGTTATGCCTTTCGGATTGAAAAATGCTGGGGCAACCTACCAAAGACTTGTCAATGCAATGTTCAAGCCTCAGATTGGTAGAACCATGGAAGTTTATGTCGACGATATGTTGGTAAAATCAAAGAAAGCTGTAGATCACATGGGACACTTGGAGGAAATGTTCGCAATTCTTCGAAAGTACGGAATGAAGCTCAATCCATTGAAATGTTCATTCGGAGTAGAATCTAGGAAATTTTTGGGTTTCATTGTGAGCACCAGGGGCATTGAAGCCAATCCTACTCAAATCACAGCTCTAAGGGAGGTCAAAGCCCCTAAAACAAAGAAAGAAATGCAAAGTCTCAATGGAAAAGTCGCTGCTCTGAGTCGCTTCATTTCCAAAGCCACAGACAAATGCATTCCCTTCTTTGACGCTTTAAAGAAAGGAAAGAAAATTTTTGAATGGACTCCCGAATGCCAGAATGCTTTCGATGAACTAATTCGTCACATGGAAACACCTCCGGTTCTTTCCAAGCCTACTGACGGTGAAGACCTTTTCATCTATTTAGCAATTTCCTCTCATGCCCTCAGCGCAGCACTTGTACGGGAAGATATGAAAATACAGCGTCCAGTCTATTACATCAGTAAACGGTTCACTAGGGCAGAGATGAATTATTCGAAGATAGAAAAGCTCGCCTATTGTTTGCTAATTGCTTCCAGGAAGTTGAGACCATATTTTCAAGCTCATCCTATCAAAGTTCTTACTTATCAACCTCTAAAGCAAGTCCTGTTTTGTCCTGAAACTTCGGGTCGTCTTTTGAAATGGAACATTGAACTTAGCCAGTATGACATCACTTATCACCCCCGAAGAGCAATCAACGGACAAGCTTTAGCAGATTTCATCGCAGAATCTACTGACAAAGGCGATAGTGAAAATGAAACAACTGACGGCATTCCAATCCAGTGGAAGTTGTATGTTAACGGATCAAGAAATGATTACTGTTCTGGGGCAGGGGTTGTGCTTGAAACCCCCGAAGGACGTTCATTGTGTTATGCATTGAGACTGGAATTTCCTTCAACAAACAATGAAGCAGAATATGAAGCACTTATTGCTGGTTTAAAAATCGCCAAGGAACTAAACATCAAAGTGTTACAGATTTTCAGCGATTCTCAGCTTATTGTTTGCCAGGTGAAGAAAGAATTTCAAGCCAAAGGAGGAAATTTGCCTGCATATTTGACTAAAACTTCCGAACTCCTCAATGATTTCGATCACTATTCAATAAGCCACATACCCCGAGAGGAAAATATGAAGGCAGATTCTTTAGCAAAGTACTCAAGTTCCGGAGAAGCTCAGTTACTGGGATTAGTTCCTGTAGAAGTTCTGTCAGCTCCAAGCATTGATGAAATGGATGTTGATTGGATTATGACTACGTCTCAAGAGCATGAATTATGGATGACTCCAATCAAAGAATACCTACTCAGTGGTTCACTGCCAGAAAGTTCTAAGGAACGTCGAAAATTATTAAGAAAAGCGTCAAGGTATATATAATTCAAGATGGCCGATTATACAGACAGGGATTTTCAATGCCTCTGCTCCGATGTGTAACTAAGGAAGAAGCCAAGACAATTCTAGCCGAGATACACGGAGGAGAATGTGGAGATCATTCAGCTGGTCAAACTTTAGCCAAGAAAGTTCTCCGATATGGGTATTTCTGGCCTGACATTAACCGAGATGCCGCTATTTACTCTAGAAAGTGCGACAAATGTCAAAGATTTGCAAAAATCCCAAAAGCACCTTCCACCGAACTCACACAGATGGTCAGCCCATGGCCATTCGCCATTTGGGGGATAGATCTAATCGGGCCATTACCAGTTGCCAAATCAGGAATCAAATATGCTATTGTAGCCGTTGATTATTTCACCAAATGGGCTGAAGCTGAACCTTTGGCCACCATTACTTCTAAAAAGATGATAAATTTTGTAACGAAAAATATCATTTGCAGATATGGTGTGCCACAGAAGATAATCACAGACAACGGTACTCAGTTTGAAAGTGAAGAGTTCCAGAATTTTTGCAAACGATTCAGAATTCGGAAAAGCTTCTCAGCAGTGGCTCATCCGCAGGCAAACGGGCAAGTGGAAGCAGTAAATAAAATCATCAAGTCAACCTTCAAAAAGCAACTCGAAAGAGCAAAAGGTGGTTGGGTTGATAAGCTTCCATTAGCACTATGGGCATACAGGACTACTCAAAAACTGCAACTGGGCACACTCCATTTTCACTGGCATACGGATCAGAAGCAATGATTCCAGTGGAAGTAGAAGTTCCTTCACATAGAAGAGTTCATTTCAACGAAGCTGAAAATGAAAAGCTACAACTTGAAGCACTTGATTTTCTTGATGAGAAAAGAGAAGAAGCTAGGCTCAGAGTTTCAGCTTATCAGCAAAGGATAGCCAGGCACTTCAACTCTAAAGTCCGTCAACGCAGCTTTGAGGTCGGGGACTTAGTTTTGAAAAGGATCATGACAGCAACTGGTGTGTTTGGACCTAACTGGGAAGGACCATATGCCATTGGCAGTAAACTTCTTGATGGCACTTTCAAGCTCATAACTGTCGAAGGAGATCCAATTCCAAGAGCCTGGAACAGCAACCACTTACGTCCTTATTTTACTTGAAAGAAAAAGCTTTGTTCAAAATTGTAAAATAATGATGAATGTATCAGTTGTATTGTAAAACATTGTAAATCAGTGTGAATGAATGAAAGCTATAAAGTGGATGTAGACCCGATTCTTGGCCGAACCACTATAAATCTTGTGTTCTTTACTATTTCATAATGCCTGTTTTATTTCGATATGTAAATACTTTAAATGTATTGCTAAAATTTCGATTCAAAATTGCAGGACATCAAAACAAGGCTTGCTCGTCACAAAACCAAGCGACCTCTAAAAATCACCTGTTATGCAAATACCAAGCGACAAGAAATTCCAAATACAAATCCTATACAAGGAGAACTTCACATAAAAAATTGGCGACTCCATTGTGACAAGCCCTTGTTAATTAGTTGAGATTGTCGATATAACAGACATCCAACTAGATAACTTGCGTTTGTCCCGTGAAGTCATTCAACAGTGAAGTCCACTTCTTCGAACATAGCAATGTAGGGAAAGAAGATGCGCTTGGAAACGATAACGAAAGATCGCTAATGAGCAGATGATGAGAGAACATTTCCAAGCAAACAAAGGAGCAGCCAAAAGGAGGTATGCTTCTCGATAAAAGGGCTAGTAAGAACCACCAAAGGGACACCTTCCCAAGTAGAAGGAACAGGGCCCTTGCTGACTGATCGTGATGCATCCGATCAGGCAGCTTGCATCCGTCCCGTGGATCTACTTGCCCCTGAGACGCAACCTTCCTGGCACCCCAACCAACGCTCCTTCTCAAAATTCAACAAAGCCCTCTAACGAGGCACGCCAAAAAATGAAAGTGCTTTCCTCAATCAAAAAAGATTGGTGGAACCACCGGAGGGGCACCTTCCCAAGCGGAAGGAACAGGGCCCTTGTTAGTTGATTGCGATCGTTTGTGCAAACGAACATCCAATCAAGCAACTTGCGTCCGCCCCATGGATCCACTCAACCATGAGAAAGTAACTTCCAGGCAATCAAAAAAGCCCTCTTCGGAGGCACGAGCCCTCTTCGGAGGCACATGACCTCTTCGGAGGCAAAAGCCCTTTCCCAAGGCACCACAAGCCCTCTTCGGAGGCACATGACCTCTTCGGAGGCAAAAGCCCTTTCCCAAGGCACCGCAAGCCCTCTTCGAAGGCACAAGCCCTCTTCGGAGGCCCAAGCCCTTTTCGGAGGCACAAGACCTCTTCGGAGGCACAACTCTTTAAGAGGAGCCCTCTCCGGAGGCATGTCCCAAAATAGAATACTCGAACGAAAAGCATTCTCCGGAAGCACAGTTCAACTCTCAAAGGAAGGATTAACTTGTTCATCTCAAAAAGTTCCTCCTAAAAAAGTTGAAATACTACAAAATTCTTTCAGAAAAGTTCATTTCACTTCATAGGAAAATTCACTTCTTAGTAAATAAAAGTGACTATCCCCGAAAGTTGAAGCGTTCTTCAGAAAGAGAAAATAAAAATTCCTCTAAAGACTAGATATACTCTATTAAAAGCAGAATGATTCTCCCCTTAAAAGCGGAGTAATTATTCTCTGAAATAAGAGTATTAGTCTTGAAAAAGCTAGGAATATTGCAATGAACTTACGGCATGGGGGCAATACTATACAATTCAATTATATTAATAAACACAACATGCCACAAGTTCATTGCAATATCATGAAAAAATAGACGTGGAATAAATGTGTTCCCAAACACAGACAAAAAGTTTGTACAAGTAAAAGGAATCGTTTATTCTACACTAAAAAAAAAGAAACAGATGCGTTCTCACATACACAAGAAATTGTACAAGTAAAATTACTGTTTTATTTAGTACTATGAAAATTCTTTACATGTGCAGATATCTCAAAAAAAGCAAAAGCAGGGACCGGTACCCGCACAATCTCCGGTCTATACATGTATAAGGCAAAATAAGAAGTAGAAAGTTCAGCTTGTCACTCCTTCTTTCCGCCACCCTTGGAGCCTTTGCTTGGCCTAATAGTTAATTTCGGAATCCGATGTGGGCGGGACGGAGAAGGAGGAGTGGTTGGGTCTTCTTCTGTTTTGTCTTCCCCAATCGAAGCACCTCTCGTCTTCTTCCTTATGGCACGCTTCCCCTTCCTCTTCGAAGAAGATTCACTCCCCGGAGTAGCAAGCAATGTTGAAAGCTTCGTGTCATCATCTAGGGACCGCTCCGGAGTCTTCTCAATGTTTTCAAGATCCTCCGCCTTCTGCTCCTGTGAAACATCCGGATCATCCAGGCCTTGAAGAGCTTCGATTTTCTCTGCCTGTGATCCCGGTTGGGAAGCAGAAGGAGGAGTAATCTGTAAAGATGGAGGTACAGCAACTGAAGGAGTGGAAACTTGTGTAGTGATTGGTGCCTCCGCTATAGAAGAAAAGAAGTTAAAATCAATATCTCCTGAAAATAGAGAAGGTATTGGTTCACCAAAGTTCAAGTAACAAGTAAGAAGGTCATCAAACTCGGTTAAATCAAATAACTGGTTCATTAGACCCGGGACTTCGCCAAAATTACCTGGAGGAGTTGGTTTCGCGAGTTCAATTTCATATTTATCAGCCTCAGTTTCTTCCTGGCTCTTCTCTTCAACTTGGGAAAGAGGAGTCTCGAAAGTTTCGAGTTTAGCTTCAGCATCTTTTGCAGTGAGTGGAGATTGAGAGCTAGAACCGATGATGTCAACATCGGTCAAAGTCGAAGTATGGACAGGGGCAGTGAAAGGTATTGTTTTTTCTGAATGCTCCTCTGCCACTGTCCCGGCTCTAGCTTCGGCAAGTTGCTCTTTGCCTCTAATAAGCGCATCGCGTGCTTCATCATCCAGATAAAGCGCTACAAGGTCTGCCTCCGCGTCGCAAATGTATCAAGTATGGTCTCCCAAACTTCAGCAAGTGTAATCTCATATTTGGGACCCAAGAATGAAAGGCTGCCGTGGCCCAAAACGCTGTGCATGTAGAAGTCAAATAGAGTAGAATCGATGCTAGCTTTAGTGGCGTCGTGAGACTCTTCGGCCGCAACTTGTCCAGCGACCGCGTCATCACGATCCTTCTCAACTTTAAGAAGCTTAGCTTTCAGCATCTCAATCTCTGCATTTTGGGACACAATTGTTCCCCGCAGCTCAGTATTTTCTGTGCGATATTTCTCAGTTATGTGCTGCTCAGCTGCAAGCTTCATTTCGGCGTCCCTTTGCGCAGCATGTGCGTCCCGCACTTGCTTCTGAAAGACTTCTTCCTTTTGAGTGTGCGATGCTGAAGATGAGGCCAGATCTTCCTTTAGTCGCTTGACTTCAGATGAAAGCTTTGCGTTGTCGTCTGCAATGCTCGTCATCTCCGCATCGTGCTGCTTACGCCATTTGTCCCATTCTGATTTATCGTTCTCCATGGTCATCATCGCCTCAAGATTCAGGTGGTTGACCCTTTGAAGTTCGTCAACAAGTTTCTGCCATTGCGACATCCTCTCGATATTAAGCCTGACCGCGTCAAGACTTTTAAGCATGTCTTGCTTATCAATCGGAACCAAATCCAAGTCAAAGCGCACTCCTTTTAGGCACCAATTCGGAAATCGGCTCTGAAGCGTTGGAGGGCCGTCCTTAACTTGATATTGTGGCCTGTTAATGATTGTTTGAATATCAGATTTCTTTAGAGGAGGAGAGCTAGCCGGGATATTAGAAGATACAGGAGCGTCAGTTTTCTCAGAAATTTCAGATGCGTCCTTCTCATCAAGTTTAACCCGTTTACTTGGGTCATCGGTAGCATGCTTCTTCCCTTTGTCATCATGATATTTTCTTTTATGAGAGTCATCGTCTCTCCTTCTTTGCTGCTCTTCGTAAGCACGCCTCTCTTGAGCTTTTCTAGCTGCACGCTCTTCGTCAGATTCTTTGCGGGAGGGAAGATAACGTCCATAATCATAATTATCGCGCCCTCCGTAACGCCGAAAGTTGTCATAATACGAGCTACTACGCACCATTGTAGAACCTAAAATTGAAGAAAAGGCAAGTCTCAGAAATCTTCGAAATAAAGAATTTAAGTACACATAAGTGCTTAGCATCCTAAGTGTGTGTGGCGTGTAAGCTACGCGCAACAAATTACAAACCACTATGTGGTATGGAAGTGGCAACAGCTTGTGTAGAAGGCGTTGTGGCTTGCCGCAAGGAAGAAGTTGCCTCGACGACAGGAGAGATTGTTTTTGAACCATAATCTTTAAACAGCTCCTGAGAAGTTACCATCAAGTCACTTAACCCCCCAAAAATGTCGTCGCTGTTGTGCACGTCGGAATTTTTTCTTTCAGCCTCTACATTAGCCGCTTCTCCGGACTGGCGGGAAGATTCCTTTCCTTCTTCTTCTTCTTCAATAACCGGGGGAAGTGCAAGCTTGCTAGACGACCCCACGACATCAGTAGAAGTAGTGCACTTCACTAGTGACGTCTCAGCGGTGGTTTCTTTTAATGAAAGCTCTTTCACAGGAGCTGGGGCATCCGACGTTGTGGTTGGAGACTCAGGAATCTCATGAGGCTGGGTGGAACGAGAAGAGTGTAAAAGCCCATACTGGTGTAAAAATTCGTCTTTCAGCAAAAATTTGGCGCTTCTCTCTTCTGCCGCCACAGCATTTAGGGTTTCGAGGACCGATTTAAGGCTGGGATTTCTGAGCGGAGGGGGAAGTGCTGAAAAAGGAAAGGAATGAAGATAAGCATTTGATAATTCAGGTTTCGAAAAATTTATGAGATGAACAGAGAAAGGTAATCTCACTCCCGATTCTCCAAACTGCGTAGAATCCCGGAGGACATCGAACAAAGAAGAATTGGTTTAGAAAACCGTGGGCACTTTCAGGCAAATCTAAAATCAATTTCCGATTTCTGGCGCCCCTTACGAGTACAATCGAAGGATGATCTTTATTCTTAGAGAAGGTGCATAGATAGTAAATTTCGTCAAAGCTCGGAAGACGGTCAAGCGTCCTCCTAAACAGAACACACAAACCCATTAGAACGGCGTAACCGTTGGGGTGTAGCTGAAAAGGCGAGATAGCTAGTCGAAGGAAAAGCTCCCGGAGAAATTCATTGAAAGGCGGAACAGCTCCGTTTAAGCACATATGGCGATTCACCGCAACAAAACCCAGGGGTAGCCTGTCAGCTGTATCACTTGCTCCAGGGAATATAGCGTCTGAATCAGCAATACCAAATTGGATACACAGTTGTCTAAAGATTCTGTGGCTCAGAGTAGTCGGAGTTCTCTCCGGAGGATCAATCAGAGGATTGGCAATCGGGAAATCTTCTTCAGTTGGTCCTGAATCTTCTTGTTGGGACGTCATTATACACAATCAACTGGATATTTAAATATAAAGGTGCACGTTTCCTAAAAAGTGTGAAGTGTTGTGCAAAACTAAAACAATAACAAGCAAGTATAACTGAAATTGAGACAGTTAATGTTCGTCGATTATAAAGTTTCAAGGCTTGTTATTTCAGGTTAAAATACAATGTTGTGTTGATGCAAACAAGTCAGCTTAGGTTGATTATTCCAGCTTTGTTTCAACACTTCATTTGAATTAGTCATTTCACAGCATTTCACTCATAGAATTCATTTAAGTTAATTATTCGTTATCAACTAATCTGTCATGCGATGTGGGCAGTCGTTGGCAGTATATTTGTCCCATTTTTCTGCAAATGTTGTATTTAACAGATTGACAGCTTTAAAGGATGGTATAATCTGTGAGAAAATACAATTAAAGTCAAGACAATGTGAAGAGAAGTACAACACAGGTTAAATTCAAGGATTCAGTCAAATTCTGCTAAAGGTTCTAAGTGCTAGGTCGCTCACGACCTAACATAAGTCGCAGCGTACTTAAGTCGTTGTTCAAATTAAAGGTGCTCAGGACTGAAAAAATCATTTCAAGTGATAGATCGTTCAGCGACCTATTATAGGTCAAGCTGTCCTTAGGTCGCACAATGCAACTGAATGGATTAGGACAGTGCAATTCTCCCAAAGTCTTAAGTCGCTCACGGTTTGGCATATGTCGTAAATTCTATAGGTCGAGGAAAAAGGTGGTTCAGAATTGTTTAATTGTTTAGGTCGCGGATATTTTTGGATCGTGAGGCCTAGATCGCCCAGTATCCCATCACGACCTAATTGTTAGGTCGTCCAGATCTGGAAGGTAACTGACTTCCTCCGCAAGCAACACCTAACTGGATCCAATAGCCCAATACCTCCATTTCAGAGAAATTCATCTTCCCCTTCATTCTATCCCAACATACCACCAAATTAGCTAGCCAATCGACTGCAAACCCTCTAGATCATAGTGAAAGTTCCCATACAATCACGAATCATCATAACACGTTAAACGGCAAACAAGAGTCAATCGAAACCGCCATTCAGAAAATGAAGCACGGCACATGAGATTAAGCTTAGGTCAGGTAACAAGGATTCGTGATCGAGCAGTGGTTATGGATGAATAATGATTGATCCACTTACGAGTTATGCTGGTGAGGAAGAATCGACAACTGAACAGGTTCGTTTTGTCTTTGGAAGCTCGAAGGATCGTCAATGGCGATGAAGGCTCAGAACAGTAAAGTAAGGAGGAAGGAGCGACCTAACTAATTTATATGGGACTGAAGGAGGGAGGTGAACAGGCGTGCAAGTTTTAAGTCGTTCGCGACCTAGCAAAGTTGAGTCGAAGCATACGACCTAAGGTATAGTCATATACTTCGAGGGGAAAATGTTAACTCCTTTATTTCAGCGACCTAAAACTCTACGACCTAAGACTCTACGACCTAAAACTCTACGACCTAAAACTCTACGACCTAAGAAAGCTACGACCTAAGAATGTTGCGACCTAAAGAAAGGCTACGACTTAAGAGGCTCTGCGACCTAAAGGAGCTTGCGACCTAAGGAAACCTACGACCTAACTACATAGCGACCTAACTGAGAAAGTCCACGACCTATCAAGATAAGAAGTTAGCGACCTAACTTCTCCACGACCTAAGAGAGGTCCTGACCTAACTACAGGAAAAGTTCGCGACCTAATTACAGGAAAAGTTTGCAACCTATAGAAGCTCACGACCTAAGGCAGTTAGCGACCTAACTACTAAAGCAGCTCAGCGACCTACGACCTAAGAGGCAAACGAGCTAAGACTTCAACGACCTAAAGCTCCCACATCTATTTCTAACTCGTCTGCGACCTACCACTTGTTCAAATGAAGCCAAGTGCTACTACATCAGCTGATTTCTTAAATCGCAAGGGGGCTGCGACCTAGCTTAGGTCGCTCGCGACCTACGACCTAACTAAGGTCGTACGTGACCTAAGACTTAGCAATTTCTCTGCCCAGAATTCAGAGCTGCTCCTATAAATACCCCACCACTTCCAACATGAAGAGGACTTTTGGCCATTCATTTCTTCAAGCACCGTTACTCTGTCGAAGTCTCCATTCATCCAGCAATCAAAGATCTTCGAACATTCAAGACGCTACAACAAGCTTCAAGAGAAATTCCTTACATCCAACACGGATTCATCGAATTTCATCGACGAAGATTGAGCTAGTAGTCAAGATTGTTTCTAGTGATCAAATTGTACTGTTTTGATAAGAGATTTGTATCGACTTGTAACCGAATTCAGTAATAAAGAGATTCAAAGTGGACGTAGGCTGAATCTCAAGCCGAACCACTATAAATTGCTGTCTTTTACTGCTTTTTCTGCCATTTTACTGCTTAAATTCTGTTCCCGTCACGCAGGTGGTGCTTTCACGATTCTACTACACACACCGGGTGTTAGCGTTCACTTTTTAGCGTTAACAGTTATTATTGTTTGATTGTTTGTTTGAATTTGAATTCCCGCTTGAAAAGAAGACAGCATAAATAACCATTGTTTATAGGGTACTTTTATAGAGAGACCTTAACGGGTTTCTCGTCGTTATTGATTACTGTTTTATGCATAATACATATATTCTTATATTGCTTATATTGATGTTTGGTTGAAATAATTATGACATATTGTTTAATTTGTGTAAGTGTCGTATAGCGATTTTTCGCTATATTGTCACTTATGATATATCATCTCCTTAATCCCTTATGTGTGTTGAACTTGTGCTTGTATATTTTTACAAATTAAATGTTTGGTCATGTTTTTGCACTTTAAAAGTTGTTTAAACAACATTTTTAAAATATTTTTGAATTTTGAAAATAAAGGATAAGTATAGATTAAAATTTATAAAAGAAGTTATAAAGTTAATTAATTATCTTTCTGGATAACTAGTGTGGTTTTAAATTTATAAAAAAAAAATACAAATTTGATTAATGTTGTTTTGGATTTATAAAAGATTGTAAATTTGATTTGTTTTCTTTGAGGATAATTAATTTCATTTTAAATTTATAAAAGATTATAAATTTGATTTATTTTCCTTTGGGATAATTAATATTGTTTTAGATTTCTAAAAGATTATAAATTTGATTTGATTTCCTTCGGGATAATTAATATAATTTTAAATTTATAAAAGATTATAAATTTGATTTTTTTCCTTCGGGACAATTGTTGTTGTTTTAGATTTATAAAAGATATGAATTTGATTTGTTTCCTTTGGGACAATTAATGTTGTTTAAAGTTATAAAAGATTATAAATTCAATTAATTTTCTTTCGAGATGATTAAGATTGTTTTAAATTTACAAAAGCAATTTAAGTTGATTTATTATCTTCCAGGATAATAAATATTGTTTTAAGATTTAAAATGATAGTTTTTAAATGAGAAAATCTTTTAGGGAATGTTTAAAAATAAAGCCAAGTCTAAATTTTTATGGGTTTATAGTAAACAACGTTTTAATGAAAATTGTTTTTTGTTCTTTTAAATACACATAGAAATATAATCTTCTCTTTAAAATAATAATTTAAAAAGTGTTTTAATTTATTTTACGAATATTTGTGATGTCAAAATTGAACACAAGTGTGAGTCAAATGTTTTAAATGTTTGATTTGTTGACTTCTACAAGTAATATTACTTTGTTATCTCTAATAGCTAATTCGTTAACTATAGAATCTGCCATCTTCTTTTTATTTCATCAATTCAAGATGAATTATTGCTTATTTGGGACATTTAAACTCTTGATATTCTTAAAGTTAAGAATGTTGTCGAATTGAGTTAGGAAGCAACACTGCCCTAACTCGTTTGGCTTTATTGTTTTCCCCGGGGTAGTACTAGTTTGTTTATGATAATTGATTCATCAACTATACATTTTGATATCCTTCTTTGTGCTTCACCAATCTTAGACGATTTATTGCTTTGAGCATTGTTATCCAACATTATGAATAATAAAAACCAAAGAGCGAGTGGGAGCCAAGCCAGTTGGGTCGCATCGTTAGGGTAAATTCATATTTATTTAGAGATTTGTTAGTAGCATGCATGCAGCGATGTGAAAATTTTGGATGCTCGTATGAGGCAGGGTCCAGCTTTGAAATTCTCGAGTGATGCATGTTTGGTGTGGGCTCTCAAGTATATTTTATCTACATGTATACTTTCCGTGTAGGGGGCAACTCTCCTAGTCATGTTGGATGAATTCATTCTCCTTGTTTGATTTGGACATTGAAGTTAATCTTTTCTTAATTGCATCGAGAATTGCTTTGAGCTCTTCTCTATGTTTAATTATTTTTGTCCATTATTTATGTTTGGATTTTGATCTTGTCTGTGTCTATCCTTTCTTGTTTGGATTGTTATTTTGATTGGTTTTCCATTTCTTCTTGTATGGATGTTGTTCTTGTGAGGAAAAACCGTTCCGTATTTAGCGGTGTTTGGTCTCATGGAATTATTATATGTTTATCATATTACTTGAGTTTTCTCATGCTGCTTTTCCAAACTGATCCGGATGTCATTTTATTATAATGCTCGAGTCAGACCGGATATTTTTCGAAGTTGTCGTTCGTAGGAAATGGAGTTCATAGTGTAGAGCTAGATGTTCACCTTCCGTAATATTTTTTTTTCCGTTGTATTATTATGTATACCCATCAGCAGTTGTAAGGTCGAGAGGTTATTACTGTCTAGGCTGATGGGGTTTGTTTTAAGTTTGGCTCACATCCCTAATAAGTTTTAAAATAGAGAAAACATCATTCCGAAACTAAACTTATATTTCTGGTCCTTATATTCAAATTCGCGCACGCAAAAAGACCCAAATACCCATTTATGTTTTTAAAATTTCAAACGCATATAACTTTATGTAGAAAAATCGGATCAACATACCGTTTTCACCAAAAAAATCACAAATTTTATGATCTTTAAAATGACATCCATTGTTGATACCAAAAATTCAAATTTGTAGTAAAGGTGCAATTATTTCATATATTTGCAAACAATTCAGCAAATTTTGAACACTTTCGATTTTTTTTCAAATTTACAACATTTGCAAATAATTGCAGACATTTGTGACGACCGCCCACGACCCCTGCACTAAACCTAGAAATAGTGCGCTGTAAAGTATGCCAGGCAGCCATGGACGATCATCAGGGTAAATTAAAAACAGCAGAATCTATCGTATTACTCACAGCGCATGGATAAAATACGATAGAGAATATATATAGTGAAGCTTCACAGAATAGAATCTCATCAATAAAACTTCATAATAGTTGAATACAAACATCTGAATAGTCAATACATCAAGCCTCACTACATATCACTCAGCGAATTATACAAAGCAGCGGAACATCCAGTACATATAGTAAGAAAATAATATGCAAGCCTCCAGCTCGTCTTCGTCATCAGCATCGTCGGAAACTAAAAACAGCACCTGTCACCTGCTACCTAGTCTGCCCGTCCCAAAATGGACGAACATCCCAAGGCAATAAGAGTTAAACATAAAGCCTTGAGTCAGACAACAGTCTTAGTGAGCGGTAAATTAACTAACAACATACCAAAAGAGCATAAAGGAAAAAGGAATAGGAATCCAACCCTCCCACTCCACCTCTTTCTACAGTGATAGCCCCCAGACACACACTAAGCAGAAGTAAACATAGCAAAGCAGACAATTTAAAGTAAAGCGATTATCACTCGAGTCAAGGGCGATGTTTTCCAAGTACAAACCCCCAAGGCCTAAACCAAGATCAGATAAGCACCAAGAAAATACCGCTCTTAAGACTGAATGACGATACAACCAAACATCCATGACTCTGGCTATCACTGTTATCATTGCTTCGACACCACCGTTAATTGAATGACCGGCACATTCTTTCAGCCGTCCGTCAAGGGCTAATGGAAACCCCGGTTCTAGACATAACTCTGCACGTCGTCGCAGCCCGTGCCTAGGACTATCGAATCTGCCCAGAGTACTCGACTACCAATCAGTAGTCTTTAGGGACTATCGAATCTGCCCAGCGTACTCTTGCTTTGAGCATGCTAGAACCTTCAACAACGATGAAATCTCAGCCTTCTAGTCATCCTCCTCGATGACTATTTCCATACTAGCTCAAGCGCCTCTCGAGCAAACCATTATCCACAAACTCGAACCATTTCACCGAGTTGTCAACATGCTTGGAATGATCCCGTCTGGATTAGACCAAGGCTATCTCACATCATGCCTCGCTTCATATCACCATAGAAAAGCCTCATCTCAACATCATCATCATCAAATCTATCCATATGAGCTTCGTCATTCGCCACATATGCCACGAGCAGCTTTTCCAATTCAAGAGCCTTTCCCTTAGCTTTTGAATCATCTTCGACCATCTTGTCTAAATCAAATCATCAATCAACTAATTCATAACAATCGATCAAGTCAATCATTAATCCAAGTAATCAAGCATTCAAATATGATCTAAATAACAATTATAACAATGATGGCAATTCTGTAAATAAAGGGTCCAAATCTAACCAGCATGAATCATGAGCAATATCTTTACAACTTGATGAATGAACTTGCATAGGTTAACATATAGTAAAATGGATGTCAAATCATCATGAACAATAGATCTACACTTAAGTTTATGAAAATGCATGGAAATCACTATTTTAACACCAAATCAAGCCATCAATCCGATATACTCCTTTGGATCCGTGTGAGAGATAATCACCACTCACCAAATCACCTAAACACCTCAAAAGCAACACACTTCAGATCTGGACAGCGAAGAATCTAACTCGGTCTATCAAAACTCCGCTTCAAACGATGAAATCTCTCTTCGATGGATGAAGATCTTCAATCTAAGCTCTTGGATCTTCGATTTGATCTTCGATTTGGATGGAAGGAATCACAAGATTAGAGTGGAGAAAAGAAGTGAAGAAGTATAGAACTCGAGCTCTCAAAATAGCAGCACTTCGTCGCTTCGAAATACGGATCCCAAAAATGAAGAAAAACCCGCCTATTTATAGGCTGATTTCCTTAGGTCGTCTGCCCCCTTAGGTCGTCCACGACCTAACTATCGCGACCTACGACCTAACAAATCCTCCGACGTAACAATTGCGCGACTTAACACATACGCGCGACCTACGACTTACGACTTAGCAGACACTCGACTCAACGACTTAACGGAAGCCACGACCTAACTTTAGCTCGCTCCCAGGTCGCTCACGACCTAACACTCAGCGACCTAACCCCTTAAGCCTTCACGCGACTTAACCACACACACATGCGCACGACCTAGCGACATATGCGCTTCCACGACCTAAAAATGTCACGACCTAAGACTCAACACTAATGCGCGACCTACGACTTAAACCCTTGCGCGACTTAACACCCTACGACTTAACCCTTAGCGACTTAACGCCAACTTAACTAGGATACAACCTAACATCCACGTGACCTAACGACTCATCCCACTTATCTCCTTAACTCGTCCACGACCTAACCTTCTTAGGTCGTTAACTCGCTTAGTTCCTTAGGTCGTTAACTCGCTAACTCTCTTAGGTCGCTGTCTTTCCTTAAGTCGCTAACTTCCTATAGGTCGCTCCAATCCTTAAGTCGCCAACTTCCTATAGGTCGCTCCAATCCTTAAGTCGCCAACTTCCTATAGGTCGCTCAAATCCTTAGGTCACCAACTTCCTATAGGTCGCTCCAATCCTTAGGTCGCTTACCCGACCTAACCTATCCCACGACCTAAGCTACCACACGACCCAACTTCCATACGACCTAAGCTACAACACGGCTTAACTTCTAGACGACTCAAGCTCTAGTCGTTCTGAATTCTGAACGACTTAACAACGTTACGACCTAATGACAACTGTTTTACGATGTTTCGATCCGTAAAAATACGGGTCGTTACAACATTTCTGCAACTATATGCTATAGTTGCAGAAATGTCTGCAACTATTCCATATAGTTGCAGACAGTTCTGCAACTATTGCATATTTGCAGAAATGCAACTATATGTTATAGTTGCAGAATTGTCTGCAACTATTGCATATAGTTGCAGACATTTGTGCAACTATTACATATAGTTGTAGAAATATCTGCAACTATTGCATATAGTTGTAGAAATTTCTGCAACTATATGGTATAGTTGTAGAAATGTCTGCAACTATTACATATAATTGCAGACATTTCTACAACTATTGTGTATAATTGCAGTTTTCTATTGAAATCTAGAAAGCTGAGCTCGCCATTGAAGAAGAAGATGAAATCAAGAAACATAAGTTCGCCAATGAAGAAGTTGATGAAATGAAGAAAGATAAACTCGTTATTAAAATCAATCGTGCAAGAAGCGGAGAGGTATTTTAGGGAAAAAAACAGCCAAAATGAAAAATAGGGACCTGCAAAGTATGTTTTCTTGCGGGAGTAGTTTTAGTGAATTAAGTTTGCTTTAGGGATGCGTGCCTAATATTCACTTGTTTTTAACTCTGATGTATCATGTATTTTAGAGTGATAGTTTTTGCTGCCTTTGTTATATTATATGTTGTCGTTTCCGCTGTGAGATTATGTTTTCCATGTTTTTTTCCCTTTTCTTTTTCATTTTATCCTAACAATCTACCTATTCGGCACTAGAATGCTCAACATTTGAATACCGTGTATGTATTGAGTACCGATTTTTCGAGGGTCGAAAAAGTGAGGTGTTACATCATACATATAACTTGATTTAAATACTACACAAGTACATATTTCTGTATTTTCATAAATATGGAATATCCAAATTAGGAAAATTTCAATTTTGAACAGAAGAACTTAGAAGTCAAGACATGGAAGTCACGCATTGTAACGACCCGTATTTCTACGGATCGAAACATCGTAAAACAGTTGACTTTTGGTCGCATTTGTGATAAGTCGTCCTGAGTTTAAGTCCTAAGTCGTGACCGAGTTAAGAAATTTGGCGAGTTAGGTGATAAGTCGTTTAATAGTTAAGTCGTGGTAGCTTAGGTCGTAGGGTGTTGGAGCGACCTAAGGTAGTGGACGACCTAAGAGGTAGGTCGGCGACGACCAAAGGAAGCTGGGTTAGCAGTGGGATGACCTATAGAGTTTGGCAACCTAAGATTAATAAGCGACTTAGGAATTTGGGGTGACCCAAGAGAAAGTTAAGTGTTAGGTCGGCTGAGCGAGTTAACGACCTAAGGAATTGACCGACTTAAGACATAGACGACTTAAGGAGTTAACGACCTAAGGGATTGAGCTAGTTAGGAAGTTAGGTCGTTTGAGCGATTTAAGGATTTTAGGTCGTAAGTTGTTATGTCGTGAGGCGATAGGTCGTAGGTCGAAGTTAACTCGGCAAGTGGTAAGTCGAGCATGAGTTTAGGTCGTCTGTATTAAGTCGTAGACGACTTAGGTGTTAGCTGTTAAGTCATAGAGTTGCTAAATCATTAAGGCGTAACTCTGTTGAGTTGTTAGGTCGGCTACCCTGTTAAGTCGGAGACCCTGTTAAGTCGTAAGACGCGAGAATGCGCGCGTATGTTGAGTCGTATCTTGGTTAGGTCGTAACATTGCTAGGTCGGCGAAGCTGCTAAGTCGTTAGGTTGTATAGGCGCGTATGTTAAGTCGTTACCGACTTTGGGATTAGTTGCTGAGTCGTAGGTCGTAATGCAGAGGGAGGCTTAGGTCGAAGACGACCTAAGAAGGCAGACAAGTTAATGAATTTCAGCTATAAATACTCGTTCATTTCTCACTTTTTGGGATCCGGATTTCGAAGCGACGAAGTGCTGCCATTTTGAGAGCTCGACTTCTACATTTCTTCACTTCTTTTCTCCACTCTAATCTAGTGATTCCATCCATCCAAGTTGAAGATCAAATTGAAGATTCAAGAGCTTAGATTGAAGATCTTTATCCTTTGAAGTGAGATTTCATCATTTGAAGCGGATTCGTGATAGATCGAGTTAGATCCTTCGCTGTCCAGATCTGAAGTGTGTTGCTTTTGGGTTGTTTAGGTGATTTGGTGAGTGGTGATTATCTCTCACACGGATCCAAAGGAGTATATCGGATCGTTGGCTTGATTTGGTGTTAAAGTAGAGATTTACATACATTTTCTTAATCATATGTGTAGATCCATATAGATCCATTGTCCATGATGATTTGATATCCATTTTACTACATGTTAACTTATGCAAGTGCATTCATCAAGATTACAGAGACATTGCTCATGTTTTCATGCTTATTTGACTTTCGACTCTTTAATTACGAAATTGCCATTATTGTTATAATTGTCTACTTAGATCATATTTGAATGCTTGATTGCTTGGATTAATGTTTGACTTGGTTGATTGCTATGAATTAGATGATTGATGATTTGATTTAGACCGAAGATGATTCAAAAGCTAAGAGAAAGGCTCTTGAATTGGGAAAGCTGCTTGTGGCATATGAAGCGGATGATGAAGCTCTTATGCATAGATTTGATGATGATGTTAAGATGAGACCTTGCGAGGATGTGATGAAGCGAGGCATGATATGAGATAGTCTTGGTCTAATCCAGACAGGATCATTCCAAGCATGTTGATAACTCGGTGATATGGTTCGAGTTGAGGATAATGGATGCTCGAGAGGCGCTTGAGCTAGTATGGAAATAGTCGTCGAGGAGGATGACTAGAAGGCTGAGATCTCATCGTTGTTGAAGGTTCTAGCATGCTCAAAGCAAGAGTATGTTGTGCAGATTCGATAGTCCCTGAAGGCTACTGATTGGGTAGTCAAGTACTCTGGGCAGATTCGATAGTCCTAGGCACGGGTCACGATGACGTGCGAGAGTTATGTCTAGAACCGGGGTTTCCATTAGCCCTTGACGGACGGCTGAAAGAATGTGCCGGTCATTTAACTAACGGTGATATCGAAGCAATGATAACAGTGATAGCCAGAGTGATGGATGTTTGGTTGTATCGTCATTCGGTCTCAAGAGCAGTGTTTTCTGGGTGCTTATCTGATCTTGGTTTAGGCCTTGGGGGTTTGTACTTGGAAAACATCGCCCTTGACTCGAGTGATAATTACTTTACTTTGAATTGTATGTTCTGCTATGTTTTCTTCTGCTTAGTGTGTGTCTGGGGCCTATCACTGTAGAAAGAAGTTGGAGTGGGAGGGTTGTATTCCTATTCCTTTTTCCTTTGTACTCTTTTGGTATGTTGTTAGTTAATTTACCGCTCACTAAGACTGTTGTCTGACTCAAGGCTTTATGTTTTAATTCTTATTGCCTTGGGCTGTTCGTCCATTTTGGGACGGGCAGACTAGGTAGCAGGTGACAGGTGTTGTTCTTGCTTCTCACGATGTTGATATCGAAGACGAGCTGGAGGGTTGCATATTACTTTCTTATATGTACTGGATGTTCCGCTGCTTTGTATTCTCTGAGTGATATGTAGTGAGGCTTGTTGTATTGACTATTCAGATGTTTGTATTCAACTATTATGAAGTTTTATTGATGAGATTCTATTCTGTGAAGCTTCACTATATATATGTTCTATTGTATTTTGTCCATGCGCTGTGAGTAATACGATAGATTCTGTTGTTTTTAATTTACCTTGACAATCGTCCATGGCTGCCTGGCACACTTGACAGCGCACTTTCTCTAGGTTTAGTGCAGGGGTTATGGGCGGTCGTCACATTTGGTATCAGAGCTTTGGTTAATTGATTTTACCCAATGCTCCCTGATGTAACTACGTATGAGAGACGTAATTGTATTTTGATGGATGATTACTATATATAATATAGTAGCTTAGTAGAGTTTGAGTCCTTTATGCAGTTGTTTCTCTAGGTGTGCTAATCATTCCTTTTTATAGATATTGAGAATGAGTCGAAGAGGGAGACCAGCTGCTAGGGAAGACCGTGCTACTAAAGGGGCTGCTGATTATGCAGCTATGTTCGAAGCTATGATGACTTCGATCATGAGAAGGATACCAGTTCTGGGGGCAGTAGTAGATGTTGGGGTTCAAGTCCAAACTCCAAAGCCGGTGGATTTTGCTAAGTTGTGTAAGGACTATACTGCTCTTGGAGGAAAGGTTTTCTTGGGAACAGAATCAACCATTGAGGTTCAGAGGTGGATAGATGCTTGTAGAAGGATTTTTGGTGACTTGGGAATTGAGGATGCGACTAAGAGGAAGTTAGCATCAAGACTGCTTCAAGGGAGAGCCTCTGATTGGTGGAACTCTATTACCATCAATACTCCGGAGGAAGAGATTACTTGGGAGCAATTCCAAGTCAGATTTGAAGCTAAATTCATTTCTACAGCTCAGAAGTCTGTTCTGTTCAAGAAGTTTGTGGAGCTCAAGCAGGGAGGAAGACCAGTTCTTGAGTATGTTTCTGAGTTTGAAGCTTTGTCCAAGTATGCCCGGTCGTATATCGAATCTGCATATCAGAAGAATGACAAATTTGTGACAGGCTTGGACAGTTATCTTGGGAGGCAGTTGGTGGATCATCTGGATGATTCATTTGAGAAGCTTGTGGAGAAAGCTCTCAGGCATGAGAGTCTGTTTCCTAAGGAAGGATCTGTTGTTGCTGTGACCAGGGAAGAGTCTAAACCCCAGCAGGGTGGAAACAAGAAGAGGAAGCAGCATCAGTAGAAGGGTAGGGATGGCCATAAGAAGCCGAAGGGCGAAGTGACTTGCTACAATTGTCAGCAGTAGGGCCATTTCTCGAAGGATTGTAAGAATCCGAAGGCACCGATGAAGTGTCACAACTGTGACAAGCCAGGGCATTTCAGGAAGAATTGTCCAGAACCGCGGAAGGACAAGTAGATTGTGCAAGCTTATGCTTTGGGAGCTGTCCCATCGTCTTCAAAAGCTCCTACCGCTGAAGAGAAGGGAAAGAGTGTAGTGGTTCAAGGTACTCTTTTCCTATGTGGTGTTCCAGTTAGAGTTCTGTTTGATACTGGAGCGTCGCATTCGTTTGTTTGTAGTGAACTCGTAGGCCGGTTAGGTTTGGAACCGGATATTGTTGATAGGCCATTGGTTGTGACTAATCCAGTTGGGGGTTCGTCTTGTTTGTGTATGATATGCCGTGGTCTGATTGTGTCGAGTCATGGTTGCTCTTTTGTTTGTGATTGTTTTGTTCTGAACTTTTCGGGGTTCGGAATTATCTTGGGTATGGACTGGCTTAGGAAGTATGCGGCAAAGGTTGATTGCGAAAGGTTGGAGGTGACAGTCGAGAATGTGGAGGGGTGAAAGATTGTGATACGATGTAAGCATGAAGAAGGCGTCTTCATGAGCTTCATGTATTCGCTAGTTGTTCCACGGGATGGACTATCATCAGTACCGATCGCTAATGGATTTGAGGATGTCTTTGACGAGGTCAAAGGGTTACCGCCGCATAGAGAGATCGAGTTTCGTATAGATCTAGTTGAAGGAGCCAGACCTATTGTGATGCCTCTTAGGCGGATGGCGCCTAGGGAACATCAAGAGTTGAGGGTGCAAGTTGATAATCTTTTGCAGAAAGGATTCATTCGGCGTAGTGTGTCCGAATGGGGTGCACCAGTTGTGTTTGCAACCAAGGCAGATGGATCGTTGAGGTTGTGTGTGGATTATCGTGAGCTGAATAAGGTGACTAAGAAGAACAAGTATCCATTGCCGAGAATAGATGACTTGTTTGATCAGCTTCACGAAGCTAAGGTGTTTTCTCAGATGGATTTGGCAACGGGATTTCACCAGTTGAGAGTGGCTAAGGATAGTGTGCCGAAGACTGCTTTTCGAACACCATCCGGTTTCTTTGAGTGGCTGGTAATGCCGTTTGGATTGACTAACGCGCCAGCATATTTTGTGGATCTTATGAATAGAGTGTTCAGAGATCAGTTGAACAAGTTTGTACTTGTGTTCGTGGATGATATTCTGATTTATTCCAGAACTGAAGAAGAGCACAAGACGCACTTGCGTATTGTTTTGGAAATCTTACGGAAACATCAGCTGAAGGCTAAGTTTTCGAAGTGTCACTTCTGGAAGAGTGAAGTGAGGTTCTTAGGCCATGTTATCTCTGGAAATGGAATAGCGGTTGATCCTGCGAAGGTGGTAGCAATCCAGGATTGGGTTAGACCTAAGAATGCATCTGATGTGAGAAGTTTTCTTGGATTGGCAGGATATTATCGACGGTTTATCAAAGACTTCTCCAAGATAGCTGCACCGTTAACAGGATTGACAAAGAAGAACCAAGTGTTCAGATGGGATGCTAAGTGTGAGCAAGCTTTCAGAATCCTGAAAGAAAGATTGACGAGTGCTCCTGTTTTGACTATTCCTAGTGGGAATGATGAGATGGTGGTTTACACCGACGCATGTGGTACTGGACTTGGAGCAGTGCTGATGTAGAAGGATAAAGTTGTTGTGTATGCTAGTCGACAACTGAAGCCACACGAAAGGAATTACCCGACTCATGATTTGGAGTTAGCGGCGATTGTTTTTGCTCTGAAGATGTGGAGACATTATCTACTGGGAGTTCGATTCGAGTTGTTTACAGATCATAAGTCGTTGAAGTATCTCTTCTCCCAAAAGGATTTGAATCTTTGGCAGCAATGTTGGCTAGAGTTTTTAGCGTCATATGATTTTTGTATAGCTTATACTCCGGGAAAAGGTAATGCAGTGGCGGATGCGTTAAGTCGAAGACATGCAGGATTGGGAGCCATGTTTTCAGAATGGAAGAATCTCGAGTATCTAGCTGGATTTGACTTCAGGCCTAGATGCGAATTGGAACCTGAGATGTTGGCAAACTTATCAATAAGACCGACTCTTGTGGGAAGGATTGGCGAGAGTCAAAAGCGAGATGATAAGATTGTCAAAATAATCCGTGATTTGGAATCTGGATTGGATCCAGAAAAGGATAAAGGATTCGAGGTCGATCGAGAGGGTTGGCTTCGGAAGCAAGGACGACTAGTTGTTCCCGATATAGATGAATTGAGGAGTGAAGTTCTGAGGGAAAGTCATCACTCGAAGTTGACAATTCATCCAGGTGGAAATAAGATGTATCGGGATATGAAGAGAACCTATTACTGGGAAGGTATGAAGAAGGATGTTGGAAATTTTATTTCCAAGTGTATGAACTGCCAGTTGGTAAAAGCCGAACAGAAGAAGCCAAGTGGATTGCTTCAGCCTTTAGAAGTTCCTACATGGAAGTGGGAGCAGATATCGATGGATTTTATTGATGGATTACCTAGAACAAGAACGGGAAATGAAGGGATTTGGGTCATCGTAGATCGTATGACTAAGAGCGCAAGATTCATTCTTGTTCGATCGACTAGGACTGCATCAAAGTTGGCTGAGTTGTATGTTAAGTGGATAGTTCGATTCCATGGTATTCCGAAGAGTATAGTGAGCGATCGAGACCCATTATTCACTAGTGGATTTTGGAGGAGCTTCCAGGAAGTTTTGGGAACCGAATTGTGTTTGAGTACAGCTTATCACCCTCAAACAGATGGTCAGACCGAGAGAGTCAACCGAGTTTTGGAAGATCTCCTCAGAGCTTGTGTTTTGGATTTCGGAGGATCATGGGAAGATCACCTTCATTTGGTGGAATTTTCATATAACAACAGTTACCAGTCAAGCATTGGTATGGCACCGTATGAGGCATTGTATGGAAGACCGTGTAACTCTCCGACATGTTGGTTAGAGATAGGAGAAAATTTGATACTTGGGCCAGAGATGATTCGACAGACTTCGGATTGTATAGAGATCATTCGGCAACGAATGAAGGCAGCCCAAGACCGTCAGAAAAGTTATGCCGATAAGCGTCGAAAGGATTTGGAATTCGACGTAGGTGATATGGTTTTTGTGAAGATATCTCCACTGAAGAATGTTATTCGATTCGGGAAGAAAGGAAAACTGACTCCGAGATTTGTTGGACCATTCCCGATCATCGAGCGAATTGGAAAGCTCGCCTACAGATTGGAATTACCAGAGAAGATGTCGAGTGTGCACAATGTTTTTCATGTATCCTATCTACGGAAGTATGTGCACGACTCGAATACAGTGGTTTCTGCTGATAGCTGTGAAGACTTCGAAGTTGATCCAGTCGATAGGAGACCTCGTAAGCCGCTTCGTGTTGTGGAAACCGACACGAAACAGCTTAGGAGGAAGGTAGTTAAGTTGCTCAAGATACAATGGAGTGATGATGATAACGACTGTACGTGGGAGGTGGAAGAGAGGATGAAGGCAGTTCATCCTGAACTCTTCAAGGTATGGCCCTAAGGTGTCGTGTCATCTCACGATATAGTAACTTGTTCTAGTTTTAGAATTCTGCATGCTAAGCTAGAATTGGATGCATAGTTGTTGATTGTTATGGATGGTAGGCATGCAGAATAGTCTTTGATTGCCTTGTTTGTTTGGAATTTCGGGGGCGAAATTCCTAAGGGGGAGAGAATGTAACGACCCGTATTTCTACGGATCGAAACATCGTAAAACAGTTGACTTTTGGTCGCATTTGTGATAAGTCGTCATGAGTTTAAGTCCTAAGTCGTGACCGAGTTAAGAAATTTGGCGAGTTAGGTGATAAGTCGTTTAATAGTTAAGTCGTGGTAGCTTAGGTCGTAGGGTGTTGGAGCGACCTAAGGTAGTGGACGACCTAAGGGGTAGGTCGGCGACGACCTAAGGAAGCTGGGTTAGCAGTGGGACGACCTATAGAGTTTGGCAACCTAAGATTAATAAGCGACTTAGGAATTTGGGGTGACCCAAGAGAAAGTTAAGTGTTAGGTCGGCTGAGCGAGTTAACGACCTAAGGAATTGACCGACTTAAGACATAGACGACTTAAGGAGTTAACGACCTAAGAGACTGAGCTAGTTAGGAAGTTAGGTCGTTTGAGCGATTTAAGGATTTTAGGTCGTAAGTTGTTATGTCGTGAGGCGATAGGTCGTAGGTCGAAGTTAACTAGGCAAGTGGTAAGTCGAGCATGAGTTTAGGTCGTCTGTATTAAGTCGTAGACGACTTAGGTGTTAGCTGTTAAGTCGTAGAGTTGCTAAATCATTAAGGCATAACTCTATTGAGTTGTTAGGTCGGCTACCCTGTTAAGTCGGAGACCTTGTTAAGTCGTAGGACGCGAGAATGCACGCCTATGTTTAGTCGTATCTTGGTTAGGTCGTAACATTGCTAGGTCGGCGAAGCTGCTAAGTCGTTAGGTTGTATAGGCGCGTATGTTAAGTCGTTACAGACTTAGGGATTAGTTGCTGAGTCGTAGGTCGTAAGGCAGAGGGAGGCTTAGGTCGGAGACGACCTAAGAAGGCAGACGAGTTAAGGAATTTCAGCTATAAATACTCGTTCATTTCTCACTTTTTGGGATCCGGATTTCGAAGCGACGAAGTGCTGCCATTTTGAGAGCTCGACTTCTACATTTCTTCACTTCTTTTCTCCACTCTAATCTAGTGATTCCATCCATCCAAGTTGAAGATCAAATTGAAGATTCAAGAGCTTAGATTGAAGATATTCATCCTTTGAAGTGAGATTTCATCGTTTGAAGCAGATTCGTGATAGATCGAGTTAGATCCTTCGCTGTCCAGATCTGAAGTGTGTTGCTTTTGGGTTTATTAGGTGATTTGGTGAGTGGTGATTATCTCTCACACGGATCCAAAGGAGTATATCGGATCGTTGGCTTGATTTGGTGTTAAAGTAGAGATTTCCATACATTTTCTTAATCATATGTGTAGATCCATATAGATCCATTGTCCATGATGATCTGATATCCATTTTACTACATGTTAACTTATGCAAGTGCATTCATCAAGATTACAGAGACATTGCTCATGTTTTCATGCTTATTTGACTTTCGACTCTTTAATTACGAAATTGCCATTATTGTTATAATTGTCTACTTAGATCATATTTGAATGCTTTATTGCTTGGATTAATGTTTGACTTGGTTGATTGCTATGAATTAGATGATTGATGATTTGATTTAGACCGAAGATGATTCAAAAGCTAAGAGAAAGGCTCTTGAATTGGGAAAGCTGCTTGTGGCATATGTAGCGGATGATGAAGCTCTTATGCATAGATTTGATGATGATGTTAAGATGAGACCTTGCGAGGATGTGATGAAGCGAGGCATGATATGAGATAGTCTTGGTCTAATCCAGACGGGATCATTCCAAGCATGTTGATAACTCGGTGATATGGTTCGAGTTGAGGATAATGGATGCTCGAGAGGCGCTTGAGCTAGTATGGAAATAGTCGTCGAGGAGGATGACTAGAAGGCCGAGATCTCATCGTTGTTGAAGGTTCTAGCATGCTCAAAGCAAGAGTACGTTGGGCAGATTCGATAGTCCCTGAAGGCTACTGATTGGGTAGTCAAGTACTCTGGACAGATTCGATAGTCCTAGGCACGGGTCACGATGACGTGCGAGAGTTATGTCTAGAACCGGGGTTTCCATTAGCCCTTGACGGACGGCTGAAAGAATGTGCCGGTCATTCAACTAACGGTGATATCGAAGCAATGATAACAGTGATAGCCAGAGTCATGGATGTTTGGTTGTATCGTCATTCGTTCTCAAGAGCAGTGTTTTTTGGGTGCTTATCTGATCTTGGTTTAGGCCTTGGGGGTTTGTACTTGGAAAACATCGCCCTTGACTTGAGTGATAATTACTTTACTTTGAATTGTATGTTCTGCTATGTTTGCTTCTGCTTAGTGTGTGTCTGGGGGCTATCACTGTAGAAAGAGGTTGGAGTGGGAGGGTTGTATTCCTATTCCTTTTTCCTTTGTACTCTTTTGGTATGTTGTTAGTTAATTTACCGCTCACTAAGACTATTGTCTGACTCAAGGCTTTATGTTTTAATTCTTATTGCCTTGGGCTGTTCGTCCATTTTGGGACGGGCAGACTTGGTAGCAGGTGACAGGTGCTGTTCTTGCTTCTCACGATGTTGATATCGAAGACGAGCTGGAGGGTTGCATATTACTTTCTTATATGTACTGGATGTTCCGCTGCTTTGTATTCTCTGAGTGATATGTAGTGAGGCTTGTTGTATTGACTATTCAGATGTTTGTATTCAACTATTATGAAGTTTTATTGATGAGATTCTATTCTGTGAAGCTTCACCATATGTATGTTCTATTGTATTTTGTCCATGCGCTGTGAGTAATACGATAGATTCTGTTGTTTTTAATTTACCTTGACAATCGTCCATGGCTGCCTGGCACACTTGACAGCGCACTTTCTCTAGGTGCAGTGCAAGGGTTATGGACGGTCGTCACATTTGGTATCAGAGCTTTGGTTAATTGATTTTACCCAACGCTCGCTGACGTAACTACGTATGAGAGACGTAATTGTATTTTGATGGATGATTACTCAAATTTGCGTGCATAAATATAATAAAGATGGATGAATTTCACTGACTTGAATTTAACATTCATGTTACTTGCAAGTAATTTGGTAGGATGAGAATAATGATCAAATAAGTTTTAAAAATTTAAAAACAACAGATTTCAACATTCTATGCTGCTTCATTTTTATTTTGCTAATGTTAGTGCAGTAAGTTTTGTTCATATCTAATTAATATACAAAAGGAATATAAAAACAGTGTGCAGTAGCGTTATTGATATCGAATAAAATTGATCTATCTTTGAATGGGAAACGTGTGTGCGGTGTAAACGATTCCTTCTTTATAGAACACAACTAGCTTAGAGTGCGTTTGTGACCAACAAAAAAACAGTATTTGAGCAAGGTATTTGCGTAGGGAAGATTGATGAACGAGAAATATATTTGCGGCTACGAATGGAACATTTAAGTTGTGATTTTTAATTTAATTGATTTACAATTAATTAATTTATTATTTGTTTCTTAATAAATAATATGTATCAATAATTTGTAAAAATAAATAAATAAATTGAAAAATTATAAATTACTCTGATTCAGTCTAAACCAACTTCATAACGTAGAGCACTTCGGTATGATCGCAACGGAAAAAATGGAGTCTCAAACAGATCTCGTTTGCACGGATTATTAATTTTGTAAGTTTTGAAAAAAAATTAAATTTAAATTAATTATAATCATTAAAACATCTGTTCAGATTGCAAACAGACCAAATTTAATCGTTCAGTCCAACATGCCATTCTGTGGGACAACCTCCCTTGTGGTGTCCGACCCGTCCGATACAATCAGGGCAGTTGGTTCTGCGAATGGCATCTTAAACAATGGTCAATGCAACTGTTACAGACAGGTTGTCCGCTATAACATTTTTAGGAGAACGACGATTGTGTCGATATAGCCAGCAGTGACTTGTGTTTAGTGTAAAGTCATGCTACATAAGGATGAAGCACAGTTCAATAGTCTATATATAGTCGGTGTTAACCACACAAGCTTTCACATTGTCACCATCAGACTTGGTCCTTCTTATGGTTATTGTTGGATCCACACCCGGTTTACTATATTGCCACTGTCGGTGTGCAGTAATTTGTCAATGCTGTTTACGTCCTTTACATAAAATTAAACATACGGCCTCATACTTGAACAAGACATACTTTCCAAAATGTTTAATGTTTTCTCACTCACTCACTCAATGGACTTAATATTACTTTGACTCATTATTTATTTGTACTGTGTTTGTTTGTTATATACGTTTTTCTTGTTAACATGCTCAAGGAAATGGACGTATGCAACAGATCGCCCACCACATTTTGCATGTGATGCAAAGAGTATTACACCATCAAAATTTGAAAACTCATCAACCCCGTTCTTTTTATCGATTCATAACCAATGGACAAGGGTCCTTTGTTACCTGTCTGTAGCATTAAGAAGCAAAAGATGAACTCACAAAAGGAGGAAATGGCTAAAACGTGTACTTTTAGTAGCATTAATCCATTCTTTGACGTTCATTATCTCTGATCAGAATCATCCAACATAGTTATTGACCATTTTTCACAAAAAAAATATGAATTCACAAATTGGGACACGTTAGCTTGTACAGAACCAACATCAGCAATCCTGAATTTCTTTTTTTGTTAGATTTTATACTAAATTTTTCTAAAATTTCAGAAATGGCGCAGAGAAAAATGCATAAGATAGAACTTCAATGAGGGCGCAGGAAACCATTAAGTTGCAAGTTTAGGACACATCGTTTAGGGTTTGATATGTATTGGGTTTAAATGTGAAATCACTATATTTTAGTTTGGTATGTATTATAACTGCATGTTTGATATTGTGGCGATTTATGGTTAAGTGAAAAAAATAGTAAAAATATTGTAAAAAGACTGCATAAATGTTGTTGCTAAGTCGTAAGAATGCAGGAAAATTATATTTTACCAAGCAAATGTCGGTCATGTAATATATATGCATGGCAACAAAAGAATGGTCACATAAAAGTAGAACTACTTTCACATTCTTTTAGAAATTAACCTATACAATCCGGTTACTGTGTTTGTTTTGCCTTTCCAGATTAATATATTAACTCTTATCATTTTATCATCTTGTTCAATAAATTAATATATTAAACATATGTTTTAATTTCTGAACTAGTTTATACTCCTAAAACATAATAAAAGTTGGGTTGAAGATTTTAGAGAGAACTAATAAAAGAATTCTTCTAGTACTCTAGTTGTTTTTTGACAACATATATTTATTTATTTATTTTAGTTGGTAAATAAAAATAAGTTTGATTTGATTTAATTATATATTGCACATGAGTTCATTATAAATTGAATTAAATCCTATCCAATCAGAAAATTTATTTGGCTTGGAATCAATCCAAATTGAAAATCAAATCAAATTTGATTCAAATGTTAGAATTTCAACAGAGAAGGATTTAGGTACATGGATTCTTATAATCAAAACCAATTGAATAGCTGATACTAGTACATGGAGAAGGAGTTTAACTTTTGAAATGTTTTAATTTAAACTTCAAACGTGCTATATTGTTTTCATGTTTTCATATATTTGTAATTAGTTAATTATCTTCTATGAAATTTACATGTTTCAGTAATACCAATTAAAAATTGTTTGAAAACATACTAGCTTATAATGTATTTTTTTGTTCTTATCCCGCTGTTTGTTTTTCTATATAAGTACACGAGTCACCATAAATAAAAATTGCGTGCATTATCTATTTAGTTTAATTCAAAGAGCACAAAAAGATAATTGCATGCCACATTATATTCTATGCTTAATTTTAATTTCCCCTAATCTATGAGAAGAAGACAAGTTTATCACTTTCATTGACAAACTTCATATAGTTTACATAACTAAACATATTGAGGCAAAAAATATCTGTAATAGATAGTAAATTTAATAACTAGATGATGAAAATTAGACATTATGAACAATGTAACGAAAAAACCATTTTGAATACACACATATACATAGTAGTGCTTTTTATAAAATAAGATCTAATACCAAGCTGTGACGCCCCACCCCGAGACCCACATTAACAAAGAGCATTACAGAGTAATACTGTCTGTTAATGTAGAGAATAGGGCTGGTTAGGAGTGACCATTCGTTAGCCACCGTAGTTTTGTGTTAAACATTTATTGAGTATGTCGATCCACTTGAGAAAGGTAAAAGAAAAAAAAAATTAGAGCACCCAATCTATAATTAATGATTTTCATATAAATAATTCCTAAATGTATCAATTTGACAAGTTTTACCATAAACAATAACAAATATCTCAAATCCAATCTGAAAATGATTAGATTTAAAGGTCAGTCGGATTGAAAATTTGAGAATCAATAATAAGTTGGATTAGCATGCCATCTTAGCTTTAATGATGGACCATGGGAGATTCAAACTTTGTATTACATAGAAATTCTAATAAAAACATAAATTACACATTGGATGTCGATGAAAATTTCTTTCTGAACGAATCTGATATGTTGTCTTCTATTTATTGCATTTTACTTTCTCCCACGTTTTGTTTATTGAATTCTATTTTCTCATCCAGCCGAGTAACTACAATTATCATGTTTGTTTTAAAACATCACTAAAATGATAAATTCTATTTTCAGTTTTTAAATTACAAGTCAATTTACTTAACAATCAATGATAGTGTAGCAAAAAACACATTAACAATTTATATAATATGAGTTATAGAAAATATATATTAAAGAGTTTCAGTAGTATCATTACTAGTGTCGATCAATGTTGAAAAAGTCATGCTAATCAACGATCTAGGTGAGGCCTAACGCGTCACATGACATTTAGATGTTAGTCCTAGCCGAACAGACTGCTTGAGTAGCTCTTAGTTTAGCACAAAGTAGTTAAAATCGGATTTGTATAGAAAAATATTATAGTAGCACTTAGGTCCAATAAAAAAACTATAGTGACCCATATTTTACGTATCGGAGGACCGTAAAATATCATTTTTCAAATATTTTTGAGGTTGTAGAACTATATAACTTTCGAGGATGTCTACTAGGGATATATTCTACCCTCAGAATTTTACTAGACCTTTTTGACCCTAAAAATCTTGTAAGGCATGTAACTTTTTTATGAGCTGGATTGGGGTTTGAAACAACTTTCATTAGGTCAGGATCGTTTAGGTGATACGGTTGTTAGAGGTTCTGACTGATTTTGAATAGCTTAGTGGGTAATTAGTGGGTTAGTGGCTAAGCACAAAGTACCATTTTGGGATTAGAGCCAAGTGGGGGCTGATGGGACTTTCTCTAGTCATTTCACACTTTCCAAAATAGTTTGAGAAGTCAACATTAACCTTCTCCAAGCCATAAACCACTCTAAACCTTACTTTAAATAGCCAAGTCTTGTCAATAAGAACGGGATTTGTGGGATTAGCACTTATTTTGGAGATTTGCTATTTAGAGGATCTTGTATTCCTAACCACTATTATTCATCTTGGGCTTTCTTTGTATTTAGATGAGTGGTTAGAACTCCTCACTTACTAACTAGAGTCATTATATGCTTAAATGATGTTTCTAAAACGATTTTTCGAATTCTAAAATAATAAACCATATCTAAACACTCATGTTAATCATAAATGATTTTACAAGATTTTTATGTAAGGATCCAAACTAGTTTATGTGCTTTTATGAATACCTCATCTTCCTTACACTTAGATCAGGATATGATTTGGTATGTATATGCTGCTTGCTTTGTTTCGAGAAGTTATATATGTTGATGCTTGTATGTATATGTTTTGTTTGGTTGAAAACGCCGAGGAATGATGACTTAAAAATAGGATGAACTAAGTTACAATTTTGTACCGACCTGTAAAATCTTACCCAAAGTTGATGCAAGTTCTATGGAGCGACAAAGTGGCCCCAACATGGTATATTTAAAATTTCAATTCATTTGTTGCGACGACCGCCCCACACCACTAATACCCAATATACTTGTATAATGCACCGGGGAGGTACTCAATCAAGGTAAGACGATAACCAATGGTGTAAAGTAGTGGAAATTCAAACACGGAATTTGCAGAACATCTCACAACGCACAGACAAAATAAATTTGTAAAATAGAAAAAAAGCAATATAATTAAGTGAACCATAAATAAGAACATCATAGTGCAATATGTTCGCAAATTATACAAAAACTAAAACAAAAGAGCTTATACATCCCATCTACAAAATAAACTTTATAACTTTCCCTAAAGTAACATGTATTGGTACAGCTCCACGGTACTACACAGTGGAATATAAGTGATAGTAAGTTCCAAAGTATACATATATGAAAGCGTAGCCTCCTTCTCGTACTCCGTACAGCCCCAGACGCTATTCAGACTTGTTATTCTCAATCTACCCATTTATGAGCTTCCGAGATAATAAGAAGCAAAACATAAAATCTTAGATTGAACAACAGTCTAGTTTAAGCGATACATCATCTCAAAATAGTATACAAATTATATATGTTACATAGGGGAATAAGGTATGAAGAATCATACCTGACATGTCCATACATGCAAAGAGTTAGCACATAATAGTCGATATAAGCTAGTATACTATAATCATCATGTGAGTGTACTATAATGAAAGAGCAATGTCCACTATGTAGGTATACAGTTGAAAATACCTAAATCGTGTGATACCCTAGAGTGATAAGCAACCGTGACAAAAATAGCATCCCTAAATAATCCTCGATATCCCTCATGTGCGTTGGATACATGCTAACTCATATGGCGCAATCGTAATCGGGGGCTAAATCAAGTCTTGGCTTCTTTAGTGCTTGAATCCATGTCACTTCGTAATGCCTTGGACTAGACTCGCAATCGTAAAGTCTAGCGTAATACACAATCGTAAAATCTGGATGCAACCGTAATCCAGGTGGGCATCTCGACATACCCCTTCTGTATGAGCACATTAGAAAACTATGATTTATCATTGATCCCTTTGTATGCATCCCCATAGTGGAACTCAATCAATATTCCATCTTGGCTATCACCAAAGTAGAGTACGATCGCAAATACTACTCACAAGTCCTTATCATTAAACTTATCCTTGTGGATCACCATCACAACAACCATCGTTGAGTCGTCATCATTGGAATGCCTCTCGACTCCTATTGTAAGTCATAGAGCGATCGTACTGAGGTTCCGAAGTCGTTGTCATGTCGACGCATCATGGCATCGCTTCACTAGTCACTACACAAACCCTAAAGTCGCCTTGAGTCATCCTAAAGTCATTCGTCTTTGCTCAAGAACAAACTCCAAAAATCAAATTTTTTGCCTGCGTCATTTCAATGGAAAGCCCGAAGTTCCCCTCCAAGAAGCCTGAAGCAATCACCATGAAAACTTAAAGCGACCCAGAATTCACCATTCCATTTCCCCGCCTAGAGTTTCCTAGGTTTGGTCCTGAATCGAAGCCTCCCTTGTCTTGAAGCAAGGCCTGAAACTCCACACACACTACCCCCAAACAAGTTTCTTGAGTAGCCCTCGAACACAACACCACATGATAGCATTTTCTATCAAGGTTTCCTTTACCACCTACCCGAGGCACACCACCACCGAACCCAGAGCACACCCCAAGCAATCTACCATTGAACAAATGCCATCAAACTGAATTGCTACCGAACATAAATGTTATCGAACAAAAATGTTATTATTTCATCCAACTTCAATTTCACGTCAATTTCATCGTTACGCTCCATTCTTAGACCCATAACTACATTTCGCATACATCGATACGACTCTTATCAAAGTCTGGTTCAATTCTCCCTACTTTTAATTCGCTTTGATGAGCATTTTTAATTATTCAAGCATATACATAAACACCATACGCGCATCAACCAACATCCAAGCATGTAACAAACCATTGCAACTATCATATAACGTATCAATGTAACATATATCAAGGCAGTTACACATCCAAATAACATGATTAGAACACCAAAAATCACTTTATCCATATATTTACTATAGGTAGGGTTTGACTTTAAAAATGGATCCAAAACATGTTAAAACTTATGAATACATATATAATAAGGTGTGAGATGATAAATCACTCACCAAACCCTCTAAAATCCAAGTTTTCCATGCAAATCAAGGTGAACCCAAGAAGGAATAGCAAAAAACAAATTCTCTTCCCCAAAAATGAAGATTTGACAGCCTCTAACAAATCTTTTTGCTAATATACCCTTAGTCTATGATTTAGACCTGATTTAGAGGAGAAATGAGAAGATTTTCTTGAAGAAAGGGTTAATGGAGAGGATTAGGTCTATTTGGATGATGGGAAAAAGAATTTGGGGAAGGTTATTTTAGCCTCTAATATTGTAAAACCCAAACTAGGCCAATGGGCCTATCCCTAATCACACTATTTACTCATTAAGCTACTTCAAAAAACTATCATACTTAAAACGGTCACACCTCCTGGCCAGAAAGTCTAAATAGCTACTATAACCACTATACGAAAAGAGAAACCACCATATTTTTCTAATGGAAGTAGTCCTGGATATTAATTCTGCTTTACTCACCTTGATTCCAGTTAGTGCTTAAGCGTTCCATTCGAATTAAAATTAAACAAGCGTTTAATTTTAATCCAAATTCCTACCAGCCCCAATAGACTCCACTCCCATTCCTATGCGTAGTATTTGCAGATATGAGTGCAACGCAACTCGTTTCGTTCAATTCTGACATCGTATGAAAAAGATATAATATTTTTAAGAATAACGATTAATATAAATTAATTAATAAACTTAATGACAATCTTAAAACTAATATAACCTTATATATTAAGCCCGACCCACTACTGTTCATCCCATATTCCTCAATCCCCCTACTCCCTTCCTTCTCCAGTAAACCCATATACACGGCACGATCGTGCACGTGCACGAGCCTCCCAAACCACCATTGACCAATTCGACATCACCCACACGACCGCCTCGCCGACCTCGTTCAATCGAACCCCTTCGCCACGGCCCTACCTACCCAGATCGAAACGCAACCTGACGTTCCTCTATGAAAACACTGTAGCAACACGAGTAGTAAATGACAATCGGACCTCACAATTTTATGCGCCGTGTGACGACCCACCTTTCTGACCCCCGAGAACGACACTTAATACATCCATGGTATTCATATGCCGTTGCCCAAGTATCTGAAAGACGAGTTGTCATGGGGTAAAATATAAGAACAGAACAATAATCTTCACAACGGAACGGTTAAATATATAACATAAAATAAGACAACACATAAGGTTACTCCCAACATGGAGTTATCAGAGTTACAACAAAAGTACTACTATCAGTCTAGGTAGTTATAACAACCCGCCTTTAAATATACATACATAGAGCTTCATAACAGCGGAAATAAATAACTAGATAGATAAGGAGCCTCCTGCTCATCCACCATCTTCAAAAGAGCCCAAAGAAACCTGTCATTTTTGGACTACTCAAATATAAATGATTACTTGAGGGTTTAGGGAAAAAAAAAAATTCGGGTCAGACAATAAGTTTGGTATGAGTAAACTCCAAATATAAAAAAATAGAACACACAAAATAACCTATCAAACCACGTCGCAAAAATGCAGAACGGGTTTCCCCTCACAAGGACAACATTCAAGCATAAAAGAATGGACACAAATAATTAAACACCGTGAAGAGCGCAAGACGCTTCCCGATGCAATTAAGAAAGAATAAATCCAAAGATTTGAATCAAAAATAAGGAAAAGGAATTTTTCCAATAATGACTAGGAGGGTGCGCCCCTCTTATCGAAAGTATACCTCTAGAAAATGTACTTGAGAACTACGATGGCTCTCGGAAACCTCCAAGCTGGACCCCGCCAACCTTACCGAGTATCCGAGTATTTCACATCTCCGTGCGCATACAAACGAAACCAATCTAGAGTAGATGTGAAAATACCCTAATGGGAGCAACCTCACATAGCTTGGCCCCCACTCGCTCTTTATTTAATCATTCCCGATAAAGGATATCAATGCTCTAAATGAGCAACAAATCGTCTTAGATTGACGAAACAAAAACAAAAGAAAGAAGAGTATAGAAATTGATAGTCAAGATATCAACTATCGGAGATAACAAAACGATCTTATGTGGAAATTAAATATTATACTTTTTCAACCCTTGGAAAATATCCATATACTTATCTCATCGATATAAGTATATTCATAAAACATTTAGGAGGATTTCATATTTCAAAAGCATACTTAGATGGGTCAAAAACAATTATCTATAAGAAATGAGGATGTTTTCCATTATAATTATAAAGATCATTTATGGAAATCAAATCTCCTACACTTGTCATGTTTCCGATATTCTCGACTTACTCTACCCTTCGCCCAGAAACAAAGCCAGGTAAGTCAGGGCACTGGTTGCTCCTAGCCTTACCTAGACACTTCGGTTCTAGATCTCAAAGATAGAGGATCAATCTACTCATCGGCTTTTAGTGCCAAGTATAGGACTACTTACTTTCCATAAATAACCCATTTAAATCATTATATAAATTTTGAAGCTCCTTTAAAATACTTTAAATAAAGATTTAAAACTTCCATTCAAATCATAACTTAAACCCATCATCTTTAAAGGAGAATACGACTAAGAGGGGTGAAGCTCCCTCTTAATCAAATGAGATAGCTAAAAGGGGTGTTATTTCCTTTTAACCAAAAAGTCACTAAATGTCAATCCTAAGTTAGAAGGTGGTGTAAGTTCCCTTTAACTAAACATCAAAGTTATTGCTCATAAACTGGCCGAGCATAAATCAAACAACCAAACAAGAATAATAATAGACTCATTATTATTAACAATTTATAATCAATAGTTAACACAACATTTGTTAAAATGTGAATGAGTCAAAGAATAGAGATTAAGATCACACTGACTGTAAAATAATTAAATTATACTCATAGAATAAGTTATACTCACTAAACTATGAAAACAAGGAATATACTCACAGAATAAGTTATACCTACTAAACTTATGAAAACAAGGAATATACTCAGAGAATAAGTTATACTCGCTAAACTATGAAAGCAAGGAATATACTCACATCCTATTTGCTTTGATGGAGACTTGGAATACTTCACCTTTGATAATGAATTTTACTTCTTTTCTTTAGTTTGTGAATGAATTAAAATGAGATATGGACTTGGCTATTTATAGTTGAAGAGAAGGGGACTTTAGTAATTTCCTATAGCCTAACCTGATTCGATCAGATTTTGGTCCAATAGAAACCAGCCATATGGCCTAATTTGATTCGACCACATTTTGGTCCAATCGAAAACATCCTTGTGGCTTAATTTGATTCGACCACAATTTGGTCCAATAGGAATTCTCCTTATCAACTATGGCCTAACCTGATTCGACCAGATTTTGGTCCAATGGCAACCATCCGCATGGCATAACCTGATTCGACCAGATTTTGGTCCAATGGCAACCATCCGTATGGAATATAATAATCATTATGCTATTTTGTTTTATTAGGCAAGTAATTATACTTTTCTGTTTTATTAGGCTAGGTTAATAATTCTTTCTTCTTTTATTAGACAAGTAATTATACTATTCTGTTTTATTAGGCAGGGTTAATATTTCTAGATATAAAATCCATTATTTAATCATTTAAAAACATATTAACTATTCATGTTCAAAGTGATTAAATTATGGGTCGTTACATCCTCCCCTCCTTAAAGGAAATTTCATTCTCGAAATTAATCGGATAAACTCTAGATATCAAAGAACCCAAATGATATCATATATACCACATAATGATACAAGGAAAGTGACCTTAACACAACTGGTGAGTAACTAAAAAGAAACAACAAAACACAAACAACAACTACATCAACTCGGGATAAGAATCCTTAATATAGTCCTCGGTTTCCCAAGTACAATCTCTAACATCTCCACTCCATTGAACCTTTACAAGATTCACAATCTTCTTCCTTAATCGCTTTATATCTCGAGCAACAATATGAATAGGCCGCCTAAGAATGGTTAGGTTAGGATGAACCTCCAAATCAACTTGTTGTCCTGGTTCTACTATCATCGAAGGGTCATGTACATATTTACGTAAATGAGATATGTGAAATACGTTGTGCACATCTGAGAGTCGATCTGGTAACTCCACTTTATATGCAAGTTTACCAATCCGGTCCAGTATGGGAAAAGGGCCAATATATCAAGGGGCTAACTTTCTTGTCTTCCCAAACCTCACGACACTTCTCAGAAAAGAGACTTTTACAAATACCAAGTCCCCGACTAAGAACTCTAGATCCCTATGCCTTTGACCTGTATAACACTTTTTCTGATCTTGCGCTTCCTTCATCTTTCTTCTAATATCAGCTACCTTCTCATTGGCTTCTAAGATTATGTCGGGTCCAAGAACAAGTCTATCTCCAGATTCAACCCAACACGAAGGAGAACAACATGGACGACCATAAAGAGCTTCGAAAGGGGCCATACCAATGCTTTCTTGATAGCTGTTGTTATAAGTGAATTCGACTAAGGGTAAATGATCTTCCCCAGAACCCCTGAAGTTTAGAATGCATGATCGCAATAAATATTCTAATATCTGATTCACTCTCTCTATCTGCCCATCTGTTTGGGGATGGTAAGCTATACTTAGACTTAGCTCAGTCCCTAAAGCAGTCTACAGTCCCTCCCAGAACCTACTAGTGAATATCGGGTCTCGGTCACTTACAATACTACGAGGAATCCCATCGAGTCTCACAATCTCCTTCACATACAAACTCGCCAGACTCGTAGCAGTCCTAGTCAGCTTAACAGGAATGAAATGGGCACTCTTGGTTAGTCGATCGACTATAACCCAAATGCCATCGTTACCTCTTTTTGACCTAGGAAGCCCATCAATAAAGTCCATAGAGATCTGCTCCCACTTCCACTTTGGGATCTCAAGTGGCTGAAGCAATCTAGCTGTCTTCTGCTGGTCACTCTTAATCTGCTGGCAGTTTGCACAATGACTCACAAAGATTGAAATATCTCGCTTCATCCCCTTCCACCAGAATACCCTCTTCATATCTTTGAACATCTTGGTCACTCCTGGATGAAAAGATAACTTTGAATAGTAGCATTCAGCTAACACTTCTTGCCTAAGTCCATCAAAGTCTGGAACACAAATACGCCCATTCATTTCTAATATGCCCCGGAGATCAATCTCAAAGCTAAAAACAACACCTTCTTTAACATCCTTCTTAAGTCGAGCTAAAATAGGATCTGCCTCTTGACTGGATGCAATTCTCTTTAATAATACTGGCTTAACTTCTATATTTGCCATCATTGCTACATTCCTACCCAATGCATCAGCAATGACATTTGATTTTCCAGGGGTATAAAGAACCTCTAGATCATAAGAGGCGAGAAACTCCAGCCATCTCTGCTGCCTCAAATTCAAATCTTTCTGGGTAAAAAGGTATTTTAAGGATTTGTGGTCCATGTATAACTCGAACCTTTCACCCAAAAGATAATGTCTCCACATCTTTAGTGCGAAGACAACAGCTAAAAGCTCGAAATCGTGTGTAGCATAATTTTTCTCATGCGGCTTTAGCTGCCGACTCGCATAGGCAATAACTTTCCCATGCTGCATCAGAACTGCTCCCAATCCGGTTCCGCAAGCATCTGTATACATGGTGTGTACCTTCGCTCCCATTTGGAATGGTTAATACAGGAGCGCTAGTCCACTTCTCTTTCATTTCGTTGAATGCTTGATCACATTTAGAAGTCCAAACAAACTTAACATCTTTCTTCGTTAACTTCGTCAGATGAGAAGCAACCTTCGAGAAGTCCTTGATAAACCTACGGTAGAAACCATCCAATCCCAAGAAACTTCTATATTCCGTCGCACTTTCGGGCTTCTTCCAGTCTTGAACCGCCACAACTTTAGCTGGGTCCACCGATATGCCTTCTCCCGAAATAACATGCCCTAGAAACCTAACTTCGGATTTCCAGAAATGGCACTTGGAAAACTTAGCCTTCAACACATGTCTTCTTAAGGTATCGAGTACGACATGGAGAAGATATTTGTGTTCCTCCTCTGTAATGGAATATATAAGAATGTCATCAATAAAGACGAGAACAAATTTATTAAGAATATCTCGAAATACTCGATTCATTAAGTCCACAAAATAAGCGGCTGCGTTAGTCAATCCAAACGGCATAACTAACCACTCGTCGAAATTTTCAGGAGTTCGAAAAGCTGTTAAGAGAACACTCTCCTCTTCCACTCTTAATTGGTGGAAACCGGTAGCAAGATCTAATTGAGAAAATATCCGAGCACCCTGGAGTTGGTCAAACATATCGTCGATCCTTGGCAAAGGATATTTATTCTTGATAGTCCTTTTGTTCAACTCCCGATAGTCTATGCATAACCATAGAGAACCGTCCGCCTTTGTAACAAAGACGACTGGCGATCCCCAACTCGAGGTACTATGTCGGATCAAGCCCTTCTGCAACAAATCATAAGTCTGCCTTTCTAACTCCCCCTTCTCTTTTGGAGCCATCCTTCGTAAGGGTTGTACAATAGGTCTAGTTCTCGGAACCAAATCAATATGGAACTCGACTTCACGGTGAGGAGGTAAACCTTGCACCTCATCAAAAATATCTATGAAATCTCGAACAACTGGCACATCTCCTAGCTCCGCTTTAGCCACTTCGAGTGAATAGAGAAAACTGTTCAGTAACTTCTTAGGCTCTTCATAACTAATATCAACACCAACATCTCCTGCATCACTAACTCTAACGAGTCTTCTACCACAATCCAAGATAGCTTTAAACTTAGATAACCAATCCATTCCCAGCAACACTCCAAAACCCATAAACCCAAGAACAAACAAGTCAAAAGGAAAGAGATGATTTCGATCAGAAATAGGTACATTTAGACACACAACGTCAAGATTTGTCGGACCTCCAATTGGGTTTGACACACAAAGAGGATTACTTATGATAACATATTTAAGGTTTAGTTTTTCCATTAGATCATAAGAAATAAAACTATGGGAAGCTCCTGTATCAAATAGCACCCTTACAGGAATATCATAGATGGATAATGTACCTTGTAACACTTGCTTCCCTTTTTTATCTGAAGAAGTGGATGGTATCTCTTTAATGGTAAAATTCTGTCCTTGAGATCCCTTTTTAGGAAAAGGGCACTCATTCTTCATATGTTCTGGCTGGCCACAATTAAAACATGTGGCAATTAGGCAATGATTTGCAAAGTGACCCATCTTATTGCACTTGAAACAAAGAATGTTGGCCAAGTTGGTCTGCTTCTTCTGTGCTAGAACGCCATCTTCGGGTTTCTTTCCTGCACCCTGCTTCTTTCCCTTAAACTTACGCTTGAAGTTTAGCTTTCCTTCAACTGGTATAACTGATAAAGGCTTGGCACTTATTGCTGGTACTACACCCTTCTGGACTCCTTCCTTAATATCAAGAGCCTCAAACCTCAAAGCCATGCTAATAATGTTGGTGAATATACCCATAAGATGATTGGTCATTTCACGATGGAACTCTGGTCGCATTCCATTCACAAACATTTCATTTTTCTTAAGCGGTGTGTCTATCAATCCAAGTCCAAAACGGGACAAAGCATTGAACTTATGCTCATACTGTGACACAGTCATATCACCCTGCTTTAAGTCAATGAAACTTCTAAACAACCAATTTTTCCAGCTTTTGGAATAAACTATGCTTCAAAAACTTCCTTGAACTGGGCCCAAGAAAACTCCCCCTCCGGAGTACTAGCTGTTTCTGAATCCCACCAATCCATCGTGGACTTTTGAAGTTGTCGCAATGCCAACAGCCGTTTCTCCGCATCCTCCAACCGAAGATCTCCAAATATTCTTTAACAAGTTCGAAGCCACATCTGCACTCCAAGAATATCTTCAGTCCCATAGAATGGTTTCCCGCCCAACATGGTAAAATTATTACATAAAGCTGCAAAGTTCATATGGGTCTGAACTTGCGGTAACATTTCCTCTACCAGATCTACAGCTGACATAGTAGCATTTCTAGGTCCCTGCCATTGGTAGCCGTGCTAGTTCCAGGTCCTCTCCTTCCTCCTTTTCTTGTATTCATTTTCTATTATTTGAACAAATAATAGGTATCTTTAGAATACAAAAATAGGATTAAAATGGTTTAAGGAAATAACACCAAAGGATCTAAAACTAAACTTTAGAGGATAAATATTATTATTATAAAAATTACAAATATGCTCTCTCAAGATTAACTCATTCTAGGGCATCACTTACCCTATCTCTAATGAGTTGTACCCCAACTAGGCTAAGGTGTTCGCTCAACCAAAGCTCTGATACCAACTGTGACGACCCACCTTTCCGACCCCCGAGAACGACACTTAATACATCCATGGTATTCATGTGTCGTTGCCCAAGTATCTGAAACACGAGTTGACATGGGGTAAAATATAAGAACAGAACAATAATCTTCACAATGGAACGGTTAAATATATAACATAAAATAAGACAATACATAAGGTTACTCCCAACATGGAGTTATCAGAGTTACAACAAAAGTACTACTATCAGTCTAGGTAGTTATAACAACCTGCCTTTAAATATACATACATAGAGCTAACATCTAATAACAGTGGAAATAAATAACTAGATAGATAAGGAGCCTCCTGCTCGTCCACCATCTTCAAAAGAGCCCAAAGAAACCTGTCATTTTTGGACTACTCAAATATAAATGAGTACCCGAGGGTTTAGGGAAAACAAACAATTCGGGTCAGGCAATAAGTCCGGTATGAGTAAACTCCAAATATAAAAAAATAGAACACACAAAATAACCTGTGAGACCACGTCGCAAAAATGCAGAATGGGTTTCCCCTCACAAGGACAACATCCAAGCATAAAAGAATGGACACAAATAATTAAACATCGTGAAGAGTGCAAGACGCTTCCCGATGCAATTAAGAAAGAATCAATCCAAAGATTTGAATCAAAAATAAGGAAAAGGAATTTTTTCAACAATGACTAGGAGGGTGCGCCCCTCTTATCGAAAGTATACCTCTAGAAAATATACTTGAGAACTACGATGGCTCTCGGAAACCTCCAAGCCGAACCCCGCCAACCTTACCGAGTATCCGAGTATTTCACATCTCCGTGCGCATACAACCGAAACCAATCTAGAGTAGATGTGAAAATACCCTAATGGGAGCAACCCCACATAGCTTGGCCCCCACTCGCTCTTTATTTAGTCATTTCCGATAAAGGATATCAATGCTCCAAATGAGCAACAAATCGTCTTAGATTGACGAAACAAAAACAAAAGGAAGAAGAGTATAGAAATTGATAGTCAAGATATCAACTATTGGAGATAACAAAACGATCGTATGTGGAACTTAAATATTATACTTTTTCAACGCTTGGAAAATATCCATATACTTATCTCATCGATATAAGTATATTCATAAAACATTTAGGAGGATTTCATATTTCAAAAGCATACTTAGATGGATCAAAAACAATTATCTATAAGAAATGAGGATGTTTTCCATTATAATTATAAAGATGATTTATGGAAATCAAATCTCCTACACTTGTCACGTTTTCGATATTCTCGACTTACTCTACACCTCGCCCAGAAACAAAGCCAGGTAAGTCAGGGCACTGGTGGCTCATAGCCTTGCCTAGACACTTTGGTTCCAGATCTCACAAATAGAGGATCAATCTACTCATCGGCTTTTAGTGCCATGTATAGGACCACTTACTTTCCATAAATAACCCATTTAAATCATTATATAAATTTTGAAGCTCCTTTAAAATAATTTAAATAAAGATTCTAAATATTTTTACATAGAATGTTTCCGAAACCTAAATATTTTTACATAGAAAAATTCTAAACCATCTTCTGAGCAAGATGTCAGTTTGTCGTTTTTCCAAATTCGGACATATTTGGCTCCGTCGATCTTATTTTTTAGCGTTTTTCTTGCATTTTCCGTAGTAGAAAATTTTGAATTTTTATAATTAAATCATACCACTGATATCTGTATATCGTTTTAATCGTTGCGTCGTGATGATCTCAATGATATATTTATTTCTGTTTTTCGAACCCCGGTATGCTGTGAAGTCAGTAAAACAGTTCCCGGTTCCGTATCGGTACCGTTTAAATCTATTGATCTTCACGTGACCATTCATATATTCTACCGTACACCATAATTTGAGTGACGTTCTATTCCCAATGGTTCAAACTTTTGATTTTTCTTGACCATTGAAGTTCCACCACTTCAAATTTATTTCGGTTGGATCTGTTCATTCTTTGATATAATACATATTCGAGATTTATAAATATTATACGAAGAGTTTCGCCTGTGAGTCATCTTCTTCCTCCAAATTTTTCCTTTTGCTGAGACCTCCAACCCACTTCTTCCTTCCAACCCAAGTGGCAACCAAGCATCACCTTAACTGAACGCAGACCACCACCGCTTCGCCACCGTGACCCACAACCACCTTCCAGACCACCCCACTGACCTTCGAATGCCTCATCTTCGATCCTCCACGTGTAGCAGCATCAGCCCCTCTTGAGCACAAAACCGCACCACCATAGCCTTCCTTCCACCATTCCCCTCCGCCTGTGCCAGCCTCACCAACCGCTTCCTCTTCCTGACCACACAAATTCCACCGTTCCACACCGCCTTAGCTGTCGACCACACCCTGATCGAATTGCCTATGCCGAGGCAAGCAACCATCTTTCCTACACCGAAGCAACAGCCTCTCCACCTTGCCCTCCTCCTTCTTCCTACCATGCTCCACCCAGTCCACATCCATCTCCAGCTGCTCGTGCCTACAACCCTTGCCGCCACATCACCCACCAACCCACGCTCCTTCTCCTCCATGCCCTACCGAGCACCATCACCTGACCGAAGCCTTTGTTCCACCGCCAGTAACCTCTTCCACCACTGTCCCTTTGAAACTCCATCATCCCAAATCTCCACTTCCCTTCACGCCATGGCAGCCATCTTCAACCTCCGACCTTCCTCCTCTTTATCATTTGAGGTATATAGTATAAATCACTGCATACATATAACGTAATACATTAGTTTATATATGTTTATATGAGTTTTATAATAGAGTTGTTCACAGAATTGGTATTCTATGCTTATGGTACGTACGCATACACTTTTAATATATATATATATATATTTATTTTATTTTATGTATTGTTTAAAATATAACATCTATGGATGTTTTTAAATATACATAGATTTTAAAATTATAACTTTGTTTGAGTTGTACATAGGCTGTGATACAGTAGTGTGTGAAAGTGATAGTATGTTAGTTATATATTGGTTTACAGTACAAAGTATGGAAGTTGTACATATGTTAATATATATATTTACTTTAAAATGTTTTGTATTTAAAATCTGGTCTTATATATAGGTCACGTAGTATATATGTGAGTCGATGCTTATCTATATATATAAGTATGTATGTAAGTTATATTTGTTTTAAAAGGTGTAGTCCGTATGTTTACATGGGTATTAGGTGTACTGGTTATGACTTTGGCTGTATATATGCATGTTATAGACTATAGGGAAGTGTTGGCTATATATATTAAATATGAAATATAAGTTGATCTATGATTATACATTTGTTTATAAATAGTTAATTTATATAAATATCATACATAAGGTCTGCATGTACATATCATTGTCTGCATAGTGTATTTGTTTTAATTATTGATCGTAAACTGTACACATACAGTAATTTTAAAATTCTAAAACATATATCGACTTTAAACTAAAATTTTGTATATATGAGTTTAACTAAGTTGGTTATATCTTGAGTCTTAATTTGTTTAAGTATAATAATTTGAATCACCTATATATTTATTCTAATGATTGTTGAAAGAAATAATAATAATACAATATACATTTTGTCTTGCTATATCCAAACTGATTTCGATCCTTGACTTCCAATTCATCAGTTGTCCGTCGAATGCGTACCAGTTTTGCTTTGCCTCGAAATCCGTGCTTGGATTCATATCCCATCTCATTCCGTGTCCAATCTCTCTAGCCTCGAAAGGTGAGCACTCACTCACGATTAACGTTCTTTTATTTATTAGATTTGATTTCAATTGAAACGACAATCGAAATATGCTGCTGTTAGTTAATTACACTGTTTTATATGCTATTACCTGTATCAGTTCACCTGTGACATCTGACACCATTATCTGTTAATTATTTATGCGATGATAATACAGTTTGGCTGATAATTGATTGATTGTTGATGTTTATATTGGATGTTAAATTGTTAATGTTAAAATGATAAATAGTATGCAATTGAAATTGATATAGAATAGTTAAATGTTAAATTTGATTAACTGACATTTGTATAATATGACCCCTTTAACTGTTAAATTTATTGACACGTAGGATTTGTTTAATTACACTTTGAACCGCTGAATGTATGTTGTTAAATTGATGATGTATGAAATTGTAAATAGATGACAAGTGAAAACGATAATGTAATAATCTTTAATCTACATGAAATGATAGTGTAGATTCTAGAAATAATTATATTAATTCGTACAAATAACAATGCGAATTAATACGGTTATTTCGGGATTATTTGAATTGATTATTGGATTGATATTGATTGTTGTTATTGCTTGTTTATTTACTTTGACACCATCCCAGTTATCACACTGCAAGTTACCTTTGTATGTTTGATTTTGAATTGAATTGGAATCGGGTTGAAATGATAAATACCCAAATTGAACTTTGACCTAGGATAGAAAATTAAATAAAACCCGATTGGTCAATAATTTGATTTAAAAATAAACGAAGATTTTATTTGAAAAGAATATGATTTTGAAATGAAGTTGAAATTTGAATTTTTGATGAAAGGAAAATGTTAATAGTTAATAATCTGAAACAAAATATTAACAATGTAATTGATGAAAGAAGGATGTTTAATTTGAGAAATGATTGAGTTAAGTTTGAAATTATAATTAAGTTTGAGATTATTAAACTTTGAAATGATTTAATAATTAAGTTTGAAATTGAATTAAGTTTGAAATTATTAAACTTTGAAATTATTTAATAATTAAGTTTTGAATCATTTAATAATTAAATAAGATTGAATTATTTAATGATTAAATTGAATTGAACTCTTTAATAAGTAAAATTGAATTTTTGAATAAGTGAATTTTACTTCGTAAATAATTGAAATTGAGTTTCTTTATAAATTAAGCTTTGGGAAAATTAATTAAGAAAGTAAATAAGTGAAATGGAATTTCTTTGACAAGAAATGAGAATGTGATATTTTGGAATTAATGTAAGACTTGTAATTGAAAGAATTGATTTGACGAATTTAGTTTAATTCAAATTTGTAAGTTTTGATATAATGGAGTTGAACTTAAGAAATTGATTTAATGAATTGGAAATTAAATAGAATTGTTTTGAATGATAAATTTACTTAACGAATATTGAATAAAATCGATAAATGAATGTAAATTGATTTGAATGTTAAAACTAAATTGATTCTAATGATTTCGAAATGAATCTTTGTGCGAATTTGAATCAATATTTGAACTGTTTTCAATATAAAGATTTAAATTGAATTATAAGATTTTGAAATGATAATTTGGAAGTTTTGAAACGAAAATTTGGGAAATTGATTTTGAAAGACAAATGAAATGTTGATTTACAAATTCTATTTGAAATTGTAATTGATTTGGTTTTGTAATAAATAAACGACCAATCGGTGTAATAATTACGAAAGTTATTAAAGAGACCGGGATCGGTAATGGATATACTCTCTATCTGAACCGAAAACCACTTTAATAACTATACGCAGAGTGATTATCCAGAATGAAGTGGTTGGAATGGTGTGCGTGATGACTGAAGAAAGTGAACGATGATGGATAGCCTTGACACTTGTGTCAAATTGGAAATGACTAAAACAGGAGCTGTGCCGGGCCAATGGAGGATTTGCTACCTCAAGTGGACACACTTCTTCGAACTATTCATTACTTGATGTCGATTGGTGCACCATTGATTTTGGGAGTGTTGTTTCACGGTGTTGCGGGCGCTGCGGCGTTGCGTTCTCACCAGTCCGGATCAGGCGAACGGTAGTATCACTACCTTGGGTATTGCCTCATGTGCCTTATCATACTTGTATTCCATTTATACGCGACCACTACGATTTTGATTTGTACCTTTAGTATATGGATTGCCCTCTGGTGACTTCCGGTTTTGGGGAAACTACGGTCTTGTATATGCTTTTGGGAACAAAAATGTGTTAAGGGTGGAATGGGCCATGACTTAACGCTATTTTGATATCTTTATATTACTGTTAGACATTATCTACTTAGCGTACATTACTACATAGTAGATAGTTTGACGGATCCTTAAAGGATGGTTATTCCAAACATCCTTTGAGTTACTTGTATTTCAATTGCTATTTCACTTGAGTTGGATTTATTAATATAAGAATGTTAATCCTGACTCGAGTGTTTTGTGTTTTGCTTTACGCTCGGGTCAGACTGAGTGTACCAGTATTCGAGACTCACCTTTGAAGTTGGAGCTTTGCTTGAAGATCCAGCCATCTATTCTGCCTTCAGCATTCGATGATTCCAGTGATGTACTCTGATTTGTATCTGATGTATTGTATTACTCTTCTGTTGTAAACTCTGATGTATCTTATATATTCATATAGTAGCTTCATGAACTACTATCTCTTTTATTTCCGCTGCACTTATTACTCTGCGTCTGTGATCTGTGATTACTTATTTACTGTATATGTTCAATTTTTCCAAATTTAAATTAACAACGCGGTTTTTTGAGCAATTCAACTCCGGCATGAGTGTTTACCTATACACTTATAATGGATGCGAATGGTCCAAAATTCTGGGTCGTTACAGTTGGTATCAGAGCTTTGGTAGCTCTAGGCAAAACTCAACATATATGGTAAATGTATTTACAGAATCACTCTCATTCGAGTTTCAATCTCTCCCATGACTCAATTCCTTTGAATTTTGGAATGTTTCCCTCGGTTCCAAAATTCATTCGTGTCCTTCACTATTTGTCTTCTTTCAATCCTGGAGCACCCCATAAATCCGTTCTGAATGTTATCTATAATAGATCGGCGGTCTCGCCAATCTTCGAATGATTCGTAAAGGATTAAACTCCTTTACGATAGGCATTGATTTACTAGAGATTTCTGTATCCTCGGTTTACGATGCTATCTATTCTCTGCTATAACTGAATTCTATCTCTTGAGATCGAGTGTTGATTTACCTCGGAATTCAGCATCGATCTTATTCTTGAAGTTACGGACGACCCAGTTAAGGTTGCCCGTGAATTAAATAAACTCATCCATCTCTCGATTGTGGTAATTGAATTATCTTATCTTCTGTTTCAAACTTATTTTCGAATCAAAATTCTCTTTGATTTGAGTCAACAAAAAATTTGAATCCCTATCCTTATTTGAAAATCCATTCCTGTATCGTCGAGCAAAGAAATGTATTTGTAAATTTATATTAAAATGATGTTTTCAAGTTTGATAAACAAAATAGTTTTGAATGATTATATTATATATAGATATAAGTTTTCTGAAATTAAATTGTTAATGAATTTGTTGTCTGAAATAATAATATTTGATTTTCATTTATTGTTTTGTAAACCATTGACTATTGCATAATATAAATAAATGAATTCATAAACTTGGTTATAAATTGATTTGAAATTTGAAATGAATTTAATTCAGAAATTTGAGAATTTGGTTTCCGGTGATTTCGAACTTTGATTTTATAATTTTAAAATATATATTATTGGAAGTATTTTCGAATAGAAATCGTTTTCAAAGAATTTTAAAATGTTGAAATCAGTGCTCTTCTCTTTGTCGCTGGAAAATAATTTCGGTGATGGCGGCCGCATCATCGACATTCATTTTCGAGTTTCGAAGTGGAGATACTATTCTGTAGCTTTGCTACGGTTTGTTTTGAAAAATATTTTGACTTGAATTTCTTCAGTATAATTTGATTTATATATATATAAGTATCTTATTTTAAGAATTTAATTTGATTTGATATAAATATATTATATATATCTCTAAATTGTTTAAAAGTTAATCGGAAATCTAATTCTTAAATTTTGTTAAAGGATGATTTAATTTTAAATAAAACCAAAATTTGGAATAAATATTTAAGACTTGAATAATTGAATTAGGAAAAATTTTATTTGTATATTGTTCAACTGCATTCTAATACAACTTACCTAAACCATTCAGAAGTTGAATATGTAATTGGATAATATATAAGATAAATTGAATTTATAAATAAAATTTGAGTGTTTATAAAAAAATGTTATACACTAAATTTTGATTATAAAGATGTTAATAGAGTTAGATAGGATAATAAGCAAACTCAGTTAACAATGAAATGAATTTGTTTTGAAAGAATTAATAAAATTGAAATTTGATCAACTTATGAAATTACCCTGAATTTAAAAGAAATTAATAGATATAAATTAATTTAAATCGAAACTTTTATGTTTTAAATTAATTTATATGGGTTAAATATATGTGAGTAGATATATTAAGTAGGATAAATTTAACAGTAATTTGGAATAAGAAGAATTTAAATTGTTGAAAAATATGATTATAATAAAAGACTATTCAAATTTATGGTTTATAAATTGTAAATTTAAGATAATTGGATAATAAGATAATGAATTTAGAAATAGTTGAGATTGATTTTAGTGAAATCAAATGGATTAAATCAATTATTATCAATTAATTTAAATTTGAATTTATATGGTTTAAATTAATTGTTATTTCGCATTTCAAATCTATTTTCTTTCTGGTTGTTTCTATTCTCCTACCTCGTTCCTTTTCGGGGACAAAAAGTTTTGAGTGGGGGAGAGTGTAACGACCCGTAAATTTCAACTGTTTTAATAACGTAATTAGTTAAAATTTTGTGAAATTTTAAAGATAAAATTTTGAAATAAAAATTTAATATTTGGAATACGTCTAGTTAAACATAGCAGCCGGTAAATTTTCGTCCGAAAATATGAAAGTTTATTTCGCGCGTAAATTCACTTCATTTTAATCAGTTAAAAAGCGATGAAAATAAAATGTTTTCGAAACCTAAATATTTTTACATAGAAAAATTCTAAACCATCTTCTGAGCAAGATGTCAGTTTGTCGTTTTTCCAAATTCGGACATCTTTGGCTCCGTCGATCTTATTTTTCAGCGTTTTTCTTGCATTTTCCGTAGTAGAAAAATTTGAATTTTTATAATTAAATCATACCACTGATATCTGTATATCGTTTTAATCGTTGCGTCGTGATGATCTCAACGATATATTTATTTCTGTTTTTCGAACCCCGGTATGCTGTGAAGTCAGTAAAACAGTTCCCGGTTCCGTATCGGTACCGTTTAAATCTGTTGATCTTCCCGTGACCATTCATATATTCTACCGTACACCATAATTTGAGTGACGTTCTATTCCCAATGGTTCAAACTTTTGATTTTTCTTGACCATTGAAGTTCCACCACTTCAAATTTATTTCGGTTGGATCTGTTCATTCTTTGATATAATACATATTCGAGATTTATAAATATTATACGAAGAGTTTCGCCTGTGAGTCATCTTCTTCCTCCAAATTTTCCTTTTGCTGAGATCTCCACCCCACTTCTTCCTTCTGACCCAAGTGGCAACCAAGCATCACCTTAACTGAACGCAGACCACCACCGCTTCGCCACCGTGACCCACAACCACTTTCCAGACCACCCCATTGACCTTCGAATGCCTCATCTTCGATCCTCCACGTGTAGCAGCATCAGCCCCTCTTGAGCACAAAACCGCACCACCATAGCCTTCCTTCCACCATTCCCCTCCGCCTGTGCCAGCCTCACCAACCGCTTCCTCTTCCTGACCACACAAATTCCACCGTTCCACACCGCCTTAGCTGTCGATCACACCCTGATCGAATTGCCTATGCCGAGGCAAGCAACCATCTTTCCTACACCGAAGCAACAGCCTCTCCGCCTTGCCCTCCTCCTTCTTCCTGCCGTGCTCCACCTAGTCCACATCCATCTCCAGCTGCTCGTGCCTACAACCCTTGCCGCCACATCACCCACCAACCCACGCTCCTTCTCCTCCATGCCCTACCGAGCACCATCACCTGACCGAAGCCTTTGTTCCACCGCCAGTAACCTCTTCCACCACCGTCCCTTCGAAACTCCATCATCCCAAACCTCCACTTCCCTTCACGCCATGGCAGCCATCTTCAACCTCCGACCTTCCTCCTCTTTATCATTTGAGGTATATAGTATAAATCATTGCATACATATAACGTAATACATTAGTTTATATATGTTTATATGAGTTTTATAATAGAGTTGTTCACAGAATTGGTATTCTATGCTTATGGTATGTACGCATACACTTTTAATATATATATATATATATATATATTTATTTATTTTATGTATTGTTTAAAATATAACATCTATGGATGTTTTTAAATATACATAGATTTTAAAATTATAACTTTGTTTGAGTTGTACATAGGCTGTGATACAGTAGTGTGTGAAAGTGATAGTATGTTAGTTATATATTGGTTTACAGTACAAAGTATGGAAGTTGTACATATGTTAATATATATATTTACTTTAAAATGTTTTGTATTTAAAATCTGGTCTTATATATAGGTCACGTAGTATATATGTGAGTCGATGCTTATCTATATATATAAGTATGTATGTAAGTTATATTTGTTTTAAAAGGTGTAGTCCGTATGTTTACATGGGTATTAGGTGTACTGGTTATGACTTTGGCTGTATATATGCATGTTATAGACTATAGGGAAGTGCTGGCTATATATATTAAATATGAAATATAAGTTGATCTATGATTATACATTTGTTTATAAATAGTTAATTTATATAAATATCATACATAAGGTCTGCATGTACATATCATTGTCTGCATAGTGTATTTGTTTTAATCAAGGTTTCAAATCTCGGATTTTGGCCAATATCTCGGGCAAATATCTCGGCTGTCTCGGGCGATATTTAAAAGACTTATAACTAACCAAGCTGCCAAATCTCGGATTTTGGCTAATATCTCGGATTTTCATCTCGGCTGATCTCGGGGAGATTTAAAACCTTGGTTTTAATTATTGATCGTAAACTGTACACATACAGTAATTTTAAAATTCTGAAACATATATCGACTTTAAACTAAAATTTTGTATATATGAGTTTAACTAAGTTGGTTATATCTTGAGTCTTAATTTGTTTAAGTATAATAATTTGAATCACCTATATATTTATTCTAATGATTGTTGAAAGAAATAATAATAATGCAATATACATTTTGTCTTGCTATATCCAAACTGATTTCGATCCTTGACTTCCAATTCATCAGTTGTCCGTCCAATGCGTACCAGTTTTGCTTTGCCTCGAAATCCGTGCTTGGATTCATATCCCATCTCATTCCGTGTCCAATCTCTCTAGCCTCGAAAGGTGAGCACTCACTCACGATTAACGTTCTTTTATTTATTAGATTTGATTTCAATTGAAACGACAATTGAAATATGCTGTTGTTAGTTAATTACACTGTTTTATATGTTATTACCTGTATCAGTTCACCTGTGACATCTGACACCATTATCTGTTAATTATTTATGCGATGATAATACAGTTTGGCTGATAATTGATTGATTGTTGATGTTTATATTGGATGTTAAATTGTTAATGTTAAAATGATAAATAGTATGCAATTGAAATTGATATAGAATAGTTAAATGTTAAATTTGATTAACTGACATTTATATAATATGACCCCTTTAACTGTTAAATTTATTGACACGTAGGATTTGTTTAATTACACTTTGAACCGCTGAATGTATGTTGTTAAATTGATGATGTATGAAATTGTAAATAGATGACAAGTGAAAACCGTAATGTAATAATCTTTAATCTACATGAAATGATAGTATAGATTCTAGAAATAATTATATTAATTCGTACAAATAACAATGCGAATTAATACGGTTATTTCGGGATTATTTGAATTGATTATTGGATTGATATTGATTGTTGTTATTGCTTGTTTATTTACTTTGACACCATCCCAGTTATCACACTGCAAGTTCCCTTTGTATGTTTGATTTTGAATTGAATTGGAATCGGGTTGAAATGATAAATACCCAAATTGAACTTTGACCTAGGATAGAAAATTAAATAAAACCCGATTGGTCAATAATTTGATTTAAAAATAAATGAAGATTTTATTTGAAAAGAATATGATTTTGAAATGAAGTTGAAATTTGAATTTTTGATGAAAGGAAAATGTTAATAGTTAATAATCTGAAACAAAATATTAACAATGTAATTGATGAAAGAAGGATGTTTAATTTGAGAAATGATTGAGTTAAGTTTGAAATTATAATTAAGTTTGAGATTATTAAACTTTGAAATGATTTAATAATTAAGTTTGAAATTGAATTAAGTTTGAAATTATTAAACTTTGAAATTATTTAATAATTAAGTTTTGAATTATTTAATAATTAAATAAGATTGAATTATTTAATGATTAAATTGAATTGAACTCTTTAATAAGTAAAATTGAATTTTTGAATAAGTGAATTTTACTTCGTAAATAATTGAAATTGAGTTTCTTTATAAATTAAGCTTTGGGAAAATTAATTAAGAAAGTAAATAAGTGAAATGGAATTTCTTTGACATGAAATGAGAATGTGATATGTTGGAATTAATGTAAGACTTGTAATTGAAAGAATTGATTTGACGAATTTAGTTTAATTCAAATTTGTAAGTTTTGATATAATGGAGTTGAACTTAAGAAATTGATTTAATTAATTGGAAATTAAATAGAATTGTTTTGAATGATAAATTTACTTAACGAATATTGAATAAAATCGATAAATGAATGTAAATTGATTTGAATGTTAAAACTAAATTGATTCTAATGATTTCGAAATGAATCTTTGTGCGAATTTGAATCAATATTTGAACTGTTTTAAATATAAAGATTTAAATTGAATTATAAGATTTTGAAATGATAATTTGGAAGTTTTGAAACGTAAATTTGGGAAATTGATTTTGAAAGACAAATGAAATGTTGATTTACGAATTCTATTTGAAATTGTAATTGATTTGGTTTTGTAATAAATAAACGACCAATCGGTGTAATAATTACGAAAGTTATTAAAGAGACCGGGATCGGTAATGGATATACTCTCTATCTGAACCGAAAACCACTTTAATAACTATACGCGGAGCGATGATCCAGAATGAAGTGGTTGGAATGGTGTGCGTGATGACTGAAGAAAGTGAACGATGATGGATAGCCTTGACACTTGTGTCAAATTGGAAATGACTAAAACAGGAGCTGTGCCGGGCCAATGGAGGATTTGCTACCTCAAGTGGACACACTTCTTCGAACTATTCATTACTTGATGTCGATTGGTGCACCCTTGATTTTGGGAGTGTTGTTTCACGGTGTTGCGGGCGCTGCGGCGTTGCGTTCTCACAAGTCCGGATCAGGCGAATGGTAGTATCACTACCTTGGGTATTGCCTCATGTGCCTTGTCATACTTGTATTCCATTTATACGCGACCACTACGATTTTGATTTGTACCTTTAGTATATGGATTGCCCTCTGGTGACTTCCGGTTTTGGTGAAACTACGGTCTTGTATATGCTTTTGGGAATAAAAATGTGTTAAGGGTGGAATGGGCCATGACTTAACGCTATTTTGATATCTTTATATTACTGTTAGACATTATCTACTTAGCGTACATTACTAAATAGTAGATAGTTTGACGGATCCTTAAAGGATGGTTATTCCAAACATCCTTTGAGTTACTTGTATTTCAATTGCTATTTCACTTGAGTTGGATTTATTAATATAAGAATGTTAATCCTGACTCGAGTGTTTTGTGTTTTGCTTTACGCTCGGGTCAGACTGAGTGTACCAGTATTCGAGACTCACCTTTGAAGTTGGAGCTTTGCTTGAAGATCCAGCCATCTATTCTGCCTTCAGCATTCGATGATTCCAGTGATGTACTCTGATTTGTATCTGATGTATTGTATTACTCTTCTGTTGTAAACTATGATGTATCTTATATATTCATATAGTAGCTTCATGAACTACTATCTCTTTTATTTCCGCTGCACTTATTACTCTGTGTCTGTGATCTGTGATTATTTATTTACTGTATATGTTCAATTTTGCCAAATTTAAATTAACAACGCGGTTTTTTGAGCAATTCAACTCCGGCATGAGTGTTTACCTATACACTTATAATGGATGCGAATGGTCCAAAATTCTGGGTCGTTACATTGGTTCAATAGGAATTCTCCTTATCAACCATGGCATAACCCGATTCAACCAGATTTTGGTCCAATGGCAACCATCTGCATGGCATAACCTGATTCGACCAGATTTTGGTCCAATGGCAACCATCCGTATGGAATATAATAATCATTATGCTATTTTGTTTTATTAGGCAAGTAATTATACTATTCTATTTTATTAGGTTAGGTTAATAATTCTTTCTTGTTTTATTAGACAAGTAATTATACTATTCTGTTTTATTAGGCAGGGTTAATATTTCTAGATATAAAATCCATTATTTAATCATTTAAAAATATATTAACTATTCATGTTCAAAGTTATTAAATTATGGGTCGTTACGCGCCGATATGCTATTTCCCACTACGAATCCAAATATGATCTCGAACAAGCCAATTGATGCTCCCAATTCCTAGAAACCCAAACCCTAGTTCTAGGTCTAAGCTCTGTACAACAGTCGAGCGCCCCAAACCAATAGTTGCACCTCTCGAAAAGCATATCAGGTCGAAGGTTATGATAAGACAAAATTTTTAAAATTGATTTGGGTTTTTTCATTTTGTATATGATGAGATTTTTATTTTTGAACTTTCCACTATTTTTCTTGCACTGCTTGAAATATAAAGAAAGGAGAAGCGTGTTTTAAAAGGAAAGAGGCGGTAGACAGGTAGGGTGGCTGTAGGTCTGCGATGTGAAACAAGATATTTGTGAAGTCAAATAAATTTATATTTATTTAAATCCAAAATATCTCGCTTATAATAATTTAAAATCTCGAACCCCTATCGAGGCGTGTCGCCAGGCGTTCCTAATGTTATACCCTTATTACAAACGCAATGAAACAGGTTTTGAGTCCCAATTCGGTCGTATGGAGAAGATAGCTTTTTGAACTCAACTATTATAATAAATTTTTCAATATAAATTTCAACGCGTTTCCATCTATATGACCAACCGGTAACTCCAAACACTACGAAATTTAAAATCCGACAATAATACACTATTACGGATCCAATGAAACTGGTTTCGTCGAAATTCGAGACTGTGCCCCGAAAGGCAATTTCTATATGTTAATTTATACGAGTTATTTTTAAAATCGAGTAAATCACTTATAAATCCAATTTAAAAGTTTTATTATATTCCTTCATATTAATAGAAATTAAATAAGCCTTTGAAATTATTTTTATCTAGCTTAAAACTCAAGATTCCACTACCTATTATCAATTATTAAATTTCACAATTTAATTACCCAAATAAATCATTATATTTGACATTCAAGTTATTAGATCTATAAATTAACTTTTTACTATTTAAAACAAACTAAATATTCCAATTTCAAATAACCAAAATTCTAGGTCGTTACACACATTTTAACTAATTTCAATTTAACCAGATTTTCCAATGCATATATGTGTTAGCAATAAAAAAATATAAATGTATAATTTCAATCACACATTTTTAGCTTACCAACGGTTATTGCTACAATACAAATTAGTGTTGGAAATTGAAATAATAAGTGTTACAAAATGGCTGTTATGGTGTAGTGTCTAAGATGACAACTCATCCCGGGGGAGATAAAATGTATAAAGATACGAAGAGGATTTTCTTTTGGTTTGGAATGAAGAGGAGAATAGATGAGTTTGTTGCTAAGTACTTGACATGTCAGAAGATAAAGACTGAGCAAGGAAAGCCCGGAGGATTACTGTTACATTTAGAGATTCCAACTTGAAAATGGGAACACATTTCGATGGACTTCGTGGAAGGAGTGCCTTAGAGTCAGAGGGATAATGAAGCGATTTGGATTGTTGTAGATAGATGCACTATGAGTGCCCATTTTATTCCTATCAGGAACAATATTATTACAGCTTCTCTTGCAAAGATTTACATCAAGGTGATAGTCCGATTATATGGCATTTCGGTGGGCATTGTTAGTGATAGAGACCCCTTATCACTAGTGAGTTTTGAAAGAATTTGCAAGAAGCTTTGAGAAATTCATTGAATCTCAGCATGAATTACCACCCAAAGACAGATGTTCAGACGAAAAGGGTTAATAGGATTTTGGAGGACTTGTTGAGGCTTGCATCTTGGAATTCAGAGGGCATTGGGAGCAGCACCAACCATTGGTTGAGTTTGCGTATAATAATAGCTATCAAGCGAGAATTGGTATGACCCCTTTTGAAGCACTTTATGGAAGGCCATACAAATTGACAGTTTTTTATTGGGAAATCATCGAATTTTTTTTGCTTGAACCCGATTTGATTCGTGATGCCACCGAAAAAGTAGCATTGATTAGGAAATGAATGAAGGCAGTGCAAGATCACCAAAAACCTTATGCAAATAAGAGAAGGAAAGAGCATTTGTCAAAGTCTCCCCTCTTAGAAAAGTTATTAGGTTTGGCAAGTTGGAAATTTTGACACTTGGATTTGTTGGGCCATTTTGAGTTTTGGAAACGATAGGAAGGCTTGCTTACCGCGTGGAGCTTTCGGACTGATTGGTAGGAGTCCATGATGTTTTTCATGTTTCTCACCTTAGGAAATGCCTGCATGGCACTGCCATTGTGGTAGAGCCTGATCAGTTGGGAATATAAAGACGGAGCCAATAACATCTCATGTCATTGCATGGATTGTGGAGAAATGAACTAAGAGGCAACAAGGAAATTAGACTGATCCGAGTGCAATGGAGAGATAACCTGATGGAAAGCACATGGGAAACTTAAGTGAAGACGAAGTTCGACTTGGGGGTTAAGAAATCGTTAACATTAACAATTAACGTTAAAAGAATAGTAAAGGAATTAAATAAAACAAACGGTACAAAAACTAATACGTTCCCAAAATAGGTGGAGGGATCGACCGTCGACCCCAACCGATCGGCCCCCACTGTTGATGGCGGCTAGGGTTTTCCTATCAACTAATGTTCCAGATTTATCCGTTTAAATCTATTTTCATCCTATGGTTTAGGTACGTTTCAACGTCTATAATCGGACCCTACCCTCTTTGTATAAATTTAATTAGGAATTCAGGTAAGGATTCTATTTCGTTACAAATTATTCCTTTAATCTATTCTCTCCTCCTCCAACCTTTCTGAATCTAACAAAATTAATATACCAATCCCTTGCTGTGTATATACCAAAAGAAGAGATCTGGAAAAAAGTGGTTTGGCGTTGCAAATCCATACAAGAAAGGCTAAGGATAATATGTGAGTAGAAACCTTAGTAATTATATTCCAGTAACTGTTAGTATATTATGGATTTGAATATGCCTTAGGGGTATTAGGTTTACGAAAATAAAACAAAATAAAACACCCAAAATTCCTATAATTTGGAATGTCAATTCTTGTTGGAATTCTCAATTGTTCATATTAAATTGTTGGGATATGTAGTTTTAACAGTTTTTGGTGATTTCAATTTCTATTCCACTCCATTTTGAATTTTAATTTGATTATAAAGTTTCAATCAAGGGATATGGTGTAAAAGTATGAATTTGTTTGTAGTTTATACCATTTATTCCATATGAAAATAAAAGAGAAATCCCATTATTTAAATTCTTTGTAAAGAGGGGTTTAATAGAGATCGAAAACTTGAATTGCAATTTCTATTTTTGAGATTATTCCCTGATTTGATGTGATAGATTGGGTTGAGCTTTTTACTATGTACGGGTCTATATATTGCAGTTTTTGGATATGAATGTTGAATCCTTTATTAAGGATATTGAAGTCCACTATAATGAATATTGGAATTTTGCCACCGTTGGTAATATGGAAAAGGGCTTGTATTATTATTATTAAAAAGAAATTGACATTTTAGCATGAGTTAGGGTGAAATCTCCTCACACGTAGAAAATAATAGTTGCATAATTATTTATATATTGATTACCATAAAAAACATACAATTATAACGTATAATTCCATAGTTAATTCGGTAATAGTTATCATTAAATCCCTTTAGGAAGGTAATTTATTTAAGAGGGAATTCTTATATAGCCTAATTAAAGGACACGGTGAAGTGTGCGATAATATATCAAGAGTGTTGTAAAATATGACTAAGTCGTAAGTGGTGTGAGGTCAGTCAAAAGACATGCGGAAGTTTTCCCAGCTAATCTGGCTACCAACAGTGTGACCTTGGGGCTGATGTAAGACATTATCTACGATAAGCAAGTGCGATGACGCGAGGTTAGTCGCAGTTATGTAGGGTAAATCTGCCCATTTAATCTGGCTACCAGTACCTACGAATAGTCGGACTAATGTGAGACGTCACTGTAGGTACGAGTCATAAGACGAAGGACCTGCTTCGAGGTTTTAGAAGGTGTTAAGTGGTTGCTTGAGGGCCCGCCTTTCTCCCCAAATGAAGTATTAAATGGTCGAGATTGAGTATAGGCACGGTTGAGGATATCTTAGAAAGGTCCGCTACAATAGGAAGTATTAAGTGTCCAATGAGATTTCCTTGCAATATCAGCTATATATATGCTTATGTGGAGTCCGCCTTGGGAGTATGTATTAAATAATGATGGTCTACCTCAATTGAAGCTTGAAATGGTCAGAGTCTGCCTATTTTCCATTAAAAGGTATTAAGCGGCTTGGGCTATATCTTTCGCATAGTTAGACATTTATGATGTTGATTATTTTTTATGGGATTGGGAAACCTGCTTCAGGAATGGAAGGTATTAAGAGGTTGTTTGAGGGCTCGCATCCTTTCCTTATATGAAGTATTAAGTGGTTTTAGAATATGTAGAGATATTGCTATTTTGACATATCCTGCTTAAGTACTAAAATAATAAGGCTCGAGGTTTTTATTCATCTAACACTTGTTGTTCTAACTCCCTCATATTTACAACACCGGTTAAGGAAGGAGTGATGACGATGATGATACTTGAAGATGGCGTGAGCAAAGCTTATGGTACTTATTGTGACGCAGCGGATATTACAAAAATGATGTAGATCGTTGAATGTAGCAATCGGTGGATTGGAAGATGCTGAAATGCCCAAATTCGTTGATCCGAAGATACCGAATTCTAGCTATCCTGAACTCGTTGATCGCGCACGATACCGGGTTCGAAGATCTTCAATTCTTCAAGCGTTGATCAAGCACACTTGATTCCGCGAATCGGCTTCTACAATCGTTGAATCGAGCGCACTCGATTATCCGAAAGAGGAGATAGGAGATTACACTCAACTACCAATTTGAATGAAAGCACAAAGCAATCAAAAGAGAATTTTATTCAATATTCAACGACCCTTTACAAATGAGAAGCCCGGCCTATTTATAGGCGTTTTACAACTCTCACAAAAAAACAACAAAATTTCACTAACTCCTAAGTCGTTTCCGACTCATAGCTCACGACTCAAGACTTAAGACAAACAGTTACAATACTAGCCTTTAACGACTTATCAACCTACAACACGACTCAAAAGTAAAACGACTTATAACAGACGACTCATCTTAATTCGTTTACGACTTATCAGATTACAACTCAGTCATACGACTTAAAAACAAAATTACAAACGAGTTATAACAGATGCGACTTAACAACCAACACAACAGTCACTTCCTTCGACTTAAGAATCCACGGTGTAGATTAACTCGCAGAAGATACCACGCTTCAGTCTTCAGCGACTCATCCCAACGGTAGAGATTAACTCGGAGGAAGATCCCACGCTTCAGTCTTCAGCGACTCATCCCTTCTCTTAAGTCGTAGACGACTTATCCCTTGTTTGTTTTCAACTCGTGTTGCCCTTCCTGGACCCTTCTTCTTAAGTCGTAGACGACTTATAGCTCTGTCTTTAACTCGTGGTTGACTTACCTCCTCATCTCCGTTGAGTCGTGGACGACTCATACCTGTTTCCTTAAGTCGGAGACGACATATATCTTCCATCCAGTTGAGTCGTGGACGACTTATAGTTGCACCGTTAACTCGTATACGACTCATCAACACCGAACGACTCATGCTCTCCTTAAGTCGTAACTTCCTCCCATCTGAACTGGTAGGTCGTAGACGACTCAATGTCCATTCGTTAGCTCGCCGCTTCCCCTCACATGGCTCCATAAGTCGTAGACGACTTATGCCTTCCCCTTTGGTTGACCAGATGAGTCGTGGACGACTCATCACCGCCTCCTTAAGTCATAGACGACTTATGCCTTGGCCAAATAAGGGTTGCGCTGCATCATCCTCCCCAGGTTGAGAGAAATTCGACCTCGAATTTGCACACCCTTTATTCCCAACAAACTCATCCCCATGATATGGTACGAGATGCTTAACATTGAATACGTCAGATGTATACACATCATCTGGCAGCTTCAGTTTATAAGCATTTTCATTGATTCGTTTCACAACTTCCACCGGACCGATTTTCCTGGCTTTCAACTTGTTGTATGCGCCCACTGGAAAACGATCTTTTGTTAACACTGCATAAACCATATCACCTTCATGAAATTCAACACTCCTTCGTTTCAAATCTGCAGATTGTTTATACTTCTCATTTGCTTTCTCTAGTCGTTCTTGAACGATCTTATGACACTCCGTCAGCCCTTCAACAAAGTCAGCAGCTTTCTTAATTGTCCCCCTTGAGTGTGGTATCACCGTTAAATCCAACGGTCCCTTTGGTAAGCTCGAATAAACAATCTGGAATGGACTGAACCCAGTACTACGATTCACAGCATGATTATGGGCAAACTCTGCCTGGCATAACTTCACATCCCAACTCCTCAGATTATCTTGAACAAGACACCTCAACAAGTTTCCCAATGATCTATTAACCACCTCTGTTTGTCCATCAGTTTGCGGATGATAAGCACTACTAAATTTCAGCTTCGTTCCCACCATTTTCCACAAACTTAACCAAAAGTGACTCAGAAATCGAGTATCTCTATCTGACACAATAGATTCTGGTAATCCATGAAGTCGATAGATCTCCTTGAAAAACAACTGAGCAACATGAACAGCATCTGCCGTCTTCTTACAAGCAATAAAATGTGCCATTTTCGAAAATCGATCAACCACCACATAAATGGAATCATTACCACGCTGCGTTCTCGGCAATCCCAACACAAAGTCCATACTCACATCAACCCATGGTTTATTTGGTACAGGTAATGGCATATATAAACCAGCATTAGTCGCAGTTCCTTTCGAAACTTGACAAATATGACAACGCTCCACAAACCTCTCTACTTCTTTCCTCATCGATGGCCAAAAGTAGGATTGTGAAATCAACTGTAAGGTACGGTCTCTCCCAACATGTCCTTCTTCGTGTAAGTCTTTGATAATCTTCATTCTCAGACTACCCTCCGGTATGCACAATCGTCTTCCTTTAAAAAGAAAACCATCTACCATCAAAAACTCATCCGTCTTTCCCTGCTTAACTTTATCAACAAACTTCATGAAGTAAGGATCTTCAATAAATAATTCCGGCAACATTTCAAACCCCGTCACTTCAACTTTCAACGTAGTCAACAAATGACTCCTCCTACTCAAAGCATCAGCCACTCGATTTGTCACCCCTGACTTGTGTTTAACAACAAAAGTAAACTGTTGCAGATATGCAATCCACGATGCATGTCTCGCTGAAATCTTGTCTTGCCCTTGTAAATGCTTCAATGCTTCATGATCAGTGTAAAGAACAAACTCCTTCTGAAATAGATAATGTCTCCAGTGTTTAATAGATTGCACAACAGCATAGAATTCCACATCATATGTACTGTAACGCGTCTTCGCTCCTGACAATTTCTCACTGAAATATGCAATTGGACGTCCCTTCTGACTCAACACCCCTCCAATCCCAACCTTGGATGCATCAGTATGTAGTTCAAACACCAACTGAAAATCAGGTAGCACTAGAATTGGTGCAGACGTCAGCAATTCCTTGATCTTCCCAAAAGCACTCCCTGCTTCCTCTGTCCATGCAAACTGTTTACGTTTCATGCAATCTGTAACAGGTGCCATCACACTACTAAAGTGTGGTATAAACCTTCGATAGAATGAAGCCAACCCGTGAAAACTACGAACTTCCGTTATCGTCTTGGGCTGCGGCCATTCTCTGATAGCTTCAACTTTACTTTGGTCAACCTGTATACCTTCCTTCGAGACAACATATCCCAAAAATAAAACACTATGCGTCATGAACACGCATTTCTTCGTTGCAGCATAAAACTGTTCTTGTCGTAACACCATCAACACTTCTCTAAGATGATTCAAATGTTCCTCTGGACTCCCACTGTAAATCAGAATATCATCGAAATACACCACCACAAATTTCCCAATGAAAGGTCTTAAAATTTGATTCATCACTCGCATGAACGTACTCGGTGCATTCGAAAGACCGAACGGCATCACCAGCCATTCATACAACCCTTCTCTCGTCTTGAAGGCTGTCTTCCATTCGTCTCCAGGTCTAATCCGAATTTGATGATATCCGCTTTTCAAATCAATTTTCGAAAAGATAGTAGCCCCACTCAACTGATCCAGCAAGTCATCCAACCTTGGCATTGGAAATCTGTATCGTACAGTGATTTTATTCAATGCTCGACTGTCCGTGCACATCCTCCATGTCCCATCTTTCTTCGGTACCAACAAAGCTGGCACATCACATGGACTCAAACTTTCCTGTACACGTCCCTGCTCAAGCAATTCTTCCACCTGCCTCCTTAATTCTTCATGCTCCTTCGGACTCATTCGGTAATGCGGTCTATGTGGCAATACTGCTCCCGGAACAAGATCAATTTGATGTTGAATGTCTCTCAGCGGTGGTAACTCTTTAGGTAACTCATCTGGAAATACATCCTCAAATTCTTTCAATACTGACTTCGCTTCTTCTGGAATTTCAACCTCTTCACTGCTCTCACGCCCAATCAACAAAAACACTTCAGGTTCCTCCTCTACTTCCTTCACAAACTCTTTCAACGATAACAAAGTTTTGAGCTCTTCAATCTCTTCTGACTTACTTTCTCCTTGTGGTCTCTTCTTTGGAACTAGTATAATCTTCGTGCCTTCAAACATAAAACTGTAACTATTGGTCCGACCGTCATGTTGTACTGCTCGATTACTGCCATGGTCTTCCCAATAATAAATGACAAACATCCATCTCTACGACATCACACCATATTTCATCTTTGTATTTATTCCCAATAGAGAATGAAACACGAACTCGTCTATCCACTTTCACTTCTCCTCCTTTTCTCAACCATGCTAACTTGTATGGACTCGGATGTTTCTCTGTCTTCAATTTCAACTTTGTCACAGCCTCGGTTGAAATAATATTATCACAGCTTCCTGCGTCAATCACAAACTTACACACCTTCCCCAGAATAGTACATGTTGACTGAAAGATATTACTCCTCAACCAACTATCTCCCTCCTGCTTCGGTGTTAAACACGATCTCCTCAGCATTAGATTACAACCTTCATCTCCTGACGCAATATCCTGCTCGTCCTCCTCAACTGGACTAGAACAATCCTCATCAACATCCTCATCTTCAACCTCTACAATCATGGTTCGTTTCTTCGGCTTTGGACACTCACTGCTTTTATGACCCAATTCCTGACAATTGTAACATTTGAAACCATTGTTAACCCTTGTCTTTTCAACCTCCTTCACCACTGGTCTACTGATAGGTTTAGAAACATTAGAACTTCCTCCAACACCCTTCGCTTGATTGTTAGAATTAGTAAACACACCACTTCCTCGTCTCCCTTGTTTTTCCCAAGCCAACGCTTTCTGATGTGCTTCTGCCACAGATCTTGGATCGAACATATTAACCATATCCTGAATCTGCATTCTCAATCCCCCAATGAACCTAGATGTCAGCTGCTCTTCTGTTTCCATAATATCATTCCGTGCAATGAGTTGATAGAATTCATCAGCATAGTCATTCACAGTTTTCGTCCCTTGTCTCAAGATTTGCAAACGTTGATACATCAAAGATTGATAATTGTAAGGTAAGAACGTTGCTTTCATCAATTTCTTCATCTTCTCCCAAGATTCAACTTTTGACTTTCCCATTCGTTCACGTGTAATCTTGGTCTGCTGCCACCATGCCAAAGCTCTACCCCTTAGCCTTGTAGCAACCAACTTCACTCTACGATGTCCTGGAACTTCTTTGAAGTCAAAAATCTCCTCAACATTAGCCACCCAATCTAGAAACTCCTCTGCTTGCATACCACCCTTGAATTCAGGAATTTCTGTCTTCATCCCCGACTCCCATTTGTGATCATACTCAGAATAGTTTCTTCCTTGACCCCTTCCTTGAACACTACCACCATCATACTCCTTTTCAAAATCAGATGCATAACGATGTCGATTCTGACCACCAACATCTCTATTACCATTACGTCTTCCACCTTCATCCCTTCTATCGACATTCCTCCGTTCACGATCATTCACGTTCCTCCCACGTCCTTGATCATTTTCAACACTTCTGTCTCGATTGGAATGTGGCGAGACTCTACTACCCCCATGGTTAGATTCTGGTGAAACCCTTCTCCGATTTTGATTCATCTCCGTCATAAGCTTTTCTAACCGGCCAATTCCTTCATTAAGCTTCTCACTAAAATTCTCATTGATTCTTTGCTCCATCTCATCAGCTTCTTCTCTTCGATACAAAGCTTCTACGTTTTGGTGGCGATTAGCTCTTCTTGGCGGCATACTTGAAAACTTCACAAATTCTTCAACACTTCAAATTCAAACACTTTCCGGATTTTGATCCAAAATGAAACGAATCGAAATCTTCCACTTTGTTGCAAATCTCGATGAACACGATGAACACGACTTCTCCAAATCACAAATCCAAACTTCAAACTTCAAAAGTATGCACGACCCACTTCCTCAAACTCTCGGCCTCACTTGCTTACCACGGCCCAACTTCAAAATGATTAGGCTCCAAGTCTCGATCTAGCTATGATTGTCTAGAACAAGCTCTGATACCAAAACTGACGTAGCGGATATTACAAAAATGATGTAGATCGTTGAATGTAGCAATCGGTGGATTGGAAGATGCTGAAATGCCCAAATTCGTTGATCCGAAGATACCGAATTCTAGCTATCCTGAACTCGTTGATCGCGCACGATACCGGGTTCGAAGATCTTCAATTCTTCAAGCGTTGATCAAGCGCACTTGATTCCGCGAATCGGCTTCTACAATCGTTGAATCGAGCGCACTCGATTATCCGAAAGAGGAGATAGGAGATTACACTCAACTACCAATTTGAATGAAAGCACAAAGCAATCAAAAGAGAATTTTATTCAATATTCAACGACCCTTTACAAATGAGAAGCCCAGCCTATTTATAGGCGTTTTACAACTCTCACAAAAAAACAACAAAATTTCACTAACTCCTAAGTCGTTTCCGACTCATAGCTCACGACTCAAGACTTAAGACAAACAGTTACAATACTAGCCTTTAACGACTTATCAACCTACAACACGACTCAAAAGTAAAACGACTTATAACAGACGACTCATCTTAAGTCGTTTACGACTTATCAGATTACAACTCAGTCATACGACTTAAAAACAAAATTACAAACGACTTATAACAGATGCGACTTAACAACCAACACAACAGTCACTTCCTTCGACTTAAGAATCCACGGTGTAGATTAACTCGCAGAAGATACCACGCTTCAGTCTTCAGCGACTCATCCCAACGGTAGAGATTAACTCGGAGGAAGATCCCACGCTTCAGTCTTCAGCGACTCATCCCTTCTCTTAAGTCGTAGACGACTTATCCCTTGTTTGTTTTCAACTCGTGTTGCCCTTCCTGGACCCTTCTTCTTAAGTCGTAGACGACTTATAGCTCTGTCTTTAACTCGTGGTTGACTTACCTCCTCATCTCCGTTGAGTCGTGGACGACTCATACCTATTTCCTTAAGTCGGAGACGACATATATCTTCCATCCAGTTGAGTCGTGGACGACTTATAGCTGCACCGTTAACTCGTATATGACTCATCAACACCGAACGACTCATGCTCTCCTTAAGTCGTAACTTCCTCCCATCTGAACTGGTAGGTCGTAGACGACTCAATGTCCATTCGTTAGCTCGCCGCTTCCCCTCACATGGCTCCATAAGTCGTAGACGACTTATGCCTTCCCCTTTGGTTGACCAGATGAGTCGTGGACGACTCATCACCGCCTCCTTAAGTCGTAGACGACTTATGCCTTGGCCAAATAAGGGTTGCGCTGCATCATATTGTTATTTATTTGTGATGCTTTTTATTGTATCCATGACAAAATACTTTTGAAAAAAAAATGATGTAACGGTTTTGTAAAGACTACGTTTTGTCCTATATTATGACATTTGAATTTATTTTTAAATGAATGAGTACAATTTTCTATTATACACTATTCGTTTCGCTATGAGTTTTGAAAGAATAGTTATAGCTCTGTATTGTTATTACTTTTAACAACCAACAGTCAGTTTTGAATCGGTCGAAGTTCCGATAAGCCTTTTCTAGGTCAGAATTTAGGCCTATTTCGGGACGGGTTATTTTACATTCGGTATCAAATGTTTATCTTTTTTAGTACTGATAGATGAATAGTACTAGGACATCATAATAGGTAAATCAAGCTAGAAATTTATTAAACAAAGCTATAAAATATAGTTTAATGAGTAACAGCATACCATTTGGAATTCATAATAGAAATCACTCTTTTGATGACTCACTGACAGTCATTTTCATGTGCCTCCCAACATAAACCATGTTAGATCATGATGCAGTTAGTTAAACGTTACACAAGAAAGTAACAACATTGCACATAAATAGTTGTGCACAGAGTGAAAGGCAGCTTAAGCCTTAGTGTGTATATGTGTATGTATATCTTTAATAATAGTTGTAATAATTTTGGTGTCATATATTTTTAGTATCAACGTGAACTGCCAAAAACGCCAATCTATATATTATCAAATTTTAATCACTCAAAAATATGATCTAATATTAAATTTCTTTAACAAATTCAAACGCCACTAAAAGTAGGATATAACAATGAAACATGCTTTACAAATTCAAAACGCTTCTAAAAATAGAATTTAAATTAAACTACATTTACAAATTCAAAATATTTCTTTACAAATGTACAAATCTTAATATCACTTGAAAATAAAAAATCTATTTTTTAACTGATTTAAACATATACGATTTATAAGAAAAACAATTCACGCGCGAAGTGCGTGCCGTAACACTCGTATATGTAATTGTTTAAAGTACAGGTACCTAAGAGCAGTCCAATGCTAGTTTTATAATAAATTAATTTATCATGTGATTGGGATGTTTCATTTGAATTTGGTTATTTCACTGAATATTCTTTTTTTGTTCCGTTTTTATAATATATGCGGGACATGGTTGAAGCCATGGAGTGGCCACATGGGACAACCAACCATGCTTTAATTATATTATGCTTTGTTAATTCCAGTTTATATAAATTTGACATTGAAGTGCTAAATACTAGCACTAACAAAAATGTAATGAGTTCATAATTTAAGAGCACACTACAGCATTCAGTACATAAGACACATGAATATGTCTACTGAGCGGAGAAATACTCATCAGCATTGGTATATTCTTATGTACTCAACTTCATTAATTGAATATTTCTCTGTATGCAGTAAATAAATTATTGTACTACATACACTATAACATAATGCTTTTGAAGAGCAGAGATGAAAAATGTCTTCATCGTGTCCTTTAAATTATTAGACACTTGTTGCTTGGACTTGTATTTCCAGTGATTATTATTGAGAATCCAAAAATTTATTCATTATGTAGTGATCTGCCTTTCTTCCATCTAAAGACGACACTTAATACATTTTCGATATTAGTATGCCAATCATTTAAGTGTTCGAAAGACAAGTCATTTACAGTGAAGAAAGAAAAGATTGAACAAAATCCCACAAAACGTGACGAGTAATATATAATATACACAAAATCTTTATAAAGAAGAAATCATCTTTATTATACACAACATCAGAGTACGTTAACCTATTATCTGCCGGACAGTTATAACAGTTTGTTCTTACAATTTGTTAAATACAACAAACAGACATAAAAAACAATTAAACAGTGGAAGATTTTAAGATACGCGAATACGTCTTGGAGAATCCACTAGTTTCCTGAAAGCTCTAAAAAATCCAGCTAAATCTGAAAAATATGCTCGGGCTAACCCGAGCATTATAAGAAAACAACGCCCGGGTCAATCTGGTATAATCAGCGTGAGAAACTCAAATCATAAGGAATTTTATTTATTTAACTTGTAAAATCCACTAAAATCAAAGGTATCTCGTAAGATCACTCCACACATAAACATGAACGGGTTTTTACCTTACGATAACTAAAACATTTTCTATTATAAAAGTCCGGTAACATTATAATAATGTATAGGGTTTAAACTATCTTATAACTAAGTAGTTGTCACTACACCAGAAATGTCATTTAGCAACGGTTCTGAGCCGTTGCAAGATGAGCAGTGGTAAAAATATAACAACGGCTAACAACCATTGTAAATTTCTGTTTTAGAACGGCTAATAACCGTTGCTAAATTTAATTTAGTAACGGCTGAAAGCCGTTGTAAAGTCTTGTTAGGCAACTTTGTTAATTCTGTTTTGCAACGGCTCAAAACCTTTGCTAATTGTAATGTTTTTTATTTTAAAAATGCATTGCTTTTCCTGACCCCCCTACAGTAACATTCATTTCATTATCATACTCAATATAAACATTTGCAAATTTAATCACAATATCACAAAAGAAAGATCATTAAACCAAATATTTTTCATAGATTCAACACAAAAACAAAACATAACAAATCTTTTAATTACAATGTTCAACAACAATACATAACACTATATAGTTCAACAGCAGCAGCAGCAATACATAACACTACAAAGTTCAACAACAACAACAACTAGTATTACGTACTAATATTACAGAAACACAATAAAACCGTATATCAGAAAGTTTTTTTCAAGCGAACTTAAATTACAGAAGAACTCACAAAACCATAACTACCTCTCATTCCTCACTTCAGGCTAATCTTTTTCTCTACCTCGTCTGCATTATGAACAAACACGCGGTTAGTTAAAGCATAAAGGTAAGTACAAATAAAGTAATGGGAGTATGGTAAATTTCATTAATAAATTGTCTAGAAGTAAAAATATCTTTAACAGCAACACTCATATCTTTCTTCACCATATCCTGGTGAGTTTTAAAAAACTTGGATCCAAAGCCATTCGGCTCCAGACCGCAATTCATGTAAGTAGATCTATGGGATTAGTTTTGTTTCCTTGCTTCACCATTTCGTGTTGAGTAAGTCAATGTCTTAGTTGTACGTAGCTTATCTGAAACTGAAGCATGTCAGTTCTGGACCATTGCTTGTCATCGCCATGTCGTTAGCCTCAATAGTTGATAACTCAAGGCCTGCAGCACGTCCAGCTGATGCATTTCATCGATGCGATACAGTCCACATAATTTATATGTTATATAGCTTACTCTGATTGCTGCAAGGTTGTGCATGCGGTATGCATTATATTCTCAGTTTGGTTAGGAACCTCTTGTTGCTACAAGTTGCTCATTTGAAATCGTAGCTTACTATGGAATGCTTGGTTTTCTCCAGACGATGCATGCAGTTCAGTATTACTCTATCAGTTTAGTTGGAATGCTTAGTCAACACTTCCTAATTTGGCCATGCAACATGGTATATTGACAATCATTCTTGCTCATCTAGTGGTCTGTTATTCTCAAGTTTGTTGATGTTAGCCTGGATTTCAGTTTTTATGCAATATAGTTAGGCACTTTAAAATACACTTCAACGTGTAATAGAGCCATGCTCAACTTCTGTTCTCACAATCACTCAGTCACCCAGCCACTCAGTCAACCAACTTCAGCCAGTCATTTAGTCAGTTAGTCACTTAGTTACATTCAGTCATTCAGCCTCAATAGTACATGTTTCAGCAACTCATGCTTCAATCATGCAATCAGGCACTCTCAGTCCGTTCAATTTTGCTCCCCTAATCCAAATCATTCAGTTCTGCTCGTGCCAAACTGGTAGCTATATATATCCATGACCATCTCATTGTACTGTAGTTCAGATTACTATAATTCATATCATTCAACCACGTAGGCAGACTGCACATCCTCTCATCAATTAAAATGAACTTAGCTCAATTGTAATTAAGTTATTTTGCTTTAATTTTAATGATCACGGTATTTTGATTGCCATTTTTCGTTCGACCCGCCATTAGCTGATCTTGTTTTGGTACATTTTGCTGTCTTAGCCATCTGGGAGGAACATTATAAACTCTTATGATTATTGTATTAACCAGTACGTATGACAGATCCGTTGGACTTAGACGTATGCAAATGAAAAAGTGTGTTAATTTTATTTTTAGTAATGACGAAATCATCCTCTTACTTTATTTTTTATATTAACGTATAGCAAGGGTACTAACTAAACATCAAAAGCCTCAATTCCCATTATATTTGTAGTAAAGATCAAACTATCTTTTTGTTGCTTTATTTTTTATATTAATGTATAGCAATGGTATTAACATAATTTCAAAATCTTCAAAACTACGTATTCCCATTGAATATAGGCTTTTAGTAATGACAAAACCATCCTTTTGTTGTTGATTTTCTTTTTTGTTAATGTATAGCAAGGGTATTAACGTAATTTCAAAAGCTTCAAAACTGGATATTCTCATTATATATAGAAGATAAATCTTTGAGTGCTCTCCTAGAAAGGAGGATCAATCATATTTTGAAAAATTAGCATGTTCTTGAATACCTTATTACTTTGGTACCAAATTAAATTCATTGTTTCCTCTCTATATCCAGTTATTTGTCACTTGAAGGCTTGGTCGCTATCACTATGAATGCTCTGAACTTGTCTAACTATTACATCTTTGGACTACAGTTCCAAATACCATATCCATTTTTGATTAGCTATCAAAGTTATTCGTACTCTATTGTGCATGTTATAGACACAATATGTGAGAATATTTATAATATTTACAAAAGTGAAGTGTCAAAAGAGTTTATAACAAGTCAATCGGAATTTCGCTAAAGGCATATTGACATAGGATTATCAAACACATCCAATTAAAATTAGATGAAGAACATTGAGTAGCAAGAAACAGTTTACGACGGACAAAGATAAGTTTAAATAGATTAAAATTAGACTATTACCTGATCTCGCGTCTGAAGATATTGAATTGAAATCTTTGGATGGCACACAAAACCACCGATTCCAACTTCACCAAAGGTCGTAGCAAGAGGATGATTTTGTTTGGCTGTGTTCTCATCTGGTAGTAGTATGTTGTCCACAACCAACTTCTTGTTTGTTGGAGGTACAAGCTTCCCATGTATAATGGATGCTGTCGAATCTCTGCATACAGAACCTGTTGCAATGACCTCTAGATTAAAGTTCAAGATTTCACATTTTTGATTTGCCAAACCAGACGAACTCAATGGATTATTAACTTCGTTGTTCGACAATATTCCAACAAAGTCCCACTTCCTCCTTCATTGGAAGGAATGTCTTGTATGTGTTTTCAGTTATCCATGTATCCTTTGAACAAGTCGACCAACGACTTCAGTGTACCCTCCATATTGTCCATCCTAGATTTCAAGTCTTCTTAGTCTACTTTGGTCGTTTTGATTTGTTTACGTGCAATAGTAGAAGCCTTTACTTGTGTTCTTGATATCTTGGTTCCAATACTGCGAGTCCGGCGCCTTGTATCCTTGCCAAACACTTGTGACAAGATGTCTTCATCCAATGGCAAATCTTCTTCATCATTGTCATTGATTGCTTCCTTCGCTTTTGCAATTTTACCCTAAAATATGATAATACTTGAGATATTACTATTAATTGATAGGTTACTAATCTAAAATAGTAGACTGATAAAACATGTAAACATATATGTCATAAGCAATCATTATTAATTTATCATCTAAAACAATATACTGTTTAACTTACAAAGTAGGAAGAAGTCGAATCTGATATGCTACCATCCTTTTTCGTGTGAGTTTTCTCCCATACTTGACGACGTGTGATTTCTTTTTCCGGATTTTCACTGGCCTGCAACCAAAAAGGAAATAATTGATTATGTTAGTTCAACATTTGAATTTCCAACTGAGGCACTGTAGTATTATTGTTAGTTCGACACTACAAAAATTACATAATTGGATGGATTTTGCAAGCCAGCATCTTACAGAACTCAATTCAGAAATAGTTGATTCAGATTCCATATATGCATTATTTGGACTTAATCTACATTTTAAAATGTAACATTGGGCAAAAAGAATTCACTTGGTTAAATTGGTTTTATACTATATTTTTCAAGACAAATAGAAGTTTGATTATGCATTAAAAAAAAACAATGGCACTATTTTATTGTCCAACTGAGGCAGTAGTGGTATTACTACAACTGTTAAGTGTATCACTATAAATTTTATGAAGATAGATAAGAGTTACAAAATCAACATCATATTGGTCTCAATTTCAACATAGATGATTCAGATTTTGTATATGAAATATACAGAGCTGACCCAGAACTTCAAATATAATATTGGGCTAAAAAAGTTTTTCTTTTGGATAAATTGATTTTTCATGTGTAAATAACTTGATCTAAAATATTTCCTGAACACACATGACATGCTAGTAGTTTTATAAGGAGAGTTCTATTTGAGGCTAATGATAAGTTGAATTAACAAATACAGTGTGCAGTAATGCCTATACAATGCAGCTTTAACATGAATTGGTGCATTTTTATCCATTTCGCATTTTACATTTTGGCATTATCCAAGTGTCATTGAAATTTAGAGCAAACGCTACAAACCAAGAATATTTAATAAAAAAAGATGAAACAAACGTACCATTTTATGTTCTACTACAGTGTGACTTGTACGACCAGTGTGATGGCCATAGTTGTATAATGATCTGTTTTTTTTGCCTACATCTCTTCTTTCACATGCATTGGGTTTTGCTTCGTTTTTCAAGAAACCATCCCAATCTTCTTGGCTGATTTTTGGAGGACAAATGTTCCTCCTCTCTTCATCATTATCAAATTTGTCATAGTAGCTTGTCCGCAATTCGCTCTTGTATCTCCTAAATGACTCGCACATTTTTTTATAATAAAACTCTTTTGCATCTGACTCTAGTTCAAAAAAAGTATGTGAAAATTAAGAATTGCTTACTTAAAAAGCAATGTGGAAAAATAATAACAGAGAAAACCGAAACTGATATATTTTAATTTACCTGTAATTCAGCCCAATCGTCATCCTTAAATTTTTTGGGTACTTTATCCCAACTTTCATATGAGATTGGTACATGCATTTGTACCAATTTACCAACTCTATTGCCTATTTTTCCAGCATTATCTGAAATTGGAGCACCAAATGCATTTGTCTCAACTTTCTCCGACTGTGTAGATGATGATTGCGTTATTGAATGGATTGACGCTTCCGCGGCTTCTGACATTGTTACTCTCTTCTATAGCACTATCAGCACCTCCCTACATATATAATAATTTTTTCATTCACAGGTGTATCTATTGATTGCATTGTTATATACTTGGAATAACAAAAAAGGTTTATCAAAAAGAGAACAATTCAAGCTCAGCAAACAAATAAAAAATGGTGAAATCAGATGCATCATACAAATGCATATAGCTCAGCCTACATATATTACAAAATACAGTGTTTTGGTGTAATTATTTCTTAAGAATAATCCAATTTATCAATAAGCAATCAAAAGAACAAGCATAATTTGTGTTTATTTTTAACAGGCTACTAAATTTGAACAACCACTTACTACTTCATTACTAGATGTTGAAACTAAATCCAGAAAAATTTAAATTTGAAACTAAAGCAAAAGAAAATAAATTTGAATTGACCATAATTAATATATTGATTTATCCTATATAACTTCGGTGGCACTGAAAATCAGACTCCACCTTAAGCATGACGTACCTTGCAATACTGCAGAGAGATGAATAGCTTTCTTTGATGTCAAAAAACACCTATAGGAAACTGTGGGAGGATTTCTTTGAGCATGTGAGCACCAAAAAAAGACGTTACCTTTCTGTTATATTTTCTTACTGGACGGTTATATAAATATACGTATATGATTAGCTAATATGACGGTTTAACTTTCCCTTTTCAGGGGTTTTGCATGCTGAAATAAGTATATGTTGCAATTTTTTATATGATGCATGCACCACTATACATTATTTTACAATAACCCATGCATCAGCAAACGCTTCCTAAGTATAAAAACAAAAGATGTTAAGTTCTTCTGATTGCCAATTTGCAATTGTGTGTTCTTACTTCTTTGTCTATATTCGCATATCAAATCTTTATCATTCTAACATAATGCCACACCACGTTGAGTAATGTGAATGGAATATCATCTATCTCTTGTTTGGCATTTGATTTCTATAAAAGAACCCAAAATGACATACATATGTTGGTAAATAATGAGGGCTAATCTATCTCTTGTGCCTTTTTTAATGGAAGTACCCATTTTGTTTAAGAACAGAAAAACAAAAATACATATATTTTTAAAGATTGACTTATGTTTATGTAAACTGAGCAATACATGATTAATATTCCACAAACTATAAATGTGCATTGACCATAACATGCTTTTTTGGAGTATTTTATAAATGTATTGAAACAAAACCAATAACCACCATGAAACAAACATTACAAACGATGAATAATATCCATAGTGAAAAAAATGTAAATTCAATCACGCTTGAAATTCAACTCAATTCAATTAAGAAATACATCTTATATTAACATATGCATTTGGTAAGGTCTTCTAGTTTTTTGTTATCTTCAAAAGCTGATTAATAAGCAGTAGGAAAATCAATGTCATCAACGTTTGTAGTCAACCGTTTTGGTGTGTGCAAAAGCACAAACCATCCATTATTTTTTAAGTCTTTTGAGTAGAACACTTGACTCGCTTCCGATGCAAGAATAAATGGCTCATCAGTCACTCGATCTTTAGTCTTTAATTTCTCTAAGTTAACTGTGATCAAGTTTGAAACAGGATCAATCTTGCAACCATTGACCTTGTCTTCGACCTTTACCAAATCACAATAAAAACCATTTGTTTAAAGTCGATGTAACCAACTCAATTATCTCTTGGACAACTCCGTAATACATTGTGTTTGCTTCCTTATAATTTTTATCCTTCCCACTCGCTCTAAATTTTGTTATTGCTCTCATACATACACCGTTGTCTTGTGTTACCATCCGCTCTTCGTAACTTTTCGGGGAAAATGTAAATCCATTCACTTGGTACTTTATATAACTACGCGCCTTGAACTTTGGCCCATTCACCAGCCGCCAAAGAGTTGAGTCAACATCGTTGGTCTTCACCAACTAAAAAACAAAATCAAAAATGTGTTCATGAAGGTGTATGATCCACTTAAGTACACATGAAATAATTAATAAATGTAATATATACCTCGCCATGTAACCATATAGTAAAACTTTGACAAGCTCCCACAGATGTAACCCCACTTCGAGGTTGAGATTTAGTACTTTTCACATAGATGTTATACCTCCTGCGACACACACATTTCAAAACATATATATGAGTTGATTTACAATAATTTGAATTCAGGAGTTATTCGTGAACTTACTTCTCCCATTCATCCAATCCATCGTACTTATTAAGGACCCATCTACAAACTTGTTCAAACTGCACTTGGGTTAAGGTTATATCTTTACCATTACCTAGAGGCATCTCACTAGCAAACTCATTATCCTCGTCTAAAAATGCCTCATGAGTATGTTTATGAGTGCCATCACCTCCTTCTAGCATATACTCCATGTAGTAAAGACTAGCTTCTTGTACGATATATCCTTCTGCAATACATCCTTCAATATATCTTTTGTTGCGCACATATCCTTTATATGGTTTCATTAACCTATGAAGGTAATCAATTATAAATAACCAGTAGCTATTTAAACTGAATGATGATGAACAAAACTGAAATTAGTAATTTATCATTCAAAAGGATACATCCACCTATATCTAACAGGACCGCAAATCAATGCTTCATCGGCTAAATGAACCATAAGATGGATGCTGATATCAAAAAAGCAGGTGGAAAATGTTTTTCAAACACACACATTGATTCCACCAAACTAGCCTTTGCTTTTAAAAGATGTTCGCTGTTGATCACCTTTGAGCATAAAGTGTTGAAGAATAGACTTATACGATGTATAACATTACGTAGATCCTTATGTTGTGGATAAGAATGTTGAAGCAATACCATAAGTAATTGTTGCATTATGACTTGGTAGTCATGCGATTTCATATTTGTTAGTTCAGGAGGATTGATGTTCACATTGTTATGGAAGTTGGAAGAGAATTTGCTAGGCACTTTCAGGCATTTCAAAACGATGAAAAATCGTAACTTGTAACGAATGTGATTTTTCGTCGCTCGAAAATCGACATCAATACGTCCACTGTATCGACTGCCGAACAATCGAATGCCGGAAAATCGAATTGTTATGGAGAAAAAGAAGAGGTAGAAGAAAATAGAAGAAAATAGAAGAAAAAGAAAGAAGAAACAACAGAAACACAGAAACAGAAACAATATCAGAATCTCACATTCGCAACGGAACAACATATAATAGATAAATGAATAATCTTTAATCAAAAGAACTATAACAGTTTATACATTACATCATCATCAGAGTTTACAACAACAGTATACAACACAACTGGACAGTTATATAAACTTGTCCTCATACAGAATACACAGCGGAATAAATAATATCATATACAAGTGGTACGTCTCGCCATCCAGCTCGCCACTAAGCTCCACAGCATCCCGAATCCAGAATGACCTAATAACCTAACTCTAGACTGCCCGTGTGGAAATTGGTGGGCACCCAGAGTTTAGGAAGGAAACAATAAACTCTAGGTCAGTCATGGTGACTGGTGTGAGAACTTAAAACAGTTTATCTTTAAAACAAACAACAGGATATTTTTAAAGTCAATTTCGCAATGCTTTTGGAAAATGAAACTACCATAAGACCTCCCGCCACACACACAATGCAAACGCAGAATTGGAGGAGATTTCTTCTTATGATAGTCAAAGATGCTTACTACGCAAAATCAAATCCTTTTGATATTATTATTAGTGCATAGTGTAGAAAAATCATTTCGAAAGTATAATATAAATCTTAGCCAGCATAGACATTCCGAACTAGGCCTACTATAGCTACCATCTAAACAGTGGTGACCACCATAAGTAAATGGCAGGTTCTACAACTAATACCGTACAGAGTTCGTATTGGAGTTTGGATTTCCAACAAATGGTCAGGTCAAGGAACTTCCCATTGCCACATAGGTACGCATCTGGAAAGACAACCCGAGAACCAAACCAGATCTCTGCCAACACAAGGCCGGGTTACCCCTAATTGGGTAACTACTGACACGAATATGTCATCCCCCGATCGTAACCGATCTATATCCGAGGATCCTCGATTTCCAACAAACACAAAGTAATAAATTTGCAGCAACAACATAGGTTAAATATCTGGGCTCCATACCATGATACCACCTCTATCCAGAAGGAATGACATACACTAAAGGGGCACTACCCCCTAATAACCTTGCTGCATCCTTCCTGTTTTGACCATTTCCGAGGTGTGAGGTCCGACGAAGTCTAATCCACAAAGCTACGCTTTGTCACAAAGCCATGCTTTGGGTCAAACAAATGATCAAAGTAATGATCACAAAGATAAATGATCAAACAAATGATCATATCACAAATGATCAAACAATGATCATTTCACAGCAACACTCAGCATGCCACGTTACCAAATTGGGAGTATATCACTAGTAACCTTCAACTACATAACCTCTGAGCTCGTACGTCTCAGAGAAGGGTGTTAAGCTAAGAGAATAAATTCTCCGCCACCAACAGAAATGTATTTGAAAGAAACCAGCTTTATATCTCAATTTGTAACGTCAGAGATACAACCATACAAGTTTGTTCCGGGATCGAACAGAACCGAAGGCACTTCTCACGAAGCCCTTGCAATTTGGATAATTTCCTAATCACGTCCGGACTTCCCGTCACTAAGGGTGATAAAACCTCTATATCGAAGATCAACCGATGTAGACTAACTCGACGGTAATCCTTCCATTTTCAAAAATATCCGATCTTCAACACCGGTCATCAAATGCAGTTCATTACGACGTATCACATATTCGGAATGGGTTATACGACCCAAAGGTCCTTTCCCGGCTAACCCGAATAGTGAGCGATTATTCAAAAATAAGTGTGGCATTCAAATTCAAGCAAATCACAACAAATACCCATTCAAGGTAAATATTGATAGTCGGTTATTTAACTATCAATAAAGATGCGCAACATCATCAGATTCTAAATAATTTTCCAAATTATTTATTTTCCAAAACTATCTTTACAAGATATATAATTTTCCACACTTAACCATTTGAAACAAATTTCAAATATTCACTTTTCAATTTATCTTTAAAAGATAAAATTCCAAACCTTTCATTTCATATTGGAAAAGCATTTCCATACTTATTTAATAATAAGTTATTCACAAATCCATTTATTTTCAACACTTGGAAAATATTCGATATAATTAAATCATAATTAAGTATATATTTCATTCTTTAAGGAAATCATTCTCTTTCACAAATTTTATTTGAGTCAAAACGAATGTCACGTAAAACATCGTTACGACAACTCAAAATCACTAGTATAGGGATTCGAAATTTAGATAGATATATAAATCCCAATACTATATAAAACATTTCCTTTCGGAAACCATTTACTATAACAACAGTGTTATAGTCCACCATTTCCTTATTTCTTGAAAACATCTATTTCAACAATGAATGTTGAAATCTATGGTTTCGATAGTCAATACATTTTAAAAGATCTTTTAAAATAATTAACTTCATTTTATAATATCGCTTTCCCAAAACATAACCATTTTATTCAATAATGTATTCACTGTCCAAAATCGTGAATATACTTCATTAACCAATTTCAACATTTCTACGCATTTTACTTAAAGAATTATCCACTGTCCAAAATCGTGAATAAAATTCCCATCCAAACTCTCCATTACTACACCTATCATATAATTGATAATTCGCTATCCAAAATCGCGAATATATCCCCTTTTATAAACTTCTATGTTTAATTTATCAAATTCAATTGATTTCGGATTTTATAAAACAACGTTTATAAATTCCATTTCTATTTATAAAAACTTCAACTTATAAATCTCATTTTTAACAAATTCCATTCATATCTCATTTAAATGCCAAAATCCGATTTATAAGATAATTACTTATAAATCTTTTATTTTAAAAAATCTATTCATTTAATAACTTCACAATTTATAAATCTATAAATTCCGTTCACTTATGAAATCCATTTTTATTTCATTTTTAACACTTATAAAAACTCGTTTTAATATTCCAATATTTTCAATTTATAAATATCAACTTTATAAATCTTTTATATAAATCATTTATAACAATCCAAAAATCCCAATTTAAACTATTTTATAAATTAATCAACTATTTATTTCAAAAATCACACTTTGGTTATATTTCACAAATCTCATAATTTTCATAACACGAAAATTATAACATTTATTTATTTAAAATGAATCAATTCCAAAATTCAATAAAACGTATACTTTCAAAAATCACTTTAAAAATCCTTTATAAATCAAAATCGTTATTTTTAAACTTCAAAAATGGATCCGATGATGCAACGACACCAATCATCAATTACGACAATCAAACATCACATATCATCATATGATAACAGAATATATCACAATATCTGTAAATAAATCAATACGGTGAGGAATCCAGTCGGATCCCTCCAACCTGTTTCCCTGCATCCACAGATGTTAGCACAATACCAATTCCGCTCCAATACGGAATATCACGGTATATGGGTTTAATAAATATGATCCGCTATTATGCGGTGCAATAGGGTCTCATCCGCTATACAATGCGGGAAATCAACTCCAATATATACATATTCCAATATATATTGCTATATACATAAATAATACCAATTTCACTTTACGGTGAAATATTCGCGGTATATGTTTTTAATAAATAACCTCCGCTTAATAACGGTGTATAATGTCTATTTCAATCAACAGATAACAATCATCATTCAAACATACATTCAAGCAATTTTAAATCTAACTATTTAAAATTTAAATCGAACTATTTCGATTGAGTGAGAAGTGCTTACCGTGAATTTCAATTCAGTTTCAGCGTTTATTTCGAATAAAATTAAACGGGCGTTTAATTTTATCCAAAAATTTAACTAGCTCCAAATGACTCCAATCCAATTCCTTTGCATAGTGCTTAACAAAATGATTGCAACGCAATTCGTTTCCTGCGTTTTCGACCTCGTATGAAAGAGATATCACATTTTAAAGTTCGAACGAATTTTATATATTTAAATTACAAATTTTTTTTTCAAACCCACATCACGGCCGTTCGTTTCTACTAAGTAAATCAGGGCCGAGCATTCCATCATCTTCCCCAGGTAATGAATCACGAACGAGAACCCAAAGCTCCGGCCATTTCCATCTATGTCGTACCACCCACGTTCATCTACCCCTCGATCGAACACCGCCTCATTGAAGCCCTCCGCGAGCTCGACCACCACCACCAGCAAGGTGAAGCTCGGCCCCCTATAGAACTCGAGATACGTGCATAAACGCAAAACGAACGCGGCCAGAAATCTCCACCATCGTCGCGCCTTATCCCATCAACTCCGTATAGATTTGAAGAGCTCGTCACCCTCTACAATATTACAGTTGAACGTTTCCTCTAATTGTCGATGGATTAGAAGAAATTAGAGGGAGAAGATTGGCCATTTTCTGCCCTTGATATTAATGGTGGCGGCTGGCTCTCAAAACCCTAGGGTTTTTCTTAATTTTGCAAAATGAAGATAGTGATGTCCTTTTATAGAAAAATAGCCAAAACACTATTCATCCGAAAATTTTCGAACTCCAAATCAAGCATGCCGGCTGACGTTTCTAAGGTTTACCCCGCGTTCCGAACACAATGGAACATGTTTCGGGAGCTAATTCAGTCATCTGTGCGAGTTATGGAATTAAATGATCAAATTAAATTAAACCGATTCAAAACGAGTTCGATGCGTTTTGGATTGCCCCGGACAAACGACAACTCTGATTGCTACGAAAATTGAAATCCGATAATAACAAACTATTACGGATCCAATGGAACTAGTTTCGTCCAATTCTGAGACTGTCCAAAAAATGGCTAATTTCACTAGTCGATTAAATATTAAAATATTCAATTTTCACAGATTAACTTAAAATTCAATTTTAAAAGTTCTATAACATCACTATAACTTCAATATGATTTAATATAACTTTATAAATCATTTTTAATCACATTTAATCCAGATTTCAATTATTTCTGGAATTTCAACTATTAAATTATCGGTTTAATTATCCAATTAAATTCAATTATTCGAATAATAAATTATTCGACTTATAAATTCTACTTGTTAATATTTAAAATCAATTAAATATTCAAATTTTAATTAATATAAATTCTGGGTCGTTACAAATTTCCCCCCTTAAAAGAATTTCGTCCTCGAAATTACCAAGTAAGAAAAATTCACAAAATCCGTTAACTTTCCAAAACAAATCGTTCAAATTAGATTTATAAATCTCTTAAGTGTTTAACTCTTCCAAAATCCATAGTTAAACTTCTTAAAAATCTTTACTAAGTTTTCAAAATTTTACTTAGTTTTCAAAATTTTCCAATTTTCTCAAAAATATTCTAAAGCCTTAAATTTTAGGAAAATTCGCCAGCGTCTCCTTTGCGCGGTTCGATCGTAGTAGGATCACAATAGACAATAATATGTATACATCGACCCACCCGGTCGGAAAAGCAGAAAAACAGTTCATATTTCCTATTTTTATTGCGTAAGCGTACCTTTTTAGCATTTTTAAGCAAAGCAGTTATTTATTTATCATTTTAGCGCTACCCAATCAACCGAACGACAGCCTTGGTACCTGTACTTACTCAATTTAAACACGTAAGTGACATATATATGAAGTTATTAACAATTTATTTTTTTAAACAACTACAACACTTGCATATCAAAAGAAATGCATACTAACAAGTTTTATAAGCAACTTATAAAATTTCAACATTACTTGTAATTGTTTACAACCAATTTATATGCAATGACATTTAATTATTCATTTTCAATTAGTTTACATTTACTAATTTACATTCAAGTTGGTACACTTTCAATTCAAATCAATTTCTATTTAAATTTACTTCACTTCCAATTTAAGTCCAATTACATACCTTTCATTTTATTCCTTCACGTGCATATGAGTTTACATACAAATTAACTAACAACCATCCAACAATCAATCATAACTAACACAACCAAATTTATTCATTTTATATTCAACATTCATATTCACTTTGTTTACCTTCAATCTGGTTCAACATTTTTAATTCCAATTGGTTTAATATTAAATTGACTTCCATTCAATTTATTCAAATTCCAATTACATTAGCTTCTAATGAATTAACACTTACATTCATTTTTCCATATCAATTTATTTACATTCGATTGATTAACATCAAATCCATTTATTTCAATTCAATTGCTAACTCATTTAACAAATAAAGTTGAATTCCATTTATATAACTCAAGTTCATATTCATCACTTCATTTCATTAATTCACTTTATTAATTTACTTTGATATCAAAATCAAATTCATTTGACATTACTTAAGTTATATTCCAATTAAACATCATTTGTTTAACTTCACTTAAATTTCCACTATGCAACTTAAGTTCATTGCTAATTTAACTCAAATTCAATTTTATTTAAATTTTATTAAGTCAAATTCATTACTAAATCAAAAATCAAATTTAATTTTGCTTAACAAAACTTGTTTAACCATTTTATCATTTGGTTTTACTTACATATTCTCATTTTATAAGTTAGACAACTTATTTATTTAACTTCCAAATCATGTTATAAGTACAAAACTCATTTCACTTATATTCATCAATTTCAATTTGGATTTTAATTTTAATTTTGTTTATCACAACAAAACTCCAATTTTTCAATTTACTATGGGTAGCAAATCAATCACACAGAAACTCGAAAATGATACTGATGATGCTGCAATCATCACCGTACTATTTCCCAACAACAATAGTCAATTCAGTGCTTTAAATTCTTTCAAAAATCTTCCTTGATTTATAAATCTCATTACAAATCTTTTACTTATAAAATTTCACTTCTTATATATAAGATTATTTTACCATTGTATATCATATTAATTATAATTCCATATTTATAATTAATTCTCTTATATAATTCATTCTTTCACAATTGTTGTTTTATTTAACTTATTCAAACAATTTTATTAACTTATATATATTTACATTTTCAACAACCAAACAATCAATTATATAGACTTTAACACTGAAAAATTATTTCTTTATATACAAAATATAATAGAGGTAAAATTATTTCATTTACCCAATTTAAAACAATATCGTGCCGAATTGTGCTATACAAGTGTTTAGAGATCCCTATCGATAGAGTTGTACGGACAATACCGACCAGAATCCATATACCACTCAACAAATCAATCATCACAATATAAAACAATTTTATATTCATTAACAAATACGCGCTCGTATCTATTATTACACTCAACTCATTCTAGAGTACTACTGACTCTATCTCTAATGAGTAACACCCAACAGAGCAGGGTTGTCGCTTAACCATATGCTCTGATACCAAATGTAACGAACGCGATTTTTCGTCGCTCGAAAATCGACATCAATACGTCCACTGTATCGACTGCCGAACAATCGAATGCCGGAAAACCGAATTGTTATGGAGAAAAAGAAGAGGTAAAAGAAAATAGAAGAAAAAGAAAGAAGAAACAACAGAAACACAGAAATAGAAACAATATCAGAATCTCACATTCGCAGCGGAACAACATATAATAGATAAATGAATAATCTTTAATCAAAAGAACTATATCAGTTTATACATTACATCATCATCAGAGTTTACAACAACAGTATACAACACAACTGGATAGTTATATAAACTTGTCCTCATACAGAATACACAGCGGAATAAATAATATCATATACAAGTGGTACGTCTCGCCATCCAGCTCGCCACTAAGCTTCACAGCATCCCGAATCCAGAATGACCTGATAACCTAACTCTAGACTGCCCATGTGGAAATTTGTGGGCACCCAGAGTTTAGGAAGGAAACAATAAACTCCAGGTCAGTCATGGTGACTGGTGTGAGAACTTAAAACAGTTTATCTTTAAAATAAACAACAAGATATTTTTAAAGTCAATTTCGCAATGCTTTTGGAAAATGAAACTACCATAAGACCTCCAGCCACACACACAATGCAAACGCAGAATTGGAGGAGATTTCTTCTTATGATAGTCAATGATGCTTACTACGCAAAATCAAATCCTTTTGATATTATTATTAGTGCATAGTGTAGAAAAATCATTTCGAAAGTATAATATAAATCTTAGCCAGCATAGACATTCCGAACTATGCCTACTATAACTACCATCTAAACAGTGGTGACCACCATGAGTAAATGGCAGGTTCTACAACAAATACCGTACAGAGTTCGTATTGGAGTTTGGATTTCCAACAAATGGTCAGGCCAAGGAACTTCCCATTGCCATATAGGTACGCCTCTGGAAAGACGACCCGAGAACCAAATCGGATCTCTGCCAACACAAGGCCGGGTTACCCCTAACTGGGTAACTACTGACACGAATATGTCATCCCCCGATCGTAACCGATCTATATCCGAGGATCCTCGATTTCCAACAACCACAAAGTAATAAATTTACAGCAACAACATAGGTTAAATATCTGGGCTCCATACCATGATACCACCTCTATCCAGAAGGAATGACATACACTAAAGGGGCGCTACCCCCTAATAACCTTGCTGCATCCTTCCTGTTTTGACCATTTCCGGGGTGTGAGGTCCGACGAAGTCTCGTCCACAAAGCTACACTTTGTCACAAAGCCATGCTTTGGGTCGAACAAATGATCAAAGTAATGATCACAAAGATAAATGATCAAACAAATGATCATATCACAAATGATCAAACAATGATCATTTCATAGCAACACTCAGCATGCCACGTTACCAAATTGGGAGTATATCACTAGTAACCTTCAACTACATTACCTCTGAGCTCGTACGTCTCAGAGAAGGGTGTTAAGCTAAGAGAATAAATTCTCCGCCACCAACAGAAATGTATTTGAAAGAAACCAGCTTTATATCTCAATTTGTAACGTCAGACATACAACCATACAAGTCTGTTCCGGGATCGAACAGAACCGAAGGCACTTCTCACGAAGCCCTTGCAATCCGGATAATTTCCTTATCACGTCCGGACTTCCCGTCACTAAGGGTGATAAAACCTCTATATCGGAGACCAACCGATGTAGAGTAACTCGACGGTAATCCTTCCTTTTTCAAAAATATCCGGTCTTCAACACCGGTCATCAAATGCAGTCCATTACGACGTATCACATATTCGGAATGGGTTATACGACCAAAAGATCCTTTCCCGGCTAACCCGAACAGTGAGCGCTTATTCAAAAATAAGTGTGGCATTCAAATTCAAGCAAATCACAACAAATACCCATTCAAGGTAATTATTGATAGTCGGTAATTTAACTATCAATAAAGATGCGCAACATCATCAGATTCTAAATAATTTTCCAAATTATTTATTTTCCAAAAATATCTTTACAAGATATATAATTTTCCATACTTAACCATTTGAAACAAATTTCAAATATTCACTTTTCAATTTATCTTTAAAAGATAAAATTCCAAACCTTTCATTTCATATTGGAAAAGCATTTCCATACTTATTTAATAATAAGTTATTCACAAATCCATTTATTTTCAACACTTGGAAAATATTCGATATACTTAAATCATAATTAAGTATATATTTCATTCTTTAAGGAAATAGTTCTCTTTCACAAATTTTATTTGAGTCAAAACGAATGTCACGTAAAACATCGTTACGACAACTCAAAATCACTAGTATAGGGATTTGAAATTTAGATAGATATATAAATCCCAATACTATATAAAACATTTCCTTGCGGAAACCATTTACTATAACAACAGTGTTATAGTCTACCATTTCCTTATTTCTCGAAAACGTCTATTTCAACAATGAATGTTGAAATCTATGGTTTCGATAGTTAATACATTTTAAAACATCTTTTAAAATAATTAACTTCATTTTATAATATCGCTTTCCCAAAACATAACCATTTTTTTCACTAATGTATTCACTGTCCAAAATCGTGAATATACTTCATTAACCAATTTCAACATTTCTACGCATTTTACTTAAAGAATTATCCACTGTCCAAAATCGTGAATAAAATTCCCATCCAAACTCTCCATTACTACACCTATCATATAATTGATAATTCGCTATCCAAAATCGCGAATATATCCCCTTTTATAAACTTCTATGTTTAATTTATCAAATTCAATTGATTTCGGATTTTATAAAAGAACGTTTATAAATTCCATTTCTACTTATCAAAACTTCAACTTATAAATCTCATTTTTAACAAATTCCATTCATATCTCATTTAAATGCCAAAATCCGATTTATAAGATAATTACTTATAAATCTTTTATTTTAAAAAATCTATTTATTTAATAACTTCACAATTTATAAATCTATAAATTCCGTTCACTTATGAAATCCATTTTTATTTCATTTTTAACACTTATAAAAACTCGTTTTAATATTCCAATATTTTCAATTTATAAATATCAACTTTAGAAATCTTTTATATAAATCATTTATAACAATCCAAAAATCCCAATTTAAACTATTTTATAAATTAATCAACTATTTATTTCAAAAATCACACTTTGGTTATATTTCACAAATCTCATAATTTTCATAAAACAAAAATTATAACATTTATTTATTTAAAATGAATCAATTCCAAAATTCAATAAAACGTATACTTTCAAAAATCACTTTAAAAATCCTTATAAATCAAAATCGTTATTTTTAAACTTCAAAAATGGATCCGATGATGCAACAGCACCAATCATCAATCACGACAATCAAACATCACATATCATCATATGATAACAGAATATATCACAATATCTATAAATAAATCAATACGGTGAGGAATCCAGTCGGATCCCTCCAACCTGTTTCCCTGCATCCACAGATGTTAGCACAATACCAATTCCGCTCTAGTACGGAATATCGCGGTATATGGGTTTAATAAATATTATCCGCTATTATGCGGCGCAATAGGGTCTCATCCGCTATACAATGCGGGAAATCAACTCCAATATTTACATATTCCAATATATATATATATATATATTGCTATATACATAATAATACCAATTTCACTTTACGGTGAAATATTCGCGGTATATGTTTTTAATAAATAACCTCCGCTTAATAACGGCGTATAATGTCTATTTCAATCAACAGATAACAATCATCATTCAAACATACATTCAAGCAATTTTAAATCTAACTATTTAAAATTTAAATCGAACTATTTCGATTGAGTGAGAAGTTCTCACCGTGAATTTCAATTCAGTTTCAGCGTTTATTTCGAATAAAATTAAACGGGCGTTTAATTTTATCCAAAAATTTAACTAGCTCCAAACGACTCCAATCCAATTCCTTTGTGTAGTGCTCGACAAAACGATTGCAACACAATTCGTTTCGTGCGTTTTCGACCTCCTATGAAAGAGATATCACATTTTAAAGTTCGAACGAATTTTATATATTTAAATTACAAATTTTTTTTCAAACCCACATCACGGCCGTTCGTTTCTACTCAGTAAATCAGGGCCGAGCATTCCATCATCTTCCCTAGGTAACGAATCGCGAACGAGAACCCATAGCTCCGGCCATTTCCATCTATGTCGTACCACCCACGTTCATTTACCCCTCGATCGAACACCGCCTCACTGAAGCCCTCCGCGAGCTCGACCACCACCACCAGCAAGGTGAAGCTCGGCCCCCTATAGAACTCGAGATACGTGCATAAACGCAAGACGAACGCGGCCAGAAATCTCCACCATCGTCGCGCCTTATCCCATCAACTCCGTATAGATTTGAAGAGCTCGTCACCCTCTATAATATTACAGTTGAACGTTTCCTCTAATTGTTGATGGATTAGAAGAAATTAGAGGGAGAAGATTGGCCATTTTCGGCCCTTGATATTAATGGTGGCGGCTGGCTCTCAAAACCCTAGGGTTTTTCTTAATTTTGCAAAATGAAGATAGTGATGTCCTTTTATAGAAAAATAGCCAAAACACTATTCATCCGAAAATTTTCGAACTCCAAATCGAGCGTGCCGGCTGACGTTTCTAAGGTTTACCCCGCGTTCCGAACACAATGGAACGTGTTTCGGGAGCTAATTCGGTCATCTGTGCGAGTTATGGAATTAAACGATCAAATTAAATTAAACCGATTCAAAACGATTTCGATATGTTTTGGCTTGCCCCGGACAAACGACAACTCCGATTGCTACGAAAATTGAAATCCGATAATAACAAACTATTACGGATCCAATGGAACTAGTTTCGACCAATTCTGAGACTGTCCGAAAAATGGCTAATTTCACTAGTCGATTAAATATTAAAATATGCAATTTTCACAGATTAACTCAAAATTCAATTTTAAAAGTTCTATAACGTCACTATAACTTCAATATGATTTAATATAACTTTATAAATCATTTTTAATCACATTTAATCCAGATTTCAATTATTTCTGGAATTTCAACTATTAAATTATCGATTTAATTATCCAATTAAATTCAATTATTCGAATAATAAATTATTCGACTTATAAATTCTACTTGTTAATATTTAAAATCAATTAAATATTAAAATTTTAATTAATATAAATTCTGGGTCGTTACATAACTTCTCTTCTTTGCTTAAGATGAAAGTTGCCTCTGGTATCGTTATTTTATTTGTTTCAGGATCTTCCATTACCCACAATTTTTGTTTTATACCCAAGGTTTTCAAATCCTTGCATGCGTTGATGCTGTCTTTTGACTTGTCTTTATGACCCATGATTGTGCTAATGAGACGCTCAGTAACATTCTTCTCTGTATGCATAACATCAACATTATGTCGGACCAAATTTGCTTTCAAATATGGCAAATCAAAGAGGATGGACCTCCTATACCATGCCTGAACATTGGCAAGTTCTTCCTCATCGGTTTTCTTTTTTCGTTTTCGACCAATTTCCAGTTTTTTTTACCAACTTTCATCTTGATATTCACTACCTTCTCTTCAACTTGATAATCATTTAATGGCCATGGAGGACGACGATATTCTTGTTTGCTATTAAAGTTTGTTTTTTCGTCTCGAAACTTGTGTTTGGAAGGAAGAAATCTTTGATTTCCCATGTAACACATCTTCTTACTTTCGAGAAGGTAATAAGCACAAGTGTCTTCCCCACATATAGGACATGCAAAATATCCATGAGTTGTGCACCCTGATAAAGTCCCAAGTGCAGGATGATCATGAATTGCCCATAATACCCTAGCTGTCATTGTGAACTCAGATTTATTAAATGAGTCAAATGCAATGACTCCTTCCCATAACTGCTTAAACTCGTCTATCAATGGTTGCAAATAAACATCAATATCCTTCCCTGGTTGTTTTGGTCCAGAAATCAACAATGTCAACATTGAAAACTCCCTTTTCATGCACATTGATGGAGGAAGATTATACGGTACTATAATTACTGGCCAGTTACTGTAACGGTTAGCTAGAGATGCATGTGGATTGAAACCATCCGTTGCTATTCCAAGTGTGACATTTCGTGGTTCAGCAGCAAACGTTTTGTCAAAAGAATCTACCGCTCGCCATTGAGAAGTGTCACATGGGTAATGCATTACAGCTGAATCAGAATTGGCACGGCTATGCCAAGTCATAGCATCTGCTATCCATGGTATAGTATACAATCTCCTCAATCTAGAAATTAAAGGGAAATGTCTCAACGTCTTTAGAGGTACTTTGGTGGCTCTTTTCTCTTCGTTGAATGTTGTCTTATATCTTGGCTCATTGCAAATTAGACAAGAAACTCTGTTTGCATCATCTTTCCAGTATAAAATGCAATCATTAATGCATGCATCATAAGTTTTGTAATCCATCCTAACTTGTTTGATCATCTTCTTCATGTCGGAGTACTTTGTTGGTAGTGAGTTACCTTCAGGGAGTAATTCATTTATAAATTCGAGGAGTGAAGTCAAACCATTGTCAGAAAAGCCGTACTGAGTTTTCAAGCTATTCAGCTTCACAATGGCATACAATTTTGTTATCCCCTTTGGACATAAAGGATATAATGGCTCTTTTGCACTATCAAAAAGTGATTTATACTTCGTACTTTGATTGGCCTGCCAATCGACATCAACTGTAGGCGATTCTCCAATATTATCGAGCAACGAACTTGTAGGTTGAAAATGCTGGAATCTATCGACATCATTGACCAGATCTTCCATCCTAGGAAGTTCAGACTCATTGGTACTTATGGCTTGACTAACGGGTTGTTTTTGCTTCCCCGCCGACTCTTCCCTGTGAAAATGCCAAACTGTGTATGATTGGACAATTCCCCATCTAATTAGATGATAATGAATGTCCTCTAATTTAATCTTCATTTTCATATTTTTGCAATGTGTGCAAGGACGAGAATAGATTTCCTTATTACCACCGTTTTCTAGAGCAAAATCAATAAACTTCTGCACTCCGTCCACATATCGTGCAGATCTTCGATCGGATTCTTTCATCCGTTGTTTGTTTATACTAGAAGACTTACTGACCTATCATATCATATATGATATGTTGTCAATTATTTTTCTATCCGCTCATTATATTATCCTATGACATACACAAACACATAACACAACTCTAACTATTTTGATGTATAAATTCTTATGTTCACTTACATGGAGATCTAGCCCAATGAAAAATAAATATAGATCGTTTTATGTTCACTTTCCTGGTAACGTCGTAGTTCATCTATTAATATTTTGATGACTAATGGCACTGCCATGGTAGCGTCGTAGTGCAAATTTTAAACTTAGTTTTGCAAACTGAAAATAAGAGGAAAACCATTTCTGCTGAATGATTATATAGGTAAAATCTTTGTTAAAATATAGGTTTTCTATGTTAGCCTCCCTAATTAAGTACAATTTATCAAATAAGCTCTCGAATGATTATATTGCTGTTGAAGGCTTGAAGCCACTAAAATGAAAAACCAACCATCTTAATGTCCAGCATGAAAAAAATTAGTAGACATGATACCTTGTTGTATTTGTTTTGTAACTTGTTCATTGCTGATTTTAAACATATGCCTGAAACATGTAATAGCGTATATATATTTGTTGGAATATATATGAACCTGAAATAGAGATATACCATGGCTGTGTTGGTTTCTTAATATATATAATGACCTTGTGACATATGTTTGACATCTATTGATAGACCAGAGACACGTTTCTTTGCTGTAATTGCTTTGAGTTGAGTTAACAAGTAATATTGACGTTTCACTACCTGTATTCATGATGTAAAATTATTACAATAATAATTGATTTTAAAATTTTAGTGAAGTAACCATGTTATATTTTGTAGATGCAGAATTGCATTAGAAGGTCGAATAGTGATGGTTTGTATAGTTGAGATACTAGGCTGCCTTGACTAACGTCTTTAAGTGTGTTATCGTTTCCCACCAATTAAACAACATAAATGACAAGGTGAATGTATGATGATAATGGGTGTTGTGTTCTTACTGTTAGTGTTTTCGTTGAACAAGGCATCCAATTTGTTTTCAGAACTTGTAACAATGAGCATATAAAACATTTTTGTTAATTTGTATAATGAGAGGTTACTAAAAACAGGGCCATGATAATGCAGAATGTTAATATATTCTAGTAGACAAGTCTTCCCACATGAATCAATGGCAATGTCTAAGGAGTGCTCTCAGGGGTGCTCAAATACAGTAAAATAAACTTCTAAACATCTTCAGCGTGACGTATATATCAGAATACATATTGATTCCATGAAGTATTTCAACATGTGGTAGTTGTATAATTTCTTTCATTTGTTCTTCCAGTTTTTTTTATTCTTTGTCCTTGTACACATGGACCATGGTTAATGAGTATACGGCCATGTATTTGTATGAGCGAGTTGTGATATTCACATTATCAAGATATATATATATATATAGCTATATAGATTAAGGAAATCAGTCGGTGAAACTCATTGCCCAACTGTTTCAAATGAGTATACGGCCATGTATTTGTATGAGCGAGTTGTGATATTCACATTATCAAGATATATATATATATATATATATATATAGCTTTATAGCTTAAGGAAATCAGTTGTGATATTTTCACTCTTTACTAAAACACACTAAATATGGTTGAAACTATAAATACAATGGCATTCCAGGATACCAAAGAAAACAGTGTCAGTATAGCAGTGTATATTTACCTCTAATAAGCCAAAAAAAAGTAATGAAAGAAAGAATATTATTGCGGCTCACATAATTGAATACTTCAACTTGTAAATGCAGACTTCGAAGATTAATTTGTTAACCATTTAACAAGAATGTAAAAAGTATAAACTAGTACATGACTCAGGGATTTCTAAGAGCAGCCAACCTTTTCTCAAGCTCGTTAACCTCAGAACTGCAAACATACAAGTAAAAATATAAACAGACAACTACAATGATGAATTAACTATTATAGTTTAAAGACACTCAGGTTGTTAATCAAAGGTCTTAGCGCTAGACATATATTATATAAAAATTCAAAAGTAGAAACTAAAATAAATAGAAATATGGTATCATGATAATAATCGATAAATATTGACTAAATTGAAGGAAATATTGAAAGATGAGAAGTCCCTTTTATAGTTTAATCGACTGACTTTAACTGAACGAGGAATTAAAGAATCATACATAAGAGACAGTAACAAGATGAATGCAGCTTTGTTATCAAGCTAGTTTTATAATGATATTTAATGTAAACTGTACCACCTACCTAAGAAAATTTGCCACTACAGATAGAAAATTTTCCTTTTGTTTTGGAAGAAGTTTTAAAATATACAATAGGAGTATATAGTGTAAAGAAAACTTTATATTGATTTGATGTAAATGATGATAACAATAGCAATGTAGTAGGGCGTGGTTCTAGAAGGTTCCTGTGTCAAATTTTCAGCCATTTACAAGCATAAATGTATTTCATTGCCATAATAGTAAAATCTATCACGAATTGCCAAAGCGGAAAAAAAAGAATTAATTGCATTGTTTAATAAACTTGCATACAAAGAATTTACTTCTGACGCATGTATACGAATTTGTTTTGGATATAGTTACATGTGCAGTGATAGAAGCCATTTACAATATCAACCAACGAAGTGTAAAAATTTAATGCTGATCTCATAATTAAATTATTGTTTGTTTTATTTTATTTTTCAAAATAGAGGAGTTTTTTTATCGTGAAATATGGCATCAAATAATATGATATAAAAGTCAAATTCTCATCTCGAATTAGTTACAAATAATTGCTACTTAGTTAAAATTTGAAGGAACTTTGCATTGTTTATGTTATGATGCATTAATTTTATTTCCAAACTAAAACTTTCTTGAACTGCTAATTATTCCTATGTATTTAATATTAAAAATAGCATTAAATAAACTTTTGTTTAAGAAATTTAGAGAAGGATTAACCTACAAAGCAAGTGATTTAATTAGGTTAAATATGATGTTTTGATGTTCAAATCAGCATTTTAACAAGTACAATGACTTCCAAAATCATAAAAAGAAGATGTAAGCATAATTGCACATGATACAGTAGGAACAAAATAAAATTGCAAAGAAAAAAATATTGTGGATTTAATTACAACTAGTGAGTAAAGAAGTAGTTTGGACAAATTGAAGCAAGAAATAGCAGGAAACAAAGAACCTTTACAACACAATATACGGAAGAAGAAACCACATTTTGACCTTTTTAATGGACTGTTTCAGTTTCATGATTAACTACAAATTGATTTCCATCGACAAAATAACTGAAAGTTATCATCAAACCCAACAAAATGAAACTAGAGAATCATGATAATAATTTGAGAGATAATAAATTATATAAAAAATGACTTTTTTAATGCACATAGTCTCAATTTGTTAAGTGCGTGCTAAAAAACATCACGTAAGAGCAGATGATAGCGAACAGTCATCATAGTCAGAATGTTAAAAGAAAAGTACAAATTAGAAATCATAGTTTAATTCTAACCTAAAAAACGAAAATAAAAAGAATGCAGTACTTGTATACACCTTTTTTTTCCTTTGCAACCCTTTAATTTTGTATCAATCATGTGACTCTTATGTATATTACATGAGTTGTACAAATGGGTAAAACAAACAGAAAAAAGAGAGACAAAGGATTCAATGTTTCAATATTTGCACAATAAGAGCTTACTAAAAAAAGCTTCAAAAATAATGCATATGTTTATTAGGTATTAAGTAAAAAAAATTAAATATGTTTTCAAGTTGCAAGCTCACAAGAGATAAACAGTATGCTCTTGCCGATGCATGAGTCGGAAGGAAGTTAGACACAATTTTAATAATGAGCTAAGCATTGTCGATTTTGAATGGTTGGGAATAGACGATATACTTCCACAAAACTGAAGCTAATCCAGCATTCCAGCTATGCTTATAAACAATACAGAGTACCGAATAGTAGAATGGATGGAGGACTAGGATTTATGGCCGTCTAAAAGTCCGTCGAAAAAATACCGACGGCCGTTGAAGGAAATTTGTCGTCAAAACAGTTGTCTTGTAGTGTCTCATTATAAATGTTTTTTTGATAAATTGTTAGTTAAAAATGCACATGATACAAATGATACTGCACAAAAATAGAAAACATGCGACGATTCGCTGGAAGTGGGAGCAGGCCATCCTGTTGTTATTTGTTTGTTGTTTGCTTGAAAATGATATGAGAATGAACGAACAACCTTTAAACATTTCCCTTCATTTTTATTTATGCAAGAATGAAGACATTAAAAGTAATTATTTGATTTGAAACTTCAAATTATACAGACATAACTTTCAATTTTGAGAATCATATGCTTTAAATTTAGGATTTTTATATCTATGCTTACTTTTTCTATCGTTGTTTACAAAAGATGAGATGGAACCACCAACAGTTAGATACATTCTTAATTGACTATAATGCTCTAACTATTCATTCATGATTCAAAATGGACTAAGTTGTGTTCATATTACCTTTTTTTATCCAAAAATACGATTTATAAGGATAGTTGTTGACTATCATGATTATATCCACCTTAGCAACAAATTAATAAGTCAACGTCTTTTAGAAAAAAATATGAAGACAAAATAAGTATAAACTAAACCAAATCAAATAACATCTAAAACAGAGATAACCAAACAACATAACCCATGTATTTCTAATGATAAAAATCAAAACAGAACGAATTAACTTAGTACTTAATTTCGAACAGCCGAGGGTTCCAATGCTTGATCTATGGTCGATGGATTTGCAGTAGCTCGGGCTGATGATGATTTGCAGTCGCGGTCGATGATGATTTGCACGGTGTTAGGGCAGAAGAGGGAAATTGGGGCACGATTAATTAATAAGGGCAAAGCAGCGGCAGAGGAGGGAAATGAAACTTGGGGCGTTTAGTTTTGGGAACGGGGGTTCTGTACGAAAGTTTGCGTGTGGTTAAAAAATAAATAGGAAACCTACAGAAGGACTATTAGCCGTTGTGAAATCCAAACGGTCCATAACCGTTCTTACATCATATACAACGGCTTATATCCGTTGCTGTTTAGCAACGACTTTGAGCTGTTGTGATTCTTCCGCATGGAGGAGTTGCAAAACTGCCAATATGGTGTAGTGTGTGATGTGTGTACATGACGGCAATAATAGATATATAATCAAAAACCAAAGACGGTTACTAAAAATGGATTTACAACAATGGCAAGGTAACGACCTACCTTCCGAAAGCAATACACCTTTAGATAAAATGTATGTGAGATCGAAACCTTTGGACCGTTAGTTACTCAAATAATTGGGTTTTATCATATATTGAAGAGAAATAGAAGTAGACCTTTGAACTCAAAAATCAAAATTTATATTTAAAATTCATGATTAGATCTGATTGGATCTTTTAAACCGTTAGTTACTCAAGAGTTCCTCGCATCTAAAGCTTGAAATCATTAAATGTGTAATTTAAGTTCCAGAAATCGTTTTCAATAAAAAAAACAACCATACCCTTATTTTTAAGGACAAATTTTCGAAAGAGGCTGGTTTTTCAAACTATTGGCATAAATAGGCTAGTTTACAAACTATTTGCAAGTTTAGGCTAGTTTTGGCCAGCTCTGCGATGAGCTAGCTAGTATTTAAAAAAATATTATGGGGCGCATCTGTGAAATGCGCCCATACAAAATTACGCTGGCGCATCTGCCAAATGCGCCAGTGTAATTTTTTGTCCAAACCTGGACAGCAAGCAGCAGCATCCTTCACCAATTCCTTCATCGTCAAACAATCTAATTTATACCACACAATATTCCAATCTTAAATAATAGCAAACATTTATCCACATAAAAGCCGATAAATAATATTACCATTAATTAATTTCAACCATAACATAGTTAGAATTCGATTACATTCGCATTAAAGTAGAAGTTCTAGTTCGATTACAAAAGCAAACTAATATTAAACTAAAAATAGTAATATTCATAATGGAGTTGGATCGTCTTATGTAGGTGGTGGTTGAGAAGATCCAGCGGCTTGCGATTAGTGTGTATCCTGCCTTCTTTTAGTTCTTCACTCTCTAGTCTACATAGCTTGTTCGGAAGGGCTTGGTCGTGCTAATCAATTTCTAAAAAGGAGTGGATCAATAAGTTTCTTGAAATCAAGACACCGTGGTTGGACTTCTCGTTCGGGTACTCTACCATACCCGATATCGTCCAACCCTCTTCCTACCGTATCTAATACATCGACCAACAAGTTGTAATTATTTATTCAAAATTAGAAACATAATTCTAGTGAACAAACAATTCAAGCCAACGAACTAAAAATATCATGATAATATGAAGATTTACCACATCTCGTTAAAGCGGTGCACGAGCGGTGTATGCACGTTCGTGAGAAGTCCGATCTGCAACAATGAATCTTCGAGTAATCAACCAATACCAAGTCATGTATCTCGAAATAGGAATGGTAGTAAACTATTGGTGTACGATACGGTTATGTTTGGACAAAAAATTACACTGGCGCATTTGGTAGATGCGCCAGTGTAATTTTGTATGGGCGCATTTCACAAATGCGCCCCGAAATATTTGTTTTCAAATACTGGTCAGCTAATCGCTGAGCTGGCCAAAACTAGGCTATTTATGCCAATAGTTTGAAAAAACAGCCTCTTTTGACATTCTTTGACATTCATTATCTCTGATCTGAATCATCCAACATATTTATTGATCATTTTACAAAAAAAACGTTCGAATTCACAAAATAAGGAAATTGCAACAGACACAGCTCATAGAGAACCAACATCGGCAAATGCTGACTTTTTTTTGTTGGAAAAATACTAAATTTTATTAAAAATTTCAGAAACAACACAGAGATAGAGGCGTGAGCTATAACATCAATGAGGCGCAAAAACCGCTAAGTTGCAAGATCAGGTCATTCCTACGTCATCGACAAAACAGTTTTCCGTGACTTTGCGATGCCAATTTGTCTTCAGATTTTCAACATTTTCTTGTAGTGTATCAACCACACGTTTATATTTAAATATTCTACCCTTATGACAGAGGAGAGAAATGTCGAATGTTTAAATATAAACATGTGGTGGATATCAAGGGGCTACAAATGAAGCTAAACAAGGAAGGCTGTGGATGCTAGCTCATACATACACATATTCAAATAATGAAGCTAAATAAAAAAGGACGGAGATTGATGTAATTATGTCGTAGAGTTTGATGAATTATAATTCAAAGCCAGATTGATTTTGATTCATTAAAAAAATTATAATTCCATATATTTGAAAGGGTGAGAAATGTGGAAGGACATGTCACTGATCATTCAATTCAACTTTAACCTCAACTACTATTGATTCTCCATTCAGTTTGATATAATGCAATTGTTAACCGTGCAACCAGTGCAATTTATACACACTAAGTTTGATGTAAAAAGTTCAAAAGGCTATTATAATGTTTTATGGTCACTAAAATTATTCATAATTAAATCTAAATTATTGATTCAACTTTTTCTTCTTTCAATGTAGTAACAGTCAAAATACGTTACGTATGATGCGCAAAATTTTGCCACCGCTTCCCAATAAATCTTGTGTCCATTCCTGCATATACACACTAATAATGCCATTTTCCAGGTCCTTAATAAAATATTAGTTTTCGTGTCCTAAATATAAAATTACGCATGTTCACGTACATATACTATTAGGATACTATCTCTGTCCATTATGATAGTGTAAAAGATTCATGTGTGTACTGTATGACATGCATGACACCAACACATTGCTTATACGGTTTAGAATTAATTGGTCATCATGATTTTATCATGTATCAGACTGTCAGTCATGTAATATATATGCACAGCAACAAAAGGATGGTCACATACAAGTAGAACTACTTTCATATTCTTTTAGCAATTAACCTATACAATCCGGTTACTATTTTTGTTTTTCCTTTACTGATTAATAAATTAACTCAATCATGTTAGCATCTCGTTCAATAAATTAATATGTTAAACATATGTTTCAATATATGAACTAGTTTAAACTCTTAAAATATAGTCAAAGTCGGAATGAAGATTTTAGAGAGAACTAACAAAATAATGGTTCTAGTATTCTAGTTGGTTTTTTTAACAACATATATTTGTTTATTTTATTTGGTAAATAAAAATGAGTTTGATTTGATTTAATTAATTGTTGCACAAGAATTCATTATAAATTGAATTAAATTCAAACCAAGAAAAAAAATATTTTTGGATTGGAATCAATCCAAATTGAAAATCAAATCAAATTTGATTCAAATATTAGAATTTCAATAGAGAAGGATTTAGCTACACAGATCCTTATGATCAAAACCAATTGGATAACTGATATTGGTGTATGGAGGAGGAGTTTTACCTTCGAAATGTTTTAATTCGAACTTCAAACATGCTATATTCTTTTCATATTTTTATAAATTTGTAATTAGTTACTTATCTTCTATGAAATTTAGATGTTTCAATAATATCAATTTAAGATTGTTTGAGAACATACTAGTTTATAATGTATTTTTTTATTCTTATCATGTTGTTTGTTTTTCTGTATAAGTACATGAGTCACGCAAATGTTGATTAAATAAAAATTACGTGCTTTCTCTATCTGGTTTAATTCAGAGAGCACAAAAAGATAACTGCATTCCATATTATATTCTATGCTTAATTTCAATTTCCCCTATTCTACAAGAAGAAGACGATTTATCACTTTCATTGACAAACATCATCTAGTCAAAATACATTATGTATGATGTGCAAAATTTTGCCACCATTTCTCAAAGGATCTTGTGTCCATTCCTGCATATACACACTAAGAGCATCTCCAACCGCTTCAGGGTGTAATGAATATTACCCCCTAATATTAAGGGGGCAGCCCAACGACAAAGCGCTGATTTATTCACTGTCCTGCCTTGGACGACGCCCAATTATGGGCACTGATTTAATCAGCGCTCAAGCGTTGGGCGCAGATTAAATCAACATCCGGTGTTGGGCGTTTATAAATCCCTCGTCCAGTCCCATTTTACCCCATAAATTCCCTTTTTAAGCCTTTATTTTCACTTTTTTTTAAAAACCATCTAGATGTCGCTGCACGTCATCTAAATTGTTAGACATACCACTCAACAGCAGACAAAGAAGCTTGCAGGCCAACTACAATTGCTCCTGCCCCTGGGACGATGATTAATGAGCTACGAATTCTGCACAATCTACCCGAAGGATAAACACATCATATGTTGGTAGTCTGGGATACGGTCGAGACACGATTTTAAATATTAAATAACTTTTAGTACAGGCTGTTGCATTCATCGTATATTAACCATGAAATGTTGTTTATTATATAGATCCATGATATTAAAAAGTATATTAATTAGTTGTTATGTATTTAATTAGTACAATAATCCTAAGAAACTGTTTATTTTTTAGTCCCAGTACGTCAACTATTGGGGTAGTTGGATAAAGTGTATATGGGGTAGTTGGATAAAATGTATATCACAATAGTACGATAGACTCCCTCAAGGTATACTAGAGGCTATAGGCTAGTCCTTTTGCTTTTTTCTTACAGATTCGACCACCTTAGTCATTTGATTGTCCACTCATATCCGCTTTAGTTGAGAGGTGGTGGTCTACTACACATACTTTTCATTTTTCAGATTTTGAGCTCGGCTTTACCCACATTGATTTTTATATGTTAATTGGGATTGAGATAGGAGGCCCAAATAGGATACCATTTCCTTTTGATCATACGTATAAGAGCCCTGAGGATTTTACTATATATCTACCACAGTTTGAGGAGGGTCATGTTTCTTTCGACGCTGTCCCCTTGACATATCTACAGGAGTATATTACAACTTATATGAGCATCGATGCTAGGAGTGATGCTGTATTTAGAGCATTTCTCATATACTTATTTGGTTCGACCTTCTTTTTGAACCAAAAGAGTACCATTAGATTTGGTTATCTTGTAGTGGTAGCCGATCTAGATCAGCTTCATACTGTAGATTTGGGTTCCTCTATACTTGGATATTTGTACACCGCTCTTTATTCATATGCTCTTTGGGAGATTAGACAAATGTTTGGGTTCTAGTATATTTTGTCGTGCTGGTACTATGAGTACATGACAAATATGCATTCTCGCATTGTTAAGCCATCTAGTCTTGCATCAAAGACATATTTTGCACCCATTAGACGATGGAAGCATGCTCAGTTAGTTTCTTGTGCGCCTATAGGTGTTAGGCATAATTTGATGGAGGCCCGTACTCAGATTGATTTGAGGTGCAAGGCTAATCTTTTCCAGGTATCATGGGCTTCATATTGGATCTCCATGACATAGGCGGGCTATATGTATGATGGGCATCCTCTTTCTATTGCGTATTACTTGTGTTCGCGGAGGATTGTTTAACTCCTACCGGCATTTCTTCCTATTTGGTTTTTAGGGGAGAGATGCTCATTGCAGACCACTATAGAGCTACGCATCCTTGGAGATCTGTTATCTTGTGAAGACATGTTTGGCAGACGTCGGAGCATTGGATCGTGGTATACATAGGGATTGAGGCAGACTGGATGGGTAGATACTTTGGCTTTTTTCATAGCCGATATGGATTTTAACAGATATTGGATTAGAGTTACTCCCCAATGGTACATGTTACTTGACTATGCTCAAGGAGTGAACTCTGATCTTCTGGGTCTACATATAGCCACTGGTAGAGTTCAAGCACCTCCATTTTCTTTTGATCCCACTCCATCCCAATACTCTCAGCGGCCAATGGACTTCGAACTTGATGCCTATTATAGAGCATATGATACCAGTGGTACTCTTAACACGCAGTTGATAGTTTATCCATAGGATCATGAGATTGCCGGTATCCCTGCTGCTGGCCTTTACTAGCCTTTTGAGGTAATTCAATGTATTAATAATTCATTGTACAGTGTTAGCTAAGCAAACGTATACTGATATATTATATGTAATTACACTCTGCAGGCAGGTTAGACGAGCATATGTAGTATGTTGCCGCTATTCAGCATATGACACTCATTCAAATTGTCGAATATAGTCAACCAAAAGATCATATGTATCATCTCCCACAAAACTAGTTCGATGCTTCCACAAATATCATGAATCAAACATGGCTCGTGTTAATTAAAATAGGTCTTCTTCCTCCATTGTATTCATGATGCTTTTGTATCTTCGACAAGCTCTAGAAAACATAACATAAGTACTTCGAGTTTCCAAAATCCTTTGAATTAATCTACAATCAGGATGATTATTGAATGCTTCATTTAGAGTAATCCAAAAATCTTGATTCAACTCCTCTTCTATGTATCTTGCATTGGTTTCTATGTACGCTTCGATTAGTACCAAGTAATCTTGTAGAGTCCAACTTTCATTTTCCATTGAAATTGTTGTAAATTTTTATTATAAAATTTTCACTTAAATAGAAAATTCAAGTCAGTCGAATCAAGTGAAATCTGAACGACCACAATCGGGGTGATTAACATTATTTGAAATTTATAAACGCATTTTAAGTTGATTTATTATTTTCGGGTATAATAAATGTTGTTCAAAAGTTAAAACGAGTTTTATAAATAATAAAATCATTTAAAAAGGAAATTTTAAAAAATAAAGCTAAATGTCAATTGTATTGGGTTTATAGTAAATAATGTTTTAATAACAACTATTTTTTCCCATCATTTTAATATACTTAGAAATATAATTTGCTCTTTAAAAGAATATTTTAAAGAGTATTTTAAAACATTTTACAAATATTTGTGATGTAAAAATCGAGCACAAGTGTGAGTCAAATGTTTTTAAATGTTTGATTCGTTAACTTCTACAAATAATATCATTTTCTTACCTCCGATAGTTGATTCATTGACTATCAATATGTTATCTTCTTTATGTTTCGTCGATTCAAGGCGAAATTATTGCTTATTTGGGGCATTTAAACTCTTTATATTCTTAAAGTTAAGATTGCTGTCAAGTCGAGCTAGAAAGCAAAACTGCCCTAACTCATTCAGCTTCATTATTTTCGGGGATAGTACTAGTTTGAAATTGATAGTTGATTCATCGACTATCAATTTCGATATCCTTCTTTGTGCTTGGCCAATCTAAGATGATTCATTACTCATTTTGAGCATTAGTATCCAACACCATGGATAACTAAAACTAAAGAGCGAGTGGGAGCCAAGCTAGTTGGGTTGCACCCATTAGGGTATATTTATATTTACATAGAGATTTGTTGGTAGCATGCATGTAGTGATGTGAAATGTTCAGATGCTCGTATGAGGCAAGGTCTAGCTTGGAAGGTCCTTAGAGTAATGCATATTTGGTATGGGCTCTCGATTATATTTTATTTAGAAGTATATTTTGGGTGTAGGGGGCTCACCTTCCTAGTCATATTGGAAGAATCCTTTCTTCTTATTTGATTTGAACCTTGGAGTTAATCTTTTATTAATTGTATCGAGAAGTGCTTTAAGCTCTTCTCTATATTTAATTATTTTTATCCATTTTAAGCTTGGATTTTGATCTTATTTGTGTTCATCTTTTCTTGTTTGGACCGTTGTTCCAATTGGTTTTCCATTTTTCCTTGTATGGATGTTGTTCTTGTGAGAAAAAACCCATTTCGTATTTAGCAGTGTGGTCGAATTATTATATGTTTGTCATATTACTTGAGTTTTCTCACGCTGGTTTTTCAAACTAATTCGGGTGTTATTTTATTGTACGAGTCAGATCGTGTATTTTTCCAAGTTGTCGTTGGTAGGACATAAAGCTATGGAGTAGAGCTGGATGTTCACCTTTCGTTATATTTTTATTTTTTGTTGTATTATTATATATACCCATCGGTTGTTGTAAGGTTGGGAAGTTATAACTGTCCACACCGATGAGGTTTGTTTTTAACTGATGTACCGTGTATTTTAGAGTGACAGATTTTGGTGCCTTTGTTATATTATATTTGTCATTTTCACTGTGAGATTCTATTTTCCCATGTTCTTTTTCCTTTTATTTTTCTTTTAACCGTAACAATCTATCTTTTCGGCACTTGTATGCATGACATTTGAATACCGTGGATGTATTGAGTGCCCACTTTCGAGGGTCAAAACGTTAGGGCATTACATCATCCATATAACTAGATTTAAATATTGTATATGTACATATTTTTGTATTTTCATAAATATGGAATATTCAAAACATGAAAAATATCAAGTTTGGATAGAAGAGCAGAAGTCAAGGAACGAAAGTCGCATATGAAGTTGTAGATGTCTTTAGGTCACTTAGCTATTCACTAGCCAAAACGGTAGATTTTAAGCCCTGTCATGGCAATATTCCTTCTATAATTTTTCATTTGGCTTGTCTCTATTGAAATTTAAGGCTTACAAGGCACAACGGCCATATGAATAATTTTTACACCAAATTAAGATTTATTTTTTTCAAATTTTTCACTAAGTTAATTAAATTTTAATTATGAATTACTCTTGATTTAATTAAGATATAATTATGGTTTAAGCTAATTGAATATACTAATCCTTTTAAAGCTATTTTTAAATTTAATCGGTTATGTTTTAAATCAGTTTTCTTTTTAAGGTTAATTGATTTCAAATTAAAGGATCTCTCGTCTGGACCATTAAGTAGCTAAATGAATTAAAGTATTAATTATAAAATGTTGACACTTTTTATGGGAAGTAAGTTAACTTATGTTTAGCACAAATGTTGAATATCGGTAACGTGATAAACACAAGGAAGTTAATTTCAATAAGCGGGTCATGATAGCTTAAGCATATAGATATACTTCTATATGTACATTTTTCACCCGATTATGGATTTACCTATATTTATAACCTGGATATCTATCTATGATTGATTATATGTCATGTGTGAATCCCTTACATATCTGATGTTTGGCGGTATCTATGATATAATTTAGATAAGTTAAACCCAAATTTAATGATCCATTATAGTCGTTGGGCCTCCGTTTGGTTTTGTAAAGTAAATATTTCAATTTTCTTTTGAAATGGTCTTCAAAGTTATTCTATTTTGAACAAGATATTTAAAAAATGATTTGACAATTGGTTTGAGAAATTATATAAATGATTTTGAGTATTCAAGAAAGGAGTTTTAGAAACGGTTTAGAATGTTTATACAAAGATTTTATAAATGGATTTGAATGTCTATAAAGGGAAGTTTTATACAAGGTTTGAAAGTTTGTGAAGAAGTTATATAACCGGGTTTGAATAATTATAAAGAGTTCATAAACGAGTATGGAAGTTGATAAACGTTTTTAAATGGGTTTGGGTTAAAGCAAAGTGGTTTTCATGGATAAAGAAAATTTATAAAAGAATTTATTTAAGATAAATAAAACGGGAATTTGAGGTTTGAGTTTCTCAAGGCTGATCTTTTTAAAATGATGGTATGGGATATCCATTCCACACTTAACATCAAATGAATAGTGCTTAGAGTAATCCTTTTCTCCAATTTAAATAATCTACTTCAATTCTTTTTAAGAGATTTGGTAATGGAAAATCTTACAAATGTTTTGTGAATATACTTATGTAAAGGAGATAAGTATATGATTGTTGATAAATGTTTGGGAAAAGAGATTTAATAATTGAAAATGGTTTTGTGGCTTAGTGATTGCTTTGGGTGTTAAACCTCTAGATTTTGTTGTTGTTATTTGATAGTTAAATAACCAAATATCAAATTTGGCCTAAATCAATTTAGGAGGTATGAATGTAACATTCGAGTTTTCGATAAGGACTTGAATACTTACTTCCAAAAGAACCGGGAATGAGTCAACCATAAATTATCGGTTATTGTTACGGAAAGACCGGGATCAGATTTATATATCCCATAACCACTTCGAACAAACATGTACGTTCGAGTGGAAGACATCTTGATGATGATTGAAGATGGTGCTCTTTGAAGTACAAGGACTACTGTTACTAATCCTGAGGGTGGTTCCAAAATGGATGTAGTAGAGTTAGTGCCTTTGGTTTCATTCAAACCTAGAACGAACTTGTATGGATGAATGCTGGCATTGCAGTGATGCTTGGAAGGGAGTGTTAGCATTCTAAAATGATCTGCTAAGAGAAAAAAGGTAAATCGTAGCCTTAAGCCTCACAACCGGAAGGAATGGAAAAAATAGGGTATGCAACAGAGCTATGTGGTTAGCTACCATTAGGAGCGGTCACCCCATACTAGATGTCCCTTTCAGAGTTGATTTGTGCGCAAAAGCCATGGTAGTATATCGCCTCGGTGTCAAGGGGGTATGGTAATCCGGTTTGCCATGTTAAAGGGGCAACCGGCTCCGTTTTAGCATCAGCGCATTTTCTAAAGGTGTACCATCAGAAGGTAGTCCCTTACCTTGCCATTGTTGGAATGCAATCTCCAATATATGCCTTTTGTTTTCGATTGTAGAGCCTAGTATGTTGGAATGTGAGATGCAAGAATTTCAACTATTCTGGCTATTTAATATAAACCTAGACACTATGATAATATCACTGGATTTTGATATAATATGTTTTCGTTATCATAAGGTAAAAACCCGTCCGTTTTTATGTGCGGTGTGATCTTACAAGATACCCTTTATTTGAATAAAGATGTTTCCCTTTTGTAAAGATTATTGTTGTCTTATATATTATTCGTTGCGTTGTGAGATTCTGTGTTGTTTAGTTTTCTTCTATCTTCTACCTTCTTCTTTCACCCTAACAAATCGATACTTCTGACACTTGAATGTTCAGCATGTGAAACAGTGGACGTATTAGTGTCGATTTTCGAGGGTCGAAAATCAGGTTCGTTACAGTGTAATTTAAGTTCCAAAAGCTGTTTTTAGTAAATTAAACAACCATACCATTATTTTAATGAATGAAATAGAGAGTGTTTTATAAATCAAGTCAACTTTCACCTTTTATTTGGTAGACATTGCTGTTTTTTGGAAACTTAAATGGGATGTTTCATTTGATTACAGTTTTAGGGTGGGTAATATAGAGCTAATGCGGTACATAATTTACAATCACAAGATTTTATGGCTCATGCAATGCATGTGCATATAAAAGTCCCTTATAAACTTATTAAATTCAAAATTTCTATGTAATATTATAAAAAAAGTGGAAAATGTAAAGAAACATGTAAATTTTCTTGATAAATAAGATTTCAAATTTATAATCATGTTTATATTCAAAATTTCCATTTAAACATATAGTTTTTTTTTCCAGCGGGATTCGAACTTCTGACATTTTTTGCATATAAGAGTATTGTTGGAACTTCACGGTCGGACCAAAAATAGGTATGTATATTCCAACTATTAATAAGTCTCTATTAATAAGTCCTTTTTATGTTTCAAATTTTCATTTGAAGAAACATGTTAATATTTGTTCTCAACGGGATTCGAACTTATGACGTATCGTTTACATATGTGGGTATTTTTAAACTGTGTGGTCGGATAAAAAAATTGTACTTTTATTCCAATTATAATAAAGATGATGCTAAAAACTGTAGCACAACTTAAAATCAGTATGATATATCACCAAATAATGAATTTCTAAACAATAACACTGATAAATTAGCTAAATAATCGACTTCGGACAAAATCACTACATGATATGTGCATTGCACTTGTACAAAGATGATAATTTTTTAATAGTTATTTCCAGACACATAAGGAAATAAACGAGTTCAGTAAGTGCGAACCATTTTCAAGTTTATCGATCTATTCAAATTTGCGTGCATAAATACAATAGAGATTGATGAACTTCCATTGACTTGAATTTAACATTCATGTTACTTGAAGATAATTTGGTAGATGAGAATAATGATAAAATAAATTTAAAAAATTTAAAAACAACTCACTTCAGCATTCTATGCTACTTCATTTTTTATTTTGTTAATATTAGTGGAGTAAGTTTTGTTCATATCTAATTAACATACGAAAGGAATATAAAAATAGTGTGCTGTAGCATTACTGATATCGGATAAAATTGATCCATCTTTGAATGGGAAACCTATGTGGTGTAAACGATTCCTTATTTACAAAATAGAAATAGCTTAGAGTGCATTTGGGATGAATGGGAACGGGGTATTTGAATGGGTAAGATTAATGAAAGAGGAATGCATTTACGGCTATGAATAGGGTAATTGAGCGGAGCATTTAAGCTGTGATTTTTAGTTTAATTGCTTATAAGTAATTAATTTATTATTTGTTTTTAATAAATAATATGTATCAAGAATTTGAAAAAAAAAAATGAAAAATTATAAATTACTCCAAATTTAGTTTAAACTAACTCAATGACGCAGAGCACTTTGATACGATCGCAACGCAAAAAATGACGTCTCAAACGGACCTCATTAGCACAAGTTGTTAATTTCATAAGTTATTTAAAAATTTAAATTAATTGTAATTATTAAAATGTTAAAACATCCATTCAGATGTCAAATTTACCAAATTTGATCATTCAGCCAAGTGTGCCATTTCGTGGGCCAACCTCTATTGTGGGTCTGACCCATCGACGCGTCGGATGCCACCCCCAATACAAGCGGAGCAGTTGTTTCTGCATAGGGCATCTTAAACAATGGTCAATGCAATTGTTACAGACAGGTTGTCCGCTTTAGCATTTTCGAGGAGTTATCGATATAGCCAATAGTGAATTGTGTTTGGTGTGAAGTCATGGTATATATGGATGAAGCACAGTTCCATAGTCTATAGTCTGTGTTAACCACACAAGCTTTCAACTTGTCACCATAAGACTTGGTCCTTCTTATGGTTATAGTTGGATCCATAATGGGTTTACTTTATTGTCTGCGTCAGTGTTCCATCCTTTATGGGAATTAAACATATGGCCTCATACTTGAGCATGATATACCTTCCAAAATGTTTAATGTTTTCTCACTCATTCAATGGACTTAATGTAAATTTGACCCATTATTTATTTGTACTATGTTTCTTTGCTATATACGTTTTTCTTGTTAAGATGCTCAAATAAATTAATGTATGCAATAGATCGCACACCACATTTTGCATCATCAAAATTTGAAATCTCATCAACTCCATTTTTCTATCGATTCATAACCCATGGGCAAGGGTCCTTTGTTACCTGTTTATAGCATTAAGAGGCAAAAAATGAACTCACAAAATGAGGAAATGGCAAATACTTGCACTTTCAGCAGCATTAATCCATTCTTTGACATTCATTATCTCTGATCTAAATCATCCAACATTGTTATTGATCATTTTTCATAAAAAACATAAGAGTACACACAATGAGGAAATCGCAACAGACACGTTAGTTTATAGAGAATCAACATTAGCAACACTGTTTTTTTTGGTTAGATATATAGTAAATTTTATTAAAATTTCAGAAATGACATAGAGACAGAGGTGTAAGCTAGAACCTTAATAAAGCACAAAAAACCGCTAAGTTGCAAAATCAGGTCACATCGCTTCAGAGATAGTTTCAGAAGTTTCAAGAGATGTTTCAACGTCAGTTCAATAGTGAACTAGTTTTAAGAGATGTTTCAGATCATCATCAGGATGGTTGATGCATTTTATTTGTATGCACTATATATATAGTATTGAGATTGATGTAGATGTAGTATTGAGATATTGTTTATGTATTGTTTAACTACTACAATGCTATGTGATATTGAAAGATTTAATTTTTGTTAGTATACCTTTTGATTTGCATTAGGTTTTAATGTGAAATCATTATATTTGAATTTGATATAGATTATAATTGCATGTTTGATATTGTTGCGATCTATTGTTAAGTGAAAAACAGTAAAAATATTGTAAAAAAACTGCATAAATGTCGTTGCTAAGTCGTAGGAAAGCTGGAAAATTATATTTTACTAGACGTCATAGCTAGGCTGTTGAAAAATGATGGAGATTATGAAGTCATAGAGTTATCGTCGCTAAAAGTCGTATTCGGTTGGTGGTTGCTAAGTCGTTACAAAACTGTTAGTATGCAATGTCATCGCTATGTTATCAGAAATATAATGTCGTTGGAAAGTCGTTGCAAAACTCCCGTACCAAAATTGTCGCAATGTTGTCGGGATTTTATTTTACCATGGGCTTTTTTGAGACGATAAATTATCGTTGCTATGTCGTCGGAAAAATAGTTTCCCAAGAGTTTGTGCGGATAATTTATCTTCAAAATTTCAACATTTTCTTGTAGTGTATCAACCACATGTTTATATTTAAATATTCAGCCATTGTGATAGGAGAGAGAATGACTGAATATTTAAATATAAACATGCGGTGAATATCAGGAGGTTACAAATGAAGCTAAACAAGGGAGACTGCAGATCTCTATGTGTATATGTGTGTGTGCACACACACATATATATCGTTGGTGTTAAAGGGAGAATTACCAGGAGCCAACCCTAGTACGAGAGGACTGGGTTGGGTCAACCTATGGTGTACCGGTTGCTATGCCAATAGTAGCACCGGGCAGCTAACTTAGTATGGAAGAACTACTTCGCTATTCTTTCCCAACGAAAATGGAAAGGGTTGTATCACATCGAGATATCGATTCGTTTTCCACCCCAAATGAGATGGGGAATTAGTCATCGCTATGCACCTTCATCTTTTTGAATAAATTGAACCCGACCTGGCTCCCATTCCCTTTCAGATTTGGGATCCCCTTTGGCAACAACTACGGTAGTAGTTGCAGAGCTACTGGGTTAGGAGAGGACAACCTGTTGTTCCTGCAACCACATTTTGCATGCGATACAAAGAGTATTACACCATCAAAATTTGAAATCGCATCAACTCCGTTTTTTATCCATTCGTAACCAACGGACTAGGGACTTTTGTTACCTATTTTTAGCATTAAGAGAAAAAAATTAAACACACAAAAATGAAGAAATGGCAAATACATGTACTTTCAGCAACATTAATCCATTCTTTAACATTCAGTATCCCTGTTCTGGATCATCAAACATAGTTATTGATGATTTTTCACAAAAAAACATATGAATTCACAAATTGAGGAAATCGCAATAGACACGTTAGCTTGTGGAGAACCAACATCAGCAACACTGATTTTTCTTATTAGATATATACTAAATTTTATAAGAAATTTCAGAAACAACACAGAGACAGAGACATAAGTTAGAACGTCAATAAGGCGCAGAAAACTGCTAAGTTGCAAGATTAAGTCACGTCGCTTCAAAGGCAATTTCAGAAGTCTCAAGAGATGTTTCAACATCAGTTGAATGGTGAATCAGTTTTAAGCAAGGTTGTAAAAACCGTTAGGCAGATGTTAGGCGGTAAGCATAGACTAGAAATTAATCTTCTAAGCGGGGATTAATCGGTGATTGATCGAAGCTAGACATTTTGGATACGCTAATGGATTTTGGATAAAATATTAGTATTATGTTTAGTATTAATTGATCCATAATGTGGTATCATGGATTTAGATGGTTTTGGAAGCAACCATGGAGATAAAATTTCTTGAAACAAACATTTTGATGCTTATAAGGCTAGCCTAGCGCTTAAGCGGGAGCCTAAAAGGATTTTACAACATTGGTTTTAAGAGATGTTCCAGATTAGCATCAGGATGGTTGATGCATTTTATTTGTATGCACTATGTACATAGTATGATATTACTATGACATTCTTAAATACAGTTACAACCATTGTAATCTGGAGTGGATCGACCATAAGGCAAGGGATTGTACACTCTGGTGCAAAAAAGGACGTAGATTGGTGTAATTATGTCATAGAGTTGGATGAATTATAATCCAAAGCCAGATTGTTTTTTATTGTAATTTTGATTTGTTAAAAAATGATAGTTCCATATATTTAAGAATGTGAGAAATGTGGAAGGACATGTCACTAATCATTCAACTTTAACCTCGACTATTATTTTTTCCCCAATAATTTTGATATAATGCAATTAGTCCAATTTATATACATGAAGTAGATATAATGTTTAAAAGTTTGAAAGGCTATTATAATGTTTTATGGTCATTAAAATTATTCATGTTTAAATCTAAGTAGTTGATACAATTTTTTCTTCCTTCAATGTTTGTTGTAACAATCAAAATACACTATGTATGATGTGTAAAAAATTTCCACCATTTCCTAAGAAATCATGTGTACATTCTTGCACATACAAACTAATAATGCCATTTTCCAAGTCCTTAATAAAATATATGTTTCATTCCCAAATATAAAATAGCACATGTTCACGTACATATACTATTAGGATACTATCTCCATATAAGAGATTCATTTGTGTGGCGTGTGACATGCGTGCACCAACACATTGCTTATATAAGATAATAGTTATAGCATTTTTTATATTAATTTACTGTATTTGACAAGCATAATGTATTCCAATACAGTTTAGAATTAATTGGTCATCATGATTTTATCATGTGTTTGGCTGTTAGTCATTCCAATAAAAAGTAAAACTACTTTCATATTATTTTAGCGATTAACCTATATAATCCGGTTATTGTGTTTGTTTTTCCTTTACAGATCAATAAGTTAACTCAATCATGTTATCATCTTGTTCAAAAAATTATATGTTAAACGTATGTTTCAATTTCTGAACTAGTAACTTAAGCACTTTAGATATTATAGAGAACTAATAAAAGAATGTTTCTAGTATTCTAGTTTAACACATATTTATTTTACTTGGTAAACAAAAATGAGTTAGATTTGATTTTATTAAATGATGCACATGAATTCATTATACATTGAATTAAATCCGATCCAATCGAAAAAAAATTGGATTGGAATCAATCAAAATTGAAAATCAAATCAAATTTGATTCAAATTTTAGGATTCCAATGGGGGAGGATTTTGTTACACGGATTGTAACGCCTCACCCCAAGTCCCACACTAACAAAGGGTATTACGGAGTAATACTGTCTGCTAGTGCAGAGAATAGGGCTGGTTAGGAGCGACCATCCATAAGCTTTGTCTTAAACAAGTATTGGATACGTCGATTGGGTGCACTAATATTTTTTTCTCTTTACCTTTTTCTTGTGGATCGACTTACCCAATAAATGTTTAACACAAAACTACGGTGGCTGATGGATCTATTCAGAACAAAATTCAACAACAACAAATATACAACATATCATAGAATAGCAGACGCACATATATACAGATACATCGTTAGTACACTACATAGTGATACATAAGTGAGTTGTAACACGGACCACATATATATACATCATGTCTGATGCAGCGCAACCCATAATATTTCAAGGCCTAAGTCGTCCACGACATAACGAAGCTGAAGTAAGTCGTTCATGACATAACGAAGCTGAAGTAAGTCGTCCATGACATAACGAAGCTGAAGTAGAAGTGTTAGGTCATCCACGACCTAACGAAGCGGATATAAGTCGTCCACGATTTAACAAGAATAATAAAGGGGAGCAACAGATTCAAAGCGTGTCGGAGCATGTTAGGTCGCATACGACTTATATGGAACGACCTAACGAAAGACTAGAACAAGGTGGTGAAGCGAGTTATATGGAAGAAGAAAACCAACGACTTAAGATAAGTCATCTACGACCTACGACTTAGTTAAGTCGTCTGAAATCTGTAAGTCGTGAACTGGGTTAAGTCGTCTGAAATCCTTAAGTCGTGAACTGGGTTAAGTCGTTGAAGTCTTATTCCCTAAGTCGTCCAGGTTATAAGTCGCATAAAGATTGGCCTGAAGATGTTTCTTAACTCGTTACCGACCCAAGCTAAGTCGTGTGTCGTTTGTTTCTTGAGTCGTGTACTTTGTAAATAAGGTGTGTTGATTTTGTTAAGTCATTAACAACTTAAGTAGGTCGTATGTCGTGATATGGTGTTGTAATGTGTTGTATGTTTCTTATGTCATGAGTAGTTAGGTCCTATACGACCTAAGTGTTGTAAATATCTGTGGTGTAACTGTTTGAGTCGGAGCTGTTGATAAGTCGTCGCCGACCTATAGTAAGTCGTAAGTCGCAGGTGTGTTGCAGATGGTACTAAGTCGCAGGTTATAAGTCGGAAACGACTTAAGTTTTGTGCATTTTTGTATTGCGTGAGTTGTAACTTCTATAAATAGGCCCGGGGTGCCATTTGTAATGGTTTGGTTGATTTTGAATAAAATTCTTGTTTGTTAGCTTTGTGCTTTCAAGTAAAAATCGGTAGTTGAGTGTAATCTCCTATCTCCACCTTCGACATTCGAGTGCGCTCGAATCTTCGATCGTTGAAGCCAATTCGCGGAATCAAGTGCGCTTGATCAACGCTCGAAGAATTGTAGATCTCTCTTCATGGTATCGTGCGCGATCAACGTGTCAGAGATTGCTAGAATTCGGTATCTTCGGATCAACGAATTTGGGCATTTCAGTATTCATCAATCCACCAATTGCTACTTTCATCGACCTACCTTGTTTTTGTTTAATCCGCTGCGTCAGTTTGGTATCAGAGCTTATTTTAGCCAATCATAGCTAAATCGAGTCTTGGAGCCAAAGTTTGAATTTGAAGTGTTAGAGCCGAGAGCAAGTTAGGCCGTGCATCATTTGGTTCATTGTGTTCATCGCAAAGTTGCAACAAAGTTGAAGATTTTGATCCATTTTATTTTAGATCAAAGTTGGAAAAGTGTTTGGATTTGCGCGGGATTATTTTGCACGCCAAGAGAAATTTGAATTGAGCCAAGCCAAGTTGAGTCGCGAGGCCGGGTTAAGTCGTGTACATCATTTGGTATCTTTTGATTTGTCCAAGCTGAGAATTGAAGTATTTGAGATGTTTGAACCATGCCGCCGAGGAGAGCTAACCGCCATCAAAATATTGAAGCATTGTATCGAAGGGAAGAGGCCGATCAAATGGAGCAACGTATGCATGAAAAATTTGATGAAGGTATTGGTAGATTGGAGAGAATGATGTTTGAATTGAATCAAAGTAGAAGGAGAAATTCACCTGAATCAATCCATGGAGGAAGTAGAGTTTCGCCACATTCAGATCGGGGGAGGAGAGAAAATCATGATCATAGAAGTGCCGATAACCGTAGTAGGAATGATGATGATCGTGATAGAAGGAATGTAGATCGGAGGGATGTTGGTGGTAGAAGTGGAAGTGGAAGAGATGTGGGTAGACGGGATAGACAACGATATACATCAGATTTTGAGGAGGAGTTTGACGGTGACAGGGAAAGTGTTCAATTCCGAGATCGAGATCAGGGACGACGTTAGTATCGGGATGTTGAAGATGATCGACGTTGGGAGTCAGGGATGAAAACTGAAATTCCAGAATTTATGGGTGGTATGCAAGCTGAGGAATTTTTGGATTGGTTGTCTAATGTGGAAGAGATTTTTGACTTCAAGGAAGTTCCAGAACATCGTAGAGTGAAGTTGGTTGCTACAAGGCTGAGGGGTAGAGCTTTGGCATGGTGGCAGCAAACCAAACTTACACGTGAACGGATGGGGAAGTCAAAGGTTGAATCATGGGAAAAGATGAAGAAAATGATGAAAGCTACATTCTTACCTTATAACTATCAGTCGCTTATGTATCAGAGGTTGCAAAACTTGAGACAGGGGACGAAATCTGTGAATGACTATGCTGACGAATTTTATCAACTGATTGCAAGGAATGATATTATGGAGATAGAGGAATAATTGACAGCTAGATTTGTTGGGGGGTTGCGAATGCAGATTCAAGATATGGTTAACATGTTTGATCCCAGATCTGTAGCGGAAGCACACCAGAAAGCGTTGGCTTGGGAGAAACAGGGAAGACGAGGAGGTGGTGTGTTTACAAATTCCAACAATCCAGTGAAGGGTGTTAGTGGAAGTGCTAATGTTTCAAAAGCTGTTGCAAAACCAGTTGTGAATGAGGTTGGGAAGGCGAAATTCAATAATGGTTTCAAGTGTTATAATTGCCAAGAAATGGGCCACAAAAGTAATGAATGTCCAAAGCCGAAGAAGAGAGCTATGATAGCGGAGGTTGAGGATGAGGATGAAGAAGCTGAATGTTCCAATTCACCACCTGATGAGGAGGAAGAAGAAGTGACGGGAGACGAAGGTTGTAATCTAATGATGAGGAGGTCTTGTTTGACACCAAAGCAAGAGGAGGATTGTAGTTGGTTAAGGAGCAATATTTTTCAGTCGACATGTACTATTCTGGGGAAAGTTTTCAAGTTTGTTATTGATGTTGGAAGCTGTGATAATATAATTTCTTCAGAAGCTGTGAGGAAGTTGGCATTGAAGACTGAGAAACATCCGAAACCATACAAGTTGGCTTGGTTGAGGAAAGGCAGGGAGGTGAAAGTTGGACGAAGAGCTCGAATTAATTTTTCAATTGGGAAGAAGTACAAAGACGAAATTTTGTGTGATGTGGTAGATATGGATGTCTGTCATTTGTTGTTGGGGAGACCGTGGCAGTATGATAGGGCGGTGCAACATGATGGCGTACCAACAGTTTCAGTTTCATGTTTGAAGGCACGAAGATTACTCTAGTTCCAAAGAAGCGACAACCAGAAGAAAACAATCTGGAGGAGATTGAAGAGTTGAAAACTTTATTATCATTGAAGGAGTTTGTTAAGGAGGTTGAAGAGGAGCCCGAAGTGTTCTTGTTGATTGGACGAGAGAGTCGTGAAGAGGTTGAGATTCCAGAAGAAGTGAAACCGGCGTTGAATGAGTTTGAAGATGTATTCCCAAATGAGTTACCAAAGGAGTTACCGCAACTAAGAGACATTCAACATCAAATCAATCTTGTTCCGGGAGCAATGTTGCCACACAGACCACATTATCGAATGAGTCCGAAGGAACATGAAGAATTAAGGAGGCAGGTGAAAGAATTGCTTGAACAGGGATGAATACAGGAGAGTTTGAGTCCATGTGCTGTACCAGCATTACTCGTACCGAAGAAGGATGGTTCATGGAGGATGTGCACTGACAGTCGGGCGTTAAATTAGATTACAGTGAGATATAGATTTCCGATGCCGAGGCTTGATGATTTGTTGGATCAATTAAGCAGAGCTACTATATTTTCGAAGATTGATTTGAAGAGCAGTTATCATCAAATTCGAATCAGACCAGGAGATGAATGGAAGACGGCATTCAAGACGAGGGAAGGATTGTATGAATGGCTGGTCATGCCGTTTGGTCTTTCGAATGCACCGTGTACATTTATGCGGGTGATGAATCAGATTTTTATACCATTCATTGGGAAGTTTGTAGTGGTGTATTTTGATGATATTCTGATATACAGTGGAAGCACAGAGGAACACTTGCAACATCTGAGAGAAGTGTTGATGGTACTGCGATAGGAACAGTTTTATGCTGCAACGAAGAAATGCATGTTCATGACGCATAGTGTTTTATTTCTGGGGTATGTTGTATCGGGAGAAGGAATACAGGTGGACCAAAGTAAAATTGAAGCTATCAGAGATTGGCCGCAACCCAAGACGATAACAGAGGTTCGGAGTTTTCACGGGTTGGCTTCATTCTATCGAAGGTTTATTCCACACTTTAGTAGTGTGATGGCACCCGTGACTGATTGTATGAAGGGAAAACAGTTTGCATGGTCAAAGGAAGCAGGGGTTGCTTTTGAACAAATCAAGGAATTGTTGACGACAGCACAAATTCTGGCATTACCTGATTTTCAGTTGTTGTTTGAATTACATACTGACGCATCGAAGGTTGGAATTGGAGGGGTGTTGAGTCAGAGGGGGCGTCCTATTGCATATTTCAGTGAGAAGTTATCAGGAGCAAAGATGAGATATATTACGTATGATGTGGAATTTTATGCTGTTGTGCAAGCCATTAAACATTGGAGACATTACTTATTTCACAAGGAGTTTGTGCTATACACTGATCATGAGGCTCTGAAACATCAGCAAGGACAAGAGAAGATTTCGGCAAGGCATGCATCGTGGATTGCGTACCTGCAGCAGTTTACCTTTGTTGTGAAACACAAATCTGGGATTACGAACCGTGTGGCAGATGCGTTGAGCAGAAGGAATCATGTGTTGACTACAATGAAGATAGAGGTGACAGGGTTTGATGTGTTGCCAGAATTATTTGTCGATGACCCTTACTTTGCAAAGTTTGTTGATGAAGTCAAGGAGGGGAAGAGGGATGAGTTTGTAATGGTGGATGGGTTTCTTTTCAAAGGGAACCGATTGTGCATACCTGAGTGTAGCTTACGTATGAAGAATGTGAAGGAGTTACATGAGGAAGGTCATGTGGGCCGAGATCGCACTTTGCAATTGATTTCTCAATCTTATTATTGGCCTTCATTGAAGCGGGAAGTTGGGAAGTTTGTGGAGAGATGTCATATTTGCCAAGTATCCAAAGGAACAACGACGAATGCGGGATTGTATATGCCGTTACCCGTGCCTGTTAAACCATGGGTTGATATCAGTATGGATTTTTTTTTGGGATTACCGAGAACTCAAAGGGGGAATGATTCGATATATGTTGTAGTGGACAGGTTTTCAAAGATGGCACATTTCATCGCTTGTAAGAAGACAACTTATGACGTCCGTGTTGCTGAGTTATTCTTCAAAGAGGTGTATCGTTTACATGGTTTACCAGAATCCATTGTTTCTGATCGGGATACTAGATTTCTACGTCATTTTTGGCTAAGTTTGTGGAAAATGGTGGGAACGAAATTGAAATTTAGTAGCGCTTATCATCCGCAGACAGATGGACAGACAGAGGTTGTGAACAGATCATTGGGGAATTTGTTGCAATGTCTTGTGAAGGACAATCTGAAGAGTTGGGACATGAAGTTATGCCAAGCGGAGTTTGCACATAATCATGTAGTGAATCGTAGTACGGGTTTCAGTCCATTCCAGATTGTATATTCAAGTTTGCCAAGGGGACCGTTGGACTTAACGATAGTACCACAACCGAAGGGGACGGTAAAACAAGCTGTAGATTTTGTTGATGGATTGACTGAACGTCATAAAATCGTTCAGGAACGATTGGAGAAGGCAAATGAGAAGTATAAACGATCTGCAGATCTGAAGCGAAGAAATGTTGAGTTTAATGAAGGAGATATGGTATATGCTGTATTAACAAAGGATCGTTTTCCAGTGGGCGCTTATAACAAGTTAAAAGCTAGAAAAATTGGTCCTGTAGAAGTTGTGAAACGAATTAACGAAAATGCTTATAAATTGAAGCTACCGGAGGATGTGTACACTTCTGACGTTTTCAATGTTAAGCATCTCATACCATATTTTGGGAATGAACAATCTGATGTGGAAGAATTTACAAATTCGAGGACGAATTTTTCTCAACCTGGGGAGGATGATGCAGCGCAACCCATAATATTCCAAGGCCTAAGTCGTCCACGACATAACGAAGCTGAAGTAAGTCGTTCACGACATAACGAAGCTGAAGTAAGTCGTCCACGACATAACGAAGCTGAAGTAGAAGTGTTAGGTCATCCACGACCTAACGAAGCGGATATAAGTCGTCCAGGATTTAACAAGAATAATAAAGGGGAGCAACAGATTCAAAGCGCGTCGGAGCATGTTAGGTCGCATACGACTTATATGGAACGACCTAACGAAAGACTAGAACAAGGCGGTGAAGCGAGTTATACGGAAGAAGAAAACCAACGACTTAAGATAAGTCGTCTATGACCTACGACTTAGTTAAGTCGTCTGAAATCTGTAAGTCGTGAACTGGGTTAAGTCGTCTGAAATCCTTAAGTCGTGAACTGGGTTAAGTCGTTGAAGTCTTATTCCCTAAGTCGTCCAGGTTATAAGTCGCATAAAGATTGGCCTGAAGATGTTTCTTAACTCGTTACCGACCCAAGCTAAGTCGTGTGTCGTTTGTTTCTTGAGTCGTGTACTTTGTAAATAAGGTGTGTTGATTTTGTTAAGTCGTTAACGACTTAAGTAGGTCGTATGTCGTGATATGGTGTTGTAATGTGTTGTATGTTTCTTATGTCGTGAGTAGTTAGGTCGTATACGACCTAAGTGTTGTAAATATCTGTGGTGTAACTGTTTGAGTCGGAGCTGTTGATAAGTTGTCGCCGACCTATAGTAAGTCGTAAGTCGCAGGTGTGTTGCAGATGGTACTAAGTCGCAGGTTATAAGTCGGAAACGACTTAAGTGTTGTGCATTTTTGTATTGCATGAGTTGTAACTTCTATAAATAGGCCAGGGGTGCCATTTGTAATGGTTTGGTTGATTTTGAATAAAATTCTTGTTTGTTAGCTTTGTGCTTTCAATTAAAAATCGGTAGTTGAGTGTAATCTCCTATCTCCACCTTCGACATTCGAGTGCGCTCGAATCTTCGATCGTTGAAGCCAATTCGCGGAATCAAGTGCGCTTGATCAACGCTCGAAGAATTGTAGATCTCTCTTCACGGTATCGTGCGCGATCAACGTGTCAGAGATAGCTAGAATTCGGTATCTTCGGATCAACGAATTTGGGCATTTCAGTATTCATCAATCCACCAATTGCTACTTTCATCGACCTATCTTGTTTTTGTTTAATCCGCTGCGTCAATGTCCCAAAAGAATATACATAGATTAGAGTACACAAAAAGATAGCTAAATGACAACACAAAAGGTGGACTAGCATCCAAAAGTTAACAAAGTGGACCATAGCGGAAGCAGCTAAACGGGAATCTACAACAGGTGGTTAACCTGAAACAACTCGGTCTAACCCGAGTACATAAAATACACGGGTCAGTCTAGCTTAAATAAACTGACTAGAGAATGATAGGTGAAGTATAATGATAATAAATAATAATTCTTCTCAATAGAGAAGAAGCAACAACAACATATGTCATCTCATAATTCATGAGATGATAAAAACTAAAATATCATATGAAAGTCTCATGAAAAGGGAAACAACATCAACATCGATTAAATCACGTATAAAAGCCTCATATCATCGGCTTCAACATCGACATAATAAAAGGCTTCCATCAACAATGGGAAGCTAGGCTCCATGGCTAAGCCATATATAAAATCACAATCAACATCAAAACAACAAGATGGAAACCGCATCATTGCACCAAATAGGACACGTAAGGTCTCAACAACCACATAATGTATTCACCATATGAAAATCTTCGAATAGCACATAGGCTATATATATATATATAAATATGTAACTCCAAGAACAACATTATGGTGAACATATGGAAACCAACAAAATCTAAAAATCAATAAGAATGAAATCTAGAAATAGCAACAACAACGGTATGGATCCATAACAACAACAACTGCACGTACATATAATAAGTGGCCCCCCGGCCTTGCCAAGTAGTATAATAGTGCAATTATCAATGTTGGCCCCCCGGCCTGATGTATATATGTGGCCTCACCGACCTAGCGCGAGTGCCCCCCGGCCTAGTACTGGCAACAACAACGAAATGTGTTACCAACTTCCAAATATGTGTAGCTTCAAAAGAACAAGTCCGGAATTAACCAGTATAGCAAACCTACATGTCCCATACCACGTGGTTTATTATATCATTTAAGTCGTTTCCTCATTCTCTCAAAGAGTGAAAAAATATGTGTTTTTATATAGAAAATACTTACTTTGAGAAAACAGGTTTTTAAACGATTTTGGAAATTATTTGGAAATTGTTGCTCTGAAATTCTCTTTATTATAGAGAATACATATATATATATATATATAGCTTTAAAAATAATTATAAATTTTTGTAAAACATTTATTTTGAAAGCTTTTCCATTTTAAAAATCATTCCGAAAACAGTTTAGAAAACACGTGCACAGAAACAAAAAAAATCGATGAAAATTCAATAAAATTAACATACGACAAAACCCAAATAAAACTGTCAATTCGTAGTGCGAATCGACATTAATGTCGGCTTTTCTATTAGTATGAGTTAGCCTTTTAGAACTATCTCAAAAAATTGCTCGAAATCATCGGATCCAAAAACAATTCAACGGAAAATGCCCAAACTATACAAAAGAACTCAAGCATGCGGCTTGTTTTACCAGTTTGCCCGTTTTAAACTCAGAATATGAGAAAACATAAAACATAAAAGTTGAGGTTAATTTCCATATCTTGAAGTCAGAAAAAGAATCACCTAATTAGGACATTCGAGTCAAAAGTTACGACAATTTCAATTCTCAGGTCTAAAATTACAAAACTGTGAACAATTAACATAACAACAAGGCTGCGGCTTAGAGAGCCAATTTGTCCCTGTAGGTCATAGAATTTTATAATTCTTAAAACATGAAAGTTGAATAGCATTCCATAGCTAGAAGTCAGAAAAAGAGTCACCTAATTTGGACATTCGAGTCAAAAGTTACGGCAATTTCAATTCTCAAGGCTAAAATTACAAAACTGTGAATAATTAACATAACAACAGGGCTGCGGCTTAGAGAGCCAATTTGACCCTGTAGGTCATAGAATTTGATAAATAAACATGAAAATGGAAGAGCATTGACATAGCTAGAAGTCAGAAAAAGAATCACCCAATTTGGACATTCGCGTCAAAAGTTAAGACAATTTCAATTCTTAGGTCTAAAATTACAAAACTGTGAACAATTAACATAACAACAGAGCTGCGGCTTGGAGAGCATATTTGACCCTGTAGGACATAGAATTTGATAAATCATAAAACATGAAAGCTGAAGAGCATTGCCATAGCTAGAAGCCAGAAAAAGAATAACCTAATGTGGACATTCGAGTCAAAAGTTATGCCCAAAACAATTATCAGGTCTAGATTTGTGATAACCCAGATTTTGGCATATCTGTTAATTGATAATTAACTAGGTTAATTAGTAGAAATACTAATAAATCAGGAAATAAATATTTATATCTGGATAAATATTTATTTGATAATCTATTGGTATAATAATTTAATTTGAAAAATTATTATTTTCAAACAAAATTGAATTTGTGTTTGTTTAAGTATATATATTTGGGTTGATTTTAGATTGGATTTTTAAATTGAATTTGAATTTGAAATTCAAAAGATAAACATCTTAGAAATAAATTGGATTAAAAATAATATGTATATATGATTTTTTTTTTGTTAGTATGAAATTAGTTTTATATCATTATCTTTAAAAGATTTTATAACTATAAATAAGAGATACATATACTGTTATATTTGTATAAATTTATTTATAAATGTATAATTGGATTTTTATAACATTTTCTTTTAAGTTATTTTTAGATAAACAAAAGAAAAAGTTTAAATATAAAACATAAAATATTAAAGTTGAAAATATCATATATATATATATATTAAGGACTTATAAATACATAAGACATTTATAAAAATAAAACTAAGTTATGATTATTTTATGAATACATATTAATTACAAGTGTAAGATAAATATAAATACAATTTAACAAATGTAAGCTTAAGAATGCATGTAGTCACAAGTGTAAACAAACCTTATCATAAAATTTACAAGTGTCTTTGGTTTTTAAAATAATTAATAAAAAGATAAAATAGGTTATATAATCCTCTCCACCCCTCTCTTTCATTTCTTTTATCAGTTCATTTTCTAAAATCAAAATAAAGAAAATCAGATCTGAAGCAAATCAAAACAAACGAAAAAATTTAAATCTAAAACTGGAAACAAATCAAACAAGAAGGAATAAATTTCTGTTCAAAAATTCAACTAGAAGTTCAAGTTCAAAGCTCAAAGCAAAGTTCATAATCAAACTTGAAAGCTAGTAGATCAACTTCAAAATCATATATCAGAACATCTCAAACAAAACAAATCAAGTTAAACGGCCAGACAACTTCCAGATTTCAATTTAAAGTCTGCTCCTCTGTTCAAAACCCAGACAGGTGAGTAAACTACTATCTTAAAAAAAATACTTAGTCTAATCTATAAGTTGATATCTGTGATTTATGCGTAAAGTAAAGTGGTTGTATGGATATAGATAGGTTATATATATATATACATATAAAAGTTAGAATGTGCATGTCAGTACATATGAATATATGACTCTGTTCTTAGTTACAGGTTCTCAAATCAAGTTCAAAATTCAAAATCTTATTATATAAACTGTTTCACGTTATGATCTTTAAAAGAAATATGTTTGTAATAACTAAACTTGATTTAAAAAAAAAATTAAAGTATAAATTGCAGGAAATATTACTGGAAGTTGAAAAGTACAGAGAAGATCAATTAATGTCAGAAATTTGATTATTAAATTTCCATGTTTTGATTATAAAATCCAATTCGTTTTCGAAAATAATGAATTTTGATAATAGTTTCAAGATTTTTAAGTTAGGGATTGTGGGGATTTCTCGAGTTGATCGGAAATTGATCTTCCATCAATTTCTGGTGATAGGAAGATGCTTGAATGTCGTGTTCATCGCTGTAGGTAGCTTGAGTGATGAGGGTTAAGGGAAAAATGGTCGGAATATTTATCGATCATCGGAGTGGTTTACCGAAGGCAAGTTAGGGTTTAACGACCGGTTTTAGTCGATGTTGATGTCGAGGCTATCACAATGTCGTGGGTATATCGGGATGGACCGGAGTGAGGGGAATCGAAGTGTGAGGTCGTGATGCAGCTCTGGGTTGATCGGCTGGTTTTCTGACGATCGGAGGCGGCGGTGCTAGGCACTTTCGTTGATCAGGTTTGGGTTCCTGTAAGTTCGACTTTGTTCGTTTTCGATTACAGGCGAGATCGATAACTCTGGGTGGTCGAATCGAACAAGGGTGGTGTCGGCGACTTGGTGGCGGTGACGGCGAAGGTCGGAGATGGTCAGTTCTGGTGTGCACGTGCACATGTGTCCTTCGTGTCTGGTGATGTTGCTGTGATGTTCAAGCTCGGGAAAGATGAAGATTTGCTCGAAGTGATTCTCGAGTTCATCGAGAAGTAGTAGATGCGAGAGTGGCACGGGTTTAGGCTCGAGAAGTTCTGTCTTAGGCTGGGGTTGGGTTTTAATTAGTTAACCAGATATTTTTTTTAATTTTATAAAAGAAAATGTTAAAAAGTTTTCAAAGTAATTATTAAACAAGTTCTTTTCAAAATAAAGTGTGATCAAGTTATCAAAAACAAGTTTCAATATAAATTAAATGTTTTTGAAATTTAATTTGTTTGATTTAATAATTTTTTTTATAAAGTTAATTGTTAAATTAAATCTCTAAGTGATTTCAAATGTAATTCAATGATGGACTTTAAAGGTGATCAAGGTAAGTATATTAAACTTTAATTAAATAAAAGGACTCAAGTGATTTTGAATAAATTAATTTCAATCCTTTAATTTAAATAATATTTAAATGATTTAATTAAGTAATTAATTAAGATAATGGGTTTCCTTAGATTAATTAAGGACTTAGGTAATTAAGGGTTAATTAATTAACTTAAGTAATTATAGGGTAATTAATTTATGTAAATTAAAGGATAATTAATTTATGAAATTAGTTGAAGGATAACTAATTAATGAAAAGTAATTAAAGGATCATTAATTAATGTAAGTAATTAAAGGTTATTTAATTTATGTGAATAATTAAATGATTAAAGAATAATTAATTAATTAATTTCAATAATTAATTAAATGGTTAATTAATATTAAGTAAGCAGGATTTTAAAGTACTTAAACTAATAAATTTAATTTATTTGGAGATTAAATTAAGACTTGAACAGCTAATTAATCTTGCTTATGATTGATAAACTTGAATTGAATGCATTGGTTTGTTTGGATATCTCTGATATGATACTCTGTGACATGAATATGTTTGGTTTAAACTGTGATAATATGGTTATCTATCGATGATGAATTACTGTATAAAGGTGACACCGGTATTTAAAGTTTGAATTGTATTTCATTGAATAACTTTGGTTAAGATGACATTGGATTCGAAGAGACAGGGGTCGGGTATTAGTTAATACCCGAAACCACTTCGATTTGAAATCTTATATAATTCTTTATAGATTGATATGTGAAATCAAATAGGCCAGTTTGGAAAAATATGGACCAATTAAACTAAGTTGGATATTTAGATATTGTTTTGTGACAATAAGTGTTGACTATATAAGTTGTTTACTTATAGTAAAGTACGAGTACCCCGGGTTTAAATAAGTTATATGAATTGGAATTTCATGTTAGATGAGTTTACTCACGCTGGTTTCCAGCCTGACCCGGGTGTTACTTTGATGTAATGCTCGGGTCAGACCGAGTATTACAGATTCCAGGTAAGGACGTTCTGGAGCTCAGGAGGCGAGCTGGATGGCAGGAACGTATAGAGTGTTTTCCGCTGTGTATTTGAGAGTTGTATTGATAGTAGTATGGGGCAGGTTGATATAACTGTCCAGTCTATTGTAATGATTGTAACTCTGATTAATTGTATTGAAAGTAACAATTACAGCTTTCTTTTATAAAAATGCTATTATTTGTTATTATATTTAATCCGCTGCGAATGTGAGATGTTGTGTTTTCTGTTCTTCTTTCTTCTTTCTGTTTCTTTCTTCTATCTCTTTTCTTTTTCTTCTAACTATCTGGAAATTTCGGGTTCGAAATTTCCGGGTCGTTACATTTGGTATCAGAGCTGAAGGTTAAGCGAAAACATTGGCTCTGTTGGGATTACTCGTTAAGGATAGGGTCAATGGTACCCTAGAACGAGTTGAGTGTATATATATATATGAGAGCGTAATTGTTATTTTCTTATATAAGGATTTTAAATGATTTTATATAAGAATATATTTTGATATATAAAATGATATTTCTTTCTAATAAATATTAAGGTAATTGGTTGTTAAAATATTGGAATTAAATTAAGTGGTAATAGAAATAAAGCCAAATTAAAATTGAATAAAGACAAGTTTGAAATGAATTCAAACTAAAATTAAAATCTTGAATTTGTAGAAATGTTATCAAGAATAAAGGTAATAATGAATTGGTTTCCAGATATGATAATCTTGGTTATTATCATAAATGGTAATTGTGTTTAATAATGAATGTTGTTAATGATTTAGCAAAATGAAATGTTTAGGGAAGTAAACATTTAAGTGAGTATAACTTATAAATTGGAATGTTATGTAAAACCCAAAGTAAAGTAAGTTTTTAAACTTAAAAGGGGAAAGACTATTAATCTGAAGTTTAAATTTTGAATGGGAATTCAAATTGTGAAAAGTTGACCGGATTAAGTAAATTTAACTTGAAGGAAGTTAAATGAGTTGAATAAATAACTTGAATTGGAAATTTCAAGATGAAATTTAAATTTAACTTGGAAAGTTAAATGGTTGATTTGAAATGGGAGTTATGAGTGATCTCAAAATGGGTTTGAGATCTGGAAATTGAAAATGGATAATAAATTAGAACCTGAAATTTAATTGTTTTTGAATTCTTATTTGAACTTTATAATAAGTTAAGTAAAGATAATTTTAAAATAGAATTTTGGAATTTGGATTTAAAATTAAATGGTTTAAAGATTTAAGTTGTTAAATTAAAAAGTAAAGGTTAATTTGATTTAAAGGATTAAATCAACATTTAAAATTTTTAACTCGAATTTATATAATTCGAGATGGTTTTAATTTGAGATTTGAATAGAATTAGTTCAAATTGAATTTGATTTGAATTAATTAGAATTGTGATTGAAGATGGATAAACATAAGTTTAAATGGAAAATTTGAATTGAAATAATTTGAAATAAAATTTAAGTTGAATGAGTTCAAATTCAAATGGGAATTGGGATTAATTCAAACTGGAATTGAAATAAATAAAATTGGTTCAATTTGAAATTTATATGAATTAATTGAAATTGTGATTAAAGTTGAATAAGATTAAAAATCAAATGGAATTTGATTTGAATTTGGAAAGGAATTAAGGTTAATTCAACTTGAATTGGGATTAAATCAATTTCAATGAAAATTGAAGTATTGAGTCAATTTAAAGGAAGTGGAAATTTAAATTGAATTGATGGGAAATTAATTGGAAATGGAGATTGGGAAATTAAACAGTTTGGCTCTGGATTATGTTTCAAAATAAATTGTTTTAATACAAATATATTTTTCCAAACTATGTACTATACAATCTTTCTTCTTAAACCCCAAACTATCTTATACTTATTTTACAATTATTTTGGAACTATTTAACTATTTTGAAACTGTCTTATAAAGTAATTACTATTTTTCAGTTACTTATATCTAATCACTATTTTAAAAACTATTTTGCAATTATATAACTATTTTATAACTACTTAACTATTTTACAGCTATTTTACAAACTAATAACTATTTTTCAACTACTTATCTATTTTAAACTTTTTCAAGCTATTTTTAAATTTAAATAGGTCAGAATTCAAACTGTTTGTAATTGAAGTAATAACTCAATGGTAAATGGAAGCAATTGAGAATAAGAGAATAGAATTAAAGGAAATGTGGATAGAAAGGAGAAATTGATTTAGCTAATAATCAATAAAGATAAATACGAAGGATGTACGTATATTATTCTATTCGCATAGTGATTTGATCCAGATTCGAACACAGAATTTCGAGATAGTATTATCGATCCGAGTTGGGATTTTTCGCTCGATTTTCGACGGCGAACCTGGATATGGATTTTTGATTGGTTCTGGATATTCTCTATCATAGCTACGACTATGCAAGGAGAATGACAGATTCTGGTCAAGAAACCAGATCTGAGTCCGCACTAGGAAGTCGGGTGGACGATACTAGTTCGGAAGTGAAATTTTGTGATCGATTGAGCGATCAGACTGATATTGCGTACGGATGATATGTGTATATTGTACGGGTTTGAATGAAATTGATATTGAAGTTGTGGATAAGGATTGTAAAATGATCTTTCAAATGAAAAGTATTTTTGTGAAATATAATGGAATTGGATATTTCTTTGGTTGAAATTTACTTTATGGAGATAAGTAAATGGTAAATAACTTTATAAAGAAATCAAACTTGAATATTTGATTTGGCAATAAATAAAGTTGTATTTTGTAATATGATAAACTTCCCTTATTGAATCTAGCCAGAATAAAAAGGGTTTTCAAATAATTGAAGTATAAAAGAGGTTTTATACAAGTTTGAAATGATCCAAAGATTTTCAAAGTTATATATATCTATATCTATATATATATAAAGCATTTTATGAGAATGATTTTGGAAAAGGTTTTGGGAACCTATATAATTGGGAAAAGGCTTTTGATTTTTGGAAAATCAATTTTGGATTTTGAAAAGCCTAGTTTGAGAATTATCGATTTTGGTAATCGATTTTGTGTAAAGGAGATTTTGATAAATCATAAAGGGTATGATTTGAAGATACTATAAGTATATAGTATAAAGTGTTTTGAGAATAGCTCTGGGGAAAAAGGCGCTTCCTTAAAATGAACTTCTCAGGAGTACCACTGGGTGGTACTGCCTTGAGCCCCAAGGGGGGTTTCTAAAGTTGATCCTGTGAGGAGTCCGGACAAAACTAGTTCCTGAGGATTATTTGTGTAGCGAAAGTCGAGGGGCTGGTGCCCACAGAGGCATTTGAGTTATGCTGTGACAACAATTTAACTCAATGTCACTGCGATCTACTACAGACCATAGCGAAAGTCATGTGTGCCGCTGAGAGCCAACTGTCTACGTTTGATTTTATATCGGTAGACTGTGACACTATGGTAACATAGCGAAAGTCGTTTGTGCCGCTGAGAGCCAACAGTCTGCGTTTGATTTTATATCGGTAGACTGCGACCTATGTGGGAGAAGTTTCATTTTGACAGCGAAATCGTGTGTGCCGCTGAGAGCCAACAGTTACATGGACTTTTGCTGCGACGGCAACGTAACCCTGGGATGTAACTGCGATCTGTTGTGGGTTCCATGCTGTTATCAGTTACATGGACTTTTGCTGCGATGGCAATGTAACCCGTGATGTAACTGTGACCATGGATGGGGGTGATGATTTCCAGAGCATTCTCACCAAAGATATTTCCTCTATTTTCAAAACTGTTTCTATATTTTCATAAATTATTTTCCAATTATTTTCACTGGGTGTTGAAAACGGGTTTACCAAGTACTGATAGATTTTCAGTCTTACGCCTGATCAACGTATGACCGAATTTCTGTGAGAACAAAGATGGACTGGTTGAGACATCGAGTTATAAAAAGTATTTTTATAAAAAAATATTTTGATAATATTATGTAAATTTTTAAAAATGTTTTGAAAATTTAAATAAAGAGAGTTAAGAGTTAAGATGTCTAAGGAATAATTTAACTAATAAAATTCTTGCTTCGTTCCTTTTCGAGGACGAAAAGTTTTAAAGGGGGTAGGAATGTGATAACCCAGATTTTGGCATATCTGTTAATTGATAATTAACTAGGTTAATTAGTAGAAATACTAATAAATCAGGAAATAAATATTTATATCTGGATAAATATTTATTTGATAATCTATTGGTATAATAATTTAATTTGAAAAATTATTATTTTCAAACAAAATTGAATTTGTGTTTGTTTAAGTATATATATTTGGGTTGATTTTAGATTGGATTTTTAAATTGAATTTGAATTTGAAATTCAAAAGATAAACATCTTAGAAATAAATTGGATTAAAAATAATATGTATATATGATTTTTTTTTTGTTAGTATGAAATTAGTTTTATATCATTATCTTTAAAAGATTTTATAACTATAAATAAGAGATACATATACTGTTATATTTGTATAAATTTATTTATAAATGTATAATTGGATTTTTATAACATTTTCTTTTAAGTTATTTTTAGATAAACAAAAGAAAAAGTTTAAATATAAAACATAAAATATTAAAGTTGAAAATATCATATATATATATATATATTAAGGACTTATAAATACATAAGACATTTATAAAAATAAAACTAAGTTATGATTATTTTATGAATACATATTAATTACAAGTGTAAGATAAATATAAATACAATTTAACAAATGTAAGCTTAAGAATGCATGTAGTCACAAGTGTAAACAAACCTTATCATAAAATTTACAAGTGTCTTTGGTTTTTAAAATAATTAATAAAAAGATAAAATAGGTTATATAATCCTCTCCACCCCTCTCTTTCATTTCTTTTATCAGTTCATTTTCTAAAATCAAAATAAAGAAAATCAGATCTGAAGCAAATCAAAACAAACGAAAAAATTTAAATCTAAAACTGGAAACAAATCAAACAAGAAGGAATAAATTTCTGTTCAAAAATTCAACTAGAAGTTCAAGTTCAAAGCTCAAAGCAAAGTTCATAATCAAACTTGAAAGCTAGTAGATCAACTTCAAAATCATATATCAGAACATCTCAAACAAAACAAATCAAGTTAAACGGCCAGACAACTTCCAGATTTCAATTTAAAGTCTGCTCCTCTGTTCAAAACCCAGACAGGTGAGTAAACTACTATCTTAAAAAAAAATACTTAGTCTAATCTATAACTTGATATCTGTGATTTATGCGTAAAGTAAAGTGGTTGTATGGATATAGATAGGTTATATATATATACATATAAAAGTTAGAATGTGCATGTCAGTACATATGAATATATGACTCTGTTCTTAGTTATAGGTTCTCAAATCAAGTTCAAAATTCAAAATCTTATTATATAAACTGTTTCACGTTATGATCTTTAAAAGAAATATGTTTGTAATAACTAAACTTGATTTAAAAAAATAAAATTTAAAGTATAAATTGCAGGAAATATTACTGGAAGTTGAAAAGTACAGAGAAGATCAATTAATGTCAGAAATTTGATTATTAAATTTCCATGTTTTGATTATAAAATCCAATTCGTTTTCGAAAATAATGAATTTTGATAATAGTTTCAAGATTTTTAAGTTAGGGATTGTGGGGATTTCTCGAGTTGATCGGAAATTGATCTTCCATCAATTTCTGGTGATAGGAAGATGCTTGAATGTCGTGTTCGTCGCTGTAGGTAGCTTGAGTGATGAGGGTTAAGGGAAAAATGGTCGGAATATTTATCGATCATCGGAGTGGTTTACCGAAGGCAAGTTAGGGTTTAACGACCGGTTTTAGTCGATGTTGATGTCGAGGCTATCACAATGTCGTGGGTATATCGGGATGGACCGGAGTGAGGGGAATCGAAGTGTGAGGTCGTGATGCAGCTCTGGGTTGATCGGCTGGTTTTCTGACGATCGGAGGCGGCGGCGCTAGGCATTTTCGTTGATCAGGTTTGGGTTCCTGTAAGTTCGACTTTGTTCGTTTTCGATTACAGGCGAGATCGATAACTCTGGGTGGTCGAATCGAACAAGGGTGGTGTCGGCGACTTGGTGGCGGTGACGGCGAAGGTCGGAGATGGTCAGTTCTGGTGTGCACGTGCACATGTGTCCTTCGTGTCTGGTGATGTTGCTGTGATGTTCAAGCTCGGGAAAGATGAAGATTTGCTCGAAGTGATTCTCGAGTTCATCGAGAAGTAGTAGATGCGAGAGTGGCACGGGTTTAGGCTCGAGAAGTTCTGTCTTAGGCTGGGGTTGGGTTTTAATTAGTTAACCAGATATTTTTTTTAATTTTATAAAAGAAAATGTTAAAAAGTTTTCAAAGTAATTATTAAACAAGTTCTTTTCAAAATAAAGTGTGATCAAGTTATCAAAAACAAGTTTCAATATAAATTAAATGTTTTTGAAATTTAATTTGTTTGATTTAATAATTTTTTTATATAAAGTTAATTGTTAAATTAAATCTCTAAGTGATTTCAAATGTAATTCAATGATGGACTTTAAAGGTGATCAAGGTAAGTATATTAAACTTTAATTAAATAAAAGGACTCAAGTGATTTTGAATAAATTAATTTCAATCCTTTAATTTAAATAATATTTAAATGATTTAATTAAGTAATTAATTAAGATAATGGGTTTCCTTAGATTAATTAAGGACTTAGGTAATTAAGGGTTAATTAATTAACTTAAGTAATTATAGGGTAATTAATTTATGTAAATTAAAGGATAATTAATTTATGAAATTAGTTGAAGGATAACTAATTAATGAAAAGTAATTAAAGGATCATTAATTAATGTAAATAATTAAAGGTTATTTAATTTATGTGAATAATTAAATGATTAAAGAATAATTAATTAATTAATTTCAATAATTAATTAAATGGTTAATTAATATTAAGTAAGCAGGATTTTAAAGTACTTAAACTAATAAATTTAATTTATTTGGAGATTAAATTAAGACTTGAACAGCTAATTAATCTTGCTTATGATTGATAAACTTGAATTGAATGCATTGGTTTGTTTGGATATCTCTGATATGATACTCTGTGACATGAATATGTTTGGTTTAAACTGTGATAATATGGTTATCTATCGATGATGAATTACTGTATAAAGGTGACACCGGTATTTAAAGTTTGAATTGTATTTCATTGAATAACTTTGGTTAAGATGACATTGGATTCGAAGAGACAGGGGTCGGGTATTAGTTAATACCCGAAACCACTTCGATTTGAAATCTTCTATAATTCTTTATAGATTGATATGTGAAATCAAATAGGCCAGTTTGGAAAAATATGGACCAATTAAACTAAGTTGGATATTTAGATATTGTTTTGTGACAATAAGTGTTGACTATATAAGTTGTTTACTTATAGTAAAGTACGAGTACCCCGGGTTTAAATAAGTTATATGAATTGGAATTTCATGTTAGATGAGTTTACTCACGCTGGTTTCCAGCCTGACCCGGGTGTTACTTTGATGTAATGCTCGGGTCAGACCGAGTATTACAGATTCCAGGTAAGGACGTTCTGGAGCTCAGGAGGCGAGCTGGATGGCAGGAACGTATAGAGTATTTTCCGCTGTGTATTTGAGAGTTGTATTGATAGTAGTATGGGGCAGGTTGATATAACTGTCCAGTCTATTGTAATGATTGTAACTCTGATTAATTGTATTGAAAGTAACAATTACAGCTTTCTTTTATAAAAATGCTATTATTTGTTATTATATTTAATCCGCTGCGAATGTGAGATGTTGTGTTTTCTGTTCTTCTTTCTTCTTTCTGTTTCTTTCTTCTATCTCTTTTCTTTTTCTTCTAACTATCTGGAAATTTCGGGTTCGAAATTTCTGGGTCGTTACAAGATTCATTGTCGCTGTCGTTTTGCTCTCGGGGCAGCAACAAAGAAGTATAGTTTTGACCAATTTAAATTCAAAAATTCTTTAAACTCAAAACATGAAACTTTTAGTTAAAAGCCACACTTTCCAAAACATCAAAAATCATCGAATTTGGATAAGAAACGTGAGAGATATGATCAAATTAGTTTCAGGTTCAATCTCAGAAAAAACAATTCCAGCAAACAACAAAGAGAACAACATATAATTGGCATGCAAGCTTATTTAAGTTAGAAGTGTGAGTTAATACTCACCTTAGGATTTATTTGCAGCAAATTGATGATTTAGCAAGCAAAGATTGATGCTTTAGACTTGAATAAGCTTTAGAAACCTGTAGAGAAGAAGATAATAGACATGCAAACCAGAAAAATCAATTACAGTAAACAACCCTTTCTCAAATCAAAAGATGGATGAAATAGGTTAGGGTTTTAAAGAGATTACTTGTAGGAGATTTTAATTCCTTAATTTTCTTATAATTTAATTTAGTTTGGTGGCTTAGAAATTTGATTTAGAGCTTTGAAGAAGAAGCCATTTTTGAGTTTTGGTTTATCTTAGAGAAAGAAAGAAATGAAAGGAAGGAGAAGATGGATTGTACGTACAGGCACAAATTTCCTCTCCTGACCATTCTAGGAAATGGGTTTGGGCTTGGGGTTAATTTTCTTACCCAATAAGCAATAATGTTATAATACTTAGACAAATTTTAGTTATGTTATACTATTAACATGTTTTCACCATTTTCATCACTTAATTCACCAAATAATTTATACAAAACATGTTTCTATCTTTACGAAAATGCAACTAACATATTTTAAAAGAGGTAATTAATTTAAAGGACAAAAATTTGTATATTTTTAACCTCAAGGACACGACCTCAATATTTTAACCATAAGGACAAACATTCTCCTAAAAATTATTCATAAGGACAAACATTCTTTCAAAATTATTCATAAGGACAAACATTCTTTCAAAACTGCTACCGAACTAAAAACTGATACCTAAAAACTGCTACCGATAACTACAAACTGATACCTAAAAACTATAAAAACTGATACCTAAAGAAAGTTGTCCTTCAGGCTAAAATACTGAAGGTCTGTCCTTGAGGCTAAAATGCTGAGAAATTTTGTCCTTGACAATAATTTCCTGATTTTAAAATTACTTTAGCCACTAAAATAAATTTCCATCATTAAAATTTCATTTTTTTGATTAAGTACTTAAATTTACACTATTATTTACACAAAACAACATTTTAATCAACAAAAATTACACAAAAATCATTTCCTTGTCCAATTCATCATAAAAAAACTATATTAAAATTATTCTTAAACCAAAATGTTGTTTTTAAATAAAATTCCATTATCCACATTTAATTTCCAACCAAACCATCTTATTAACATTTTATTTCACCAAGTACACATTGTTTATTATAAAACAAACAATTTTTAACAAAATTTTACATCTCCAAATTTATTTCCTCCATTTTAAATTATAACCATCGTTAAAATTTATTTTCACAGGTAATCATAAAACCAGGGTTGTTACATGGATCAAAACTAATTAAATAACTGATTTTTGCACACGGAGGAGGAGTTATAGCTTCGAAAATTTTAATTTTGAACATCAAACGCATTACATTATTTTCGTATTTTTATAAATTTGTAACTAGTTACTTATCTTCCATTAAATTTAGATGTTTCAATAATACCAATTTAAAATTGTTTGTGAACTTACTAGTTTATAATGTATTTTTTTTGTCCTTGTCCTATTGTTAGTTTTTCTATATAAGTACATGAGTCACTCAAATGCTGACTAAATAAAAATTATGTGCCTTGTTTATCTAATTTAATTTGGAGAGTACAAAAAGATAACTTCATGCCACATTATATTCTATACTTAATTTCAATTTCCCGTAATCTACGAAAAGAAGACAAATTTATCACTTTCATTGGCAAACATCATCTAGTTTACACAACTCAACATATTGAGGTAAAAAATATCTATGATAGATAGTAAATTTAATAACTAGATAATGAAAATTAAAAATTATAGACTATGTAAAACCATTTTGAATATATATGTATAATTGTGCTTTTTATAAAATAAGATCTAATATATAATTAATGATTTTCATATACATAATTCCTAAATGTATCAATATGACAAACTTTACCATAAAAAATAACCAATATCTAATCAAATCTAATCCAAAAAAGAACAGATTAAAGGTCCGTTGAATTGAAAATTTGAGAATCAACTATAAGTTGGATCAGCATGCAATCATAGCTTTAATGATGGACCACAAGAAATTCAAACATTGTATTACATAGAAGTACTAATAAAACATAAATTACACATTGGATGTCGAACAAATTTTTTCTCTGAACCAATCTGATCTATTGTCTTCTATTTACTGCATTTTGCCTTCTCCCATAATTTGTTTATTGCATTCTATTTTCTCATGCAGCCGAGTAACTACATTTATCATATTTGTTTTAAAACATCGCTAAAATGATAAATTTTATTTTCCATTTTTAAATTACAGATATATTTACTTAATGAATCAATGATATTATAGCAAAAAACACATTAACAATTTATAGAATATAAGTTATGAAAATTATATATTAAAGAGTTTCAGCAGTTTCATTACTAGTGCCAATCAATGTTGAAAAAGTCATGCTAAGCAACGATCTAGGTGAGGCCTACCACCTCACATGACATTTAGATGTTAGTCCTAGCCGACCAGACCGCTTAAGTAGCTCCTAGGTTAGCACAAAGTAATTAAAATCGGATTTGTATAGAAAAATATTAAATTAGCACCTAGGTCCAACAAAAAAACCTATAGTGACCATTATCTTACTTACGTATTGGAGGGCCGTAAATATTGGTTTTCAAATTTATTTGAGGTTGTACAACTCTATAATTTGGAGGATGTCTATTAGGAACATATTCTACCCTTAGAATTTTACTGGACAGTTTTGACCATGAAAATCTTGTAAGGCATGTAACTTTTATATGAGCTGAATTGGGGTCTGATACGAATTTCATTAGGTCGGGATGATGGTTTCTCTTTTCATAGAGTTATCATAATAGAAAAATGAACTTACATTTAGGAGATACGGAAGTTAGAAGTTCTGACTGATTTCGAATACCTAAGTGGGTAATTAGTGGGCTAGTGGCTAAGTCTAAAGATCCATTTTGGGATTAGAGCCAAGTGGGGGGCTGATGGAACTTTCTCTAGTCATTTCACACTTTCCAAAATAGTTAGAAAAGTCAACATTAAACTTCTCCAAGCCACAAACCACTCTAAACCTTACTTTAACTATCCAAATCTTATCAATAAGAAGGGGATTTATTGGATTAGCACTTGTTTTTGGAGATTTGCTGTTTGGAGGACCTTGTATTCCAAGCCATTACTGTTCATCTTGGGGTTTCTTTATATTTAGATGAGTAGTTAGAACTCCTCGCTTACTAGTTAGAGTCATTATATGCTTTAAATGATGTTTTTATAATTATTTTCTAATTTTAAAATATGTTTTAAACCATATCTAAACACGCATGTTAATCAAAAATGATTTTACAAGATTTTTGTGTAAAGTTAGATCCAAACTAGTTTATGTACTCTTACGATTACCCATCTTCCTAACACTTAGATCTAGGATATGATTTGCTATGTATATGATGCTTGCTTTGCTTAGAGATTTTGTATATATTGATGCTTGTATGTATATGTTTTGGTTGGTTGAAAATGCTGAGGAATGACGACTTAAAAATATGATTAACTAAGTTACAAGTCGGTACTGACTTGTAGAATCTTGCCCAGATTTGATGCAAGTTCTATGGAGCGACAAGAGAGGCCTCGTGAAGCTACGTTTAAAATTTCAAGTCATTTGGTGTGACAACCACCCTACACCACTAGTACTCGATATACTTGTATAACACACTAGGGAGGTACCTGACCGAGGTAAGACGATAGCCAAGGGTGTAAAGTAATAGAAATTCAAACATCGAATTTGTAGAACATCTCATAGCACATAGAAAAAATATAATTTGTAAAACATGAGAAATTGTAATATAATCAAGTGAATTATAATTCAGAGCTAGATTAATTTTGATTGTAATTTTGATTTTAAAAAAATGATAGTTCCGTATATTTGAAAAGGTGAGAAATGTGGAAGGACATGCCACTGATCATTCAATTCAACTTTAATCTCTACTACAATTGATTATCCATTAATTTGGATATAATGCAATTATTAACCGTGCAATTAGTGATATTTATATACACGAAGTTTGATGTAAAAAGTTTAAAAGGCTATTATAATGTTTTATGGTCATTATAATTACTCATATTTAAATCTAAGTAATTGATACAATTTTTTCTTCATTCAATGTTTATAGTAATAGTCAAAATACATTATGTATGATGTGCAAAATTTTGCCACCATTTCCAAAAAAATATTGTGTCCATTCCTGCATATACATGCTAATAGTGCCATTTTCCAAGTCCTTAATAAAAAATTTGTTTTTGTGTCCAAAATATAAAATTGCACATGTTCACGTACATATACTATTAGAGTACTATCTCTATCCATTAGATAGTGTAAGAGATTCATATGTGTGGCATATGACATGCATGACACCAGTACATTGCTTTTGCAAGATATTGGTTATAGCATTTTTTGTATTAATTTACTGTATTTCCAATACGGTTTAGAATTAATTAGTCACCATGATTTTATCATGTGTCAAGCTGTCAGTCATTTAATATATATGCATAACAACAAAATGATGGTTACATAAATGTAGAACTACTTTCATATTCTTTCAGCAATTAACCTATACAATCCGGTTACTTTGTTTGTTTTTCCTCTACAGAGTAGGAAATTAACTAATCATATTATCATCTTGTTCAAAAAATTTATATATTAAATATATGTTTCAATATCTGAACTAATTTAAACTCCTAAAATATAGTCAAAGTCGGAGTGAAGATATTGTTGTTTAAATTTTTATACAAACATATTTGTAGTAAAAAGGGGGTTACAGAGAATAGAGTACGTGATAGAATATAGTACCGTTTTAGAGTGTCCTAGTCTAGAATAATCCGTTTTCTTGAAACAATATTGCTCCCTCTACGGCGCTTAAGGATATCGAGCAATTGTTTTACAAGATAAAACAGACATGTCTCTGTGATGCTACGCAACAATCACAGAGCAACGACGAACTCAAAAGAATTTAAATAAGAACAAAGTTTTGTGGGAGAAGAAGAAGTGTAGAAGAAACTAAGTATATTTTTTTCCGTTTTCGTTATGCCTATATATAGGCACGGGGAGGTGCCTATTCAGTAATAGGTACTAGTGCGAATGGTTGCGACAAGTGGAAAAGTTGCGACCCTTTACTAAATGTAATACGCCTCAAATGCCCATTCGCCCAGGCCGCATCTGCGAGTACGGGTGTGGGCTCGAACATGAGCGTGGGCGTGCACGTGGGGAGATAGTTATGCTTTCTTGTCTCTCTTCATCTCATAGTAACTATAATATGGATCACATCCTACTATATAAACATATGATGTTTATTATATTCTATTATATGGGACTATTCATATTCCAAGGCATTTAATGCCTCACATTTCCAAACGAAATGATCATTCATTTCTAACAATCCCCCACATGAATGAGCAATTGCTCAATTTGTTCTTAAATTTTGCGAAACACTTATCATATCGGTTACAGTAGCACATTGGCCTTGAACTTTCCTAGTGTTTATCCTTTTGACTTATTGGTGAATCAGTGGACTTAGGTTGTCTTTGAAATGTAAGCCTTTTGTGTAAATCTAAAATAGACAATACACAATAAGTGTTTCTTATCTTCCATGGTTCTCTGTTTGTGTTGGTTTTTGCCATAAACATCAGCTTGGTCTCATGAGTGCTTGGAAAATTTAGCCTTACAATTCTACTTGAAGCGGCGTCTTCGCACTCACATAGGTGATTCTATAAAGGGTATTTCACAATACCCTACTTGGTTCTTAATATTACCAAGTATAGACATCATTAAAAATATCAAAACTTATCCTATTCTCCAGCGAGTAGTGTACTGACTTATCATAGGAATTGTTTGAGTGTATACTAGTGCCATCAAACCTATCTTAAACTTAGTTGTCCCTTTTAACCTAGATTTTGGGACCTCCATTCAACTAGGTAGGGTTTCCATTTTAGATAAACTTTTAGTTTATGGGCTTTAACCCCATTCCCATCGATAAGATATTAAACTTCTCTCTAGGTAAACCTTTTGCTAGTGGATCCGCAATGTTATCATTTGACCTTATATAGTCAATTGTGATAACCCCATTGGGGAGAAGTCGTCTAACATTTTTATGTCTACGAAGAATATGTCTAGACTTTCCATTGTAAAGCTTACTATTGGCAATGCCAATAGCTGACTAGTTGTCCCAATGTATGCTTATTAGAGGTACAGATTTTCCCCAATTAGGAATACCTTCTAAGAGACCTAGAAGCTAATCAGCTTCTTCTGCGGCTTCATCTAAGGCAATAAACTCTGATTCCATGGTAGATCTTACTATATAAGTTTGTTTAGATAATCTCCAAGATATTTCCCATTTGCAAAGGTGAACACATATCCACTAGTGGATTTTGTACCTGATGAACCAGTTATCCAGTTTGCATCACAATATCCTTCTATCACAGGTGGGTGCCTACCATAATGTAGTCCATGATTTTGTATATACCTTAGGTATCCTAGTACCCGAATTATAGCTTTCTAGAGATTCTTTCCTAGGTTGCTAGTATATCCACTGAGTTTACTCATAGCATATGCTATATTAGGTCTAGTGCAGTTCATTACGTACATAATGCTGCCTAGTATACGATAGTACTCAAGTTGGTAAATGATATCACCACTATTTTTAACCCATTTTTGGTTCAAACACTACACCATAACAGCCATTTCGCAACACTTATTTTTTTCAGTTGCCAACACTTATTTGCGTTGTAGATTAATCACAACAATAAGTGTTGCTAAGCAAGAAATGTGTGACCAAAAATACACATTTATAAATTTTTTATTGCTAACACATATTTGCGTTGGAAAATCTGGTTAAACTAAAATTAGTTGAATGTTGTTGGGCTAAAAAAGTAAATGAGCATCCTTTGTCATCCCTAGCCCTAATTCCCAACTTCTCAACGCTTATTCATTCAGCTGCCACTAAAAAAGGAAACTTTCTTCTTCAGCCAATTCGATTTCGGACTCTCTCCTTAAGGCGAATCGGCTTCTCCTTCAAGCGAATCGGCGATTCTATTTCGACCACGACTTCAGGCGATTTGATTTGGACTTCAGGCGATTTTTTTACTTCAGGTGAATCCCCATTAATCCATGTTGTTCTCCATCTGGGTGACGCATGCTGAGCTCAACAGCTAACGGCTTCAAGGTACTGTCCTCATTTAGTAATAGAACAATTCTTGTTGCATAAACTTTGTCCTTAGTAGCATTGATTCTATTTAGGCATGGTATCAATGCGTCATGGTGATGCAAACTAAAGAGTCTTTTCTGCTTTAGTGCCTGAAAATTTATGGTTTTTTAGTATATAAACACATGTATGCAAGTGAATATGAACTTTACAGATAATATCAGAAAACTAACCTGTTGAACACTAAGGCCATTTATGTTTTTTTCTAGATCTACTGCTGTAATTGAACTAATTTGATTACCATACTTTCTAGAATCAAGAGTACTTGATGGAGGAAATTCCTGGAACAGCTCTCCCATACTTTAAACTTTTAGATGAACTGAAAGCTCGTAAAGGAACTTCTATAAGGTTTTGGCCAGATAAAGAAGGTATTTTCTATCCCTTCTTTCACTATTTTTTTCCTTCTGAAATTGTTAAACCAACTTACTTCATCTTGACTTCTCAATGTAGTTTTCACCACTGGCATTTTGTTTGACTTTCCCACAATTGCTGGGCGTATCAGGGAACTTGCTTCCTTAAATCCTAATGTATGCAGTTTTTGCTTTGAGCATAAGTAGTTAAAAATGTGCACTTGTGTGCATATTTTATGTTTTGGTTTCTTTTTCTGAAAAATCCTCTTCCAAATGCTTGATTCGTCTTTACTTTTTACAATTTTATTTTCCAGCTTAAAATAACGTTAAAAAAAGAGGATGGAGACTCAAATGCACAATATAATGAGTACTATTATGCTGGTGGTTTGGTTGAATATGTGAAATGGCTGAATACCGACAAGGTGTGTCCCCTAATTTTCTTACTACAAGTTTTACCTCACCTTTTGAGTTCCTTTTTCTTAAAAAAAACACTATTCCTTACATATAAGTTTAATAAGCATGTTGTATGATAATAGACAAATAAGCATATTTGACAGGACTATTGGACGTTGTAAATCGTATTACCTGTCACAGTTTCCCCATATGCATGCAAGCTTAGATAGATTAGTTCTGCTTTACAGTGTATTACATGTCTAATTAGGTGTTATCATTATCAGTAATATCGGTCTAGATTGCTGATATATTGATAATATCCTAATAATATGAGTAAATTCACTGTTTGTTAGCAAGTTATAGAAAATATGGTAATAAAGGAAAGATGTAAACGTTCTCTTTTAAACATTTAAACAATTGTTATATATGTATGTATGTATGTATGTATGTATAATGTATGTATGTATACACACACACATATATGTATGTATGTGCGCTCGTGCATGTGTAAGGATTTTGGAGCAGTAGTCAATAATGATCCTGATGTCCATGAATATTTGAAGGTATGTTATTCTACCTTCAAAGTGTACCACCAGTTATTTCACTTCTATGTAAATTCTGATTATTTTGTACTATTTAACATTATGTTCAATGAAATAATCTTTATATGCTTCAATATATGTCGTCATCTTTAGGTTGTCATTGTGCCAAATTACAATGTATTGGTTGCTGAAATGCTCATTCCTGGCAGTGAGCTGTCAGAACATATAATTACTGCTGGGATGGAGGCAAGTGGAACAAGTAACATGAAATTCTCCTTGAATGGATGCATCATAATTGGAACTTTGGATGGTGCCAATGTTGAGATCAGAGAAGAAATAGGGGAAGACAATTTCTTTCTTCTTGATGCTGAAGCACACGAGGTTCCAAGGCTTCGGAAAGAAAGAGAAGTTGGACTTGTTATGAAGTCAAGTAGCTAATAAGTGATGAAGTAGTTGATTATGACAACCTAAAGATAGAAAGGCAAGTAGCTAATCAAGTTAATAATGCCATCAATTCCAATTTGACATTGTTATGAAGTAGTTGATTATGTATTGAATTAACCAACTTAATTATGTATTGTACTTGTTATGAAGTAGTTGACATTGTTATGAAGTAGTTGACTATAAAATTTATGTTGTTATTTGATCATGAATATTGTAAATTTTGGGTTCCTATTGAATGTAGTATAATAATGCATATCATGTTAGTTATTAATTGTTTATTAATGTTAAAATAATTGACTATATTGAGAATGAAAATATTTCAGCGTTGTTAGCGTTGGCAATTAAAATTTACCAACGCTTATAAGCGTCAGCATAGACAATTAAACAATGTTGGATGGTTAATTTGCCAACGTTTATAAGCGTTGCTAAATAATATACACCAACGTTTATAAGCGTTGGCGAATACAACCTTCCAATGCTTATTAGCGTTGGGAAACTAAACTCCCCAACGCTTATAAGCATTGGCAATAAATTGCGACGCCCATACAGCGATGCTAATAAGCGTTGCTGAAATTGTTTGCGACAGTTATACTCGTTGGGAATCACCTGTTTTGGTGTAGTGAAATCTACGGGTGATTTTGCTGATATTATGTTGTGTTGTTTAAAATTTTCATGTATTTTTCCAATATAGTGTTATTGGGATAGTGCATATCCTTGGCCAGATTTATGTATTTTTACACCAAGTATTACATTAACGATTCCTAGATTTTTCATGTCAAATCTGGCGGAGAGCATATTTTTTGTAGATTTTATTATCTCCTTTCTACTTTTGAAAATTAGCAGGTCGTCTACATATAGGCACATAATGACATATCCTTTATTTGTATGTTTAGAATAGACATATTTGTCACATTCATTTATACAAAATCCATTTGATATTATAGTGTCATCAAATTTTTCATGCCATTGTTTAGGTTCTTGTTTAAGTCCATACAGTGATTTTCTTAATCTACAAACTTTGCTTTCATTTCCAGATTTTATGAAACTTTCAGGTTGTTCCATATGTATTTCTTCTTCTAGTTCTTCATTCAAAAATGATGGTTTTACATCTATTTGATGTATTTCCAAATCAAGTGTGGATGCATTTGCTATTAACATTCTTATTAATGTTATCCTAGTTAGTGGAGATTATGTGTCAAAATAATCTAGGTCTTCCTTTGTCTAAAGCCTTGAACCACAAGTCGGGCCATATACTTGTCTATTGAACCATCAGGTTTCAATTTCTTCTTAAATATCCAATTATTACCTAAGGTTTTGCATCCTTGAGGTAAATCAACTAATTCCCATGTATGGTTTGACATACGGGATTCGATCTCATTATTAACGGCCTCCTTCCAATAAGGGGCATCAGTGGTGAACATGGGTTGTTTGTATGTTAATTGATTGTTTTCTAACATAAATTTGTAGAAATATGGTCCAAAAGTTTTTGAGATCCTTGATCTTTTGCTTCTCCTTAGTTCCTTCACTTGTTGATCAGCATTGTTTTACTAAATATTATCAATATTTTGTTCAATATCCTTGGATGAATTAGAGACTTCAGTTTTCCTCGTTCTCTTTTGAGCATAACTTTTAGTACCTTGTTTTAAAGGGTATATATGTTCCAAAAATCTAGCATTTCTTGATTAAATAATGGTATTTATGTGAATATCATAAATTTTGGATTTATGTACAAAAAACCAATAAGCAGCATTGTCTTATGCATGTCCAATAAATACACAATCAACTGTTTTTGGTCCGATTTTGACTTTCTTCGGTTTAGGTACCTCCACTTTCGCAAGACACCCCCACACTTTTAAGTATTTGTAAGATGGTGGTCTACTTTTCCATAGTTCATGGGGAGGTTTAGATATTTTCTTTTGTGGCATCATATTTAAAATATGATTTGCTGAAAGAATAGCTTCTCCCCAAAAGTTATCTGACAATCCAGAACTTTTTAGTAAGGCATTCATCATTTCCTTAAGAGATCAATTTTTCCGTTCGGCTATACCATTGGATTAAGGTGAATATGGAGCCATAGTTTGGTGTATAATACCATGTTTGGTGTAAAACACCTTGAAGGGAAATTCATATTCTCCTCCTCTATCACTTCTTAAAGCTTTTATTTTCTTGTTGAGTTGATTCTCAACTTCTACATTATAATGTTTAAACATGTCGAATGCCTCATCCATGCTTCTAAGGAGATACACGTAATAGTACCTTGTACAATCATCAATGAAAGTGATGAAGTACCTTTTACCTCCTCTAGTTTGACACATTTTTAAGTCACATACATCTGTGTGCATTAATTCTACAGGTTCCGTTTCTCTATCAACATGGTGAAATGAAGTTCTTGTCAAATTTTCTTCTACACAAACTTGACATTTATAGTTGGAATCTATTTTGCATTTTGATTTGAAGTCTAGATTAATCAATTTTTGCAGTGTATCAAAATTTACGTGGCCTAATCTAGGATGCCATAAGTTATAAGAGTCAACAATATAAGCAGAAGATTCAATTTTATTCATATCATTGTTTGGTACAATAGTGGTTATATTTGCTTTAAATAAACCATCACTCACATAACCTTTCCCTACATGCATTCCATTCTTTGACAACACAAACTTATATGGCACAAAGGTGAGCTTGAAGCCACGTTTGCTGAGCAATGATCCAGAAATCAGGTTCTTGCGGATCTTTGGAACACAAAGAACATCTACCAAAGTTAGTTCTTTTCCAGAAGTCAATTTTAGCTCAATCTATCGCTTGCCTTTGACCTTTGATGTGGATGAATTACCCATAAAATAAATTTCATCCTCGGTAGTAGTTTTGTAGGTTGTAAACATCCACTTATTTGCATATATGTGTCGAGTGGCTTCTGTGTCTACAAACCATTCCTTCAAGTTACCAACAAGGTTGCATTCAGACACAACTGCACATAAGTCCATATCAAAAACACCTTCTGAAATATCAGCCATCTTTGCTTCTGATTTCTTTTTCTTGGATACACAACATTCGGTAGCTTCGTGCCCTTTCTTTCCACTATTACGGCATGAACCCTGAAATTTCATTGAATTTTTAGGAGCATGCTCACGTTTCCTTTAGTTTGGTTTCTTTGACTCGACTACGTTTTCCTTAGCAATCATGGTATATGAGGTCTTCTTCCCAAATTTCCTGTTATCTTCCTCAATTCTCAATCAAACCACAAGTTCCTCCATTGTCATCTCCTTATGCTTATGCTTAAGGTAGTTTTTTAAATCTTTCCATGATGGAGGAAGCTTTTCAATTGCAAGATAACCTGAAAGGATTAGTTTAGAGTCATACCTTCATCATGCAATTCATGGATAATGACTTGTAGCTCTTGAATCTAGTTGATTAGGTCTTCGCATCAATCATATTGAAGTCGAGAAACTTTCCTGCTATGAATTTTTTCATGCCAGCATCTTTAGTTTTGTACTTCTTATCCAATGTCATCATGAGTTCCTTGGAAGTTCGAGCAGTACAATATACATTGTATAGACTATTGTCGAGTCCATTGAGGATGTAGTTCTTGCACATGAAATCACTATGTTTTGTACTTCTTGTCCTGTTCGACTAGTACGATACTATGCGATATTGAAAGATTTAATTGTTGTTAGTACATCTTTTGATATGTATTGGGTTTAAATGTGAAATCATTGATACATATTATATTTGCATGCTTGATATTGTTGGAATATATGTTATTGTTGCAATTTATGGTTAAGTGAAAAAAACAGTAAAATATTATAATAAAACAGCATAAATTTCGTTGCTAAGACGTAGGAAAGTTGGAAAATTGTATTTTACCAAATGTCATAGCTAGATCGTTGAAAAATGGTCGAGATTATGAAGCTATATGGTTGTCAACGCTAAAAGCCGTATTCGATTAGTCGTCGCTAAGTCATTGCAAAACTTGTGAGAAATGCAGATTAAGGATCTTAAGGCTAGAATTAACACTAGAGGGGGGTGAATAGTGTTTTAAGAAATCTGTTAATCTCTTTGAGTTTATCTTAATTTGTTAACAATGTATGCACTAATCAGACACAGATATGAACACAGAATCAAACACAGATGCAAATATAAAGTAAAAGCAGTAAAGGAAAGAACACACCGGATTTTATACTGGTTCGGAGTTACCCTACATCTAGTCCCGCACAACTAAGTACGGATTACCTTTCAAAGCCAATTCAACAATTACAACCCTCGTTTTCAAGGCTACGAGGTACACCTTCCAGAATAACAATCCTCTGGGTAGAGATACTTGATTTCCGGGGCAACAAGTTCACCCAATTGATTTCCAAGGGTACAATCACACCTTTTCTCGCTCAATTGATTTCCAAGGCTACAATCACACCTTTTCTCGCTCGATTGATTACAAAGAAGTCTATAACTCAGATTAGCACTTGGATCTTGTAGAGATAGTGATGGAGAATCACACTAGAAATAATCGAGTATGATTCGATGTTGATTTCGGTAGAGTAATGGTATGATTTTGTATTAAGAAATGTGGCATAAGAGGAGGAGTGAAAACCAGAAAAAAGTGATTGAAAATTCGTTGAAACTGACCCCTATCTATAGAAGAACAACAGTCATGTCCATTCGTGAAGAGTTATGGCGAATAGACACTTCTTTTGAAATTTGAATTTTCAAGCCAACTGACACTATGTCGACATGGGGTATATGAGTATGTCGACATCCCAAAGGGATTTTTGGTGTTTTGATTTTCTTTGAAAATAACCTCTATTTTATATTAAAATTATTTTAAACTTTATAAATATACTTAACTATAGTTAAAATACATAAGTAATATAAAGAACAATATATACATAATTTAACTATAATTTTATATTTAAATCTAAGTATAAATATATAAAAGTTAAATATATTATTTGAAAAGATAGTTTAAAATCAGGAGTAATTTGACTCTGAAAATAAAAATGTTTTTTAGGCTAAAATTATTTAAAATCAGGACAGAGAGTTTTGAATCTTTTAAAAGGAAAGTTTTGAAATCATTTGAATTAAAATTAGTGGATACAAAACAATGTCCCACTAGATTTTCGTAGGTTCCATCCTACTTAGGGTTCCATCCATTTAACGGGCTCGAAGTGGATTCCATTCCACGAATAAATTGGATATTAAGATGTCAGTGCCTTTCTATGAGTTTTAACAAATATTCCTAATAAAACAAACTTAACCTTGAAATCTTGAACTCTTGATAATCTTGATAATCTTGATACTCATGAGTCTTCTACCTCTATATCTTGAATCTCTATACTATACAGTCTTCATTCTTGATACCTGCATGGTTAGATCCTGCATATACATATATATCTAAACTTGTAATGTTAGTATTTATATTATAATCTATTCTAAGTTTGTTGTCATCAAAACCAACTCCTCAGGGACTAATAAAACTGATAGTATGCATTGTCATCGCTATGTTGTCGAAAATGCAATGTCATCAGAAATTCATCGCAAACTACCCTACCAAAGTCGTCGCAATGTTATCGAGATTTTATTTTGCCATGGGATTTTTTGAGACAGTGACTTGTCGTTGCTATGTCATCGGAAAAACAGTTTCCCATGACTTTGCGATGACAATTTGTCTTTGGAATTTCAACGTTTTCTTATAGTGTATCCACCACATGTTTATTTGTAAATATTTAGCCCTTGTGACAAAAGAGAAAAAGGCCAAATATTTAAATATAAACACGTGGTGGATATTGAGTGGCTACAAATGAAGGTAAATAAAAAGGCCAGTGGATACACACACGGTTGTCACTTTCTTACTATGACATTCTTAAATATGGTTAAATTATTTGAATAGGGAGTGGATCCACCATACGACAAAAAAGGATCGAGATCGATGTAATTATGTCATAGAGTTGGATGAATAATAATTCAGAGCTAGATTGATTTTCATTGTAATTTTGATTTATTAAAAAATGATAATTCCATATATTTTAAAAGGTGATAAATGTGGAAGGACATGTCACTGATCATTCAATTAAACTTTATTCTCAACTACTATTGATTCTTCATTAATTTTAATATAATTCAATTATTGACCGTGCAATTAGTGCTATTTATATACATGAAGCTTGATGTAAATTTTTTTAAGGGCTATTATAATGTTTTATGGTCATTAAAACTATTCATATTTAAATTCAAGTAATTGGTACAATTTTTTCTTCTTCTAATGTTTATAGTAACAGTCAAAATACATTATGTATTATGTGCAAAATTTGACCACCATTTCCCACAAAATCTTGTGTCCATTCCTGCATATACACACTAATGGTGCCATTTTCCAAGTCCTAATACAACATTTTTTTTCATGCCCTAAATATGAAATTGTACATGTTCACGTGCATATACTATTAGGATACTATCTCTATCCATTATGATAATGTAAGAGATTCATGTGTGTGGTGTATGACATGCATGAGACTAACACATTGCTTATACAAGATAATGGTTATAGCCTTTTTTACTATTAATTACTGTATTTGACAAGTACAATGTATTCCAATACGGTTTAGAATTAATTGGTCATCATGATTTTATCATGTGTTAGACTGTCAGTCATATAAGATATATGCATAGCAACACAAGGAAGGTCACATAAAAGTAGAACTACTTTCATATTGTTTTAACAATTAACCTATACAGTCTGGTTACTGGGTTTGTTTTTCCTTTACAGATTAGTATATTAACTTAATCATGTTATCATCTCCTTCAAAAAGTTGTACATTAAACATATGTTTCAATTTTTGAACTAGTTTAAACTCTTAAAATATAGTCAAAGTCGGAGTGAAGATTTTAGAGCGAAGTAATAAAAGAATGCTTCTAGTATTCTAGTTTGTTTTTGACATCATATATTTATTTATTTTACTTAGTAAATAAAAATGAGTTTGATTTGATTTAATTAAATGTTGCACATGAATTCATTATAAATTGAATTAAATCTGATCCAATAAAAAAAGAATTTGGATTGGAATCAATCTAAATTGAAAATCAAATCAAATTTGATTTGTTATCACCAAAAACCATTTCAACTTTGTCGAAACCATGAAGAATACAAAAGAAGGATTCACAAAGAATGATAGCAATAACAAGACCTTTCGAAGAAGTTGAAGGGATGCTTCTGCAAAATGTTGGATGAGCAATGGGGTTTCGAAGAAGTCAAAAGGGGACAAGGCCACCCTCCCGCTTTAGTTAACTCCTTTCGAAACAGTTGGTTCTGCATGCATAAAGGGGTTTCGTATGAGTTAAAAGCACCTTTCGAATGTACTAGATAACAAGCTTCCACATATGTGCCAAACCTTCCGAATCAGTAGGTTTCACCATCGTTTACCTTCCGTGGAAGAATATTTGGCCAAATTGATCCCTTCGAAAGCATAGATCAGCCTTTCGAATTGGTTTAAACCTTCCACGAATAAGAAGGAGATTTCGCATATGACCAATATTGCTTCCTCAAATACCAAAAGATGGAGGTTCTACATTAATCAATGGGGATGCTTTCGAAACCACCTTTCGCAACTAAGCTTTCTACTATGCCTTAAGTCATTCAAAGCCCTAAAGATACCCCCTTTCGACAGTGTCGAAAGCCAACATTCTTTCCAATTCACACAACACACCAACAACAAGGTGAAAGATGCTTTTAAACCTTTCGATGGAGTCGAAAGCATCCAAGTTTTGTTCAAAGTAGAATTAGGAGGGCCACCTAAATTCAACAATGATGAAAGGTCTTCGAGGTACCCTTTCGACTAAGTCGAAAGCACCGATGCGAAAGTTTCCAACCTGCACCTATAAATAAGACCCAAGGGGTATTGAAAAGAGGATCCAAATTCATTCATTCGATACCTATTCAATTCTTGAATTTTGTAAACCCTAATTCTTAAATTAAATTGCGGATTTTATTTCTACTTAAGCTTCCTGTATTCAAGAAAATTATTGATAAAGCAAGTTCATGGCATTTACGAATACATTGATTCAAATCTATTGCTTCTATATGGTTATGGTTATGGATTACATGTATCAATGCCAATCGAAAGGTTTACTTTCGAAGTAGTAGTAACCTACCGATTCAATTAAAACCCTTAGATCCATGACATCCCAATCTTTAGTCACCTCAACCACTTCGAAAGTAAGTTTCGAATGGGTCTTAAGCCATTTAAACTAATTCGAAAGGTGGTTTCAAAGAAGTTCCAATCGCCTCGACCATTTCGAAAGGTGGTTTCAAAGGAGTTTTAAATTACCTTGATTGATTCAAAAGGTTGTTTCGAGGAGTTCGTTCACACTTTTAATCGTACTTTGGGGTATTGATAAGATTTCTTATTAACATTTCTGGCACTAAAAGGAGGGCTCGAACCTCCAACTTTGGTGGATTCTCAATCTTACTTTCTTCTATCCCTATTCCATTCTACGTTAATCTTAGACTCTACACCATAATGCTTAGCAAAGTCGAAATATCCGAGCAATGATCCTCAAAGCCACACTTGGCTAGGTCTTCTAATAATTTTTTTGAAGGTTCAAGGCTATTAATGAACAAATGTTTAAGATTGGAAGCTTTAAGAGTTATGAAAAAGAAGAAAAATGAACCTTATGATCCAAATAATTGGAGCCTAAACCCATTCCACATTGGTCTACACCCATCTTTGCTTTAAGAGAAGCAAGGTTTAAAGGTGATAATTTTTTTGTTCAAATGAAGAAGGCTATCCAGTGCTATGCAAAAGGGACTATCTTTGAAGAAGAGACGATGGCTGATTATTACACCTTTGCTCAAAAATGGTATCTAATGACAAGTAGATCGTTACATACATTCGAGCTTCGAAAGGTTTTAAAAAGAAAATTGGTCATTTAGAATGAAGTTCCCGGATAATGCAACAACAAAGCTAGGAATCAACCTCAAAAGTCAACCTTTAAATCAAGGCTTTATAAAGAATGCAACTCGAATACATCAATTGAGAACATCTACATATTAATAAGGGAGGAACTCAACTATTGACCAGCCAAAAAGGAAAAGCCCAAATATAAAAGGAATCTGGAAGGATCATATTGTCACTATCCCATGATGAATGGGCATGAAGCAAATCAATGTAGAGCACTTAAAGGAATGGTCATCAACTTTTTTAGACAAGGAATGATCAACATATTTGTAAAGCAACCCTAGGGAAATTCAATAAAGCATTATTTTTTTAAGAAAATTTACATGGTCGTGAATAGATTTCTCCTAAAAAGTGGAATTACCTTAAATGGTCATAAGTTAGTTTCCACACCAAGTTGGCCAGGTCAAAGATCCTCCTGGAGTGAGGTTAGAGTAAACCTTTATCCGCACCACGCTATGGCCAGGTTAAAGTATCTATAAGCCCTTGATCGCGCCACACTATGGCTAGATCAAGGAAACCCTTGGAGGGGGGAAGGAGTAAGCCCTTGAACGCGCCACACTATGGCCAAGTCAAGGCACCGACCAGCCTTCAGTCCCGTCTATAAAGCCTGGCTGGAGTACCACCTGGAGGGAAGACGGAGTAAGCCCTTGATCCCGCAATGCTATGGCTTGGTCAAGGCACCGAATAAGCCTTCATTCCCGTCTATAAGGCCTGGCTGGAGCGCCTCCTGGAGGGAGGTTGGGTAGGTCCTTGGGTCCTACTTGTAGTAAGCTAACTAAGCGCACCAAACAACAACAGACTAAGATGTCCAAGCCCGAGAAGTGGCACACAAAACAGCAATAACATACAAAGCCTAAAGTATGGCACATGTCAAAAGAATCAAAAAGCAAAGAAGTGACATGAAGCAAAAGATTCGAACAATCAGAGTTTAAAGATAAGTATAAAACAAAAGGCTTAAATAAGAATTTAGAACCATCAGCTTATTTCTGAAAGATGATTTCTGGACTTCAATTATTAATGCCCGAATCTGGATTTCGATTCTTTTACTATTAATTTCTAGACTTCACTCATTAATGTCCGGATCTTGGTTTCAGGACCACTGTTATTGAGACCTTTACTATGGGTATTTGTCTTCTACTACCAACTTTTGGGACTACACTTATCCCGAATTTGGATTTCAGGTATTCTATTTATTTCCAGATAACTTATGGACTCTTATCATCTATTCCCAAAAGAGGATTCTTAGTCTTCTATGACTTATTTCCAAATGAACATCTTTGGACATTTATTATTAAACAATTATTCTTGGTCTTCTATCAACTATTTCCAAAAGAGGATTTCTAAACTTCTATTAATGCCAGATTCGGATTTTTGGTCCTCTGCTATTAAATTTCTGGTCTTCACTCATCATTATAAAAATTGGATCTCAGGACTTTTATTATTATCAGACAAGAATTTTCAGTCTTCAATCGCTCCCAACTATTGGTTTCTCATCAATTATAATCTTCAGACGAGGATCTATTAATTTCCATTATTTAGATTCTATTATCAGGAATCCCTATACCATCTCCAATGATATAGACAAATTACTTAAACATATTTCAAACTAATGACAAAACACGTTATCTACTTTTTACTTTACAGGAAAATAATATTAAGGAAGACCGAATGGTTCAACAAATACAAAAGCCTTAGTTAAAGCTATCAAGAGGTATACTTAGAAACAATATTGCAAGTATAGGAAAAGGCGATAGACCATGTAATATTAACATGATTTACAAGATTTGCAAAATTACTTACAAGTATATCATATAATAAAAGTATATGTTTCAAGGATCTGGGATAGCCTTATCAAAAATTTTAGCAATCAAAGGATCAACAATATGGCGAATTGCTATACAAAGAATTTCTTTTAGCTTTTTTCCTTCATTTTAATTTCATCAGCATTACCAATAGATTCAGTCTTCAAAGCACGATTGAAAGCATTGTTGGCACCTTTAAGGGTCTTGTTTTGTCTTTCTATATCGGCGATATGCTTTTAAAGAAGATATTTTTCATATTCAAGCCTTTGAATTTCAACTGCATATTCATTAATCCGTTGCAAGTACCTCACTTTCTGTTGATCGTCAAAATATCTCATCATTTCAAATTTAACCATTCTATACCAACCGCCTACTGCCTTCTCGTCTAAACCTGGGGGAGGGTTTTTTGTAGTAGGAAATTTTTGTATAGCTAAGGATGAAGACCTTGTCGATTTCATAACAGATGAAGTGATCAGAGAGGTTGGTAAATTGATATTCGGAATGTCGCCTCCCATGATAAATTCCAAGGATTTACACTGAGCTTGGTTATCTTTAATTTTATCTCCAAATCGCTTATCTTTTGGAGAAGATTGACATCTAATGATCAAAGTCGATCAAAGGGTTTGATTTAATTTTGCATTTCAATTGGGAAATTGTTTCATCTTTATTCTTGATATCCGCTTCGAGACTAGTGATCTGGTCGTTAAGTTCTCTTACAATTGCATTCTAAAGCAAAAATCTCCTACGTCATTCTAATGCATCAGTATTACCTTGAAGCCGGGCAGACAAAGGATCTTTAAGCAGGTTTCTCTTTTCAAGACCTGCTACCAACCTATCTCTAATACTGATGAAGCGAGATAACAGATCTTGTGAGAGCGGAGTGGTAGTTAACTATAATTCCTATTCAAATAAACAAAAAACAAATTAATACCCGGAGAACAAATTTCTTTTATTACAATAGTAGGAGTTATAACTCAAAAAGAAATAAAACAAAAGGTACAATAGTATTGTTATAGTCAAATATCTGCTTTGCCCTATCACACTTAAAGTCTATAAACAACATTTTTAACTTTATTCAAAGAGTTAGCCGAAAGAGTGATTGTTGATTCAAAGGTGGCATTAAGTCCTTCTAGCGTAATAACTGGGGGACATTTGCTATAATCCTATTCTCCTTGAAAATCACAACGAAGGCGGGATGTTGCATATAAAGCTTCTGTAGATCCATAAGAAAGTAATATCTAGCCAATTTTGAGGATTTCAAGAGCAAAGCCTTTTATAAGTAATCTCATCTTAATTTGATGTATTTGCCAAAGTAATCTCTAGAAAGAAGGGTGCTTGAGAGACATTTATTTTGTAATAATGTAATAACATACGACTAAGTATAAAAGAAAATCAATACAGAAAATTCACAAATCAATATTATTACATGATTAAAAAATTTCATCTGGTTCGTACAAAATGGATTTTTTGAATAACTCGGAAATGAATTTATCCTTATGATATTTGAGTTTTTCTAGAGGCAATTCACGAGGGATTGAATTGACTCGCAGTAAACTCCAACAAGCCCCCAGATGAGGATGAGATCCAAATTAATCTAAGTACCTCCAATGTAGATATCTAAATGGACCCCCACTTAAATCACCCAAGTATGAAAAATCAAAAGTGGATGTGTGTAATAAGCTTTATATAGGAAGTCTACCAGGATATCTCTGTCCTCGATCAACATCTAAAAGAGTGTTATTAATTCCCTATTCTCTTCTAAGAGCTTGTCATAACGAAGGCGCGGTCTTTTCAGTCGAGGGGCCGCTTCCTGATCTTTAAAAGATGCTAACACTACAACGCTTTTATTAAGCTTATAATACTTGTCAAAGAGTGTGTTATGTTCTTTATCTAACTCCCTATACCAGCTATTTATTTCCGCCTGTTTTCCTTCAAGCTTTGTTTCATAAAGATGAATGGATTTCTTCTTTATCTAAAATGGGAAAATATCAGCTGCTTTTACCTTGTAGGTGAAAGCCATTTAGACAAAGAATTCCATACCTGAGAAACATGGAATGAAGTCTGTAGGGACTGCTTTTTCCTCTCTTGTTCTTCGACATCAATATTAGTGTCTTTTTCATGGAGATCAGAGGGTTCAGTTTGACTCGCTTCGCGGGAATTTGAATCAAGGATGACTTTCTCTGAAGCCCTGGAAGTATCATCATCACCTCCTCCTTGATAACCATCATGATCACCCCCGTTACAACCAGAACCCCGACCTCTATCATCATTATCAGAGTTATCGTCGTCATTATCATCGTCGTTGCCACCTTCTTCAACAATGGCTTCATCGTCATCATCGTCACCCTCCTATTCAGAGTCAGAATCCCCTTCTACAGAAAGTACTTCGAAAGATAAAAGCATTAAGGGATCAATTTCTTCTCTCTTAGGGACCTCGATTCCTTGCTCCATTTCTTTAATTTTGTCCATGAATATTTTGACCAATACAGGATCGAGTAAGGGAAAGCATAAGTTAAGGCACTTCTCTATATTATCAGAGTAAGCCAGCATGAGTACATCCTCATAAGACTTTACAATGATATTATTTAGAAAGTGCTCAGAAATTGAGGAACTTTCCGCTTAGCGTCGGAAATAGTCCTGATGGCCATGGCTAAGGAATTCTTTTTCTTCTTCAATTTCTTTTTGAAAGATGTACATTCTCTTCATGAGGGAAATATGTTTAGTGCTCATCCTAGCCTTTTCATCCTCCGACTCTTTCAAAGTCATTTTCAAAGCCGAAATCTCATCATCTAAGATTTGTTTTGCCTTCCTCTCCTCGAAAATTGCAGATTCTTCTTAAGCAAGGGAAGCGCTAAAACTTTCTTGTTCCCTCGCTGCATTATCTTTACCAGTAGTGAGGGAAGTAATCTAGTTACTTAGAGTTGAGACTTCTTCTCTAAGCTTAGATGTCTCAGTGGAAGACTTTGAGACATTTTCCTGGAGGGTGTACCTACTTTTGGAGATCTAGAAGGAAAAGTAAAACATAAGTCAGGATTAAATATAAAATGGTAATAAGAAAATCAAGTAGTATGGAACATACCAGAAGTTATTGTTCAATAAGGGATGGACAATGACTTGTCGGATCAGATATAGAGGAAGGAAGTTGAATAGAGGTGAATGATGTAGAATTCATAATTGATTGTACAATCTTCTCAAAATCATTAGGAGAAAATGGTGATGGGGGTCTAAAGGGTTCTACTCCTGAGAGGGAGTTGAAGTACCTAAATCCTTTTGCATCCGCTCAATGGTGTTGGGAGAATCGGACATAACCATATGAGACTTGAATTCGTCCTTTGAAAGAGTTATTCTTGGTTGATTAGTAGTAGCTTCAAGAGTAGAACCTTCTAGAGCTTTTCCTACATCAACAGATTCACCCTCTTTTGGAGGAAGATAAGACTGACATCAGTAGTTTTAATTTTCTTGGAAGAGGGATATGCTGTAGTTACTTTGCTCAATTTTCTTTTAGCGAGTATTCTCAACCTAGCAATGCTATAGGTAAAACCTAAAGCACTAGATTCATAAGGGAGATGAAGTGGATCTCTTGTGGATAGTTTAGACGAAGGAGAAGCTGTTAAAATTAAAAAGCATAGATTAGCTAAGCAATCTAAAAAGTAACACAATGGTAAGTTATAAATGGTACACTTAAGTTTACCAGGTCGATCGGGACAAATCAGAGACAAAGATGAGAAATTTGTGGGATCACCCAATGATCAGAAGCGTTTGCTCTTGGAGGTATGTTTGAAAAGAGGAGGTTATCCAAGAATCCTCTAGACTTCTGGAAGGAGAGATATTTCTGAAGGTTGTTGGGGGTCAGCAATGTGTGCCTATTCCCCATATTGTTTGAGGCAGTAGTTAACAGGTTCACAATTCTCTTACCTTCATCATCAAGATCCTTGGGGGCAAGGCCTAATAAGAAAGTATAATTCAGCGAAAGAAAATAATTTAATAAAAAAATGGTAATGATCTACTTACGAGGAGAAGAGAAAGCTCCACTAATATTTGGAAAACATTTGACATGAAAGAATTGTGTCTTCCAGTCTTTGAACTTGTTTACTCCCTTTGAATTTAGCTTCTTGCGAGAGTTAGCCGTGAAAATTTAGCTGTTTAGAATGCTAAGCTTGACCAAACACACCAACTAATTGAAAAATTCAGCGCTTAGAGAGGAAATGCCTTATTCTAAGGCCATAAGCTCTAAGGAGATGAGATATGTATATACATTTGGCGATAATTGAATAGGTTCTATGCTAAGGTGACTCAGGAATCTTAACAAAAACTCAGGAAATGGAATGAAACCTACATGCCAAATGTGGATGGCATTATAAGCGAAATATCCCTCGGGAGGATTTTGTATAATGTTATTGTCGCTAGGAGGAATAACTTCTACTTTTGTAATTTAGAAGTTGTTAAGGATTGCATCAACTTCTTCTTGAGAAGATATAAGGGAATGTCTTGAAGCTATTTCAATCTTTTTTGAGGAAGATTCTGGTTCTAAAGCTATATTCTTTTCTAATTTCTTGGAAGCTCTTTTTAAACGATTGATCCTACCAGGTGAAATAGTTTTATTAAAGTTATAATTCGTTTCACTATTAACGCCTTTCGAAGGTGTCGAAAACCTATTGCAATGATTCAAATATCCACCAAGGCATATAGTTTTGTACCTTCGAAAGGGTGTTAAAGGTAACGGGAATCATGAGATTGATCGACCTTTTGACAGCGACGAAAGGGAATATGAAATACTGACACCTGAACACACGCTTCGGCAATGTCGAAAGCCTAAATTTTTTACTATTAATAGGTGCAACTATCCCCACCATACTAATTTGAATATATACACTGTCGAAACCATTAACAACATTCTCCATTCAAGTTAAATATATCTTTCGACAACGTTGAAACCCATAGATTTTATTCGACTTAAAAATATGAATATTGCCTAAATGCCATACTCTCATTAAGTCGAAAGACTATGAGCAAAGTGATTTTATTACGAATGATATGGCCCTAGGACATTTCGACAATGTTTATATTGAGAAAATGATAGTTATATTCCGATTGACTATTATGGGTTTCGAACAAGTCGAAATGGCAAAATGGAATTTCAAAAGCATGCAAGCGGCTAGGTTTGTCTTAATTTTGGAGATTTCGATCAAGTTGGAAGGCTAGATAAGGTTTTCGACTGTAACAAAAATGTATTATTCTCAGTCCAATTGACAGTAGGAGACGTCAATTTCTAACTTTTAACACCTTCCAAAGTAAATTAAAATTGGTCATTGATTATCCAAAGAGAAGTTCCATAGCTTATCAAATCCACTTTTTACATGCATTAAGTTCTGAATCCTTTCGAAGAGAATTGAACCTTCGAAGAGAAATATTGCGTAGCCATTGAATCGAACCCTTCAAGAGGACATCTTCGAAAGCTGTCAGAATGGGTTGGAACATACTTTTGCTTTCGAAGAGGTCCATCTCATGAAAGCAACATCAACCCCTTCGAGAGGATTCATTTAAAGTGGATATTGACTTTCTTTCGACCCCTTCAGAAGGATAAAGCTGAGTTAGCCGCATCAGCCACTTCGAAAGGGTTGGAAAATTAAGTTGCAATATTGGTTTTATTGATTTACACAACTCAATCTTCTCTTCGAAGTCATTAGAAAGGAATTTCTTCCTGATTCACTTTTAACCCAACGCTTCTTAGATGTTGACAATTATATTTATTCAAGCTTGAATTCACATCTAACAGCAGAAAAAACCCCAAATTTGGTAGATTCAAGCTCGAACCAAAATTGATGCTATAGATTAGTCAAAATATAAAAAAAAAGAAAAAAGAAATTCTGAGTTTAGAGTCTTCTTTCATGAATGACAAGCCTGAATCGAATTCAAAATTTAAAACAATAACATGAACTTGAACCCTAAGAAATTTGAAATTAAAATTGAATATAGAATTTTGCTTTTTAATACAGGACAATGAATACTCACCTTAAACTCGAACTTGTGACACCCGAAATTATCAAAACCGGGTTAAAATAGGTAGGCAAATGCAAGGAAAACCATTCGATCAGATTCAAATAAACGGTCAAGATTCATTCAAGAATATCAAAAGGCAGGAACTTAGAGCTGAAATAATGGCGGTATCGAAGCAGTTGACTTGAAAAGTTCAAGAGCATCCCTTTGCTGGGGGGGATGTTATCACCAAAAGACATTTCAACTTTGTTGAAACCATGGAGAATACAAAAGAAGGATTCAGGGAGAATGATAGCAATAACAAGACCTTTTGAAAGAGTTGAAGGGATGCTTCTGCAAAATGTTGGATGGGCAATGGACTTTCGAAGAAGTCTAAAAGGGATGAGGCCACCCTCCTACTTCAGTTAACTCCTTTCAAAACATTTGGTTTCACATGCATAAAGGGGTTTCGTGTGAGTTAAAAGCACCTTTCGAATGTATTCGATAACAAGCTTCTGCATATGTGCCAAACCTTTTGAATCAGTGGGTTTCGTTGTTGTTTACCTTCCGTAGAAGAACATTTGGCCAAAGCGATCCCTTCGAAAGCTTAGATCAGCCTTTCGAATTGGTTGAAACCTTCCACGAATAATAACGAGATTTCACATATGACCAATATTGCTTCCTTAAATACCAGAAGATGGAGGTTCCGCATTAATTAATAGGAATGTTTTTGAAAGCTACCATTCGCAACTAAGCTTTCTACTATGCCTTAAGTCACTTGAATCCCAGAAGATATCCCCTTTCGACAGTGTCGAAAGCCAACATCCTTTCCAACTCACACAACACACCAACAACAAGGTGAAGGATCCTTTAAACCTTTCGATGGAGTCGAAAGCATCCAAGTTTTATTCAAACCAGAGTTAGGTGGGCCCCCTAAATTCAATAACAATGAAAAGTCTTCGAGGTACCCTTTGACTAAGTCGAAAGGGCCGATGAGAAAAGGTTCCAACATGTGCCTATAAATAAGACCCAAAGGGTATTGAAAAGAGGATCCGAATTCATTCATTCAATACCTATTCTATTCTTGAATTTGTAAATTCTTAAATTAAATTGGGGACTTTATTTCTTTATAATACTTAAGCTTCTTGTATTCAAGAAAATTATTGATAAAGCAAGTGCATGGCCATTCCAAATACATTGATTCCAGTCTGTTGCTTCTATATGGTTCTGGTTATGGATTACATGTATCAATGCCAACCGAAAGGTTAACTTTCGAAGGAGTAAAAACATACCGATTCAATTAAAACCCTTAGATCCATTAGATCCCAACTTTTAGTCACCTCAACCACTTTAAAAGGAGGTTTCGAAGAGGTTTTAAGCCATTTCAACTAATTTGAAAGGTGGTTTCGAAGAAGTTCCAATTGGCTCGACCATTTTGAAAGGTAGTTTCAAAGGAGTTTCAAATTACCTTGATTGATTCAAAAGTTGGTTTCGAGGAGGTTTTTCACACTTTTAATCCAACTTTGGGGTGTTGACGGGATTTCTTATTAACATTTTTGGCACTAGAAGGAGGGCTCGAACCTCCGACTTTGTTGGATTTTCAACCTTACTTTCTTTTATCCCTATTCCGTTCCAAGTTAATCTTAGACCCTAAGCCATAATGCTTAGCAACGTCGAAAAATCCAAGCAAGGATCCTCAGAGCCACACTTGGATGGGTCTTTTAATAAAATTGTTGAAGACTCGAGGCTATATGAAGAACAAATGTTAAGATTGTAAGCTTTTAGAGTTATAAAAAGAAGAGAGATGAATCTTATGATCCAAATAATTGGAGCCTAAACTCATTCCAGATTGCCCTATACCCATCTTTGCTTTAAGAGAAGCAAGATGTAAAGGTGATAATTTGTGAAGAAGGCTATCCAGTGCTATGCATAAGGGACTATCCTAGAAGAAGGGACGATGGCTTATTATTACACCTTTGCTCAAAAATGGTATCCAACGACAAGTGGATCATTTCCAACATTCGAGCTTCAAAAGGTTTTAAAAAGGAAATTTGTCATTGAGAACGAAGTTCCCGAATCAAGCAATAAAAAACCTAGGAATCAACCTCAAAAGTCAACCTTCAAATCAAGACTCCCTAAAGAATGCAACTTCATTACATCAATTGAGAACATCTACATATTAAAAAGGGATGAACTCAACTATTGACAATCAAAAAAGAAAAACCCAAAATATGAAAGGAATCTGGGAGGATCTTACTATAACTATAACATGATGAATGGGCATGAAACAAATCAATGTAGAGCTCTTGAAGGAATGGTCATTAACTTTTTTTCAAACAAGGAAAGATCAATAGACTTATAAAGCAACCCTAGGGAAATTCAATAAAGCACCATCTTTTTTAAGAAAATCAACATGGTCGGGAATAGAATTTTCCTAAAAATTAGAATTACCTTAAACGGTCATAAGCCATTGTCCGCGCCGAGTTGGCCAGATCAAAGGGCCTCTTGAAGGGTGGTTAGAGTAAACCTTAATCCGCACCATGCTATGGCCAGGTTAAAGTATCTATAAGACCTTGATCGCACCACACTATGGCCAAATCAAGGCATCCCCTTGAGAGGGGACAGAATAAGCCCTTGAACGCGCAAATTAATGGCCAGGTCAAGGCACCAACCAGCCTTCAGTCCCGTCTATAAGGCCTAGCTAGAGCACCTCCTGGAGAGAAGACAGAGTAAGCCCTTGATCCCACGATGCTATGGCCTGCTCAAGGCACCGAATAAGCCTTCATTCCCGTCTATAAGGCCTGGCTGGAGCACCTCCTAGAGGGAGGTTGGGTAGGTCCTTGAATCATGCTTGTGATAAGCTAACCAAGCGCATCATACAACAACGGACTAAGACGTCCAAGCCCGAGAAGTGACACACAAAACAACAACATACAAAGCCTAAAATATGGCACATGTCAAAAGATCAAAAAGCAAAGAAGTGACATGAAGCAAAAGATTCTAACAATCAGAGTCCAAAGAGAAGTACAAAACAAATGGCTCAAATAAGAATTTATAACCATCTACTTATTTCCAAAAGATGATTTATGGGCTTCACTTATTAATACCCTAATCTAGATTTTGAGTCTTTTACTATTAATTTCTAGACTTCACTCATTAATGCCCGAATCTGGGTTTTGGGACCTCTGTTATTGAGATCTTTACTATGGGTATCTGGTCTTCTATCAATACACAAATTTGGATTTTTGGTCTTCTATTTATTTCCAAATAGCTTCTAGACTCTTATTATCTATTCCCAAAAGAAGATTCTTAGTCTTCTAGGACTTATTTCTAGGTGAAGATCTCTGGACTTTTATTATTAAACAATTATTCTTGGTCTTCTATCAACTATTTCCAAAAGAGGATTTCTAAACTTCTATTAATGCCAGACTTGGGTTTTTGGTCCTCTACTGTTAAATTTCTAATCTTCACTCATCATTATCAAAATTGAATCTCTGGGTTGCTATTATTATCAAACAAGAATATTCAGTCTTCAATCACTCCCAACTATTGGGTTCTCAAACTTATAATCTTCAGATAATGATCTATTAATTTCCATTATTTAGATTCTATTATCAGGAATCCCTATACTATCTCCAATGACATAGACAAACTACTGAAACATATAATAATGAAGAAACATGCTATCTACTTTGTACTTTACAGGAAAATAAGATTAAGGAAGACCGAATGGTTCAACAAATACAAAATCCATATTCAAAGCTATCAAGTGGTAGACTCAGAAACAATATTGCAAGTATAGGAAAAGGCTACAAAATAGGTAATATTTACATGATTTCCACAATATGCAAAATTATTTACAATTATATTATATAATACAAGTGTATGTTTCAAGGTTCCTAGACAGCATTATCTAAATTCTTAGCAATCAAAGGATCAACAATATGGCTAATTGCTATACAAAAAATTTCTTTAAGCTTCTTTTCCTTCTTTTTAATCTCATCAGCATTCTCAATAGATTCAGTCTTCAAAGCACAATTGAAAGCGTTGTTAGCACCTTTAAGGGTCTTGTTTTGTCTTTCTAAATCAGCGATATGCTTTTGAAGAAGATATTTTTTACATTCAAGCCTTTGAATTTTAGCTGCATATTCATTAATTTGTTGCTAGTACCATGCTTTCTGTTGATCACCAAAATATCTCACCATTTCAAATTTAACCTTTCTACACCAATCGCCTACTGCTTTTTCGCCTAAATCTGGGGGAGGGTTTGTTGTAGCAGGAAATTTTTGAATAGCTAAGAACGAAGACCTTGTCGATTTCATAACAGATGAAGTGATCAGAGAGGTTGGTAAATTGATATTTGGAATGTCACCTCCCATGATAAATTCCAAGGATTTATACAAAGCTTGGTTATTTTTTAATTTTATATCTAAATCGCTTATCTATTGGAGAAACTTAGACATCTCATGATCAAAGTCGACCAAAGGGTTTGATTTAATTTGGCATTTTAATTGGGAAATTGTTTCATCTTTATTCTTGATATTCGCTTCGAGACTAGTGATCTGATCAACAAGGTCTCTAACAATCACCTTCTAAAGTAAAAATTTCCTACATCATTCTAATGCTTAAGTGTTACCTTGAAGCCGGGCAGAGAAAGGATCATTAAGTAGGCTTCTCTTTTCAAGATCTACCATCAACCTTTTCTAATACTGATGAAGCGAGATAACGGATCTAGTGAGAGTGGAGTGGTGGTTAACTGTTATTCCTATTCAAATAAACAAAAAAAATTAAACCCTGAGAAAAAATTTCTTTTATTACAATAGCAGAAGTTATAACTCAAAAAGAAACAAAACAAAAGGTAAAATAGCAATATTATAGTCAAATTCTCTCTTTGCCCTATCACACTTAAAGTCTATAAACAACATTTTTAACTTTATTCAAAGAGTTAGCCGAAAGAGTGATTGTTGATTCAAAGGTGGCATTAAATCCTTCTGGTGTAATAACTGGCGGACATTTGCTATAATCCCATTCTCTGGCTAGAGGACTATTGCGATCGCAAATCAATTTTGTATGATATGTTAGAATGTCCTTATGGAGTTTCTCCTTTTCTTCGCATATAAAATCAAAGCAAAGGCGGGATGTTGCATATAAAGCTTCTGTAAATTCCTAAGAATGCAATATCTAGCCAATTTTGAGGATTTCAAGAGCGAAGCCTTTTCTAAGTAATCTCTTCTTAATTTGACGTATTTGCCTAAGTAATCTCTAGAAACAAGGCTGCTCAAGAGACATTTTCTATAATAACGTAATAACATACCACTAAGTATAAAAGAAAACCAATACAAAAAATTCACAAATCAATATTATTAGATGATTACAAATATTCATCTTGTTTGGACTGATTTTTTGAATAACTTGGAAATGAATTTATCCGTATAATATTTGAGTTTTTCTGGAGGTAATTCACGAGGTATTGAATTGACTCATGGTAAACTCCAGCATGCCCCCGGATGGGGATTAGATCCAAACACATCTAAGTACCTCTTATGTAGATATCTAAGTGGACCCCTACTTAAATCACCCAAGTATGAAAAATCAACAGTGGATGTCTGTAATAAGCTTTATATTGGAAGTATACCAGGATATCTCTGTCCTCGATCAACATCCAAAAGAGTGTTATCAATTCCCTATTCTCCTCTAAGAGCTTGACATAATGAAGGCGCACCCTTTTTAGTCGAGGGGCCTCTTCCTAATCTTTAAAAGATGCTAACACTACAATGCTTTATTAAGCTTATAATACTTGTCAAAGTCAGCAGTAGCATCAAGAGTAGGACCTTCTAGAGCTTTGCCTACATCAAAAGATTCACCCTCTTTTGGAGGAAGAGAAGTCTGGACATCAGCAGTTTTAGTTTTCTTGGAAGAGGGACCTACTGCAGTCACTCCGATTAATTTTCTTTTAGCGAGCATTCTCAACCTAGTAATGGCATGGGTCAAAGCTAAAGCACTAGATTCAGAAGGTAGAGGAAGTGGATCTCTTGTGGATAGTTCAGACGAAGGAGCAGCTGTTAAAATTAAAAAGCATAGATTAGCAAAGCAATTTAAAAAGTAACACATGGTAAGTTACAAATGGTACACTTAAGTTTACCAGGTCGATCGGGACAAATCAAAGACAAAGATGAGAAATTTGTGGGATCACCCGTGGATAAGAAGCCTTTGTACTTGGAGGTATGTTCGACAAGAGGAGGTTGTCCGAGAATCCTCTGGACTTCTGGAAGGAGAGAATATTTTCGAAGGTTGCTGGGGGTTGGCAATGTAAGTTTATTCCCGATATCGTTTGTGGCAGCGGTTAAAAGCTTCACAATTCTCTTACCTTCATCATCAAGAACCTTGGGGGCAAGGCCTAATAAGAAAGCGTAATTCAACAAAAGAAAGTAATTTAATAAAAAACAATGGCATTGATCTACTTACGAGAGAAGAGAAAGCTCCACTAATATTTTGAAAAGATTTGACATAAAAGAATTATGTCTTCCAATCTTTAAAATTGTTCACTCCCTCTGAAATTAGCTTCTTGTGAGGTTAGTCCTCAAATTTTGGTTGTTCAGATTGCTAAGCTTGACCAAACACACCAAGTAATTGAGAACTTTAGCGCTTAGAGAGGGAATGCCTGATTCTAAGGCTATGAGCTCTAAGGAGACGAGATATGTATATACATTTGGCGGTAATTTAATAGGTGCTATGCCAAGGTGACTTAGGAATCTGAACAAAAACTTGGAAAATGGAATGAAACCTCCATGCCAAATGTGGATGGCGGCATAAGCGAAATATCCCTTAGGAGGATTTTGTATAGTGTTATTATCGTTAGGAGGAATAACTTCTACTTCTGTAATTTAGAAGTCGTTAAGGATTGCATCAACTTCGTCTTGATAACATATAGGGGAATGTATTGAAACTGTTTCAATCTTTTTTGGGGAAGATTCTGGTTCTGAATCTATATCCTTTTATGATTTCTTGGAAGCTCTTTTTAAACCCATGATCCTACTAGGTGAAATAGTTTTATTAAAGTTATAATTTGTTTCACTATTAACGCCTTTCGAAGGTGTCGAAAGCCTATTGCAATGATTCAAATATCCACCAAGGCATATAGTTCCATACCTTCGAAAGGGTGTTAAAGTTAACGAGAATCATGAGTTGATCGAGCTTTCGACAGTGACAAAAGGGAATATGGAATACAAACACCTGAACATACCCTTCGACAATTTTGAAAGCCCAGAAATTTTTTACTATTAATAGGCGCAACTATCCCCACCATACTAATTTGAATATATACATTGTCGAAACTATTAACAACATTCCCCAATCAAGTCAAATATACCTTTCGACAACGTCGAAACCCTCAGTTTAATATTAAGGGTAATAGGAACTGTTGGAGTTGTTTGAACTAGTTTGCCTTAATATTAACCCTTAAAATAACTCGGTTGGAGATGCTCTAATAGTGCCATTTTCCAAGTCCTTAATAAAATATTTATTTTCATGTCCTAAATATAAAATTACAAATGTTCACGTACATAACTATTAAGATACTATCTTTATCCATTATGATAGTGTTAGAGATTCGCTTGTGATAAACATAGAAATGTGTTTATTTGTATGCTTATATTTCATCTTTTTATATATAGATAAGTATTACATTTGGTATTATTTTTTTCATTTTACAGATAAGTTGACCAAGCCTCATGCACTCCTAAAAGTGAATAACATGCAAAAATAGAGATCAGCTTGCCATATGTATGAAGATTTGCAGATGAAGAAAGGAGATTACACATAAAGCTGCCTTTGAATTCTGATTTTTGTTCATATTGGTGAAGAGGATTTTAGCCTAAAAGAATTAGGAGAAGAATCCATATGCAACCTCATCTCAAGATTACTTCCATAAAGCACATTCAATAAAAGATATGAGATGAGAGGGAATAATTCTTTTATAAGAGGCCCAGTTATTCATAGATTTGATTAGGGTTTTTTGGTTGGCAACTCTGCTCTATAAGTACCCATGTATTTCACTGTAATGAGTCATCCTGTTTGAGAATAATTTTCTTCTTGTTTTTTTATTTTTCTTCTCTTGTAATAATAGCTAGTTAACAATGGTTGTCAATTAGGTTTGTCCGTATTTTTAACCACTACTAATTTTTTTTCTTTTCACCATTGTTATTTTCTTCTATGCAATTTTAATAAAGCTCTGTTTTTTATCTTCTCTTATTTTATTTCTCATTTTTCTTACAGTTAATTGTGTTATCTAGTTAATTAGGTTTGTTAGAACACAATCATTATTTTCTTTTCTTTTTCTCTGTCTTATGTTCAATTCCTTTTTGCCGTTCTTAACTAATTATTGTATTTGATATAGACCCGATTAGGTTCGAATCTGTTTCAAATACATTAGTAGTTTTTATTTGTTTGTTCAAAAATCACTTCTCAATCTCGTTTAACACGCCCAAGTTTTTTCTTAAAAAAATGAATTTTATATTAAGTCCTATGTTCGACCTGCATACTACATACATGTGCGCTTACAAAATATTTCATAATTTGTTGTTTCTAATTCAATAGAAATAGTTGATCAAGTTTTTGGCACCATTGCCGGAGAGTAATTTGATTTTATTGTTTTTTAAACTATATTTCTGTTAATTTGTTTATGTTTTTGTTGCTCTTATTTTTCTTTTCGATAAAAAAGCATTTTCTTGACTTTGGTATATATCTATTTACATTGGTAAGAGAAGCAATATGTTCTAAAAGTATATCAATAAAAGGAGGTTCTGTACTTTCTTCTTCTTTTCTTTCCCTTTTTCAATTTGTTTCCACATATTATCTCTTTCTCTCCTTCTTCTGTTCTAAAAAACAAAAACAAAAATCTTCACATTTACTTTTGTTAATTTATTTCTCGTCTAGTTTTTATATTTCTTAAAAAAAGAAAAATCTTTTCATCTTTACTATTTGTTTCTCTTTTTATTTCCTTTGTTTTATTTTATTCTTTTTCAAAAGAAAATCATTCTTGATTTTCAGAATTGGCATATTATTTCTATATGTTAGATATGATATAATCAAAATCTAAACAAGAGTACAAAAAATCTCATCTTATTTCTTTCCCATTATAATTAATTTTTCATTTCTAAGATTAAAAAAATCTACATCGTATTTCTTTCCATTTTATCATTGGCATTTACATTTTCTCCCTCAAAAACAAAATATAAAAAAATTTGCCTAAGAACAATTTTTTTATCTAAGCGTTGTGTTTGTTTTTTCTATCTTATTCTCCTTATTTCTTTTTCTAGTTGTTTTCTTTCTTCTGGCGCTTTTTATTATTTTTTCCCCTCCACCTTATCATTCCTTTTTCTTTAAAACAAAAGCCAAAAAACATTAAAGATGAAAGAGAAAAGAATTCAAGCAAAAAAACAAGAATCTAGGGCTCGAGCTATTGCAAACTGTTGGGGTTTATATCGCTAACGCTACCTAATTGCTCTGGATGGAGTGCCAAACCCCATTGTAAGTTGCTCTATCTCTACAGGTGCCCACTCCAACGTACAAAATTGATTGTAAAACAATTGTACGTGCAGCGGCTATGCTTGTAAATTTTAATTTCTGCAATTATTGTCTGGCTGCTACAATGGTTGCATTTCTGAATCAATTTAGTTAGGAGCAAAATGTCATAACAAACATAAGTTGGGGGAAGTTATTATCTTTTCCTTAACTCCAAAATAATTAAATTCATCGCTCTCATTGTTTTTCAACTTTAAAAGACATTGGACGTTGGCCCTAGGACAAACACGAGCTCGTAGAAGAAAATAGTTATAATATAAAAGAGGTGCTTTATGCTGTCTCGAATAATTAGATCACGGATATATAGTAGTTCAATTATCGAACTATTAGCAAAAGAGGTTGCATACTACCCGTAAAAATTGGTCATATCCTTTAGTATTTTATATTATATGTGAACGACCATAAGACCTCTTCCCCCTTCTAATTGAGTTGGTCAACTAATAGAGTACAACTTAGTATTTTATACTAGTTTGAAAGAGCCATTTATGTCAGAAATTTTCAAAACTTTCAAAAAAATGAGTGAAAGCCACCAAAATTCACCAAGGGAATCTCATATAAATCAAAACTTTTCAAGCGAGATTGATCAATAGAATTTAACGAATCAAAACATTTCAAATCTCAACGTCAGAATAGATAAACCCTTATCTCTTAGGGAGCTATGCTATCCAACAAGGGCCGCCTAATCTTCGGCCATTCTCTTTCCACAGGCTAAAAGAAATAATTTCGAATTAAAAAGTTCTTTCATCCAAGGGGTTTCAAAATTCATGGGTTCGGAAAATGCACACGAATTTTTTCAAGATTTCCAATTCTGCACTTCCACATTGAAAATGCAACAATTGTTAGATAAGTCCATTAAGCTTCAATTGATTCCATTTGTGCTACAAGCTAGCGCAAAAAGATGGCTAAATTCTCAACCACCACACTCTATTCAAAGCTGGAACAAGTTCAACAATATTTTTGTGAATAAATTTTTTCCCTTGCATAAAAATCTTTAAACTAGAGATGAGATTAATCAGTTCACACAAAATGAAGAAGAGATTTTTTCACAATATTTTGAATGGTTTAAAGAACACTTATATAGTACCCTCACCATCGAATATCCAAAACCATTCTATGCCAAGTTGCAATTGAAGGGTTCAACTATCCAACTCGAATCCAACTAGAAACCATGTGTCAAAATGATTTTATGAGCAAATCAACCGATGCGGCTTTGGCCTTCCTCAAAGATTATGCTGAAATGGACCAACAATGGAAATCGATTCATGTTCCATCCCATGTACAACCAAGAGGAGTACACGCAATAGACCCCTCATTGTTCCCCTTGAGGACTCCCAAGTCGAAAGAGGAATACCCTAAGTGTACCCTTCGAAAAAGCCAATGCCCTAGCCCACAATAATGCCTATACTTCTCAATACCACCCTAACTAGCGAAACCATCCAAATCTATCATGGTCAAACCCTAATAATTTTGCAAACCCTTCACACTATTATCCTATGAACCAAAATGCTCAAACTTCTCAAACCTCTCCTCGATCTAAACCTTTGAATCAACCATATAGTCATCCTAACTCATCAGCTCAACCTTTTCAATCTCCTCCACAATCGCAAGACATCAGTCATCTAGAAAACAAATGACTGAAAATAATGATAGGTTGGAGCAAATCATAAATGAAAAAATGAAGAAAATGAAGATTTTTTTTTTGAGTAATTCAAACAACGAAAAGGGAAAATTACCAAGCTAACCCGAAGTGACCCCAAAGTATAATTCTCAAGGAGTACATTTTTGTGAGAATGTAAATGTAAATCAAGTTAATGTTGTCACCACATTGAGGTCTGGAAAGATGGTAGACAACCAAGTCGGCAACCCCGAAATTCTACCAAATTCTATCCATGTTCCAATTTCTAAAACTCATTTGATGCCCACTCTTGTTGACCCAATCGACTCTCATTCTTCATCCAAGGTCAGCAATCCTGATCACACTTCATCTTTTGATGTTGGCAACCCTAACATTCCAGCTTCTATAGCTTCATCACCTACACCTTCTAATGCGACATCCTCTTCTTAAAACGAAAAACTGACGAAAAAGTCTATAAACCCAATGCTCCTTTTCCTCATAGACTCAACACAAAGAAGTCTGCCAATTTTGATAAAATTCTTGAAATTTTCAAATAAGTTCGAGTTAATATACCACTCCTCGATACCATTGGGCAAATTCCTCAATAGGAAAAATGTCTCAAAGAGATTTGTACTCAAAAACACGCCACTAACGTGCCAAAAACCACATTTCTAACTGTGAATACTAGCTCTATTCTTGCGAAGTTTGCCCCAACCAAGTATAAGGACCCTGGTTATCCGATAGTCGGCTGTCGAATAGGCAACACTCACATCAGTCATGCCTTTCTTAACCTCGGACCAAGTGTTAATCTTTTTCCTTATACTGTGTATTGTCAACTAGGACTAGGGGAATTGAAACCCACGAACATCATGATTCAACTACCTGATCGATCTGTCTAAAAGCCCTTGGGCATAGTTGAGGATGTGCTGATCCAAATTGAGCAATTTTATTTCCCCGTGGATTTCATAGTCCTAGACACCAAACTTGTTTCAAATCCTAATGGTCAAATCCCTTTGATATTAGGTCGTCCCTTCTTAGCAACTTCAAACGCTATCATAAACAAAAGGAATGGTCAACTCAGACTTTCCTTTGGACACCTAACCATCGAACTAAACATTTTCAATCTTAATAAACAACCGAGGAATTTCGAAATAGATGAAGTTGACATGATCCAAATGCTTGTGGATGGAAATCTTGGTGACACGTCATACTCTCTGACGATGTGTCTCAATCACTTTAATTCGGATTTCAATGTAGATGAATACACCCCTGAATTAAATGATTTGCTAGACCTCTATAAAAAATCACACAAATTTGATCAACTAATGTCAACTGAAGTCGCAATAGAAGAACCTCCTAAGTTGGACCTCAAACCTCTACCAAATGATCTTAAGTACGCATTCTTGGATTCATTTGAAAGTCTCCTTGTAATTTTGGCCTCCGGTCTCAACAATGACTGAGAAAACCAACTTTTTAAAATCCTAAGGGAAAATAAAAAGGCATTGGGATGGGTTATCGCATACATCAAAGGAATAAGCCCCTTAATTGTTGAACATCGTATTCATTTAATTGATGAGGCCAAGCTTACTCGCCAAGCTCAAAGGCGTTTAAATCCTAACTTAAGAGAAGTGGTAAAGGAATAAATCATTAAATGTTTGGACAATAACATTATCTTCCCAATATATGATAGTACGTGGGCCAGTCCAGTACTAGTTGTACCAAAGAAATCAGGGATAACTGTGATTGTGAACGATAATAAAAAACTTATTCCCATAAAAATCTAAACCAAATGGCGAGTTTGTATTAATTATCGAAAACTTAATTCAGCGACTAGAAAAGATCACTTCCTCTTCCTTTCATCGATCAGATACTTGAATGCTTGGCCGGTCATGATTATTACTATTTCCTTAACGGTTACTCTGGCTATAACCAAATCCTAATTGCATGAGAAGATCAACACAAAATTACTTTCACCTGATCGCATGCCCTTCGGTCTTTGTAACGCTCCTCCCGCTTTTCAAAGATGTATGATGAGTATATTCTCTGATATGGCAGGGGATTTTCTTGAAATTTTCATAGATGATTTTTCCATCTATGGGTCATCCTTCGATCAATGCCTCCATCATTTAGAACGTGTCTTAAAATGATGTAAGGAAAAGTCTCTCGTGCTTAACTAGGAAAAATGTCATTTCATGGTGAGGAACGGAATAGTCTTAAGCCATGTTGTTTCAAAAGATGGACTTGAGGTTGATAAATCCAAAGTCGACTTAATTTCTAACCTACCTCCGCCTAGGTCGATTAAGGACATTCGCTCATTTCTTGCTCATGCTGGATTTTATAGGAGGTTCATCAAAGATTTTTTGAAAATTTCAAAATCACTTTTAAATCTGCTTACCAAAGACGTTAAATTTGAATTTTCCAATGAATGAAAAATGTCTTTTGAAACCTTGAAATTGATCTTGACCTCAGCACCAATAACCCAATCCCCGGATTGGACTCTGCCTTTCAAACTAATGTGTGACGCCTTTGACTTTGCCGTTGGAGCCATCTTAGGCCAACGAGTCAATAAACTCCCTTGTGTCTCTATTATGCTACCAAAACTATAAATGATGCTCAGTTGAATTACTCAACCACCAAAAAAGAATTTTCAGTAATTGTCTTCACTCTCGAGAAGTTTAGATCATATCTCGTCGGTTCTAAGGTCGTAGTTTGCACCGATCATGCCGCATTGCGCTATCTTCTTTCGAAGAAAGATGCTAAGGCCTGCTTAATCCGTTGGATACTCCTTCTTCAAGAATTTGACCTAGAAATACGAGATAAAAAAGGTTCTGAAAATGTCATAGCCGATTATCTCTTTCGTATTGTGCATGAGCATGCCAATTACACTCAGATCAATGGTCAATTTCCTGATGAACAGATACTTTCCATTTCTAGTACACCTTGGTACGAGGACATCGTAAATTGTATTGTCACAAACAAAATACCTTCCCATTGGTCGAAACAAGACATACAAAAATTTCTCTCCAATGTTCAAAACTTTTATTGGGATGATCCTTATCTCTTTAAATATTGTCCTGATCAAATCATTCATATATGTGTTCCCGATCATGAATATCATATCATTCTCTCTTTTTCACATGATCAAGCATGTAGACTACACTTTGGAGCAAAGAAAACGCTGCAAAGATTTTGCAGTGTGGATTTTATTGGCCTACTCTTTTTCGTAACGCACACGAATTTTGTGCTAAGTGTGCTCGATGCCAATAAATGGGCCGAATCTCCAAGTAAAAGATGATACCTCTAAACTCAATCCTTATCATCGAAATTTTCAACGTTTGGGTCGTCGATTTTATTGGCCCATTTCCTAATTCCTTTGAAAACCTTTACATCTTACTTGCCGTAGACTACGTCTCTAAATGGGTTAAGGCCATCTCTACGAGAACGAATGACAACAAAGTTGTCAAATTCCTAAAAGAGAACATATTTTCTCATTTTGGCATGCCTCGTGCTATTATAAGTGACAACGGTAATCATTTCTATAATCCTGCCTTCGAAGCTCTTCTTAAGAAATACTCGATCACTTATAAACTGTCTACTCCATATCACCCACAAACTAGCAGTCAAGTCAAAATTTCCAACAGGCAAATCAAACAGATTATTGAAAAGACTGTCAATTCCAACAGAACAGATTGGTCATCCAAATTGATAGATGCGCTTTGGGCATTTCGCATAGCTTATAAATCCAACCTTGGAATGTCACTATATCGCTTGATCTTTGGTAAAGCATGTCACCTCCCTGCCGAACTGGAACATCGAGCACTTTGGGCAGTCAAATACCCTAATTTTGATTTGGAAAACGCAGGATCACATCGAAAGCTACCACTATAAGAAGTTGAAGAACTGAGAAATGAAGCCTACGAAAATGCAAAGATTTATAAAGAGAGAACGAAAATGTATCATGATAAATCCATACTCATATAAAATTCTAGGCTTCACTTATTTCTAGGCAAACTAAGATCTCGATGGACTGGACCATATTTTGTAAAGACAATGTACCCTTAGGGCGTGATTGAAATCAAAAATCCAATAGATGGATCTATTTCAAAGGTCAATGGGCAGCAATTGAAGCCATTCCTTGAGTTTGAGCAATATGAGGACGACAAACTCATAGATCTCCATGAACCTAGTAATGCTTTATGAGACACCTCGATCATGTCAAGTTGTAAATATTCTGTTTTCCCTTTTTTAGCATTTGAATTATTTAGACAGTAGAGACACTGCCTCATTCAAGTATGGGGGGGTATCATTCATATTTCAATTTTTTAAATATCATTATTCTTATTAAAAAAACATGACTTATTTTAGGTTGGTACAACAAAGTTAGTTAACGGTTTTAGTCATTTGATGGAAATTTTTTGTGAATCACTAATATCAAATGGAAAATATAATGAAAACTTGAATTACGAGCGATAATAGTGTAGCTAGTCCATAAGGAGATTCATATGTGATGGTTATGAAGTCTTTTCTAAATTGTAATCTTTGTTTAATAAGTGGTTGATTTAAAGTATATGATTTGATTTTTTTTAAATCTTTAAAGCTTAGTGGTGCTAAGCTGATTTTGCATAACTCTCTGTCCTCTTAAAAAAAGAAAAAAAATACCAGAAGAAAAAAAAGCTTGAGAAAAACATAATAATAAAAATCCAAGGGTATCCAACAGTTCTAGTACATATAGCTTTGGTGTGCAAACCCACCAAGCTCTTTCCCAACTCTTACGTTAGCCCACGATGCAGTGCATGAGTTGTATAACTTAGTCTTATTTTATGAGTTTGACACTTAAGTATTATAGACATTTTGTTGACATGGTCAGCGTCGGTCTGCATAATCCGCCAAGCTCTATCCAAACTCTTACGTAAGGCAATGAGGCAGTACATGAGTGGTATACCTTGGTCTTTTAACTTAGGTGTGTGTGTGTATATATAATAAATAAAAATGAGAGAGTAAACAATTGAAAACCAAGCACTTATTGACTTTACTGATTTTACTGGTTATACAAAAGGAAATACAAATACCACTCCGAAAACCGTGACAAGAAAATAAAGAATTTATTTCATGGCTGTACGATGTTATCAACCGAAATAACCAGCCAATCTAGAGTTTAACGTATGATAACTTGAGTTATGTTAGAGATTTGTGACTAGTTGAGGAAACAAAAATTTCTAGAGATTGACTTAGACTGTATACATTACTATGTTGCAACTATTCTGAAATGAATCGAGTTTTCATTTGTATATAAAATTTGTATTCATAAAAGTATATTAGGAGCATCACACAATGCATGTGGATTTTGTGGGTAATATCGGCTGAAAACCCTCACGAGACACCACTCGTCCTACTAGGGACACCTAGAGGTTTAACGACTTGTTGCATACGTTCAATGAAATTGTGATTTCTATGAAAGTGTGGCCTACCTAGTTTGAATTTATTGGTTTTTTTTCCTTTTACTCGAGGAAGAGTAAAAGATAAGTATGTAGATATTTGATAAACATATAAATATGTTTATTTCTACTTTTATATTTCATCTTTTTTGTATATAAATAAGTATTACATTTGGTATTATTTTTTTCATTTTACAGATAAGTTACTAAACCTCACGCACTCCTAAAAGTGAATAACATGCAAAAATAGAGATCAGTTTGCCATATGTATGAAGATTTGCATATGAAGAAAGGAGATTATACATAAAGCTACCTTCGAAGTCTTATGTTTGTTCATATTGGTGAAGTGGATTTTAGCCAAAAATAATTAGGAGAAGAATCCATATGCAATCTCATTTCAAGATTACTTCCATAAAGCACATTCAATAAAAGGCACGAGATGAGAGGGAAAAATTCTTTTACGAGAGGCCTAGATAGTCATAGATTTGATTAGGGTTTTTTGGTTGGCAACTCTACTCTATAAATACTCACGTATTTCGTTGTAATGAATCATCCCATTTGGGAATAGCCTTCTTCTTGTTTTTTTATTTTTCTTCTCTTGTAATAGTAGCTAGTTAACAATAATTGCCAATTAGATTTGTCAGCATTTTTAGCTACTACTAAAAATTTTCTTTTCAACCATAGTTATTTTCTTTTATGCAATTTTAATAAAGCTCTGTTTTTTGTCTTCTCCCATTTTATTTCACATTTTTCTTAAAGTTTATTGTTTTATCAAGTTAATTAGGTTTGCTAGAACATAATCATTATTTTATCTGCTTTTTCTCTATCTTATGTTCAATTCCTTTTAGCTGTTCTTAGCTAATTATTGTATTTGGTATAGATCCGATTAGGTTCGAATCTGTTTCAAACACAATAGTAGTATTTATTTGTTTGTTCAGAAATCACCTCTCAATCTCATTTACACGCCCAAGGTTTTTCTTAAAAAGAAAATGAATTATTAGTAACTCCCTGTATTCGACCTGCATACTACAAATTTGTGCGCTTGCAGATTATTTCATAATTTGCTGTTTCTAATTCAATGGAAATAGTCGATCGGTGTGGCATGTGACATGCATGACACCAATACATTACTTCTGTGAGATATTGGTTATCGCATTTTTTTATTAATTTACCATATTTGACAAGTACAATGTATTCCAATAACGTTTAGGATTAACTGATCTTCATGATTTTATCGTGTGTTAGACTGTCAGTCATTTAATATATATGCATAGCACCAAAAGGATGGTTATGTAAAAGTAGAACTACTTTCATATTATTTCAGCAATTAACCTATACAATCTGGTTACTATTTTTTTTCCTTTACAGATCAATAAATTAACTCAATCATGTTATCATCCTGTTCAATAAATTAATATATTAAACATATGTTTTAATTTCTGAACTAGTTTAAACTCTTAAAATATTGTCACAGTCGGAGTGAAGATTTTAGAGAGAACCAATAAAAGTATGTTTCTAGTACTCTAGTTGTTTTTTGATGACATATATTTATTTTACTTGTAAACAAAAATGTGTATGATTTGATTTAATTAAATATTGCACATGAATTCATTGTAAATTGAATTAAATCCGATCTAATAAAAAAATTGGATTGGAATCAATGCAAATTTAAAATCAAATTCGACTCTAATGTTAGAATTTCAATGGAAGACGTAGGTATAGGGATGCTTATGATCAAAACCAATTGAACAATATATATTAGTAAACGGAGGATGAGTTTTACTTTCAAAATGTTTTAATTTTGTTAACCCTCTTTCAGTTCATAACCTAATGAGTTAAAGGCGTGACCGACTCAAGACGAAGACCGACCTAACAGATCTGACTTAAGGCAACATACAACCTAAGCTACAGGTCCGACTTAACAGTAGCCGACTCAAGGAAGGCTCCGACTTAAAAAGATCTCCGGCTTAACAAGCTACGACCTAAGAAAGCTCTGACCCAACAGTTGTCGATCTAACTACTGAGAAGAGCTGCCGACTTAAGATGTGTGCCGACCTAGGAGCCTACCGACTTAAGGAAGCCAACTGATTTAACAAACTGCGAGTTAGCAAGGGCTTCCAAGTTAAAAATTGCCGACTTAAGATTGCGAGTCAACTCTGCTCCGATCTAAAAAAGGGCTTCGACTTAAAGACCTACGACCTATCTCTTAAGTCGTCGCCGACCTACGACTTATACTGAGTCGTATGTAATCTCAGAATACCTTACATCTTTACCTCGTCACCGACTTACCTTAAGTCTTCGACGACTTAGGACTTAAGCATAAAACCAGAAGAGGAGGTGAACTACTATGGAAGTGTTGATGAGCCGGCTGCGACCTATCATAAGTCGGCCGCGACTTATACTAAGTCGGCGATGACTTAGGACTTAGGAAAATTTCCAGAGTCCAAATCAGCTCCTATAAATACCCCACCACTTCCAACATGAAAAGGACTTTTGGAAAATCATTTCTTCAAGCGCCGTTACTCCGTCGAAGTCTCCATTCATCCAGCAATCAAAGATCCTCAAACATTCAAGACGCTACAACAATCTTCAAGAGATAATTCCTTACATCCAACATGGATTCATCGAATTTCATCGACGAAGATTGAGCTAGTAGTCAAGATTGTTTTCATTTGATCAAGTTGTACTATTTTGATAAGAGATTTGTATCGATTTGTAATCGAATTCAGTAATAAAGAGATTCAAAGTGGACGTAGGCTTAATCTCAAGTCGAACCACTATAAATTGCTGTCTTTTACTCCTTTTCTGCCAGTTTACTGCTTAAATTCTGTTCCCGTCACACAGGTGGTGCTTTCACGATTCTATTACACACACCGGGTGTTAGCGTTCACTTTTTAGCGTTAACATTTTGGTGCTTTCACTGAGAACCCAACTCAGGCTACTACTCACCATTGCTTCACAGAAGTTTGCTGAAAGAATTTCCTACAAAACTAGAAGTTTATCAAACATAATGGCTCCTGGAAGGAAACAAAAGTCTGTGAGAACTGATGATGACCGTGATAATACTGCCACTACTCTCTCTCCAAATCAGGCAGCTCCAAGCGTCGGTGTGACGCGACAAGAGTTAGATGCTGCTGTATCCGGACTGGACCAGCAGATTGAAACTCAGAATAATCTGATGATGGAAAAGCTGAATGCTCTATTTGGTACGAATCAAAAACCAGTAAGTAATGAGGGAAACTTTGCTAATGCTGCTCCCAATTCTGAGGGAAGAAATATTCCTCACGGAGGATCAGGTGCTACCGAAGGGGCACCCCTCCAGGCCGAAGGATCCAGGCCGTCACCAGTTCTTCATGAGCATTTACCTAGACAAACCCCCGAAAAGATGGCCGAGGTCTATTCTGCGAAATCTCTGAACAATGAGGAATATCTTTCTGGAATGATCAAGCAAATAATGAAAGAGAGCATGCAAAGAGATGAAGATGAAAGCGAATGGGGATTCGCACCAAGTAGAACTCCGTTTACCAAGAAGATTCTAAAGGCTGAATTTCCTAGAAAATTTGTTCCCCCCACCATTCCTGCTTATCGGGGAACAAGTGATCCAAATCAGTTCTTGTATAAATACGACTGGCACATGACCGGCGCAAGAGCAACTGACGAAATAAAGTGCCGGTATTTTCCAGTTTATTTAGAAGGAGTGGCACTTCTTTGGTTTACCAAGCTTCCTGTCTGATCTGTAGATCAGTTTTTCGATCTGACCCGAAAGTTCAAAGAGCAATTCAGGCTATACGCTTCAAAGGCAAAAGACATAATGTCATTGTCCAGTCTTGAACAGAATCCGGGAGAACCTATTAAGTCATTCTTGAACCGCTTCAACTTAGCTCTGGCAGAGGTCGATAACGCAGAGCCACGAATGATCTTGACCTATTTGATGCGTGCTATCGACAAATCGAGCGAATTTGGAAAATGGCTGAAGATGAAGGAGCCAAATTCGCTCGAGAAATTCTACAAAAAGGCTGACGAATTTATATGCCTAGAGAATCTTTCCGCACCAGCTAAAGTTGTGACTTCGGTGGTGGAAAATAATGCTACCGTTCAAAGCAAGAAAGAACCTACAAATCAGAAAAGGGAAAGTAATGGTGGGAAAAGGCAGAAAGACTTCAAAAAGCCCCGCTTCCTTAAACCTTCAGACTTTACTCCTCTGACCGATACCCCGGAGAATATTTTCATCGCTACTAAGGATGCTGTTGAATTTCCAAAACCATCGGCCGTGAAAGTTGGGAAGAATGTTGTTCAAAGCGGAAGATTTTGCAAGTTTCACAACCAACCAGGGCACGATACCAATGAGTGCCGCCATTTGAAAAGCCTGATTGAGGAATTGTTAAGAGAGAATAAGTTGCAGCAATACGTCAAGAGGAATAGAAAGGACCCATCTTCATCCAGCCAAGGGCAGTTACCTCCAACTAATTCATCTGATTCAGGAGAGAGGCCTGCTGGAAAGGAAAGACCTATTATTAATGTGATCATAGGGGGAACTCACCCGGCTGGCAGGAGTTGGGGTGAAATGGAAAGGTATGCAAAAGCTTTGAAGTATGCACCAACCGAAGAAAGTGTCTTAATCTTGGAAGATGTTTCACCTCTAAAACAGCAGAAGACTTTTCATGATGATATTATGTTCAGAGCCAGGGATTCTATTAATGTGGAAGCTCCTACTGAGGACCCTTTGGTTGTCTCTGTCGGTATTGGGCCGGCTATTGTCAGAAGAGTGTTGGTTGATAGTGGTGCCTCATGCAACATTCTCTTTAAAAGGACATTTGACCAAATGAAAATTCCGATGACTGATGTACAAGCTTCTTCACACAAGATTGCCGGGTTTACAGGAGAGCTGAAACAGCCAATTGGAACGGTGGACTTGTTTGTTGAAATGGGCGAAGGGCCGAAGAAGTTAGTTCGGAAGCAAACTTTTGTAATTGTTGATGGATTCTCCGCCTATAACGCTTTCTTGGGTCGGCCTACTCTTGCTGCTTTCAGGGCCGTCCTCGCTCCTTGGTGCTTAACAATGAAATTTCCTACTGATAATGGGATTGCTGTTATTAAAGGAGATCAGAACGCAGGACAAGAATGTTATCTTGTAGAACTCTGAGAGGCCAGGAGAAGAGAAATGGGGAAAGATGCGGCAGCTCCGCTCCGCATCAAGGAACCGACCCTGTAGCAACTACGGAGCGGCCCCTGTACTGGCGAACACAGCAATGCAAGAAAAGAAATGGATCCCAGAAAAGCCAGTACAGGGGAGAATAGAGTGGTACCCGTGGAGGTGACGGTACCAGTATCTGTAGACTCAAAAGACCCGAACAAAGTGCTCAATGTGGGTTCGCAGCTAAGTGTAATAGTTCAAAACACACTGATATCATTCTTAAAAGCCAATCTAGATGTGTTCGCTTGGTGTCACGCTGATATGTGTGGGATCTCCCCGGAAGTTGCTGTGCATACTCTGAACATAGATCCGAAATTCACACTAGTGAAGCAGAAGAGAAGAACTCAAGGCCCAGAAAGATCGACAGCACTGAAGGAAGAAGTCGATCGGCTCTTGGAGAACGGCTTTATCAGAAACTCCACTTATCCAAATTGGGTTTCGAATCCAGTATTGGTCAAGAAGGCAAATGGAAAGTGGAGAGTATGCATAGATTTCTCGGATTTAAACAAAGCATGCCCCAAAGATTGCTTCCCGCTGCCCAAAATTGATCAATTGGTGGATGGAACAGCTGGGCATGAGTTGCTGTCGTTTATGGATGCTTACTCCGGATACAATCAGATTATGATGCATGAGCCGGATCAGGAAGACACAAGCTTTATTACAGATGTGGGTCTCTACTGCTACAAAGTTATGCCTTTCGGATTGAAAAATGCTGGGGCAACCTACCAAAGACTCGTCAATGCAATGTTCAAGCCTCAGATTGGTAGAACCATGGAAGTTTATGTCGACAATATGTTGGTAAAATCAAAGAAGGCGGTAGATCATATGGGACACTTGGAGGAAATGTTCGCAATTCTTCGAAAGTACGGAATGAAGCTCAATCCATTGAAATGTTCATTCGGAGTAGAATCCGGGAAATTTTTGGGTTTCATTGTGAGCGCCAGGGGCATTGAAGCCAATCCTACTCAAATCACAGCTCTAAGGGAAGTCAAAGCCCCTAAAACAAAGAAAGAAATGCAAAGTCTCAATGGAAAAGTCGCTGCCCTGAGTCGCTTCATTTCCAAGGCCACAGACAAATGTATTCCCTTCTTTGATGCTCTAAAGAAAGGAAAGAAAAATTTTGAGTGGACTCCAGAATGCCAGAATGCTTTCGATGAGCTAATTCATCACATGGAAACACCTCCGGTTCTTTCCAAGCCTACTGACGGTGAAGATCTTTTCATCTATTAAGCAATTTCATCTCACGCCCTCAACGCAGCACTTGTACGGGAAGATATGAAAATACAGCGTCCAGTCTATTACATCAGTAAACGGTTCACTGGGGCAGAGATGAATTATTCGAAGATAGAAAAGCTCGCTTACTGTTTGCTAATTGCTTCCAGGAAATTGAGACCATATTTTCAAGCTCACCCTATCAAAGTTCTTACTGATCAACCTCTAAAGCAAGTCCTGTATCGTCCTGAAACTTCGGGTCGTCTTTTGAAATGGAACATTGAACTTAGCCAGTATGACATCACTTATCACCCCCGAAGAGCAATCAACGGACAAGCTTTAGCAGATTTCATCGCAGAATCTACTGACAAAGGCGATAGTGAGAATGAAACAACTGACGGCATTCCAATCCAGTGGAAGTTGTATGTTGACAGATCAAGAAATGATTACTGTTCTGGGGTAGGGGTTGTGCTCGAAACCCCCGAAGGACGATCATTGTGTTATGCATTGAGACTGGAATTTCCTTCAACAAACAATGAGGCAGAGTATGAAGCACTTATTGTCGGTCTAAAAATCGCCAAGGAACTAAACATCAAAGTGTTACAGATTTTCATCGATTCTCAGCTTATTGTTTGCCAGGTGAAGAAAGAATTTCAAGCCAAAGGAGGAAATTTGCCTGCATATTTGACAAAAACTTCCGAACTCCTCAATGATTTCGATCACTACTCAATAAGCCACATACCCCGAGAGGAAAATATGAAGGCAGATTCTTTAGCAAAGTACTCAAGTTCCGGAGAAGCTCAATTACTAGGATTAGTTCCTGTAGAAGTTCTGTCAGCTCCAAGCATTGATGAAATGGATATTGACTGGATTATGGCTGCGTCTCAAGAGCATGAATCATGGATGACTCCAATCAAAGAATACTTACTCAGTGGTTCCCTGCCAGAAAGTTCTAAGGAACGTCGAAAACTATTGAGAAAAGCGTCGAGATATATAATTCAAGATGGCCGATTATACAGACGGGGATTTTCAATGCCTCTGCTCCGATGCGTAACTAAGGAAGAAGCCAAGACAATTCTAGCCGAGGTACACAGAGGGGAATGTGGAGATCATTCAGCTGGTCAAACTTTAGCCAAGAAAGTTCTCCGATATGGGTATTTCTGGCCTGACAATAACCGAGATGCTGCTATCTACTCTAGAAAGTGAAATAAGTGCCAGAGATTTGCAAAAATCCCAAGAGCACCTTCCACCGAACTCTCACAGATGGTCAGCCCATGGCCATTCGCCATTTGGGGGATAGATCTAATCGGACCATTACCAGTTGCCAAATCAGGAATCAAATATGCTATTGTAGCCGTTGATTATTTCACCAAGTGGGCTGAGGCTGAACCTTTGGCCACCATTACTTCTAAAAAGATGATAAATTTTGTAACGAAAAATATCATTTGCAGATATGGTGTGCCACAGAAAATAATCACAGACAACGGTACTCAGTTTGAAAGTGAAGAATTCCAGGATTTCTACAAACGATTCAGAATTCGGAAAAGCTTCTCAGCAGTGGCTCATCTGCAGGCAAACGGGCAAGTGGAAGCAGTGAATAAAATCATCAAGTCAACCATCAAAAAGCAACTTGAAAGAGCAAAAGGTGGTTGGGTTGATAAGCTTCCATTAGCACTATGGGCATACAGGACTACTCACAAAACTGCAACTGGGCACACTCCATTTTCACTGGCATACGGATCAGAGGCAATGATTCCAGTGGAAGTAGAAGTTCCTTCACATAGAAGAGTTCATTTCAACGAAGCTGAAAATGAGAAGCTGCAACTTGAAGCACTTGATTTTCTTGATGAGAAAAGAGAAGAAGCTAGGCTCAGAGTTTTAGCTTATCAGCAAAGGATAGCCAGGCACTTCAACTCTAAAGTTCGCCAACGCAGCTTTGAGGTCAGGGACTTAGTTTTGAAAAGGATCATGACGGCAACTGGTGTGTTTGGGCCAAACTGGGAAGGACCATATGCCATTGGCAGTAAACTTCTTGATGGCACTTTCAAACTCATAACTGTCGAAGGAGATCCAATTCCAAGAGCCTGGAACAGCAACCACTTACGTCCTTATTTTACTTGAAAGAAAAAGCTTTGTTCAAAATTGTAAAATAATGATGAATGTATCAGTTGTATTGTAAAATATTGTAAATCAGTGTGAATGAATGAAAGCTATAAAGTGGATGTAGGCCTGATTCTTGGCCGAACCACTATAAATCTTGTGTTCTTTACCATTTCATAATGCCTGTTTTATTTCGATATGTAAATACTTTAAATGTATTGCTAAAATGTCGATTCAAAATTGCAGGACATCAAAACAATGCTTGCTCATCACAAAACCAAGCGACCTCTATAAATCACCTGTTATGCAAATATCAAGCGACAAGAAATTCCAAATACAAATCCTATACAAAGTGAACTTCACGTAAAAAGTTGGCGACTCCACTGTGACAAACCTTTGTTAACTGGTTGAGATTGTCGATATAAACAAACATCCAACTAGATAACTTGCGTTTGTCCCGTGAAGTCGTTCAACAGTGAAGTCCATTTCTTCGAACATAGCAATGTAAGGAAAGAAGGTGCGCTTGGAAACAATAACGAAAGATCGCTAATGAGCAGATGATGAGAGAACATTGCCAAGCAAACAAAGGAGCAACCAAGAAGAGGTATGCTTCTCAATAAAAGGGCCAGTAAGAACCACCGAAGGGACACCTTCCCAAGCAGAAGGAACAGGGCCCTTGCTGATGGATCGTGATGCATACGATCAGGCAGCTTGCGTCCGTCCCGTGGATCTACTTGCCCTTGAGACGCAACCTTCCAGGCACGCCAACCACCCAACGCTCCTTCTCGAAGCTCAACAAAGCCCTCTAATGAGGCACGCCAAAAAGTGAAAGTGCTTTCCTCAATCAAAAAAAAAAGATTGGTGGAACCACCGGAGGGGCATCTTCCCAAGCGGAAGGAACAGGGCCCTTGTTGGTTGATTACGATCGTTTGTGCAAACGAACATCCAATCAAGCAACTTGCGTCCGCCCCGTGGATCCATTCAACCATGAGAAAGTAACTTCCAGGCAATTAAAAACCCCTTTTCGGAGGCACAAGCCCTCTTCGGAGGCACATGACCTCTTCGGAGGCAAAAGCCCTTTCCCAAGGCACCACAAGCCCTCTTCGGAGGCACATGACCTCTTCGGAGGCAAAAGCCCTTTCCCAAGGCACCACAAACCCTCTTCGGAGGCACAAGCCCTTTTCGGAGGCACAAGACCTCTTCGGAGGCACAACTCTTTAAGAGGAGCCCTCTCTGGAGGCATGTCCCGAAATAGAACATTCGAATGAAAAGCCTTCTCCGGAAGCACAGTTCAACTCTCAAAGGAAGGATTAACTTGTTCATCTCAAAAAAGTTCCTCCTAAAAAAGTTGAAATACTACAAAATTCTTTCAGAAAAGTTCATTTCACTTCATAGGAAAATTCACTTCTTAATAAAGAAAAGTGATTATCCCCGAAAGTTGAAGCGTTCTTCAGAAAGAGAAAATAAAAATTCCTCTAAAGACTAGATATACTCTATTAAAAGTAGAATGATTCTCCCCTTAAAAGCGGAGTAATTATTCTCTGGAATGAGAGTATTAGTCTTGAAAAAGCTAGGAATATTGCAATGCACTTACGGCATGGGGGCAATACTATACAATTCAATTATATTAATAAACACAACATGCCACAAGTTCATTGCAATGTCACGAAAAATAGACGTGGAATAAATATATTCCCAGATACAGACAAAAGGTTTGTACAAACAAAAGGAATCGTTTATTCTACACTAAAAAAGAAACAGATGCATTCTCACATACACAAGAATTTTTACAAGTAAAATTACTGTTTTATTTAGTACTATGAAAATTCTTTACATGTGCAGATATTTCAAAAGAGCAAAAGCAGGGACCGGTACCCGCACAATCTCCGGTCTATACATGAAAAAGGCAAAACAAGAAGTAGAAAGTTCAGCTTGTCACTCCTTCCTTCCGCCACCCTTGGAGCCCTTGCTTGGCCTAATAGTTAATTTCGGAATCCGATGGGGGCGGGACGGAGAAGGAGGAGTGATCGGGTCTTCTTCCGTCTTGTCTTCCCCAGTCGAAGCACCTCTCTTCTTCTTTCTTATGGCGCACTTCCCCTTCCTCTTCGAGGAAGATTCGCTCCGCGGAGTGACTAGCAATGTTGAAAGCTTCGTGTCATCATCTAGAGACCGCTCCGGGGTCTTCTCGACGTCTTCAAGATTCTCCGCCTTCTGCTCCTGCGAAATAGCAGGATCGTCCAGACCTTGAAGAGCTTCGATTTTTTCTGACTACGATCCCGGTTGGGAAGCAGAAGGAGGAGTAATCTGTAAAGATGGAGGGACGACAACTGAAGGAGTAGAAACTTGTGCAATGTTTTGTGCCTCCGCTGTAGAAGAAAAGAAGTTAAAATCAACATCTCCCGAAAATAGAGAAGGTAACGGTTCACCAAAGTTTAAGTAACAAGTAAGAAGGTCATCAAACTCGGTTAAGTCAAACAACTGGTTCATTAGACCCGGGACTTCGTCAAAATTACCTGGAGGAGTTGGCTTCATAAGTTCAATTTCATACTTATCAGCCTCAGTCTCTTCCTGGCTCTTCTCTTCAATTTGGGAAAAAGGAGTCTCGGAAGTATCAAGTTTAGTTTCAGCATCTTTTGCAGCAAGTGGATGTTGAGAGCTAGAACGGATGATGTCAACATCAGTCAAAGTCGAGGTATGGACAGGGGCAGTGAAAGGTATTGTTTTTTCTAAATGCTCCTCTGCCACTGTCCCGGCTCTAGCTTCGGCAAGTTGCTCTTTGCCTTTAGTAAGCGCATCACGTGCTTCCTCATCCAGATAAAGCGCTACAAGGTCTGCCTCCGCATAACCAGCAAATGTATCAAGTATGGTCTCCCAAACTTCAGCAAGTGTAATCTCATATTTGGGACCCAGGAATGAGAGGCAGCCGTGGCCCAGAATGCTGTGCATGTAGAAGTCAAATAGAGTATAATCGATGCTAGCTTTGGTGGCGTCGTGAGACTCTTCGGCCGCAACTTGTCCAGCGACCGCGTCATCACGCTCTTTCTCAACTTTAAGAAGCTTAGCTTTCAGCATCTCAATCTCTGCATTTTGGGACGCAATTGTTCCCCGCAGCTCAGTATTTTCTGTGCGATATTTCTCATTAATGTGCTGCTCAGTTGCAAGCTTCATTTCGGCATCTCTTTGTGCAGCATGTGCATCCCGCACTTGCTTCTGGAAGACTTCTTCCTTTTGAGTGTGCGATGCAGAAGATGAGGCCAGGTCTTCCTTAAGTCGCTTGACTTCAGATGCAAGCTTTGCGTTGTCATCTGTAATGCTTGTCATCTCCGCATCATGTTGCTTACACCATTTGTCCCATTCTGATTTATCATTCTCCATGGTCATCATCGCCTCAAGATTTATGTGGTTGACCCTCTGAAGTTCGTCGACAAGTTTTTGCCATTGCGACATCCTCTCGATATTAAGCCTGACCGCGTCAAAGCTTTTAAGCATGTCTTGCTTATCAATCGGAACCAAATCCAAGTCAAAGCGCACTCCTTTTAGGCACCAATTCGGGAATCGGCTCTGAAGCATTGGAGGGCCGTCTTTAACTTGATATTGTGGCCTGTTAATGATTGTTTGAATATCAGATTTCTTTAGAGGAGGAGAGCCGGCCGGAGTATCAAAAGGGATAGGAGCGTCAGTTTTCTCAGAAATTTCAGACGTGTCTTTCTCATCAAGTTTAACCCGTTTACTTGGGTCATCGGTAGCATGCTTCTTCCCTTTGTCATCATGATATTTTCTTTTATGAGAGTCATCATCTCTCCTTCTTTGCTGCTCTTCGTAAGCGCGCCTCTCTTGAATTTTTCTAGCTGCGCGCTCTTCGTCAGATTCTTTGCGGGAGGGAAGATAACGTCCATAATCGTAAGAATCACGCCCTCCGTAGCGCCGAAAGTTGTCATAATACGAGCCAGTTCGTTCCATTATAGAACCTGAAATTGAAGAAAAGACAAGTCTTAGAAATCTTCAAATTAAAGGGGGCTAAGTTCATATAAGTGCTAAGCATCCTAAGTGTGTGTGATGTGCAAACTACGCGCGTCGAACTACAAACCACTCTTTGGTTGGGGAGTGATAGCAGATTGGGAAACGGGAGCTGATTCTTGAGCTGACAAAGTTTGCCGCAGAGTAGATGTTGCTTCTGTTACAGGAGAAGTAACTTTAGTTATGTCATCTTTAAAAAGCTCCCGGGAAGTTATCATTATATCACTTAAACCATCGAAGGTGTCATCATCATGGTGCCCGGCAGAGTTTTCTTTTTCAGCTTCTACATCGGCTGACTTTTCATTGATTCGAGGATTTTCTTCCTCTTCGATAATTGGGGCAAGTGCCGACTTGCTGACTGACCCTACAACATCGGTGGATGCGGAACATTTTTTCAAAGCAGCCTCCACGATAGGTGTTTCTAATGCAACTTCTTCTGCAGAAACGGGGGCATTCAATGCCTCTGCTTGAGAGCCCGAAGCGGCTAACGTTTTTGCATCAGAACTAGAAATTTCATGAATTCGAGTCGAGCTGGAAGGATGTAAAAGCCCAAATTGGTGCAAAAGCTCATCATTTAATAAAAACTGGATACTCCTCTCCTCTATCGGCACCGCCATAAGCCTCTCAAAAATCACTTTGTGACCGGGATCTTTAGAGGGAAGAGGAAGAGCTGAAAAGGATAAAAGGCAAAGTCAGCACTTGATAACTCGGACTTCAGTAAGTTTGAAAGAACATAAGAAACAGAGGCAAGTGATCTTACTTCCTACTCTCCAAATAGCATAAAACCCCGAGGGACAGCGAACATAGAAAAACGGGCTCAGGAAACTATGAACACTCTCAGGGAGACCGGTGATCAACTTACAATTTCTAGCACTCCTCACGACTATGATAGAGGGATGATCTTTATTTTTGGCAAAAGTACACAGATAGCGAATTTCTCCGAAACTAGGAAAGCGGTCCAGCGTTCTCCTAAAAAGCACGCATAGTCCCAGCAGGATGGCGTAGCCATTAGGGTGTAATCGAAAAGGGGAGATAGATAGTCGGAGAAGAAGTTCTCGAAGGCAGTCATTGAATGGGGGAATAGCTCCGCTCGAGAGCATTTGGCGGTTAACTGCGACAAAGCCATGGGGCGGCCTATCAGCAGTATCATTTATTTCAGGAAGCAAAGCGTCAGCTTCGGCAATGCCAAACTGGATGCATAATTGACGAAAGGCTTTATGGCTCAGGGTGGTAGGAGTCCTTTCCGGAGGATCACTTAGCGGGACAGCAACCGGAAATGCATCTTCAACTTGCTCTGTTCCTTCTTGTGGAGAAGACATTCTACACAATCAGCTGAGTGTTCAAATGTGAAGGTGCACGTTTCCTAAAAAGTGTGAAGTGTTGTGCAAAACTAATGAAAATAAAAGACAAGCATAACTGGAATTAAATTAGTTGACAATCAATTGATTACAGAATTTCAGAACTTATCAATGTTCAAGTGCAGTGTTAATGCAGACAAATCAGTTTCATTTGACTATTACGATTTTGTTTTAATACTTCACTTAAATTGGTTATTGTACAGCATCTCATTCATATTCATTCAATTTAACTTTCTCTTTACCAACTAATCTGTCATTCGATGTGGGCAGTCAGTGACAGTATATTCGTCCCAGTACTCTGTGAATGTTGTGTTAAACATGACTGTTAACTTGCAAATTGAAGCAATCTGTAAAAAGAATAACATGCAACACAGTTCATAGTTCAATAGTTCGGAGTCCAAGCAAAATTTAAAAGTCATCTGCTAAGTCGCCGAAGACTCAAATGCTAACTCGGTGACGACTTAAGGAAGGTTCCCTATGAGTTAAGTCAAGTCAACAGTCCCTTAAGTCGCACTACAAGGAAAAGTTCGAAGTCTGAATGCAAAAATGCAATGTCCTAGGTCGTTGCCGACCTACGACCTACGACCTACTTTAGGTCGTCAAAAATTTAGTTGCGTTTTCTGTTCAAAGGCGTTAAGTCGTTCATTCTCCCCAGTACATCAATTCGCCTAACTCCTAGCCCGTCAACCCGTTAACCCATTAGCCTCTCCTTCAACCAAAACTCTCGTCCCCTCAACGTATTCAATCATCCCGAAATCACCATACGCCCAGCGTAATGATATTCCATCACATAGCACAAATCGGTCAAACTGAATGGCCGCGATCCGTCGCCTTGTTCACACAAGACTGTCCAAGGCTAAAACAAATCATCTAGAATCCATCAATAACCAATTGAAACAAAGGCTGCAGTGAAGCGTGGCAGAATAAAAGTGGGTTGAAAATGGGGATCATAATTCAGTGACAGTCAGGGATTGAATAATCAAGTTCACTTACGCAGTATAACGATGAGGATAACTGGCAATTGAATAATTGAATTCCTCTTAGAAGAACTCGAATGCTTGCAAATGGCAGAATGAGATGATAGGAACAAGTGAAGGAGGAAAAGGAACGACTTAAGCTATTTATACAGGGGCGGTGAGATGTGAATCGGCACAGATGACTTACGACTCATTTTAAGTCGGTCACGATCTAACGCACTCATCAAGAAGCAGGCTAAGAAAATCGAAGCACACGACCTATGTCTTAGGCGTATGCTTCGAGGGGCAAATGTTAACCCTCTTTCAGTTCATAACCTAATGAGTTAAAGGCGCGACCGACTCAAGACGAAGACCGACCTAACAGATCTGACTTAAGGCAACATACAACCTAAGCTACAGGTCCGACTTAACAGTAGCCGACTCAAGGAAGGCTCCGACTTAAAAAGATCTCCGGCTTAACAAGCTACGACCTAAGAAAGCTCTGACCCAACAGTTGTCGATCTAACTACTGAGAAGAGTTGCCGACTTAAGATGTGTGCCGACCTAGGAGCCTACCGACTTAAGGAAGCCAACTGATTTAACAAACTGCGAGTTAGCAAGGGCTTCCGAGTTAAAAATTGCCGACTTAAGATTGCGAGTCAACTCTGCTCCGATCTAAAAAAGGGCTTCGACTTAAAGACTTACGACCTATCTCTTAAGTCGTCGCCGACCTACGACTTATACTGAGTCGTATGTAATCTCAGAATACCTTACATCTTTACCTCGTCACCGACTTACCTTAAGTCTTCGACGACTTAGGACTTAAGCATAAAACCAGAAGAGGAGGTGAACTACTATGGAAGTGTTGATGAGCCGGCTGCGACCTATCATAAGTCGGCCGCGACTTATACTAAGTCGGCGATGACTTAGGACTTAGGAAAATTTCCAGAGTCCAAATCAGCTCCTATAAATACCCCACCACTTCCAACATGAAAAGGACTTTTGGCAAATCATTTCTTCAAGCGCCGTTACTCCGTCGAAGTCTCCATTCATCCAGCAATCAAAGATCCTCAAACATTCAAGACGCTACAACAATCTTCAAGAGATAATTCCTTACATCCAACATGGATTCATCGAATTTCATCGACGAAGATTGAGCTAGTAGTCAAGATTGTTTTCTTTTGATCAAGTTGTACTGTTTTGATAAGAGATTTGTATCGATTTGTAATCGAATTCAGTAATAAAGAGATTCAAAGTGGACGTAGGCTTAATCTCAAGCCGAACCACTATAAATTGCTATCTTTTACTCCTTTTCTACCAGTTTACTGCTTAAATTCTGTTCCAGTCACACGGGTGGTGCTTTCACGATTCTACTACACACACCGGGTGTTAGCGTTCACTTTTTAGCGTTAACAAATTTGAACTTGAAACATGCTATATTCTTTTCATATCTGTAATAGACAATATATTTGATACTAGATAATAAACATTATGGACTATGTGACGAAAAAACCATTTTGAATATAAATAAATAAATAAATATATATATAATAGTGTCTTTGAAAAAATAAGACCTAATATATAATTAATGATTTTCATATAAACAATTCCTATATGTATCAATTTGACAAATTTTACGATAAACAATAATCGAAATCTAATCAAATCCAATCCAAGAAAGATCAGATTTAAAGGTCAGTCAAATTAGAAATTTTAGAATGAATTATAAGTTGGATCACCGTACAATCTTAACTTCAATGATGGACCAAAGGAAATTCAAACTTTGTATTACATAGTTCTAATGAAATCATAAATTACACATTGGATGTCGAAGAAAAATTCTCTATGAACGAATCTGATTTGTTGTCTTCAATTTACTGCATTTTACCTTATCACATGTTTTGTTTATTGAATTCTATTTTCTCATCCAGCCAAGTAACTACATTTATCAAATTTGTCTTAAAACGTCACTAAAATGATAAATTTTATCTTCAATTTTTAAATTACAAGTCAATTTACTTAACAAATCAATGATAGTGTAGCAAAAAACATAATAAGAATTTATATAATATAACTTGTAGAAATTATATATTAAAGAGTTTCAGCAGTATCATTACTAGTGCCAATCAATGTTGGAAAAGTCGTGCTAAGCAACAATCTAGGGAAGGCCTACTGCCTCACATGACATTTAGACGTTAGTACTAGCTGGCTAGACTGCTTAAGCAACTCTTAGGTTAGCACAAAGTAGTTAAACTAGATTTGTACAGAAAAATAGTAAAGTAGCACCAAGGTCCAATAAAAATAACTATAGTGACCCACATTTTACGCACCGGAAGACAGAAAAATATCGTTTTCAAAATTTATTTGAGATTTTACAACTCTATAACTTTGGAGAATGTCTACTAGGGACATATTCTACCCTTAGAATTTTACTGGACTGTTCTGACCCTGAAAATCTTATGACGCCTATAGCTTTTATATGAGCTGAATTGGGGTCTAAAATGACTTCCATTTGGTCAGGATGATGGTTTCTCTTTTCGTAGAATTATCATAATAGAACAAACTTACCATTTAGGAGATGCACCTGTTAGAAGTTCTGATTGAATTTGAATAGCTTAGTGGGTAATTAGTGGTTTGTGGCTAAGCCCAAAGACCCATTTTGGGACTAGAGGCAAGTGAGGTTGATGAGACATTCTTCAGTCATTTCACACTTCCTAAAATATTTAGAGAAGTCAACATTAACCTTCTCCAAGCCATAAACCATGCTAAACCTTACTTTAATTATTAAAATCTCGTCAATAAGAAGAGGATTTTCGGGATTAGCACTTGATTTTGGACATTTATTGTTTGGAGGATATTGTATTCCAAGCCACTACTGTTCATCTTGGGATTTGGATAATTTTTTAGGATTCTTTGTATTTAGGTGAGTTGCTAGAACTCCTCACTGACTAATTTGTCATTATATGCTTTTAATGATGTTTTTAAAATGATTTTCGAATTTAGAAATATGTTTTAAACTATATCTAAACACTTATGTTAATCATAAATGATTTGATAAGATTTTTATGTAAAGTTGGATCCAAACTAGTTTATGTGCTCTTATGGATATCCCATCTTCCTTACACTTAGATCTAGGATATGATTTGGTATGTATATGTTGCTTGCTTTGTTTGGAGATGTTGTATGTGCTGATGCTTGTGTGTATATGGTTTGTTTGGTTGAAAACGCCGAGGAACAAGGACTTAAAATAGGATTAACTAAGTTATAAGTCGGTACCAACTTGTAAAATTTTGTCTAAATTTGATGCAAGTTCCGTGGAGCGACAAGAGAGGCCGTATGAAGCTATGTTTAAAATTTCACATCATTTGGTGTGGCGACCACCCTACACCACTAGTACTCAATATATTTGTATAACGCACTATGGAGGTACCTGATTAAGGTAAGGCAATAGCCAATGGTGTAAAGTAACGGAAATCCAAACACAGAATTTGTAGAACATCTCACAGCGCATAGACAAAATATAATTTGTGAAAAAATTGAAATAGTAATATAATCAAGTAAACCATAAATAAGAATATCAGAGTGCAAGAGGTTCACAAATTATACAAAAACTAAAATAGAAAAGTTTATACATCTCATCTACAAAATAAACTTTATAACTGTCCCTAAAGTAACTAGTATTGGTATAGCTCTATGGTACTGCACAGTGGAATATAAGTCATAGTAAGGTCCAAAGTATACATATATGAAAGCGTAGCCTCTTGCTCGTACTCCCTATAGCTCCATGCATTGTCCAGACATGTTATCCCTAATCTACCCATTTAAGAGTATCCGAGATAATAAGAAGCAAAGCCAAAACATCAGGTCAAACAATAGTTTAGTGTGAGCAATTCATCATCTCAAAATGGTATGAAAATTGTATATATTAAATAAGGGCATAAGGTATGAAGAATCATACCCGACCTATCCCTGCATCCAAGAGTTAGCACATAACAGTTAATATAGGCTAATCTACTATAATCATCATGTGAGTGTACTACGATCGAAATACATTGTCTAGTGTTTAGGTATATAGTCAAAAATACCTACATCATGTGACACCCTAATGTAATAAGAAACCATGGGAAAAATAGTAGCCATCAAACAATCCTCGTCGTTACCCATATGCATTGGAGACATGATAACTCATATGGTGCAATGGTAACCAAAAGCTAAATCAAATCTCGACTTCTTTGGTGCTTTATTCCATACCACTTTGTAAGGCTGTGAACTAGACATGCAATTGCAAAGTCTAGGGTAGTCCACAATAGTAAGATCCGAACGCAACCGTAATCCGGGTGGGCATCCCTACATATCCCTTTGGTATGAGCACATTAGAAAAACTCCAAGTTACCATTGATCCCTTTGCATGCATCTCCATTGTGGAACTCAATCGTTATTCCATTCTGGCTATCACTAAAGTAGAATACGGTTTCAAATAGTACTCGCAAGTCCTTATCGTTGGAATCATCCTTGTGAATCACCATCAAAATTCCATTGTTTAGTCATCATTATTGGAACAACTCTCGACCCCATCCTAAGTCATAGAGCAACTGTTCTAAGGTTCTTAAGTCGTAGTGATGTATGTCAAAGCATCACGACATCACTGCACCAGTTACCACACGAACCCCAAAGTTGCCTTGAGTCATCCCAGAGTCATTCGCCTTTGCTCAAGAACAAACTCCAAAAATCCAATTTTTTGCCTGGGTCATTTCATGGGAAGACTCGAAGTTCCCCTCCAAGATGCCCAAAGCAATCACCATGAAAACTTGAAGCAACCCAGAATTCACCATTCCATTTCCCCACCTAGAGTTTCCAAGGTTAGGTCCTGAATCGAAGCCTTTACTGTCTTGAAGCAAGGCCTGAAGCGCCACACCACTACACCCGAACAAGATTCCTTGACCATCCCTCGAACACAACATCACTGGTCAACATTTGCTATCCAGGATTCCTTTACCACCGACCTGAAGCATGCTCGAGCACAACTCCACCGAACCCAGAGCACACCCCAAACAGTCTACCATTGAACAAATGCTACCGAACATAATTGCTACCGAAAAAAATGCTATAATTTCACCAAAGTCCAATTTACTGTCGATTTCATCGCTACACTCAGTTCTTTGACGCATGTGCATTCTGTATGCATTAGTATGACTCCTAACATCCTTGAGCTTATCCGTCAAAGTCTTGTTCTATGCTTCGTACCTTTAATTCGCTCCGATGAGCATTTCCAATTATTCAAGCATACACAAACACCATACGCACATCAAACAACATCCAAGCATGCAAAACATACAACAAATCATTGCAACCATCATATAACCTATTAGTGTAACATATATCAAGGCAACCATGCATCCAAATAACATGATTAGAACAACAAAAATCACTTTATCTACGTTTTTACAACAGGTAGGGTTTGACAAAATTGGTCCAAAACATATTAAAACCTATAAATACATATATAATAAGGTGAGGGGTGATAAATCTTCTCACCAAACCCTCTATAATCCAATTTTTGCATGCAAATCGAGGTGAATTCGAGAATGAATAGCAAAAAACAAATTATCTCCCCTAAATATGTAGATTTGAAAGCTTATAACTAATCTCCTTGCTAATCTACCCTTAATCTATGATTTAGACATGATTTGGAGGAGAAATGAGAAGGCATCGGTGAAGAATGGGTTAATGGAGAGGCTTAGATCTATTTGAAAGATGGGAAAAAGGAATTGGGGTAGGTTATTTCAGCATTTAATATTGTAAAACCCAAACTAGGTCAATGGGCATTTCCGTAAAACTCACTATTTAACCATTAAGTTACTTCAAATAACTACCAAACTTCAAACAGCCATACCTCATGGTCAGAAAGTCTAGATAGCTATTATAACCACTATATGAAAGGATAAACCATAATATCGTTCTAATAGAGGTGGTCTTGGATCCTAATTCTGCTTTTATCAAAAGTTATAATCGTTACAAGTTTTCAGAGGTAAAATCGTCTGATAAAATTTCTCAAGATCAAAAATATTACTACTCAACATTTACTAAAGGTATAGTATCATAGGACCCAATCTAAATTTGAAAATAATATTTTACAACCCTCTGATATGTAAAATACGGGTCGTTACACTCTCTATCTTTTAAAAATTTCACCCTCGAAATCCTAAACACAAACAAGGTAAAGTTAAACATAGCTATCTTGCATGCCTAACAACCATGAAAAATCATATCAAACATCAAACATGCATATACATAAGCAAGAAATATAATCTACACTTGTCCTAGCATGTAGAATACTAAACTATCCTATACGATATCGAATGTGAAAGTAAATGCGATAAACCGAAAGTCTCACCATGTAAAGAGCTTCAGGTTAGTAATCCTCATGCTCTCCTCGGTCTCCGAAATAAAATCATCTTTACTCTCACTCCATTAAAACCTTACCATCTCTACCATCTTCACCCTAAGTTGCTTTGTATCATGTCCGATGATACAAGTAGGAATACGAGATCTAGAAGCTTCTGGTTCAATCTCAATATCATCAAGCTGATCCAGTTCAATTATCATGCATGATCCATACACTAACTTCCACAATTAAGGGATGTAGAACATGTTGCTTTCGCAGCACATCTTCTTAGGCAAGTCGACCTTGTAATCTAGGTTCCCAATCCTCTCGAGTATAGGAAAAAGACCAACAAATCTCGACGCCAACTTCCTCTTAGTACCAAATCGAACAATATTCTTCAATAGAGAGATCTTGACAAATATCATATCGTCGACAAATGTGACATCCCTCTTGTAACGACCTGCTATTTTGGACCATTCGCATCCGCACATGTCGAACTTGAATGATTCAAAATATCGAATTGTTAATTTAAATTTGGTAAAACTGAACATATACAGTAAATAAAATAATCACAGATCACAGACACAGAGTAATAATTTGCAGCGGAAATAAAAGATAGTAGCTCATGAAGCTACTATATACATATCAGAGTTAAATAAGGTACAACAGATGTCTCGAATACAATAATCGAATACAATGTCAGAATACATCACTAGAATCAACTGAATATCTGAAAGCTGGATAGATAGCTGGATCTCCAAGCGAAGCTCCAACTCCAAAGGTGAGTCTCGAATACTGGTACACTCAGTCTGACCCGAGCGTAAAGCAAAACACAAAACACTCGAGTCAGGATTAACATTCTTATATCAATAAATCCAACTCAAGTGAAATAGCAATTGAAATACAAGTAACTCAAAGGATGTATGGAATAACCATCCTTTAAGGATCCGATAAACTATCTACTATGTAGTAGTGTACGGTAAATAGATAATGCCTATCAGTAATATAAAGTATCAAAATAGTGTTAAGGCGTTACCATTATCCCCCTTAACACATTTTATAAAAGCGTTATAGTCTATACAGCACTGTAAACTCCACCATAAACTAGTGGGCTATCAGGGAGTACTCCATAGGTATAACACAAAACAAATCGTAGTGGTCGCGTATATAGGGATACAAGTATGATAAGGCACATGAGGCAATACCCAAGGTAGTGAAACTACCGTTTGCCTGATCCGGACTGGTGAGAACGCATCGCCGCAGCGATCGCAACACCGCGAAACAACACTCCCAAATCAAGGGTGCACCAATCGACAACAAGTAATGAGTAGTTTTCGAAGAAGTGTGTTCGCTCGAGGTAGCTAACCCCCATTTGGCCCGGCACGGCTCCTGTTTTTAGTCATTTCCAATTTGACACAAGTGTCAAGGCTATCCATTATCGTTCTCTTTCTTCAGTCATCACGTACATCATTCCAACCACTTCATTCTGGATCACACTTCGCGTATAGTTATTAAAGTGGTTTTCGGTTTAGACAGTGAGTATGTCCCTAACCGATTCCGGTTCCTTTAATAACCTTCGTAATTATAACACCGATTGGTCGTTAAAATATTTCAAAACCGAATCAATTTCAATTAGAATTCAAAAATCAACATTTCGTTTCTCTTTCTAAATCAATTTCCATAATTTACGTTTCAAAACTTCCACATTCATAATTTCAAATCTTATAATTCAATTTCAATTTCTATTTAAAACAATTCCAATATTGATTCAAGTTCGTATATAAGTTTCATTCCGAAATCATTTAAGTTAATTAAATTTAACATTCAAATCAATTTAACTTCATTTATCGATTTCATTCAATATTCGTTAAGTAAATTTGTCATTCAAACAATTTCCATTTAATTTCCAATTCATTAAATCAATTACTCAAGTTCAACTTCATTATAACAAAACTTACAAATTTCATTAAATTAAATTCATCAAATCAAATTCTTTACATTTCAAATCTTACATTAATTTCAATAAAACACATTTTATTTCTTATTAGAGAAATTCAATTTCACTTATTAATTTACTTAGTTACAATTTCACAACTCAATTAATAAAGAAACTTAATTTCACTTATTCAAGAAGTTCAATTTCACTTAACAAAGAATTCAATTTTAATTAATTATTAAATAATTCAATCTTATTTAATTATTAAATAATTTCAAAACTTAATTATTAATAATTCCAAATAATACTGGTACACTCAGTCTGACTCGAGCGTAAAGCAAAACACAAAACACTCGAGTCAGGATTAACATTCTTATATCAATAAATCCAACTCAAGTGAAATAGCAATTGAAATACAAGTAACTCAAAGGATGTATGGAATAACCATCCTTTAAGGATCCGATAAACTATCTACTATGTAGTAGTGTACGGTAAATAGATAATGCCTATCAGTAATATAAAGTATCAAAATAGTGTTAAGGCGTTACCACTATCCCCCTTAACACATTTTATAAAAGCGTTATAGTCTATACAGCACTGTAAACTCCACCATAAACTAGTGGGCTATCAGGGAGTACTCCATAGGTATAACACAAAACAAATCGTAGTGGTCGCGTATATAGGGATACAAGTATGATAAGGCACATGAGGCAATACCCAAGGTAGTGAAACTACCGTTTGCCTGATCCAGACTGGTGAGAACGCATCGCCGCAGCGATCGCAACACCGCGAAACAACACTCCCAAATCAAGGGTGCACCAATCGACAACAAGTAATGAGTAGTTTTCGAAGAAGTGTGTTCGCTCGAGGTAGCTAACCCCCATTTGGCCCGGCACGGCTCCTGTTTTTAGTCATTTCCAATTTGACACAAGTGTCAAGGCTATCCATTATCGTTCTCTTTCTTCAGTCATCACGTACATCATTCCAACCACTTCATTCTGGATCACACTTCGCGTATAGTTATTAAAGTGGTTTTCGGTTTAGACAGTGAGTATGTCCCTAACCGATTCCGGTTCCTTTAATAACCTTCGTAATTATAACACCGATTGGTCGTTAAAATATTTCAAAACCGAATCAATTTCAATTAGAATTCGAAAATCAACATTTCGTTTCTCTTTCTAAATCAATTTCCATAATTTACATTTCAAAACTTCCACATTCATAATTTCAAATCTTATAATTCAATTTCAATTTCTATTTAAAACAATTCCAATATTGATTCAAGTTCGTATATAAGTTTCATTCCGAAATCATTTAAGTTAATTAAATTTAACATTCAAATCAATTTAACTTCATTTATCGATTTCATTCAATATTCGTTAAGTAAATTTGTCATTCAAACAATTTCCATTTAATTTCCAATTCATTAAATCAATTACTCAAGTTCAACTTCATTATAACAAAACTTACAAATTTCATTAAATTAAATTCATCAAATCAAATTCTTTACATTTCAAATCTTACATTAATTTCAATAAAACACATTTTATTTCTTATTAGAGAAATTCAATTTCACTTATTAATTTACTTAGTTACAATTTCACAACTCAATTAATAAAGAAACTTAATTTCACTTATTCAAGAAGTTCAATTTCACTTAACAAAGAATTCAATTTTAATTAATTATTAAATAATTCAATCTTATTTAATTATTAAATAATTTCAAAACTTAATTATTAACTAATTTCAAAACTTAATTATTAATAATTCCAAATTTAATTATTTAATAATTAATTTTAAAACAACATTCGTTCATCATCTACTATGTTAATATTTTGATTCAGATTATTAAATATTAACATTTCCTTTCATTAAAATTCAAATTCCAACTTCGTTTCAAAACCATATTGTTTATTCAAATAAAATCTTCATTTTATTTTTAAATCAAATTATTGACCAATCGAGTTTTATTTAATTCTCTATCCTAAGTCAAAGTTTTTATTTTGGGTATTTATCATTTCAACCCGATTCCATTTCAATTCAAAAATCGAAGCATAACAAAGGGAACTTGCAGTGTGATAACTGGGATGGTGTCGAAGTAAATAAACAAGCAATAACAACAATCAATATCAATCCAATAATCAATTCAAATAATCCTGGAATAATCGTATTAATTTACATTTGTTGTTTATGCAAATTAATATAATTATTTCTAGAATCTACACTATCATTTCATGTAGATTAAAGATTATTACATTACGGTTTTTCACTTGTCATATATTACAATTTCATCCATCATCAATTTAAACAACCTACATTCAACGGTTCAAGGTGTAATTAACCAAATCCTACGTGTCAATTAATTTAACATTAAAGGGGTCACATTATACGAATTTTTAACTAATCAAATTCAACTTATAGATCCAATTTAAATCGTTAACTATCATATATCAATTCAATTGCATATTATTTATCACTTTAACATTAACAATTTAACGTCCAATATAAACATCAACAATCAATCATTTATCAACTAAACTTGATTATCATTGTATAAATAGCAGATAATGGTGTCAGATGTCACAGGTGAGCTGATTCAGGTAATAACAGATATAACAGTGTAAAAACAACAGTTGCATATTTCAATTTTCGTTTCAATTGAAATCAGATTTAATAAATAAAAGAACATTAATCGTGAGCGATTGCTCACCTTTCGAGGCTAGAGATGAACGAGAAGATGACACAGATACGCACACTGATACAGACACAGAAATGAGCTACGAATCCAGAACAAAGTGAGATGGGCACAAATTCGATGGACAAACTGATAGATAAAAAATAAAAATCGATGAAATCAAATCAGGACGGGATCGATGGAGGTAATTGATATAAGTGAACTTATATATATAACTATATATATACATAATCATATCCTAAACTCAAACATATATTAGATTAACATATATGTAATTCAAAAACCATAGTTTACATTAAAACACATGTTTTAAAATCAACGTATATACATCATGAAATTTGAAATATTTACTTATATATATATACTTAAAAAAAATGAAAAATACTTAGACTATATAATATACTTTTCACAAACATAACAAATTATATACTCTTTAAATTTTACCCCTTTAAAATCTTCAAGCTAATATATATGACTCAAATATATATATGAATACATCTATAAACCAATGGATAACATATATATATGTAGGCTTCAGAAAGTATCAATGAAATGTTCTCAGGTGAAACACTTATGGAGAAAATCTCATTATTTATTTTGAATATTTATACATCAACCAAAACATATACAAACAAACAAATAAAATTATATATAGGCATACCTTTACATCCAGACAAAAGATAAGTATATAACTTAACACAATATATACAACTTATATAAAAAACGAACATATAATACTATACACAATATAAGCGAAACTACCTATATAATTAATATATATAGCGAATAAGTGGTCTGTTGAAACTATATAAAATACTTCTTTATATAATATTCAACAACAGGATAATATGACTTGTATAAACTGTAACATATACTGTGACTTATAAATGCACGCAACAAACCAAAACTCTTACTTCACCATCCTACATGAACAGCATCCAAATCACTATATATAAGTAAAACTTATATTTTATAACTTAAATCACTACTTTATATACTTTATAATATAACCGTATAACTATAAATCTATATACAATATTTATAAATACAACTGGTATTCCCATACAACCAATAGTCAAGCTAGTATAACTTTTATGCTTTATATACTGTTTAGCATTTATAAACAAACATGGACATATTAATATATATATTCACCTTCTGTCGAAACTGTTATTTCATAAAACATAACAAACAAATGTATATGTGACGCCCCACCTCTATACCCATGCTAGCCAAGGACACTACGGTGTAATGTCGTCAACTAGCACGGAGAATAAGGCTGTTGAGGAGCGACCATCTATATAATTGCTTTGTGCGAGTACCGATATGCCAAATAAAAATATAACTTTTCATCTCAAGAGGAAATCCGACATACCGATACAAACTCAAAGCTACTACACAGTGGCTATATGGACTTCGGAAACAAATATAGAAATATACATAACACAAATCAGTCATAGACAATTCATATCACAAAGGCGGAAATAGATATGAATATAACACATGAAAGTGTACATCAGAGTAGTGGTCTGAAAGATCCACGATAATACAAAAGAATAGCAACACATGCTATACCAAAGAATAAATACACAACATAGAGTCTATATCTCAAATGTGTACATCCAAAAACTACTAAACTAGAGTAGTTAGCCAAAAGTCAGAAGATGGCTCCAGATTGGAAGTCAAGCAGAAGCACCTATAAAATCTCAGTCTGACCCGAGTATTATTTAAGAAGAAAATAATAAACGGATCAGTCTAGCTATAATTATCACATAAAATGAGATAGAATATGAGATATGGCATAAGCATATAATAACCATAATGACATACTACTATAAGTATGTAAATGAAAATCAACAAGAGATTAATCAATATCGCAAGAATCTTCTCAAAGATAAAATAGGGTATCATACCCTAAACTTGTATTCATAACAAGTCAATAACACATAAATTAACCAATGCACAAAAAAAACTGATATCATATCAATGAAAATCATGAAAATTGGTGAAGCACAAATTCAAGAAATCAGCACACAAAATCCAGAAATCACATAAAAAGGGGGAGGCCTATGAGCCGAATGCTCCACGAATGGTCCGAAGACCTATGAGCCGAATGCTCCACGAATGGTCCGAAGACCTATGAGCCGAATGCTCCACGAATGGTCCGAAGACCTATGAGCCGAATGCTCCACGAATGGTCCGAAGACCTATGAGCCGAATGCTCCACGAATGGTCCGAAGACCTATGAGCCGAATGCTCCACGAATGAAGTGCAGTCCTTCACATGGACAAAGAGACATCGCACATTGCTAGTCTAAACCATAAGAATGATCGTCATGATCATAAGGAAGTGTCGATTACACTAAGCTAGTAAATATAAGAGTTTAGCTTCATGTCCCATAACCACTTGCTTAACTCAAATATTTACTCCATATTGTAGATCTCCACTAGAAAATTGCCACAAGAGTTTTAATCGAACAAGTCCATAAATTAACCGACGAAGTAAACGCAAGCGTTTCATACCACTTGTTTTGCTAAGTCGTTTAATTAGATTTTCTCATACGAATGAGGTAAAGGTTTGTATATACTAATAGATTGGAAAACGGTTTTAAGAAACGAGCTTTGATATTGAAAATAGAGTTGAAATCGTTTTGATATTTAATACTAGTATAGAACACCTTTATATTTTGAAGTGACAAATCATAGAAGTGATTGTAGAAACAATCAATCATAAAAATTCACATTCAAAGACGTGAATAAAATCCAAAGAAATCGATACTGAATCCATCAAAATGGATATTCCCAAAAATCCCGAAGAAAAGAAGTCATCAAAGTTGGTAATAAATGATAACAACAAAAGGGAAACAACACGAATCGATTAAAGTTGGAAATTCAAACAAATAGACAATATAGGAAAAATTGGCAAATAGGAGCAGGTCGGTCAACCGGACCCTGAGGTCGGTTGACCGGACCAGAGGCAGAAGTGCTCGGGTAGCAGGTCGGTCGACCGGACCCTGAGGTCGGTCAGCCGAAGCCTGTAACCTGCACTCCCCAAAACAGAGGCAGGGAAATGCTAGAGTAGCAGGTTGGTCGACCGGACCCTGAGGTCGGTCGACCGGAGCCTGTTTCCAACACTCCCATGCCAATCAAATGAAGTCCAATCCCTTCTGAAATGCAATCGGTCGAGCAACGGCACTAAGGGTTTACGCCTATCGACTACCCGACCATATAAGCTCTTCGATTCATCACCAAAAACATGATCAAAACATCAAAGTTAGGATTTTCAGAGAATTGAACTCAAAACACTAAAAATTGGATATTCACAAAATCAATCCAAACCAAAAGCATTTGCACAAGAATAAGTGTTAGGAATTCATACCTAACAATCGAAGATAAATATAGTTTAAGATGTGAGATAAAAATCTCACCTTTGAACCCAAACAAATGAAGAAGAAGCTTGAAGACAAGGGAAGATCAACCACACTTCATTCTCAACACAAGAAGCATGAATCTAAGCTAAAAGAGAAACATTTCCCAAATTAGGTTTAGGAATTTTCTGAAATCAAAGAAAGAATGTGTTGGAGAAGAAGGAGATGAAGCTTACCAATGGGTTCTCTTTGAATTTGGAGCTAGAATTTGGATTTGCAAGAGGAACTAGGGCTTGGATTTTTAATTTCCCATTCCACTCACCATTGTTGCTCAAGAACTGAAATGAGGAGGAAGTGAGGGAGAATGGGGAGAAGTGGTTCAGATTTGGGGGTTAAGTTGGCAAAAGGGGCTGAACCCAAACCCAAACCCAAAGTGCAAATGGTCAAATTTTTGACTAGCTCCAAACATATCAAAGTTTATACTCAAAAAGGTCGCAAACGACATTTTGAACTCAATGGAAGTGGTCTCGAGTCCTAATTCGACTGTTTGCAAAATGTAGCTTTTCGGACCAAGAACCGACGAACGACAAAATATTTAAATAAAATATTTAAATATAAAATCGATAAATATGCGGGTTGTTACAGACTCCCCTCCTTAAAGAAATTGCGTCCTCGCAATACTTAAGAAGAAAATAAATAGTAACAACCATAAAAGCATATCAATACAAAAGAAATTTTGAAATGAGAAGTTCACCATAAAGAGCACAAAAGAGTAAGTCCGAAAGTTTTCGTTCGATGAATTCTCTAGATTTCCCAAGAGAAATCCTTGGGATTTGAGAACCATAGAACTCACACAAAAAGAACATCTTTATTTCGAAGGCGCTCAACCCTCGAAGAAATGATGCGAATAGGATGTTGCTCAAAAGTCAAATCTGGTGAAACTTCAATCCCTACTATAACACCAAGCTCAAGAATAAAAATCGGAAACCTTAATTCATTTCCGTAGTAGAAAGACATAAGAAAACGTCATGAATAACAGAAAATTGAGCCGGTGCGATGGCGTAGTACAAAAACGGTACGCCAGAGAAACGAGAAACTGATGGAGGCCAAGCTATAAGTTTCCTTGGCTTAAGTCTTGACCGACTTAACAAAGTTGAAGATGGTGCAGGCCAAGTGTTAGGTCGTGAGCGACCTAACGAAAGCTTAAGTCGTTTAGAAAAGTTGAGTCGTGTACGACCTAAGATAATGGGAGCTCACAAGGAAATTCGCGAAGAAGTGCTAAGTCATGACCGACTTAAGGAAGCTATGAGTCATGACCGACTTAATGGAAAACCAAGAGTTAACTTGTTCTTAGGTCGTATGCGACCTAACGAGCTAAGGGGTAGGTCGCTGGAACGACTTAGCAAGATACAACTGGGAAATAGGTCGCTTGTACGATCTAACCGGGTGCTACGACCTAACAAGTCACGACCTATGCTAGGTCACAGGAAACAGTCACGACCTATGATAGGTCGCAGGAAACAAGAACGACTTAAGATAGGTCGCTGGGTGATCTAGAGAGATAAGTCGCACACTATAAGTCGCGAAGTCTTAAGTCGCGAGGACTTAGGTCGCAAGACTTAGGTCGCGCAGTTTTATGAAGCGCTCTTTTAAGTCGCTGATGAAGCCTGATGCCGTTGATTCTTATGCCGCTTTAATCCAGGCCATTGATTATGCAAAGCCGCTTGTGATAGATCGCTAATGGAGTATAAGTCATTTGTTTTAGGTCGCGTACGACCTAAGTTGAGTCGTGAGAAGTTGTTAGGTCGGCAACGACCTAAGTGATGTATTTTCTGTTTGTAATTTCTGTTTGTTGATAAGTCGTAAGTCGTGTACTGGGTAAGTCGTGAGTCGGAGGCTATAAGTCGGAAACGACTTAAGTGTTGTAATTTTTGTTTTTTCATGTGTTGTAACTTCTATAAATAGGCTGGTGGTGCCATTTGTAATAGTTTAGTTGATTTGAAAAAAAACTCTTGTTTTGTTAGCTTTGTGCTTTCACTAAATTGGTAGTCGAGTGTAATCTCCTATCTCCACTCTCGGATAATCGAGTGCGCTCGATTCAACGACAGCTGAAGCCGATTCACGAAATCTAGCGCGCTAGATCAACGTGTGAAGAATCGCAGATCTTCGAACCAGGTTTCATGCGCGATCAACGAGTTCGGGATAGCTAGAATTCGGTATCTTCGGATCAACGAATTCGGGCATTTCAGTATTCATCAATCCATCGATTGCTACTTTCATCGATCTACATTGTTTTGATTAATCCGCTGCATCAGTTTGGTATCAGAGCTTGTTTTAGCCAATCATAGCTAAATCGAGTCCTTGGAGCCAATTATTTTGAGAAGTTGTGTTCATCGTGTTCATCATATTTTTGCAACAAGGTTGGAGTTTTCGATCCATTTCATTTTTGATCTAAGTTCGAAAAGTGTTTGAATTTGAAGTGTGAAGAACTTCGGCCGAGATAAGCAAGTGAAGGCCGTGTACATCATTTGACCGAGAATTAAAGAGTTTGTGAAGTTTCAAGCATGCCGCCAAGAAGAGCTAATCGACATCAAAACGTTGAAGCATTGTATCGAAGAGAAGAAGCTAATGAGATGGAGCAAAGAATCAATGAAAACTTTAGTGAAAAGCTTAACGAAGGAATTGGTCGGTTAGAGAAGATGATGTTAGAGATGAATCAGAATCGGAGAAGGGTATCACCTGAATCTAATCATGGGGGAAGTAGAGTCTCGCCACATTCCAATCGAGACAGAAGTGTTGATGATGATCGAAGTCGAGATAGAAATGTGAATGATCGTAATCGAAGGAATGCAGATCGAAGAGATGTTGGTGGTCAGGATCGACGTCGATATACATCTGATTTTGAAGAGGAGTATGATGGTGGTAGTATTCATAGACAAGGAAGAAATCAGTCGGAGTATGATCACAGGTGGGAATCTGGGATGAAGACTGAAATACCGGAATTCAAAGGTGGTATGCAAGCTGAGGAGTTTCTGGATTGGTTGTCTAATGTTGAAGAGATTTTTGACTTCAAAGAAGTTCTAGAACATCGTAGAGTAAAGTTGGTTGCTACAAGGTTGAGGGGTCGAGCTTTGGCGTGGTGGCAGCAGACCAAACTTACACGTGAACGAATGGGAAAGTCAAAAATTAAATCTTGGGAGAAGATGAAGAAATTGATGAAAGCAACGTTCTTACCTTACAATTACCAATCTCTGATGTATCAACGTTTGCAGAATTTGAGGCAGGGCACAAAGACTGTTAATGATTATGCAGATGAGTTTTATCAGCTTATTGCGAGGAATGATTTTATGGAAACGGAAGAGCAGCTGACATCTAGATTCATTGGGGGGTTGAGAATGCAGATTCAGGATATGGTTAACATGTTTGATCCTAGATCTATAGTGGAAGCACACCAAAAAGCGTTGGCTTGAGAGAAGCAGGGAAGACGAGGAGGTGGTGTGTTTACTAATTCCAACAATCAAGTGAAGGGCGTTAGTGGAGGTTCTCATGTTTCTAAACCTATCAGTTAACCAGTGGTGAAGGAGGCTGAGAAGGCAAAGGTTAACAACGGTTTCAAATGTTACAATTGTCAGGAATTGGGTCATAAAAGCAATGAGTGTCCAAATCCAAAGAAGAGAACCATGATTGCAGAAGTTGAAGATGAGGATGCTGACGGAGATTGTTCTAGTCCAGTTGAGGAGGATGAGCAGGATATTGCGTCAGGGGATGAAGGTTGTAACCTAATGATGAGGAGATCGTGTTTGACACCGAAGCAGGAAGAAGCTAGTTGGTTGAGGAGTAATATCTTTCAGTCGACATGCACTATACTGGGAAAAGTGTGTAAGTTTGTGATTGACGCAGGAAGCTGTGACAATATAATTTCAACCGAGGCTGTAACAAAGTTGAAGTTGAAGAAGAGAAGCATCCGAATCCATACAAGTTAGCATGGTTGAGAAAAGGAGGAGAGGTGAAAATGGATAGACGAGTTCGTGTTCCATTCTCTATTGGGAAGAAATACAAAGACAAAATCTGGTGTGATGTAGTAGAGATGGATGTTTGTCACTTACTTTTGGGAAGACCATGGTAGTATGATCGAAACATACAGCATGACGGTCGGACCAATAGCTACAGTTTTATGTTTGAAGGTACGAAGATTATCTTAGTTCCAAAGAAGAGACCACAAGGAGAAAGTAAGTCGGAAGAGATTGAAGAGCTAAAAACTTTGTTATCTTTAAAGGAGTTTGTTAAGGAGGTCGAAGAGGAGCCTGAAGTGTACTTGTTGATTGGGCGAGAGAGTCAAGAAGAGGTTGAAATTCCAGGAGAAGTGAAACCAATATTGAAAGAATTTGAGGATGTATTTCTAGAGGAGTTACCAAAGGAGTTACCGTCACTGAGAGACATTCAACATCAAATTGATCTAGTTCCGGGAGCAATGTTGCCACATAGACCACATTATCGAATGAGTCCGAAGGAACATGAAGAGTTGCGGAGGCAGGTAGAGGAATTGCTTGAACATGGGCGTGTGCAGGAGAGTTTAAGTCCTTGTGCTGTACCGGCCTTATTGGTACCCAAAAAGGATGGAACGAGGAGGATGTGCACAAATAGTAGAGCATTGAATAAGATCACAGTCAGATACAGATTTCCGATGCCGAGGCTTGATGATTTATTGGATCAAATTAGTGGGTCCGTAATCTTTTCTAAGATTGATTTGAAGAGCGGTTATCATCAGATTCGCATTAGACCAGGGGACGAATGGAAGACAGCATTCAAGACGAGGGAAGGATTGTATGAATGGCTGGTAATGCCGTTTGGTCTATCGAATGCACCAAGTACATTCATGAGGGTGATGAACCAGATTTTTAGGCCATACATTGGGAAATTTGTGGTGGTTTACTTTGATGATATTCTGATCTACAGTGCTAGTACAGAAGAGCATGTTCAGCATTTGAAGAAAGTGTTAACTATCCTTCGTGAAGAACAATTCTACGCTGCTACGAAGAAGTGTGTTTTTATGGCAAAGAGTGTTTTATTTCTGGGGTATGTTGTATCAGAGGGAGGAATACAGGTTGACCAGAGTAAAGTCGAAGCAATTAGAGATTGGCCACAGCCCAAGACGATAACAGAAGTTCGGAGTTTCCACGGGTTGGCTTCATTTTATCGGAGGTTTATTCCACACTTTAGTAGTGTGATGGTGCCTGTTACTGATTGTATGAAGGGTAAACAGTTTACATGGTCAGAGGAAGCAGGGGATGCTTTTGGGAAGATCAAGGAGTTGCTGACGTCTGCACTAATTCTAGTATTACCAGATTTTCAGTTGTTGTTTGAGCTACACACTGATGCGTCAAAGGTTGGTATTGGAGGAGTGTTGAGTCTGAGGGGACGTCCTATTGCATATTTTAGCGAGAAGCTATCGGGAGCGAAGATGAGATATAGTACTTATGATGTGGAATTTTATGTTGTTGTACAAGCTATCAAACACTGGAGACACTATCTATTTCAGAAAGAGTTTGTTCTTTACACTTATCATGAGGCGTTGAAGCATTTGCAAGGGCAAGACAAGATTTCAGCAAGACATGCATCATGGATTGCATATCTGCAACAGTTTACATTTGTTGTAAAACACAAGTCGGGAGTGACGAATCGTGTTGCAGATGCGTTGAGCAGAAGGAATCATTTGTTGACTACAATGAAGATCGAAGTGACAGGGTTTGATGTGTTACCATAATTATTTGACGAAGATCCTTACTTTGGGAAGTTTGTTGATAAAGTCAGGAATGGGGAGACGGATAAGTTTATGATGGTGGATGGTTTTCTGTTTAAGGGAAATCGATTTTGCATACCTGATTGTAGTTTGAGAATGAAGATTGTAAAAGAGCTACATGAAGAAGGACATGTTGGGAGAGATCGTACATTGCAGTTGATTTCACAGTCTTACTTTTGGCCGTCAATGAGGAAAGAAGTGGAAAGGTTTGTGGAACGATGTCATATCTATCAGGTTTCGAAAGGAACTGCGACTAATGCTGGATTATATATGCCGTTACCTGTACCAACTAAACCATGGGTTGATGTGAGTATGGACTTTGTGTTGGGGTTACCGAGAACACAACATGGTAATGATTCCATTTATGTGGTGGTTGACCGATTTTCGAAAATGGCACATTTTATTGCTTGTAAGAAGATGGCGGATGCTGTTCATGTTGCTCAGTTGTTTTTCAAAGAGATATATCGACTTCATGGATTGCCAGAATCGATTGTGTCGGACAGGGATACTCGTTTTCTGAGTCATTTTTGGCTAAGTTTGTGGAAAATGGTGGGAACGAAGTTGAACTTTAGCAGCGCTTATCATCCGCAAACGGATGGACAAACCGAGGTCGTGAACAGATCGTTGGGAAATTTGTTGAGGTGTCTTGTGCAAGACAATCTGAAGAGTTGGGATGTGAAGTTATGTTAAGCAGAGTTTGCTCATAATCATGCGGTGAACCGTAGTACGGGTTTCAGTCCATTTCAGATAGTGTTTTCAAGTTTGCCAAAGGGACCGTTGGAATTAACGGGCATACCACAACCAAAGAAGACAGTTAAGCGAGCTGCTGATTTTGTTGAAGGATTGATAGAGTGTCATAGAATCATTCAAGAACGATTGGAAAAGGCGAATGAGAAGTATAAACGTTCTGCAGATCTGAAGCGAAGAAATGTTGAGTTTAATGAAGGAGATATGGTATATGCTGTGTTAACAAAGGATCGTTTTCCAATAGGCGCTTATAACAAATTGAAAGCCAGGAAAATTGGTCCTGTAGAAATCATCAAACGGATTAATGAAAATGCTTATAAATTGAAGCTGCCGGAGGGTGTGTACACGTCGGACGTATTCAATGTTAAGCATCTCGTACCTTATCATGGGGATGAGCATATTGCGAGGGAGGAAAGTGCAAATTCGAGGACGAATTTCTTTCAACTAGGAGAGGATGATGCAGGCCAAGCTATAAGTTTCCAAGGCTTAAGTCGTGACCGACTTAACAAAGTTGAAGATGATGCAGGCCAAGTGTTAGGTCGTGAGCGACCTAACGAAAGCTTAAGTCATTCAGAAAAGTTGAGTCGTGTACGACCTAAGATAATGGGAGCTCACAAGGAAATTCGCGAAGAAGTGCTAAGTCGTGACCGACTTAAGGAAGCTATGAGTCGTGACCGACTTAATGGAAAACCAAGAGTTAACTTATTCTTAGGTCGTGTGCGACCTAACGAGCTAAGGGGTAGGTCGCTGGAACGACCTAGCAAGATACAACTGGGAAATAGGTCGCATGTACGACCTAACCGGGTGCTACGACCTAACAAGTCATGACCTATGCTAGGTCGTAGAAAACAGTCACGACCTATGCTAGGTCGCAGGAAACAGTCACGACCTATGATAGGTCGCAGGAAACAAGAACGACTTAAGATAGGTCGTTGGGTGATCTGGAGAGATAAGTCGCACACTATAAGTCGCGAAGTCTTAAGTCGCGAGGACTTAGGTCGCAAGACTTAGGTCGCGCAGTTTTATGAAGCGCTCTTTTAAGTCGCTGATGAAGCCTGATGCCGTTGATTCTTATGCCGCTTTAATCCAGGCCATTGATTCTGCAAAGCCGCTTGAGATAGATCGCTAATGGAGTATAAGTCGTTTGTTTTAGGTCGCGTATGACCTAAGTTGAGTCGTGAGAAGTTGTTAGGTCGGCAACGACCTAAGTGATGTATTTTCTGTTTGTAATTTCTGTTTGTTGATAAGTTGTAAGTTGTGTACTGGGTAAGTCGTGAGTCGGAGGCTATAAGTCGGAAATGACTTAAGTGTTGTAATTTTTGTTTTTTCATGTGTTGTAACTTCTATAAATAGGCCGGTGGTACCATTTGTAATAGTTTAGTTAATTTGAAAAAAAACTCTTGTTTTGTTAGCTTTGTGCTTTCACCAAATTGGTAGTCGAGTGTAATCTCCTATCTCCACTCTCGGTTAATCGAGTGTGCTTGATTCAACGACAGCTGAAGCCGATTCACGGAATCTAGCGCGCTAGATCAACGTGTGAAGAATCGCAGATCTTCGAACCCGGTATCGTGCGCGATCAACGAGTTCGGGATAGCTAGAATTCGGTATCTTCGGATCAACGAATTCGGGCATTTCAGTATTCATCAATCCATCGATTTCTACTTTCATCGATCTACATTGTTTTGATTAATCCGCCGCGTCAGAAACTCGAATAATTTGAAACAACAATACCATAAAAGAACATCAGACGTAAGTCCATAAAAGAAATGAGATGAAACTCAATAAAACGAAGTATATCGAAACGTCTGATGTTGGTAAAATGATCATTCCATTTGGACATCATCAAAGAAACAACCACTTTTTGTTTACAACAAAGTGCATTGGCAACACGGTTCCTCTTTCCGGGAATATACAAAGAATATCAAGATCTTTAGATGCAAGGAACTCGATCCAATATTAAGTTCCTTATGAGAAAATAAATATTCCAAAGATTTATGATCAGGGTAGAGAACAAATTTCTCACCCAAAAATAATGATGCGAAATTTTTAAAAGGGAAAACAATAACCGCGAGCACTAGATCATGAGTGGCATACCTAGTCTCGATAGGCTATAACTATTTAGAAGAATAAATGATAGCATGTTCTCTTTGGCCAGAGAACGGCATCCAAACCAATATGATATAGCATTGCAAAAGATAAAATCTTGGTTCCCTACGGGAATAACAAGAATTAGGAATATTAAAAAGAAAGAGTTCTTTTAAAATAATCTTCTTTCCCGAAAAGCTAAGACTTTCAAAATTACAATTATCTTTCTGTAATAATTCTTTCTAGAAAAATTTACTTATTCCAAATCAATTTACTGTGTCTGTTTGTCTCATCAAAGCGTTTAGGAGATTCCTATCGATAACGTTGATCAAGCGCATCGACCAAAATTCTTAAAGCACTCAATGGGCAATACAATCACAAAATCATCTTTTATATGATAAACACACTACGCCATAAATGACCTTCTGCAACATTTTTGCAAGGTGTTGCCAGCTAAAATGTTGCGATAGATATAAAATTTTGGTCCTACTGCAACGTTGTATTTATGGTGTTACCTTAGCCATAAAAATGTGTTGCTCTAGTTAAAAAAGTGTAACACGATGCAACATTTTTATATAGTGTTGCTATAGATGTATTCAGATTAAAAAATTAATAAAATTAGCAATCCGCGTGAATACGATCCAACGGTCTACATTTAATCCGATTGTTAAACTGGATCACCGCTACCATTTGCTCCAAATTTTCGTTTTCCCGCTTAACTTTTCATATCATTTTCGTTCTCACCCCCAATTTCCAAATCCCTAATTTCCAAATCATATTTTCGTTTCTTTTTTTTCTTCCAAAAACAAAATCTCGTCCTTTTTTCAAAGTTTGGTAGTGATCTTAAACAAGCTTCGTTCCCATTTCGTTCTCACCTACAATTTCGCTACTGTTTGCCTACATGTCGAGCGCCGTTTGCTTTGTTGTCGAGATCTGGAAATGTCTGTTCGGCTTGTGAATCGGCGATTGTTGTTGGAGTTAGGTCATGATTGGACTGGGTTACGACAGTGGGTGATTGCGATTGAAATTTCAAGCGATGGAGGTGAGGCCAATGGTGATTTCAGGTAGTTCTGGTCGATGGGTTGCTGAAATTGCGGTTGGTGAATTTGATATGGGAGGCGCTGGTGGGTTCGCGATTTGGAGGAGTTTTTAACAGGTTGGTTTTCAGTTTGATTGGTGAGGAAGTTAGGGTGTAGGGGTAGTTCGGGTTGTCGGAGAAGGCAGGTAGGTGGTTGTTGTGATGGTGAAGGCATACGGTTAGTGAGGAGATGCGAATTGGTTGTGACAGATTGTAGAGGAAGGGATTTGTTGTGCTATGTGCAGAAATGGTTCGAGTTCGTTAGGAGATAGGGGCAGGAGTTTGTGGCTGATTGTAGCTGGATGGTGAATCTGGTTGTCGCAGTTTGTGGAAGTTGGATATGAAGGTGTGATGGAGGTTGAAGTATATGAAGCTATAGGTTAGAGCTTTGTTTGTTGTTGCGCGTTTGGGATGTTTTGGTTGTGAGATGGTAGTTTGGAAGAAAATGCAGTTTGCTGGTAGGGGTTTCGATAATGAAGTATGCAGTGGTAGCGGGTTGGTAATGAGGTTTGGTGAGTGTTTTGGCATAGGTTAAGGGATGTAGGGGATGTAAGTTGCAGCAGTTTGGGGAGTGGATGGTGGCAGTGTAGAGGTTCGTGCTGCCGAATTCCGTGAGCTCATTCAGAAGCTTTCTCGTGATTCCAATTCAGAAGGGTAATGTATTACTTATTAACACGCAACATGTTCGATGAAATGTCAATTTTTATTTATCATGGTTTCAGGTCTTTTACCAAGGCAGAGCTAAAAGCAAGGTTATTTCAGTTTTCACTCAACAATTTGCTAAGAATGATGGTTGGGAAAAGGTCGGATGATTCAGAAGAAGCCATGAAAGAGTTGTAAAAGTCAATCGAGGAGCTTCTCGGCTCGCCTTTGGCTCGGCACTCGGCTCGCCTTCGGCTCGTCATATATTTGTTAGTGTCGGTGTCTGTATAAATTGAAACTGCATATGTAATGAGTGAACTGAGTGATGTAGTGAGGAATATCTGTATATGTGAATATCAGTGTTATATATCATTGAATTGTAAAATAGTGGAGTCAGGAATTTGTACTATTTCAAATGTTGAAATAAAATATTTATTTAAATAAATTACTGTTTAAATATCAAATTCTATGCAATAGCATTTTATTAAATAAAAATTTATTTTTATTAAAAAATCAAATATGCTCTACATTGTGGGCCCCACAAATTCAGAAAGTTAATATCTATAGCAACATTTTGGAATGTTGCTACAGATACCTATGGGTGTTGCCATAGACCCCAATAGGGTTCTATTGCAACAATATTACTTATGTTGCCTTAGATAGTCAAAATGTTGCCTTTGAGGTCTAAGGCAACGGCGAAAATTGCATCACCCTAAAAGTGTTGTCATAGACCTATGGCAACATTTTTCGGGCCTAAGCCAACATTTTTTTTGTGTTGCAGTAGGCCATTTATGGCGTAGTGACATGTTCTTAAAAACCTTTAAGAATATTCTTTTCTCACTTAAGAGCAAAAATCAAATTGTACTTATAAATAAATCTTATGAAAAAGATTTGCAAAATTTTAAATTGTTGTTTTCATCCACAATCAATATATACAAGAATGGAGTCATCGAGATCGTAGAATACTCGATTCATAAAATGGATGAAATAAGCTGGACAAACTGAATGACATAATAAGTCATTCATAAGAATCATAACGAGTGCGGAATGCGGTAAATGGATAACTCCCGCAACTCGTAGCAAATGAAAATCGGTGGTAAGGTCGAGCTAAAAAGACCTTAACACCACTCTAAAGATTGCTTAGGTGATAATCCAAAGACAAGCTCAAAAATATTGGAAATTCTCAAACTACATGAATGAGAGAAATAACGCTTTCCTCATCATGAGGGCTTAAAGAATAAAATGATGCCATCAAATTGGAATCAAAATCACAAAGGAAAAACAGAAATATGCTTAACAAATTGAAAATGTCGAAGATGAATAGTCCACACGGGACATAGGATATGGCTTCATAATAAGTAAGCCAATCCCCTTCACAAAAATCAATTCCAAAGCCTAGGTGACGCACGACAGGCAAACCGGCTTGGAAAGAAAATCACATAAAATAACTTCGACATCAAATCAAAGCGAATTGAGTGTTAAGGATCCACCAACCGGATTCGCAATTCTCAAAAAAATTAACAAGCCCAAAAATGTTTAAAGGAAAGGAATCAACAAGTTCTTTTGATATAAAACAGTGAGACGAAACTCATATCAAAAAGAACTCAAAAATATAAATCATAAAACAAATGTCATCGAAGATAGAATAAGAAATACCTTGACAAGGAGAAGAGTTGTTCAGGTTCCTCTCCTCCTTGCTTTGAAGTTTAGAGCAAGAAGATAAATGATGACACAGATTTTAGCAATAGCGGCAGGTGAGGGGTTTCAGACACTTAATTACATAGTGTTCCGTAGAATTACAATGGTAGCATCCTCCACGACTAGGGATTTGAGTCTTTGCTACCAAGGTAGTTTGCATCACTCTATTATTGGGATAAGGCTTTTGAAATGCCATTCAAATAAAATCATAACACGAGGGCCAGGTCAAACCCGAGCATTTCAGCTGGATTCAACACAAGTGTAATTAGAAAAAGAAATCCAATGTAGATCAGATTGGTGATGCTGAAACCCAAACCAAACTAAAATGAACCAATGGACAGAACAAGTGCAGCCCCTACATGAATAAATGGAAAGAATGAGTGATACAACAGCTCCGTGAACTGCAAGTATCGACTAGGTAGCTACAAGTGTAAAGCAATGTCCAACACAATTGAACGCAGTGAAGTGTTCAAGGATGTAACATGCACCAGATCGGGTCAGAGTGATCCAGATTCAAGTGAACACTGCATGCAACAAACAACTCCAGATTAATGCAAATGAAACTGAATATAAAATCAAAATACTTAGCACAAACCAACAGCCAAATTCAAGGCATTGCAAAGGCAATAGTAAGGCTGAGAACTGATACAATACAAGATCTAGAAGTTTTTAGGCAGACATGAATACGCCATCCAGAGAAGGACTACTGGATTGAATAGCGCTGAGACTGCCAGAACCAACCATTTCTTTTCTTTAAGAAAGAAAGAAAAGAAGAAGAAAAGGTTTTTCTTAGAATGAATATCAAACAATCATGATTGATAAAACAAGGTATCATAAAAAGAAATAGGATAGAACGGTACGAAGACCCGAATCAAATCCTATGGCATGATTCCTAAGAAAGACTTAGGACAATGATCCTTGCTAGATTATTCTACATTGTTCCGAAGTTTGGCTCCGATACCAAGCTGTGACACCCCACCTCTATACCCACGCTAGCTAAGGACACTACGGTGTAATGCCGTCAACTAGCACGGAGAATAAGGCTGTTGAGGAGCGACCATCTGTATAATTGCTTTGTGCGAGTACCGATATGCCAGATAAAAATATAACTTTTCATCTCAAGAGGAAACCCAACATACCGATACAAACTCAAAGCTACTACGCAGTGGCTATATGGACTTCGGAAACAAATATAGAAATAAACATAACACAAATCAGTCACAGACAATTCATATCACAAAGGCGGAAATAGATATGAATATAACACATGAAAGTGTACATCAGAGTAGTGGTCTGAAAGATCCACGATAATACAAAATAATAGCAACACGTGCTATACCAAAGAATAAATACACAACATAGAGTCTATATCTCAAATGTGTACATCCAAAAACTACTAAACTAGAGTAGTTAGCCAAAAGTCAGAAGATGGCTCCAGATAGGAAGTCAAGCAGAAGCATCTGTAAAATCTCAGTCTGACCCGAATATTATTTAAGAAGAAAATAATAAACGGATCAGTCTAGCTATAATTATCAGATAAAATGAGATAGAATATGAGATATGGCATAAACATATAATAACCATAATGACATACTACTATAAGTATGTAAATGAAAATCAACAAGAGATTAATCAATATCGCAAGAATCTTCTCAAAGATAAAATAGGGTATCATACCCTAAACTTGTATTCATAACAAGTCAATAACACATAAATTCACCAATGCACAAAAAAACTGATATCATATCAATGAAATTCATGAAAATTGGTGAAGCACAAATTCCAGAAATCAGCACACAAAATCCAGAAATCACATAAAAAGGGGGAGGCCTATGAGCCGAATGCTCCACGAATGGTCTGAAGACCTATGAGCCGAATGCTCCACGAATGGTCCGAAGACCTATGAGCCGAATGCTCCACGAATGGTCCGAAGACCTATGAGCCGAATGCTCCACGAATGAAGTGCAGTCCTTCACATGGACAAAGAGACATCGCACATTGCCAGTCTAAACCATAAGAATGATCGTCATGATCATAAGGAAGTGTCGATTACACTAAGCTAGTAAATATAAGAGTTTAGCTTCATGTCCCATAACCACTTGCTTAACTCAAATATTTATGAACAGATTGTAGATCTCCACTAGAAAATTGTCACAAGAGTTTCAATCGAACAAGTCCATAAATTAACCGACGAAGTAAACGCAAGCATTTCATACCACTTGTTTTGCTAAGCTGTTTAATTAGATTTTCTCATACGAATGAGGTAAAGGTTTGTATATACTAATAGATTGGAAAACGGTTTTAAGAAACGAACTTTGATATTGAAAATAGAGTTGAAATCGTTTTGATGAAGAAGTTTTGATATTTAATACTAGTATAGAAATCCTTTATATTTTGAAGTGACAAATCATAGAATTGATTGTAGAAACAATCAATCATAAAAATTCACATTCAAAGACGTGAATAAAATCCAAAGAAATCGATACTGAATCCATCAAAATGGATATTCCCAAAAATCCCGAAGAAAAGAAGTCATCAAAGTCGGTAATAAATGATAACAACAAAAGGGAAACAACACGAATCGATTAAAGTTGGAAATTCAAACAAATAGACAATATAGGAAAAATTGGCAAATAGGAGCAGGTCGGTCAACCGGACCCTGAGGTCGGTTGACCGGACCAGAGGCAGAAGTGCTCGGGTAGCAGGTCGGTCGACCGGACCCTGAGGTCGGTCAGTCGAAGCCTGTAACCTGCACTCCCATGCCAATAAAATGAATGCCAATCCCTTCCGAAATGCAATCGGTCGAGCAACGGCACTAAGGGTTTACGCCTATCGACTACCCGGCCATATAAGCTCTTCGATTCATCACCAAAAACATGATCAAAACATCAAAGTTAGGATTTTCAAAGAATTGAACTCAAAACACTAAAAATTGGATATTCACAAAATCAATCCAAACCAAAAGCATTTGCACAAGAATAAGTGTTAGGAATTCATACCTAACAATCGAAGATAAGTATAGTTTAAGATGTGAGATAAAAATCTCACCTTTGAACCCAAACAAATGAAGAAGAAGCTTAAAGACAAGGGAAGATCAACCACACTTCAATCTCAACACAAGAAGCATGAATCTAAGCTAAAAGAGAAACATTTCCCAAATTAGGTTTAGGAATTTTCTGAAATCAAAGAGAGAATGTGTTGGAGAAGAAGGAGATGAAGCTTACCAATGGGTTCTCTTTGAATTTGGAGCTAGAATTTGGATTTGCAAGAGGAACTAGGGCTTGGAGTTTTAATTTCCCATTCCACTCACCATTGTTGCTCAAGAACTGAAATGAGGAGGAAGTGAGGGAGAATGGGGAGAAGTGGTTCAGATTTGGGGGTTAAGTTGGCAAAAGAGGCTGAACCCGAACCCAAACCCAAAGTATAAATGGTCAAATTTTTTGACTAGCTCCAAACATATCAAAGTTTATACTCAAAAAGGTCACAAACGGCATTTTGAACTCAATGGAAGTGGTCTCGAGTCCTAATTCGACTGTTTGCAAAATGTAGCTTTTCAGACCAAGATCCGACGAACGACGAAATATTTAAATAAAATATTTAAATATAAAATCGATTAATATATATATTCACCTTCTGTCGAAACTGTTATTTCATAAAACATAACAAACAAATGTATACTTTATACATATATGACTTGTAACAAAGTGTATAATACTGACTATATGTTCTAACTAGCATCTATAGAACAATGTATTATAATATACATATAAACTTATAAACTAAACTTATATAAACTTCATATATATCATTAGAACATATACATATATCTACCCTGTAATATATATGAGATATACCTCCTCAAAGAAGAAGAAGTGGAGGCTTACAGCGCCAATCGGTTACAAATGAATGGAGGCAGAGGTTTGGGAGGTGGGGCGTGGTGGCAAGGACGAGGAGAGGAAGGTTGTTAATGGGTTTCGGCAGGTCGAGGTGGGTTGCGTACTGAGGGGTGAGCTGGAGGCCGAGCGGGTGATGGCTACAGGAGAGGGAGAGGAGGTCGAAGGATAGTGTGGGTTGTGGGCTTGGTCGTGCTCGCGGTGGAAGGGATGCAAGGCTTGGCAACAACAACTACAGGCGGTGAAAAGTGACGTAGAAAAAAACTGGTGGGGTTGGAGCTGCTGAGGAGGAGGTCGAGATGGAGATCAGTGCCGTGGTGATAGGTCGCAAGGGGAGGAGACGTGGTTTCACGATGGAGGAGATGATTTCGGACTGCTTGATTTAGAAGGTGGAAAAGAAGCAGTGAGAACGAGAGGGGAAGAGAATGGAATTAGTTAAAATAAATATAAAGGAGCAGGTGGAAGTGGTTTCAACAGGGACGAGTGGGCATGGGAAGGAAATAAAATGGAAGGGAGCAGAGAACAGGTTATTTACTTTTCCATAGAATAGCAGACAGAAAGAAAGTGAATAGCCGATGGAAAAGTAAAAGTCATGAACCAGAATTTATGGGCATTGGAAAAATAAAAAGTCTACGTTGAACAACGGGAATAATAATGACGAGTGGCTTTACAACTTTGCACGATGGGAAGATGAATGGTTATGGGTAGATAAAGGATTAAACGGTGCCGATATGAAATCGTCTTACTGATTCCCCGACATATCAGGGTTCGAAAAACAGAAATGAAGATACCGCTCAGATCGGCACGAAAAGACGATCAAAACGGTATGCGGATATCAGTGGTACGATCGAATTATAAAAATTCGAATTTTCCATTAGCGGAAAATGCAGCAAAAACGCAGAAAAATAAGATCGATGGAGCTAAAGAAGTCCGAATTTGGAAAAACCAAAAATGACGTCTTGCTTAGAAGATGATTTAGAATTTTTCTATATAAAAATATTCAGGTTCCGAAACATTTTATTTTCATCGCTTTTTAACTGATTAAATTTAAGTAAATTTACGCACGAAATAAACCTTTCATATTTTTGGACGAAAATTTACCGATTGCTATGTTTAACTAGACGCATTCCAAATATCAAATTTTTGTTGCGAAATTTTATTGTTTATTTTTATTTAACGAAAATTTCATTTAACGCAAAATGCACGTTTCTTACGTTAAAATTATTATTTTGGTTTCAGTTATTGGTTACAACTATTTCATATTATTACATTACGCTTTTAATATGTATTACATTATCGGTATTATCGAAATTTGTTTTGGATTTGTAACTTATATACAAAGAGATTTCCATTTAATAAATCGTAAAATTTTATTTCTATCGGATTTTTAATTAAAATTTTATTTAATTTAGTATTTTTAAAGCGTTAAAAATACGGGTCATTACACCTCTTCAAAGTTAAAATAAACTAAATATTTTAAAATGGAAATTTTTGCTGAATTTAATTCAATAAATTAATTTTTTGGATTTTATATGACAAATGCAAGCAAAATTTGAAATTCAAATTTGAAATTTGAATTACATTTTAGAATTCAAAAGTTGTTCGAAAATTTATTTTAGTGAAATATTATTTCCGGAATTTTGAAAATAAAAAAATTTATTTTATAATTATTTAAAACTGAATGGTAATATTTTTCAAAAACAAAAAAACCGTTATAAAAATAATGTAAAATTTGGACTAAAATGCCTCGAGTGAAATTTTAATCGGATATCGAATAGTGGTTGGGTAATAGAATGGTTAAGGGTTCAAAATGATTTAAAAAGAAATCTTAAAATTCTTTTTTACTCCTATTGGATGACGTATCACTCCCCATATGTCCTCGTCATTGTCTTCTTTTTGTTCAACTCTAATTAAAATCGAATCATGCTTGCTAATCCTTATTCCTCCAGTTGACTACGATGAAAAAAATAATGATCAAAGTAGAAGTCCAGAGGAAATAGCAGCCACAATAGGTGAGCTCGATGATGCAAGCAATGGATGACGCGAGCTTGGCCGTTATTGCGATAGAGAGAAGGTGTAGGGGTTAGCATGATTGCCGATTTTGAGGTGCGACATCTTGGTCAATGATAGCAGTTGGAGCTTGTAGGGTCCTTGGATATGTGTGGAACATTGAGGATAGGATGGTGGTGCATTCGTATGTGTCAGGAGTAGTGAAGCGGTTGTTTTACGTGCGTAGTAGGAGGCAGCAAGTGATGAATCTATGGTTCGTTGATTTTGTCAATATAACTATTTTATTGCTTTACAATAGCAAATTCACCTTGTAATCTTCACTATCCTTTTCAGTGTTTGATCACTTTGGCTAGTGATAAATTTATAATGAGTTAACTTTTTTAGTTTTAATTAATATACACAGTGAGTATAATTTCTACAACGATTTACTATCACTTAAATCAATATACGAGTCTTTCAAACCCTTTGAATTTAAATTTACAATAGGTATAACTACTCTATTTGATTCATTCTATCAATATATATATACATATATATATAATATTTAAATACAAATATGATAAAATCTTATTCAACTCGATTTAGTTTGATTTCTATATTGATTGATGATGGCTTGATAGCCTTGATTTTTATTTGTAGATGGCTGATTGTTTGGATTGATATTAGGTTTCTAATCTTGTTAATGAATGCTAGAATTGCTTGGAATTAATGGTAGAATTGTTTAAATAGAATTTATATCGATGGATGATGGCTTGGTTGCTTGTTGTGATTGAATTGCTTCGAATGGTTGATAGTTTATCAAAGATTGTTTGAAATGGATGAATATGGTTGAATGGTATGCTATATATGTTGATATCGATTGTTTTAGATGATAGAAAAATTAAACTAAATGAGTGATTTGAATTATTTGTATGAAAAATAGGATGTGAATATTTAAAGCTACGATGATGTTTTATAAGAGTTTTATTTTGAAATATATTTGAATTTATTTATCAAAGAGGGTGAAATTGGTTTATTAAAAATGAAGTTAATACGTTTATATTTGGATTTTTATTAAATATAAATAATAGTGTGAATTTTGAATTATAAAGGAGTTTTAACTTTTATATATATAAAACAATGTTTGTACATACATACATACATACATATATATGTGTGTGCGTATTTATATATATCGATTTCAAAAGTAAAAAGAAGTTCAAATATTCTTAGAAATGATTTTCTCTGGGTCAAAAGTTTGAACTAATAAATTTTATGAGATTTTTATATCAAAGAAATTTTAGTTGGAATTATTTTCAAGTGGAAAATAATAGGATTACAAGTAAAATTTTATTTAAAATCATATATGAATATTTTTATTTAGATTTTCAAGGCTTTTTTACCAATTAAAGTTTGATTTATTTTAGAAATAATTTGAATTTAAATTTATACCATAATTGATAAATGGTTTAAATATATAGGCCAAAAGGAATTTCGAAGGATTATTCAAAAGGTTATTTTATCAGTTTTGTATAAAATAAACCCAAGGTATTTTTATAGTATTTCTACTATTAAAAATTCTTGAAAGAAATAAATTTGTTTCCCCATTTGAAAATGATTTTGATGATCTTACCTTTTAAAAGGTATAGTTACTTGTTTTATAATCCATTTGGATATTATTTCTTTTGATATCGCTTAATGGTAATGTCCATTTTATGTGAAGCCTGGATCATAGGAGCTGAATCAAATGGTTCCTTCCCTATCGATTGCAGATGAGTACTATTATGATTTGTTATGTTCTATTATGATCTATTGCGATGCACATTTAAGTTATGAATATATTTATTTAAACTATATTTGGTGAAATCGTATTCTATCGAAAATTTCTAAACAAGTTTTGATAAGTGGAAATGTAGCAATTTTAAATAAAAAAGGGGAAATATATTTTGTACAATGTTTTGGAAAAATATTTTAGGATAAACTAGATTCACAAAGTGAGCTGAGAAATATATTGTGGAGATTGATTTTATACAAATTGGGAAATATATTGATGAAGTATTTGTAAAGATTGTTTTTATACCAGACTTGGAAAAACTGGATTTGGTAATTATTTGTATATAAAATTGGTATTTTGACATTGTTTGCAAAGAAAATCTCTGGTATGTGATTTTTGAATACATGAAATTTCTATGAATAAATTAATTTTATAAAGGTGATTTGGAGATTCGTTTTGAAGTGATTTCGAGAAAATGGTTTGAAAGAAAAAGAATTTGAAATCTATTTCCAAATGATTTTTAAGTACAAAGCTAAATGAGAATTATTAATGGGTATTGACTAGATAAACATGAGTGATTTGATTTTAGAGTTATATTTAAACCAGTCACATTCATTATATTATACTTGAGCATGATTTCACTCACAGCTGAATTTCTAGCCTTACTCTTGGTTGGATATTTGTTTGACAACCTCGGGTCAGACGGAGGTTGTTCTACAGGTTTGATATGACTATATATACTTTATGGGCTGTAATATGGAGTTAAAACCGATGAAGCTGACATGTAACTACTTTGTTTATAATTATATTGAGATTCCATTGTATTGTCGTAATGAATATATAAAATTCATTATTTTATTTACTCTAATTTTGTTAATTTATAACTTTTACCTGTCCTCTAATACTATATTATTCAAGTTTATAACTCGTGTACATTGTCTTGCATCGAGACGACATATATATTATTTCTGTTGTATTCAGGTATAAAATATATCTTCGTTGACCCAAAGCAGTGTATATAAGAGATTTCTCTTTTCGTGCTCATTGATCCGAGTTGTCAAATGGTAAACTTCCTTTTGATATTATGGTCAATGGAGCTTTGGCATCACAACTTGATAACTCTAAATCACGTCTTTCCTTATAAGCATAGCTCTTCTGTCTATTCTAAGCAGCTTTCATTCGTTGTCGAATGATATTAATCTTATCTGAAGTCTCTCTTACCATATCTAGCCCAAATATTAGTTTCACCTTGCTTCCCACCAACATGAAGGAGAGTTGCACGGTCAAATATATAAAGCCTCAAATGGTGACATACCAATGTTGGATAGATAACTGTTGTTGTATGTAAACTCTACTAAGTGTAGATGATCGTCCTATGAGCCACTGAAATCGAAAATGCAAGCTTGCAAGAGATCTTCTTAGAAATGGTTCGTCATCTCGGTCTTCCCATCAATTTGCAGGTGATAAGCTATATGAAGATGCAGCTCTATCCCAAATGCCTCTTGCAAGCTCTTCCAAAACCTGACTAATGAATAATGGATCTCAGTCACTCACAATGCTCTTCGGCACGCCGTGGAATTGCACAACCCACTTCTCATATAAATTGATCAATTTGGATGTCGTCCTACTAGACTTTATGGGTATCAGTCTTGCACTCTTTTTCAATCTATCGACTATGATCCAGGAACTATGATACCCTTCTTTAGTCCTCGGCAATCCATCGATGAAGTCCATTGAAAAAATTTCCATTTCCACCTGGGTCTAGAGCAGTTGTAGCAAACCACTCAGTTTCTTCTGCTCCGCCTTTACCAACTAACAATTCATGCACTTCGAGATGAAAGCCTCTAACCAATGCTGCTCAAACCGTATGTTTTAAAGAGCTTCTTCTAATTTTGCAATTCGTCCCAATAAAGGTTTACATGTTCTAAATGATTAATTCAACGGTTGCATAGGTTTGTTTCCTTCTTCTTATTCGTATATGGTAAACTAAATGAAATATATGGAGCTTATTAAGTTACCATCTTTTGCATGCATGTCTAAGTAAGAAAAGCAACCAATGTACACATTAAATTATTTCATGGTAAGGATATTTAATGGTGAAGTTGGAGCGATATATTCCTTTTCTCTTGATTAGAAACTCAAATTTTTCACTTGACTTATCACGGACTTCATAAATTTTGTCCCTATCTAGGCATTTTAGTGGGCCTGTCAACGTATAATTTCGGATGCGGGTAGGGCCATATTCGTATCCGTATCTAAAATCATTATTGGACATCAGATTTTCTCCTCCGTAGAAATGGATGGATATCAAATATTTATCCTACCCACTAACGATCAATAAATCAAGAAACATAAATAGAAAATTTTAGTTTAACATAAACATTTTTCAATCTCATTGATTATTAAATCATTAAAATAAACAAACACGATTATAGCAAATAATTTTGAGCAGTTAATATGCATTTAGTGCGTATAATATAAACTTCTATCTTAATAAATCAATAAATAAATATCTTTCATTGTACCAAAATGCATATAATTTAAACTATAATTTTGAAAAAAACCGAATGGATAATTTTCGGATGTGGACGTCTTTGTATCCACATCCGCATTCACTTTTCTAGGTATCGGGTATTTATACACTTTTCGGATGACGAATACAAATGGATTTTGGAATTTTTGGGTATCCATCGATAGCCCTACCTTTTACTTGGTATCATGCTGATGAAATATTATTAGAAGAAATAAAAGTAAAAGCAGAATAAGCGCAAGCACTTCATCTTTTTCCTTCTTTAACACTTTATAAATGATAAAAAAATATGTCAGTTTAATCTATGTAATGCTTGTTTGGAAAATTGTCTTAGCACTTAGGAAAATTCTTTTGAAGGAAAAAAAGGAAAAGAACAAAGAAATAAGCGTTTCACTTCATATAATTAATGGAATTATAACAGTTGAAACCAGCATGCCTATTGATCATGAAGTAGGAAAAATATGAATAGAGGTAGCAACCAAGAAGAACCATGAAAAAAATCATAGATATCAATTCAGTCCTATATCAAAAGTAAAAATAAAATCATAATACTCCCATTTTTATACACAAAGACTGCATCACATTTAAATTTTTAATACACAAATTAACTATGAACCGCAATAGAACTAAATGGCATTCGATATTCTTTACTTAGATCATTGCTTTATACACCCATTTTTTTAATCTCCCCAAACCCACATTAAGAAAAGTGTAAAATATAAAGATATTGAAATCGACGTCTAAGACTTAGAGCCTAGTTGGTTTTATTTGTGTTTTGTGTTTTACACCTTCAACATTCATAATAAAATAATACGATAACTTAGAAAAAAATTAAAATTTTAGGTCATTACGACAATGGTGGAGGGACGGAAAAGAGAATGTAAGGACGGCAGAGAGGATGAATTGTTTTACATTCTTTTATTATTTCTCAAAACACAAAAAACATATAAATTTCTTTTCTATTTTGCATGCTAGCTTCATTTTCTAGATTGGTTATTTTAAAAAACAATTCATGCGTCATATGCATGTGTTTTTGGACGAAACACAAAACTACAAATGGAAAACTAAAGGGGGCCTTAGTTTTTTTTCGATTACTATTTAAATGTTTAGAGTGCATGAGGTGGTGAGAGAATAATAAATATTAGTTTTCTTATGAAGTGTTCGACCCAATGCTTTATTTATGTCCTAGTTGATCCTGATTCGACATTAGAATAAGAAGGTTCATGAAGACAAAATATAGGGGTTAATTTTGGCACCCTTGGCTAAAGGGTAGAATTTTTGTTATATGGTAGTACAAAAAAAGGAAATAAACTAGAGTTATATATCATTTAATTTATTTATCAATATGATAATAGACCCAATTCATTTACTGAGTTGTCACTTAATTACTATATCATTCCTAAATACAGTTACAATCGCCAAAATCGGGAGTGGGTCCACCGTAAGGCGAAGATGGTGCATGCCTCGGTGTAAAAAATGGATACACACATACACATACACTTTAAAATTTGATATATGATTGCTTTAATAATGAAATGTAACAAAGATTGATGAAATTTTGTCATAGAGTTGGCTGATTTATGATTTAGAGCCAGATTGACTTTGATTATAATTTTTATTTATTAAGAAATTAACTGTTTCGTATATTTGAAAATGTGAAAGGTTATGTCACTGATTATTCAATTTAACTTTAATATCAACTACTATTGATTCTACATTAATTTTGAGATAATGCAATTATTAACCATTCAATTAGTGCTATTTATTTACATAAAGTTTGACGTAAAATGTTAAAAAAGCTATTATATTATTTTATGGTCATTGCAACTATTAATATTTAAATCTAAGTATGATACAAATTATTTCTTCTATCAAAGTTTGAAAAAAAAGAAAAAAAGAACTTAGATGATTGTAAGTGGTTGTACTACAAGTTTTAAGTAGTATATAACATGTTAGGAGTCAACATATATCTAGTGGTTTGAATCACGCTATCAAAGATTCGAAGCTATGACCTTCCAAACCAAAGCCGGAGCATCTAATCATTGTCCAGTGATGTTGGACTTCTTTCAAAATTTATACTAATAATCAAATACATTATGTATAATGTGCAAAAGTTTCTTCTATTTCCTAAAAAATCTTATGCCCATCCCGCATATACACACTAATAATTTGCCATATTCTTAGTCCTTAAATAAAATATTTGTTTTCTTGTCCTAAACAGAAAATTACACATGTCCACATACAAGTACTATTAAGACACTATCTTTACCCATTAGGATAGTGTAAGAGATTCATGTGTAATGAAATAATTTACATGTTGTGTGTTACATGCATGACTGTGTATGTATGATAATGGTTATATCATTTCTTGTATTAATTCATTGTATTTGACAATTACAATGTTTTTCAATATGGTTTACAATTAATTGGTTATCATGATTTTATCATGTGTCACAGTCATATAAAATATATGCATAGCAACAAAAGAATGGTCACATAAATTTTGAACTACCTTGATATTCTTTTATCAATTAAACTATAAAATCATAAAAATGTATTTGTTTTTCTTTCACAGTTTTGATAAATTAACTTCATCGTATTATCATCTTGTTCAAAAAATTAAAATACTAAACTTTTATTTCATATTCTGAACTAGTTTAAACTTCCCAACTGATAAATTGTCAAGTCGGACTGAAGATATTAGAGAGAACTAATAAAAGAATCTTTCTAATATTCTAATTTTTTTATTAGTGTAAATTTATTTTACTCAGTATATAAAAACGTGGTTGATTTGAATTATTTAGAGGTTCCATACGAATTAATTATACATTGGATTAAATCTGATCCAATTGAAAAAAAATTGGACTTGCTGGATGGATTTGTACAATTTGAAATTGAGATCAAATGTGATTCGAATTTTAAAATTTCAGGCGAGGAGGAGTTGAGCAAAAGGAAATTGAATTAACTACAGATTTATTTCAAATACCAAGAAATAGATTGTCAATTTTGATTTTAAAAATAACAAACAGATTATTTAATCATGAATTTTTTTTTCAACTGAGCGCTTACTTTCTCACTTAGTCTGTGTTTATTCGATGTTTTGAAATATTTTAATTTGAACTTCAAACATGTTATAATATTTTCGTATTTTTATAAGTTTGTAATTGGCTATTAAATCTGTTTGAAATTTAGATGTTTTAATAATATCAACTTAAAATTATTTGAGAACTTATTAGTTTAAATTTTTTTTGTTCTTGTCCCGCTACTAAAGATTAGAGGCTTGTTTGTTTTTCCATATAAGTACATGAGTCACTTAAATGTTAAATAAAAATTATGTTCTTTGTCTATCTAATTTAATTCCGTTCGAGAGTGCAAAAAGATAATTGCATGCCATACTATATTCTATGCTTAATTTTAATTTCCCCTAGTTTGTGAGAATATGACAAATTTATCACTTTCATTAACAAATATCATCCAATTTACACAATTCAACATGTCGAGGCAAACAACTATTTGTAATAGACAATAAATTTAATAATTAGATAATGAAAATTAAACATTATCGACTATGTAACAAAAAACCATTTTTAATACACACACACATACAGCGCGTTTGATGAAATAAGATCTAATATATAATTAATGATTTTCATGTAAACAGTTCCTAAATATATCAATTTGACCAATTTAACCATAAACCGCAACCAATATCTAATCAAATCCAATCCAAAATGAAAGATCAAATTTAAAGGTCATGCACATTAAAAATTTGAGAATAGATCAAATGTTGGATCACCATTCAGTCTTTGCTTTAATGATGGACTACAGGAAATTCAAACTTCGTTTTACATAAAAGTTCTAGTAGAAACATAAATTATACATTTGATGTCGAATAAAAATTCTCTCTCAACCAGTCAGGTCTGTTGTCTTCTATTTACTACATTTTTACCTTCTCCCATGTTTTGTTTATTGAATTCTGTTTTCTCATCCAGTCGAGTAACCACGTTTATCACTTATTATAAAACATCACTAAAATGAAAAAAATTATTTCCAATTTTTTAAACCACAGGTTAATTTACTTAACAAATCAATGTTATAGTGTAACAAAAAAACACATTAATAATTTATGTAATATATGTTGTAGATATTATATACTAAAGAGATTCAACAGTATCATTACTAGTGCTAATCAATGTCGAAAAAGCCTTGTTAAGCAGCGATCTAGATATGGCCTGCCGCCTCACATGACATTTAGATGTTAGTTCTAGCGGACCAGATCGCTTAAGCAGCTTCTAGGTTAGCAAAAAATAATTGAAATCAAAATTATACAAAAAAAGCTTAAAGTAGCAACTTGGTCTAATAAAATAAATTGTAACGACCAATATATTACGTATCGAAGTATCGTAAAATATTATTTTCAAAATTTTTTGGGGTCGTACAACTCTGTTACTTTGGGGAATGTCAATTAGGGTCATAAATTACCCTTAGAATTTTACTGGACAGTTTTGGCCTTGAAAATCTTGTGAGACCTGTAACTTTTGCTATAAGCTGAATTAGAGTCTGAAATGATTTTCGTTAGTTCGGAATGATGGTTTCTATTTTCGTAGAGTGGTCATAATTAGAAAATGGACTTATTATTTATGAGATATGGCTGTTAGAAGTTCTGATTGATCATGGACAGTTTAGTGGGTAATTATCTGGTTAGTGGTTAAGCCTAAAGGCCCATTTTAGGATTAGAGCCAAGTGGGGCTAATGGGACTTTCTCTAGTCATTTCACACTTCCCAAAATAGTTAGAGAAGCCACCCTTAAGCTTCTCCATGCCATGAACCACTATAACCCTTACTTTAATTAGCAAAATCTTATCATTAAAAGGAGATTAGTGGGATTTGCACTTGATTTTGGAGATTTTTTGTTTGGAGGACCTTAATTTCCAAGCCACGACTGTTTATCTTGGGATTTGAATCATTTTTGGGGTTGCTTTGGATTTAGTTGGGTAGTTAGAACTTCTCACTTGCTAATTAGTCATTATATGCTTTAAATGATGTTTTTAAAATGATTTTGTAACAACCCGCACCTCAGTATGCCCGAATCGCTAAATCGAAAATCCTAGTCCACCAAAATATGGATTGTTGGTATATGTATCCTATAAATAATAAAAGCATATCAAAGCACTATCAATATAAACTCGCCCTAGAATAATAAATTATAATAAAACATATTATTACCGACCATGGTTGACACATTTGATCTCTAGTGCCCTTGTCAATGCCGAGCATGCTTAAGGAAATATGTCATTCCACCGTTACCATCTTGTATCAGTATCTGTCCCTCTAAAGCTATATGTAGGTTGTAATGAGGAAAGGATCAACATAATGTTCTACTGACTGGTAAATTGCACACTTTGTACATAACACTAATTTCTGCTGATTGCGTTCCATTACATGTTATGTTTATTGTTTTACTTAGCTATCTTGACTTCTCATACTCATACGATACACCCTCTTTATTTGAGGTAGACAATAACTATATATATATAAGTACCACAATCTCCCTTTGGACTAGGTTACTTTTCCCGCTAGTATCTGTAACTCATCACCTTGTCAGGATTCATCGTCAACGTAGTATCACGTCGTCGTGCATATCAAGGAACTCCCGTAGTGCCTAATAACAACATTACAACTATTTAGTTGTATTCTATTCGTCTTGCTTTAAATCATGGACTTGGCTCCACGGACTATTGTATTCGTCTGAAAGACCCGCATTTAAAGGTTATCTAGCATTGTCTTCCAACAAAAATCAAATTAACAAACAACTGTGAGATGGTGCTTGTCCTAAACGTGGTCTACTCTAGTAGGAGGTGTAGCACGTTTAGACGTAACCCTTGTCTTTTCGCTGAAAATTTAGAATCGATGACGATCTCGACCTATGTAAACAGTTCATACTCCTCATATATGGTACTGACCTCACTGTCATAGTGTCGAGGCTACGCTCACCGTCCCATTTAAATTGCCTAATTCAATTTAGGAAATATCAACTTGGTTACTTCATTTGTACCCCCTAAAAAGTTGAAGCAGACTCTACTTGTCCTTTGACACTTCGATCTGGGCGAACCATCCTACTTTGGTATATTACTTTCACATATACGCGAATATATAATTTCAAGGGTCCTACAGTTGGATATGTCCCGCATTAGTATAATACATACACAACTACTAGTAGCCCATTGCGGTAGGCAGACTTCTGTTGTGTAATATTACTGACCTCACATTCCAACCCATATTAACGACTGCCATTTTAATTACTCTAAGTGTGACTAAATTCAATAATTCCCATTCGTTACAAACACATACTTGAGGCAACATAAATCTGTTTAGTTACAAGCCTTCTATGTCCAATTGGTGGTATTTAGTTATTTTACCCAACTTACTTCTTGTTTCACTAATACCTTTTTAAATGCCATTTACCGCTTACTTTTACTTTATTAGATTAAATATTCTTTACTACTTAACTTTCACTTGATACTATTAGGTATATTCTAACATATATACTACTTAATCCTAATTCAATTTATAATAACTTCTAATTTATATATACTAATATATGTCGTTTACCCAACAAATTTGGAATTATTATACAATTCATTAACTTAGGGATTACTTTCACCTAGGCCTGTCAATGGGTACCTAAAAAAATCCGATATCCTTCTGCATCCGTATTCGAAAATATAAAGTATACCTATTATCCGAAAAGCGGATACAGATATGGATATAGTTATAGTGATATCCGTATCTGAAAAATATTTGTCCGATTATTTGATGTGCATATATAAATAATTTTTAATTAAACTACTAAGCTTAAATTATAAAATTAATGTATAATTTCCCTTTAAGCTCTTCCTAACCGTTGCATCTACACATACCGGTTATGTAACGACCCCGAATTTTAATCTATTTTAAATTGATAATTTAAATAATTTTTGAATAAAATTTGTGAAATAAATACATATATCTTGATAAATCAATATGATATAATACAAATAAAATAGATACAAAATATAATCAAAGGAAATAGGATAAAATAGGAGTTCACTCATATTCTTAAGTAATAAAATAAACAAAGAAGAAAATACAAACACTTGTAAAAGAATGAAACAAAAATATATACACATGGAAAACAATACAAAGTAAATGTACATATGAATTAGCTTACAAAAGAAACTAATATGCAAGTATGAAACCAGACAACAACAAAAAAGTGTTTAAAGATAAGTTTAAACAAATATACATTTGTACAAAGTCAATTTAATGAAGCCATCATGTTCAAGTACCTTCAGCCGAAATGCAAGTATATATTCAAATATACAATCAAATAAAATAACCATTTGTACAAAGCCTAATTAATGCTTGGCCACCAAATCAATATATCGGCCTCCAAGATCTTGCCTGGTAAACAAAATGGTACCAAAGAAATCAATGCCATCTCATTTCAGCCAACAAGGAAAAGAAATATCCCTGCATTTTTGTACAAACAACTCATATCGACTTGTACAAAATGAGTACCCTGAAAACTCATTTTTATCAAGTCTTCCTCATTTCATTTCGAGCTAAGAAAAATATAAGGAAGATATCATTTTGAAAACTAAAACAAAATTCAACCTGGAAAATTCAAATGAAGATGGAATGCAAAGGATTAAAAATCTGGAAACAAGGCAAAGTCTTCAGCCTGGAAAACAAGCAAATTAAAAGCAACTAAAACAAAACAGAAAGGATTCACAGATAAATAAAATGGCAGTCTTCAAACAAAAGTATTCTTTGTTCAAAAAAATCTGCTCAGGTGAGCAACCTTCTTGAATCTGATGTATATCTTGTTGTTGATATGATATTGAAGTTGTGATTTTGCTTGTATGATGGTGTGTGTATATATATATATATACATAAGGACTAAGAGATGCATGTACAGGCAGATATCCCTGTTTTAATGTTTACAGGCTAAACAAAAAGAAAAATACAAATCTCTTAAATCATTCACTGTTAGACTTTGTTATTTAAACAAAAAATGTTTGAATTAACAAGACCAAGATTTTAAAAATACTTCTAAGCAATGAATTTGTATGGATTTACTAGAAAGGGTAAGAACACAGTGAAATTAAATTTTGTCAAAAATTTAATCGATTAAAACTTGAGTTTTGACTTCATGAATTTGTTCGTTTTCATTAACCATGATTTTTAAATATGAATTCATGATTTTTAAGTGAGAGATTCTCGAGTTTGAGGAAGTTAAACGAAAATGGTATTTTAGGCAATTGCCGTTGATCGGCGAGATGATGGTAGGCGAGATTTGGCGTGGAGGTGCTGGAATGATCGAGAATCATAGGAAAAATGTTCAATGATTTTTCTATTGCAACAAATGATCGAACGAATGGAAACTAGGGTTAACGTTTGGTTTAGAAGTGGTCTGGAAACGTGACGATTTCGCCACCTCTGATTGATCGAGTTCGTCGTGGCTCAAGGGGAAGGTAGAGGGGACTACGGCGAAGGTTCTAGCAGAGGGATGTGGTTGATGGTGGTCGAGATGGTCGAGACGAGGAGATTGTTTGTGGTGATGGGTTTCCAGTGTTTTGATCGAGAGGTTCGATCTCGAATTGGGCTCGAATTCTATGATCTCGGTTGTCGATGGGGTTGAGATGATCAGAGGTGACTTGCCGATGATCGTGATGGTGGCTGCAGGTGATCGTGGTGCGTGTGCACGTGCACGCGAGAAGCTGGTGTATCAGGAGGAATGTTGGTTTGGGGAAGAAAGAGGAGTCTCAGGGTTGGTCTCGTGCAAGTGGAGTTTCGACTCGAAGCAGGCAGGCGATTTCGTGGACTCGGGGGAAAATGGGAAGGAACTCGAAGTGTTACTCTGGTAATACCGGAGGAAAGTCTCGTGTTTTATGTTTCCAGATTTGAACTTTAACAAAATTTAGTTAAATAAATTTCTAAAATTATTCCTTTTTATAAACGATAATGTTATTGTTCGTTTATAAGTTTATTGTTAAGTCAAAGATGATTTAAATTAATAAGGTAATTAAAGAGTGATTTATTTAATTTATAAATAAATAATTTAGATGTATTTATAAAAATAGAAATGATTTAAAGATTTAAATGAATTAATCCAAGGAAAATTTCTTAAGAAAACAATTAATCAAAATAATTTGTAATCAATTAATGATTAATTAACCAAGATTTGTAATTTGTTCATAAGAAATTAATCTGATTTGAATTTATCAGACAATTAACTGACCTTACTTATGAATGCTTGGATTATATTGGATGATTTGAATTGTTTGATATCCCTGATATATGATGCTTTGTGATATACCCTGATTTATGCTGTGATCTGAAATTTCTATTTTTGTGATATATTACTATGTGAATATGAAAACCCTTGACCCGTAAACGACACTTGAATTTCGATGCGACAGGGAGTCGGATTCCAGTTGGATATTCGAAACCCACATCGAATTGTAATGATGAATCTTTGTGACTGATAAATTTATTTTATCTATGAATCTGTGAATGAAGATAAGCGTTATCGATTTTACCGCTTATCGATATATCTGTGATGATTGATGTTGCACTATTGTGTGAAACCCCTGGACTACACCATACACACACAAATATGGATTTCACGTGGAAATCGGTTAAGTCACAGATAATTTAAATTTAATGTTTTTGAAATTGAAATTTTAATTTCAATTGATTTTGAAATTGGAAGATTTGGGGTTTAAAGTGAAAAGCTTTTGAAATGGAATTTCAAAGATAAAAGTTATGTCGAATAATTTGATTAAGTTTTGAAATTTAAATAATTTGATTTAAATTTGAATTCAAGTTTAAAGGTTAATTCTATGATTTGAAACTAGGGGTTAAAGATGATGTACAAGTTATATATGGGTTAAACCATTTTAAAGGTATAGATTTGGGAATTTGAATTTAATTCAAGGGTTTTAACTCGTGTAAATATAACTGGATTTTTCCAAAACGAAAACTACTTGTTTTCAAATAGTAAAAGCTTTCACAAAAGTAATGAACTTCCAATTTGTGTTAAAAGAATTTCAAGTTTGAAATAGAATTGAAATGTTTTGAAAGCTATGAAATGAGTCTTTGATTCAAAGACCGAATGAGTTAATCCAACTTGAAATAGAATTGTTTTGAAAGCTAAAAGTTAAATCTTGACTTAAAGATTTAACGAGTTAATTAAGTTGAAATGGAAATCGATTTGAAAATCCATGAATGAATCTTTGTGAACGGGGTAAACTTTGTGAATTGAATCTTTTTGTTTAAAAGATTAAAAGTGTGGAAATTGTTTAAACCATTGAAGGTTTTTGAATTTATTCTTTTTGTTTAAAAGATTGGAAATGGTAATTTGTTTTACCATTCGAATGAAAAGTTTTGGGTTTTAAGCTGTGATTTAACTGAGACCCCAGTATCCATATGATTTTTAATTACGCTCGTTATTCGGTTTAGCCGGGAGAGGACCTTTGTGTCATATAACCCATTCCGAATAGTGATACGACGATATGGATAGCATTTGAAGATCGGTGGTGAAGACCGGGTATTTGCGAGAACGATAGGATGACCTATCGATTGTCTCTGCACTGAGTCGCGCCGGTATAGAGATTCCCTAAGTGATGGGAAGTCCGATCGAGATTGTGAATACCCGGATTTGCAAGGGCTTCTTTGGAAGTGCCTTCGGTTCTGTTCGAACCCGGAACAGACTTGTATGGATGTGTGTCTGACGTTACACTTTGAGATGTAAAGCTGATTTCTATCAAATACATTTCTGTTGGTGGCGCAGAATTTATTCTCTTAGCTTAACACCCTTCTTTGAGACGTACGAGCTCAGAGGTTATGTAGTTGATGGTTACTAGTGATACATTCCCAATTTGGTAATGTGGCACACGAAGTGCTGATGATCATTTGTTGATCGAAGCGTGGCTTTGTGAAAAAGCGTGGCTTTGTGGACGAGACTTCGTCGAGCCTCACAACCCGGTAATGGTCGAAACATGAATGTTGCGACAAAGGTTTGTAGGGGTAGCGCCCCTAGGGTATGTCATTTCCTTTTGGATAAAAGGGTGGTATCATGGTATGGAGCCCAGATACTTACTCATGTGGATACACTTTATTTATTATGTGTGATGTTGGTTATCGAGCGCTCGGATAAAGGTCGGTGACGACCGGAGGATGACATGACTCGTGTGTTAGTTACCTAGTTACAGCTTACAGCGTGAGGTAGCGTCAGTGTGTTAGTTACCTAGTTACAGCTGTACAGCGTGAGGTAGCGTCGGCCTTTGTTTGCAGAGATCCGGTTAGGTTCTCGGGGCGTCTTTCCAGAGGCGTTTCTATTTCGGTAAGGAAGTTCCTTTGCCTGATCATTTGATGGAAATCCAAAGAAACAATACGAACCCTGTACGGTTTTAGTTGTATTACCTGCTATGGGATGTGGCGGTAACCTGCTATTGAACGTAGTAGCTATAGTAGGCATACGATGAAATGTTGTATGCTGGCTAAGATTGATATTATATTTTCGAAATGGTTTTCGACACTATGCACTAATGATAATAATATCGAATGATTTTGCGTAGTAAGCATTTTTGACTATCATAAGAAGAAATCTCCTCCAATTCTGCGTTTGCATTGTGTGTGTGGTGGGAGGTCTTATGGTAGTTTCATTTTCCAAAAGCATTGCGGATTTCAATGTTTAAAAGGCTTTTGTTGTTTGTGTAAAGATAAACTGTTTTTGTTGCTCAGACCAGTCCCATGACTGATCCGGAGTTTATTGTTCCCTTCCTAAACTCTGGGTGCCCACTATTTTCCACACGGGCAGTCTAGAGTTGGGTTTTCTCAGATATTCAGGTTGAGTAGATTATCTAGAGCTAGTTCAGTTCTTGGAGTTCATGGACTGACGTTGCTTATCTTGGAGCATTCTATTAGAGACATTCTATCCGTTGCTGGTGTTATCTATTTTTTTTCCGCTGCTATTTCTTGTATCATATCTCTGATGTATATAGATATTCATTGTATCATTGTTGTATCTGGATATTGTATCAGATGTTGTATATCTACATTCTTTTTCTTTTCTGTTGTGTTGTTTACTTAATGTTGTTATAAGCTCCGGCGAATCGGATTTGAACGGTCGAATCTACGGCATTCGAGTACGATGTAAAGTATGGATGTCGATTTTCGAACGGGCAAAATCCGAGTCGTTACATGTGGTATCAGAGCTGAAGGTTGAACTTTAGCTCAGGAGTATAACACATTAAGTAGCTCATTAGAGATTGGGTGAAGTATACCCTAGAATGAGTATTCCTCAGATATCCGTTCGAATGCATCAGTAAATTTTCTTACTATCCACTGATAGTGAGTATGAGTGCAAGAAGAGGATTAGATAGGGGACAGGGGAATACGACTATAAATGGTCGATACTCTGTAACAACAAGGAAACAATCTTTTCTCTATCAATCTCTTTCGTTCGTCATCTTTTCTCAATTCTTCGATAGTTTCTGGTAGATCCAAAAAGGAAATTCGATATACTAATATGGGACGTAAACTCCGAAAAGGCCAAAATTGTTTGTATGGATGTATGGGTTGCTTTGATTGCTATGGTTGATAGGTATGCTTTAGTTCTAAACTGAAAATTTTGAAATTGTATCCATATATCTATCTATTCTTTGGGTCCGGATATATTCTACGAATGGTTAGTTATCCCTTCGAACTAACCGATGTCACTGCATATCTCGTAGATCTGGATAACCCGAGTATCGTGTAAAAGAATTCAACAGATTCGTTTTTGTATCTGTTATTGATATTCTGATTTGGTAGGCCAAATGCAGAATAGATGTTCAATTTGATTAGATGAAACATTCTTCATCTATTTTTGTTTTCGTGCCTGTGAATTTCGAGGACGAAATTCTTTTAAGGGGGGAAGTCTGTAACGACCCCGAATTTTAATCTATTTTAAATTGATAATTTAAATAATTTTTGAATAAAATTTGTGAAATAAATACATATATCTTGATAAATCAATACGATATAATACAAATAAAATAGATACAAAATATAATCAAAGGAAATAGGATAAAATAGGAGTTCACTCATATTCTTAAGTAATAAAATAAACAAAGAAGAAAATACAAACACTTGTAAAAGAATGAAACAAAAATATATACACATGGAAAACAATACAAAGTAAATGTACATATGAATTAGCTTACAAAAGAAACTAATATGCAAGTATGAAACCAGACAACAACAAAAAAGTGTTTAAAGATAAGTTTAAATAAATATACATTTGTACAAAGTCAATTTAATGAAGCCATCATGTTCAAGTACCTTCAGCCGAAATGCAAGTATATATTCAAATATACAATCAAATAAAATAACCATTTGTACAAAGCCTAATTAATGCTTGGCCACCAAATCAATATATCAGCCTCCAAGATCTTGCCTGGTAAACAAAATGGTACCAAAGAAATCAATGCCATCTCATTTCAGCCAACAAGGAAAAGAAATATCCCTGCATTTTTGTACAAACAACTCATATCGACTTGTACAAAATGAGTACCCTGAAAACTCATTTTTATCAAGTCTTCCTCATTTCAGTTCGAGCTGAGAAAAATATAAGGAAGATATCATTTTGAAAACTAAAACAAAATTCAACCTGGAAAATTCAAATGAAGATGGAATGCAAAGGATTAAAAATCTGGAAACAAGGCAAAGTCTTCAGCCTGGAAAACAAGCAAATTAAAAGCAACTAAAACAAAACAGAAAGGATTCACAGATAAATAAAATGGCAGTCTTCAAACAAAAGTATTCTTTGTTCAAAAAAATCTTCTCAGGTGAGCAACCTTCTTGAATCTGATGTATATCTTGTTGTTGATATGATATTGAAGTTGTGGTTTTGCTTGTATGATGGTGTGTGTATATATATATATATATACATAAGGACTAAGAGATGCATGTACAGGCAGATATCCCTGTTTTAATGTTTACAGGCTAAACAAAAAGAAAAATACAAATCTCTTAAATCATTCACTGTTAGACTTTGTTATTTAAACAAAAAATGTTTGAATTAACAAGACCAAGATTTTAAAAATACTTCTAAGCAATGAATTTGTATGGATTTACTAGAAAGGGTAAGAACACAGTGAAATTAAATTTTGTCAAAAATTTAATCGATTAAAACTTGAGTTTTGACTTCATGAATTTGTTCGTTTTCATTAACCATGATTTTTAAATATGAATTCATGATTTTTAAGTGAGAGATTCTCGAGTTTGAGGAAGTTAAACGGAAATGGTATTTTAGGCAATTGCCGTTGATCGGCGTGATGATGGTAGGCGAGATTTGGCGTGGAGGTGCTGGAATGATCGAGAATCATAGGAAAAATGTTCAATGATTTTTCTATTGCAACAAATGATCGAACGAATGGAAACTAGGGTTAACGTTTGGTTTTGAAGTGGTCTGGAAACGTGACGATTTCGCCACCTCTGATTGATCGAGTTCGTCGTGGCTCAAGGGGAAGGTAGAGGGGACTACGGCGAAGGTTCTAGCAGAGGGATGTGGTTGATGGTGGTCGAGATGGTCGAGACGAGGAGATTGTTTGTGGTGATGGGTTTCCAGTGTTTTGATCGAGAGGTTCGATCACGAATTGGGCTCGAATTCTACGATCTGGGTTGTCGATGGGGTTGAGATGATCAGAGGTGACTTGCCGATGATCGTGATGGTGGCTGCAGGTGATCGTGGTGCGTGTGCACGTGCACGCGAGAAGCTGGTGTATCAGGAGGAATGTTGGTTTGGGGAAGAAAGAGGAGTCTCGGGGTTGGTCTCGTGCAAGTGGAGTTTCGACTCGAAGCAGGCAGGCGATTTCGTGGACTCGGGGGAAAATGGGAAGGAACTCGAAGTGTTACTCTGGTAATACCGGAGGAAAGTCTCGGGTTTTATGTTTCCAGATTTGAACTTTAACAAAATTTAGTTAAATAAATTTCTAAAATTATTCCTTTTTATAAACGATAATGTTATTGTTCGTTTATAAGTTTATTGTTAAGTCAAAGATGATTTAAATTAATAAGGTAATTAAAGAGTGATTTATTTAATTTATAAATAAATAATTTAGATGTATTTATAAAAATAGAAATGATTTAAAGATTTAAATGAATTAATCCAAGGAAAATTTCTTAAGAAAACAATTAATCAAAATAATTTGTAATCAATTAATGATTAATTAACCAAGATTTGTAATTTATTCATAAGAAATTAATCTGATTTGAATTTATCAGACAATTAACCGACCTTACTTATGAATGCTTGGATTATATTGGATGATTTGAATTGTTTGATATCCCTGATATATGATGCTTTGTGATATACCCTGATTTATGCTGTGATCTGAAATTTCTATTTCTGTGATATATTAATATGTGAATATGAAAACCCTTGACCCGTAAACGACACTTGAATTTCGATGCGACAGGGAGTCGGATTCCAGTTGGATATCCGAAACCCACATCGAATTGTAATGATGAACCTTTGTGACTGATAAATTTATTTTATCTATGAATCTGTGAATGAAGATAAGCGTTATCGATTTTACCGCTTATCGATATATCTGTGATGATTGATGTTGCACTATTGTGTGAAACCCCTGGACTACACCATACACACACAAATATGGATTTCACGTGGAAATCGGTTAAGTCACAGATAATTTAAATTTAATGTTTTTGAAATTGAAATTTTAATTTCAATTGATTTTGAAATTGGAAGATTTGGGGTTTAAAGTGAAAAGCTTTTGAAATGGAATTTCAAAGATAAAAGTTATGTCGAATAACTTGATTAAGTTTTGAAATTTAAATAATTTGATTTAAATTTGAATTCAAGTTTAAAGGTTAATTCTATGATTTCAATTTAGGGGTTAAAGATGATGTACAAGTTATATGTGGGTTAAACCATTTTAAAGGTATTGATTTGGGAATTTGAATTTAATTCAAGGGTTTTAACTCGTGTAAATATAACTGGATTTTTCCAAAACGAAAACTGCTTGTTTTCAAATAGTAAAAGCTTTCACAAAAGTAATGAACTTCCAATTTGTGTTAAAAGAATTTCAAGTTTGAAATAGAATTGAAATGTTTTGAAAGCTATGACATGAGTCTTTGATTCAAAGACCGAATGAGTTAATCCAACTTGAAATAGAATTGTTTTGAAAGCTAAAAGTTAAATCTTGACTTAAAGATTTAACGAGTTAATTCAGTTGAAATGGAAATCGATTTGAAAATCCATGAATGAATCTTTGTGAACGGGGTAAACTTTGTGAATTGAATCTTTTTGTTTAAAAGATTAAAAGTGTGGAAATTGTTTAAACCATTGAAGGTTTTTGAATTTAATCTTTTTGTTTAAAAGATTGGAAATGGTAATTTGTTTTACCATTCGAATGAAAAGTTTTGGGTTTTAAGCTGTGATTTAACTGAGACCCCAGTATCCATATGATTTTTAATTGCGCTCATTATTCGGTTTAGCCGGGAGAGGACCTTTGTGTCATATAACCCATTCCGAATAGTGATACGACGATATGGATAGCATTTGAAGATCGGTGGTGAAGACCGGGCATTTGCGAGAACGATAGGATGACCTATCGATTGTCTCTGCACTGAGTCGCGTCGGTATAGAGATTCCCTAAGTGATGGGAAGTCCGATCGAGATTGTGAATACCCGGATTTGCAAGGGCTTCTTTGGAAGTGCCTTCGGTTCTGTTCGAACCCGGAACAGACTTGTATGGATGTGTGTCTGACGTTACACTTTGAGATGTAAAGCTGATTTCTATCAAATACATTTCTGTTGGTGGCGGAGAATTTATTCTCTTAGCTTAACACCCTTCTCTGAGACGTACGAGCTCAGAGGTTATGTAGTTGATGGTTACTAGTGATACATTCCCAATTTGGTAATGTGGCACACGAAGTGCTGATGATCATTTGTTGATCGAAGCGTGGCTTTGTGAAAAAGCGTGGCTTTGTGGACGAGACTTCGTCGAGCCTCACAACCCGGTAATGGTCGAAACAGGAATGTTGCGACAAAGGTTTGTAGGGGTAGCGCCCCTAGGGTATGTAATTTCCTTCTGGATAAAAGGGTGGTATCATGGTATGGAGCCCAGATACTTACTCATGTGGATACACTTTATTTATTATGTGTGATGTTGGTTATCGAGCGCTCGGATAAAGGTCGGTGACGACCGGGGGATGACATGACTCGTGTGTTAGTTACCTAGTTACAGCTTACAGCGTGAGGTAGCGTCAGTGTGTTAGTTACCTAGTTACAACTGTACAGCGTGAGGTAGCATCGACCTTTTGTTTGCAGAGATCCGGTTAGGTTCTCGGGGCGTCTTTCCAGAGGCGTTTCTATTTCGGTAAGGAAGTTTCTTTGCCTGATCATTTGTTGGAAATCCAAAGAAACAATACGAACCCTGTACGGTTTTAGTTGTATTACCTGCTATGGGATGTGGCGGTAACCTGCTATTGAACGTAGTAGCTATAGTAGGCATACGATGAAATGTTGTATGCTGGCTAAGATTGATATTATATTTTCGAAATGGTTTTCGACACTATGCACTAATGATAATAATATCGAATGATTTTGCGTAGTAAGCATTTTTGACTATTATAAGAAGAAATCTCCTCCAATTCTGCGTTTGCATTGTGTGTGTGGTGGGAGGTCTTATGGTAGTTTCATTTTCCAAAAGCATTGCGGATTTCAATGTTTAAAAGGCTTTTGTTGTTTGTGTAAAGATAAACTGTTTTTGTTGCTCACACCAGTCCCATGACTGATCCGGAGTTTATTGTTCCCTTCCTAAACTCTGGGTGCCCACTATTTTCCACACGGGCAGTCTAGAGTTGGGTTTTCTCAGATATTCAGGTTGAGTAGATTATCTAGAGCTAGTTCAGTTCTTGGAGTTCATGGACTGACATTGCTTATCTTGGAGCATTCTATTAAAGACATTCTATCCGCTGCTGGTGTTATCTAGTTTTTTTCTGCTGCTATTTCTTGTATCATATCTCTGATGTATACAGATATTCATTGTATCATTGTTGTATCTGGATATTGTATCAGATGTTGTATATCTATATTCTTTTTCTTTTCCGCTGTGTTGTTTACTTAATGTCGTTATAAGCTCCGGCGAATCGGATTTGAACGGTCGAATCTACGGCATTCGAGTACGATGTAAAGTATGGATGTCGATTTTCGAACGGGCAAAATCCGAGTCGTTACAGGTTAGATCAAAACACCTCCCCATTCCTAAACCCAAAATCCTAATCACTTTCGTTTTTAATATATAATTTCCCTTTTAAGCACATTTACAAGCTTTCACAAAAGCAAGGTTGCAGAAGGTTGTAGGTGAAAGCTTGCACAAACGCAAGCTTGTGCAAGCTTGTAATTTGCAATTGTCTTAGGTATATTTTTATTTTTTATGATTGTACAAATGCAAGTTGTACAGTTGCATACTCTTATTTCTATGGTTCCTAACATTTATATAGTACATAATATTTATTTTGATCATTAATGTATAACTATGTTATTTTGTAGAGATAGATTTTTGGAGAAGCTGCAAACTACTTTATGGAAAAAATGCATAAATTTATGTTCCATTTGTATTTTTTCTTGGTAGTTATAATTTAAGACATGTACTTCTATGTTCAATGTTTCTTTTATGTTGGAAATACTCTTAAAACCATTATTGTATGAAGTTTCATATAACCTACATGTATTGTTTTTATGTTATGTGATTTTTGTATTTTAGAAATACTTTTAAAATATTCATTGTATTATGTATGGAGTTTGTGTGATTTATGTATTAAGTACTATTGTTGATTTCATGTATTGGGCCGTTTTTGAAGTATTTTATGAATCAATCTTTAGTTAATTTTATTTCTAATTTTTGCAATTAAAAGTGAAAAATTGCATTTTTAGTGTTTAATTTTTGGGATTTTTCGGATATCCAAAAATATCTGTATTTGATATATATTTCTAAATTTTGGATACAGATTTTGGATATTTGAAATATCCATATTTGATAAGCTGGATACAGATATTTTCAGATATCCAAAAAAATCCATAGATATGGATACAGATATGCTTTAGTAAATATCTATGGATATGGGATACAAATTCAGACACGAATTTCCATTTTCTGACATGGTTACGGATATAACAACATCTATATCCGTTAGCATCTGTTTATAGACCAACTTTCACCCTTACTTTCTAGATTCAAAAATATAAAATATTTAACTCAAGTTAACAATTTACAGAATATATAGGTTTGGTTTCCAAATTCATATCATGCATATATTTAAGCCTATAACTCCAAATTAATTATATTCAAGCATACAAGGAATAGATTTACAATGATATAAATCCAATATTATATAAAATATATAAATTCTCACTCACCTCTAAACTTCAATATCTCCAAATCTAAGCCTTGTTATTTCAGTTTGACTCCTTTTTCTTCCTATGAAATATGTACCGAACGAATATACATATTCACTAGAAATTTAGATTTGAGAAGAGATATGAATTTAATTTAGATTTGGATTTATAATTTACCTTTTCTCCATAGAATCGATTCACCCCTTATTCTTCATCTCTTTTATTTTTTGCTATTCCCCCTACTCCCCCCTTACACATAGATATATATATATATATATAATATATACTATTTTATAATTTCAATATTTTCGAGAATTTTCTTCTTGTTCTAAATTTTAATTATTAAATCCAGGCCATTTGTCTTAGGTTTAATACGCGTCCTCTGCACATCACTGATTAATCGCAATTCTACCATCGGTCCCAATTAGGGGTTGACCGATTGTGTTATTTTGTCAAACGTTCTCATGTTTCCCTGTTTACGTTATTTAATGCTATTTTTGCCTCTACCTGATTACGTAGATTAACGTTTACTTCGACATTAAGTAAACTTTAATTTTAGTTAACATCAATCAATTACATTTATTTTCTGATTTTCTTTCCTTGAATTTTAACGTTCTTATTTATTAACATTTGTTTTAATGTTAATTAATTATCATTTATTTCATTTTGTGTTCAATTTATTTATTTCCTTCTCCACCGTCCAAATTAGTTTAATTTGATTGAAAGCTATTAATTTACATGTATATTTAGTGTTAACATTTATATTTAATGTCCATTCTAATGTTAAGCTATTAACATATAATTGCTTAATTAGTTTTAAATTATTTCCGATCTGAAAACTTCAAACGGTAATAACTTTTTCATTTGAACTTCGACCGTGAAACTTTATATATGAAAATCGATCAAAAAATGGCCACAAACACAGTAGTCTAGGTTTCAAAGTCAAATTTCGACGTGTCTAAAAAAATTATTTTTAGACTTTAATGATTATTTACTAATTCTCTTTGATTAATTATCATTCAATTTACGGGATGTTATATTCTTGCCCCTTAAAAGAATTTCTTTCCCGAAATTCTTTATGGACTAAATCATGTAACATAGCGCACAACATTCTAAGTTATCCATCCAATTAGTGTACAACCAATTTCGCAACCAATAATGTACAAGTGCAGGGTGTATCACAACTTATATGATATGTATGCAGAATAATGCTAAATTGGCACCTCCTATATAAATGCATTCTCTAAAACAATTTTGAAAATACGGTGCAAACAACCTATATACACTAGTAGTTCTATTTGTATACAAGTTTTAAAGATCAAAATCTTTGTTTATGCACACAAATTTTTCTGCACTTCTACGAATAGAAATACAGTTCACCCAATTTTGCATCTAATCCCTGCCCTCCAATACTTATTACACAATTTTTAACATCCAAAATTTTAAAAATTCAGTTTTCTAAACTTATATTCTTATGTTGGAAAAGAGTTTAGATAGAGGATTCCACATTTTCATCCTTCTCTTGTGTGCTTTTCTGCTGTATCTTGGAACCTTTTCTTTTGCCCTCTAATTCTTCTACTACTTTTCCTAGCACAGTCTACGTGAAAATTTACTTTTAAATTTTAAAAAAATTTAAAACGGAGTTATTTTTGAAAATTTTTTTGCTCACCCATCGATAAGATATGGAAAAATAAATCCCTAAGCTAAAATAGCCTTTTCCCTCATCACTAACTACCTTTTATTTTACTACCACTTCTGCATAGTAAAATTCATAATTGTTAACACATCAACTTTTTTGCTAAGCTAAGCATGTAACATTTCAAATATCAGAACTTACCTTGTTTTCATTCAAAAATATTTCAAATTTTAGAAATGGTTGGAAAATTTAAAGTAAAAGCTCATGTTCCAAAACTTTTCACAAAAGTAATTAATTTTTAAAATTAAGGTTTTTAAATAAAAAATTTCAAAAGTATTTATCTTTATCTCTCCAAAATAAATTATGCCACATCCTACGCAGTCGAAATTTAATCAATGAGTTAACATCCTTGATTACCTCTTTTCTCTTACATGGTAAAATTTCAATTTTCCAAAACATTTTCCTTTATTTCAAGAATAATAATCAACACACAAGTTCTGTGACACTCTGTAAAAATTAATAAGAAATAAGTAATTAATAATAAGGCTAAAAATGAAAATTATGTAAATGTCAGAAATTGGCTACGAAAGTTGTGTCGTTGGGTCCATGGTGATTTTTCGATTAATTTCCATGTATAAAGCTTTGAATTGGAGCTCAAATGGAAAAGTTATCGATGTTTGAAGTTTTCGAATTTAAAATAATTCAAATGGAATTCAAATTAAAAATAATTAATATTAAAATTTAAAGGTGATTAGGATAGGGTTCATGTAAATGTTAAAAGAAATGTTAACGTTAAAAGTTAATTAAGGAATTAAATAACAATTAAACAACAGTAATAAAACGTTCACATATATAGGTAGTTAATTATAGGAGATTTAGTCGACAATTGGTTAAGGCGAAGGTGGTATCGTGTTTCTCGTGCATAGGAGCATCTTCCTGCTAGTTTTCATCATCTCTAATGGATTAGAGCAAAACGCATCATTTATAGGGGGTATCGGCTGCTACTATTGCGATTTTGAGGGGGCAGTCGAGCGTTGCATTAGAGTGTGGGATACGAAGAGGAGGTAATGTGTGTCGTGTAGGAATTGACGGTGGGCGATTTCGTTGAGGAATGGTGGAGAAATAAATGACGAAAGTTGGCGTGTTTGGGTTCGTGCATGTGATATCGTGTATAGGCAATCGAAATTAGAGAGATTTGAATTGGGGAAGAAGGTGGGGACATGGTTTGCAATTAGAGATTAAAATTGTAATTAAATATATTATTTAATTCTCAAATCTTATAAATTGAATAACTATTCATACGAGGTCCAATCAAAATTTGTTTTTTGCGTTGCGTTCGTAGGAGCGATATCTATGCCCTGAAACTGGTTTTGTCTAGTTTGGGGAAAGTGAAATTTTGAACTAAAATCAAACTCCATTCGATTTTAGATCAAATCAGAATGCGTAAGCGTCCACCAGAATTTCTATGAGTTAGCTCACCTCTGATTGAATAGTATTTGGAATATGTTAGATATAAATTGTTTTTTTACGTTTGAATGATTTATTGGGTTGGTTTTCCACTTTAAAAAGCGAATGACATGTAAAATGAAGTGCAGGGAATTTTGCAGAGAAATCTGGATTCCTCGTTATTATTGATTTTAATTTCAGTTATATACTTGTTATATAAATTGTTGAATGTTAAAATTTGATAGTTTGGCCATATTGGATATGACATTAATATATGTTAAAAGATAAACTTTTTTAGTGATAAAGGTAATAGTACCATTGGTTAAGTGCTATAGTAGCTATTGGCCTCATTATAATATTTGAAATACTATTATTCGCTATTTGGATTTGAAAATGGTTTTGATTCAGAGAACGGTTTTAAAAGTGATTTTTGGATTTTCGAGGATATTTTATTCAAAAAAAAGGTTTTGTAGTTCTCTATTTTACTTCAACCTTTTTATTAGAATTTTCTATATATATGGAAATGTTTTAAAAGTATTTCGGGAAGTACTTAATTTTATAGAAAGTTATTATAATAATAAATGTTTATTTTGAAGGAAAATAAAGAGGAATATACCTTTAATAATATAGTGAATTTTGTTTTTAAAAGAAAATAGATATATGTTGGGACAGCCATCCTTTAATATTATCATAGTGTCTAAGTACAAGTACTTATTCAAATAGCTGAAATTGTTACATTAATTAAATTCCAGCATACTAGGCTCTACAGTCAAAACCGTAAAGACACGTATTGGAGAATGGATTCTATACGAATGACTAGGCACTGGGGTACCACCTGTCACAGTACACGTTTAGAAACAACGTACCGAGGACAACACCGCGATCCCTTGCCACCCTAGAGCAGAATATCCCTAACTTGGATATACCGAATATGCTATCACCGTGGGTGTTCCCACCCTCTCTCGAGCTCATTCCATATACCATAGTAATAAATAATATCCAAGGTTATCTAGAAAGGTGATAAACATAACCTAATTGGGTGCGACCACTTAGCCTTGCTGCATCTCCCCTGATTTTCAGTCATTCTCGATTGATGAGGCTAGAGGCTACGATTACCTTTTTAAGGAATTTTCACTTAGAACGCTCATTGTCCTCCAATGACAATGTACTGATAGCATTCATCCATACAAGTCCGTTCTGGGTCCGAACGCAACCGAAGGCACTATTCCTACTACATCAGTTTTGGAATAATCCTCAGGATTAGTAGCGATTAGCCCTTGCACTTCACTGCTCCATCTTCGACTCCATGCCCGTGTTTCCCTTTCGAAAACATACTCGTTGGATCGAAGTGGTTTTCGGATAATTTATCCGATCCTGGTCTCTTCGAAACAACGTTCGATATTTTCGGTTAACTCAACCCTAGTTCTTTAGAAATAAACGGATGAAATAAGATCGGAGATCACCTCCTAACTGTTTGTGGGCGGATTCCCTTATAAACGTCCTAGAAGAACGAAACGAGTTTATACGTACAGTGTAGCACCTCGAACGATAACTGTACCATATAATTCCTGTATTCCTCCTAGATATTCCCGAGGTTATATTTTGGGTCCAGATTTGATAATCGGTTATTTAACTATCAAATAAACAATCATTCAACCAAATATTCCCTTTCCCACTGAAAAACCCCAAATCTCTTTTTTTTACTTAATTTTTATAAATTAAATCTCTTTATCCAAAATATGTGCACTTATCTTATTGAATTTAATAAATTCACAAACTATCCTTCAAAAAATTTGAAACCCTTTTTGAAAATAATGTGGAAAATACCACTTCGATATCAACCATGGATTCACAGCTCAATGGTTACGTCTCTATCCTAGAGAATTCCAAGACTTAACTGCAGGCACTCACTACCTCTGATTACGCCATGCGAGTATACCATTTACTTCCCAAAAGCTTTATTTAAAAATTATCCCAAGATAATGCTTATAAGTTTCTAAAATAAGTTTCCAAGTTTAATCTAGGCAAATATACTTATATAAAAGTTATTATGCAAAGCCATTTTAATATTTAATAATTTATCTTTTAAAACAATAACATTGACTAATTCTTAAATAATAATAATAATAAATCTTTAACAATCATTATAAGGTAACTAATTAATTATTAAATATGATTTAAACAATTTAAAATAATTAAATAACTAGTTTTCTGGAATACTTTTAACATTTTAAAGTTACCTAGTTAATAATTAAAAATCTTCTTTTTAAAACAAGCCCAATTTCTCGATTCTAATTTCATTTCTGTAAATTTGGAAATCTTACTTAAGCTCTAGTATAACCAATTTTATACTTATTTCCAAATTCACTTTTATCCTTCCAAAAATATTAAAAATCTCGATTTCTAAACCTTTTTATTTTAACAAGTACCACTTAAGCGTTTATTATTAAAAATCCTTTTATCTACCTTATTCAAAAATCCATGTTTACAATATCCCGAAATAGTTAAGTACAATTTCAAAAACCATTATTTTATCAGATCAATTAAACCAAATTTCTAGATAAATATTTTACTTCAAAAATCCTTTTAAAATTCTTTTCCAATTTAAAACATGTATTACAGTTATTTAAAAATACAAAAATCTAGGTCGAACCCTACTATAGCATCCAATCAATCCAAATCACATGATAATCTATCATAGAATTATTCAAACAAACATATATCACTATATATGAAATTAAATTCAACATTTTTGAGGAATCCTGTTGGATCCCTCCAACTTGTTTTCATGCATCCACAAATGTTAATACAAAATAAAAATATCAATTCCGCTTCGAGGCGGAATATCGCGGTATATAGGGTCATCTGCTATTATACGGGGCGAATGGGGTCTCATTTGCTATATATGTGCGGGAATATCAATCACTCCAATATATATACTACTATATACAATATCACATTCAAGTGATAAAAATGTATCAATTCAACCAATCAATCATTAATTAATTTTAACTATTAAAAATTAATATCAGTAGTCCAAAATTGAATAAGATTAACTCACCTGGAGTTTTAATTCGCCAAATGTTCAAATTTTAAATTAAATCGAACACGTTCGATTTAACCAAAAAATTTAGCTAACTTTGATCGACTCCAAATCTTTCCAGAGCGTAGTGCTCGTCCATACGAACCCAACACCACTTGTTTCGTCCAATTCTGACAATGTATGTACAAAATACACATTTTTAAAGTTTACATGAATTAATTTATAGTTTTAATTTACAATTAATTAAATAAAAAAACCTTAAACAAATCTCAGCCGTACGATCATCATCCGAGAATCAAGGCCGCGTTCGTTCCCTCCTCCTCGCGCATTCCAGTCAGCTCAAACCCAACTATCGTCGTTATTCCTTGATTGCCGCTCCTCCTCCAAGCCGCTAGGAGACGATCGAACTCCACCACTGTGCGCGACTACCTAGACTCCCCCTACGGCCGAAACCTCGACAAACTCGACACCTCCAAGCCCTGGAAAAACGCGCATGAACGCCATAGATTTGAACGAGGCTCGCCACCGATCTGCCACTCCATATACGATCGTGACCGTTCATATTGAAGAACTTGTTGAGCTCTTCGATATTGCAGTTGAAGGTTCTCGACAAAAGTCGATGGATGAGAAGTGAATAGAGGAAGAAGGGTGCAAGTTTTCGGCCTTTGAAATGTATACCGGCGGCTATATTAAGAAACTAGGGTTTCTATTGTTTCAACACATATATATACTTGCATATATTATTTAATTATTATTTTTCACAATTTACATGATTTTTCGAACAAACTCCAAACGAGATGTGTTGTCAAGCATTTATAATGTTTTACCCTTATTCCGAACACAATGGAACATGTTTCGAGGCCTAATTCTATCGTATGTGGAAGATAGCTTTTCGAATCGAATTAAAATATTAAATTTTCGATATTAAATTCAACGTGTTTCTATCCCATACGACCAAACGGTAACTCCAAACGCTACGAAATTTGAAATCCGACAATAATACACTATTATGGATCCACTGGAACTAGTTTCGTCGAATTCCAAGACTATACCTCGGAAGGCTATTTTAACGCGTCGATTAAATCAAGCGATTTTCAAAATCGACAGAATTACTTGAAATTCGAATTTTAAAAACTTACCAACTCAATTATAATTCAAATAGAATTTATATCCATATTAGAAATCATTCCGATTTATATTAAATCAAAATTCCATTATCTACACTATTGCTATATTTTAAATTCCACTATTAAATTAATATATAAAATTCCAAATTCTAACTTATCGACTTTTAATCTCATTCAAAAGTCTGCTACCATCACTCTAATTCAAATAGAGTTTTAAACCAACTTAGAAATCATTTCTATTCACATCTAACTTCAGGTTCCCATTTTTACCCAATTTTAAATATTAAATAACCATTTACTGAATCCGTTAATCGCTATATTTGAAATTTTAAACTATTTCACTGATTATTCCATATCCAAAATCAATTAATAATTCAAATTCAAAATTTTAAAATAAATTAAATGTTCAAAATTAAACGACCAAAATTCCGGGTCGTTACATATGTTTGAATAAATATTTATGGAACATTTTATACAAATGTTGTATTAAAAGAATATTTTTATAGTGTAATTTTATAAATAAAAGGATAGTTTTATAAGTAGTATTTTAGAGGTAAAAAGAATAGATTTATAAATAATAGTTTTAAAAGGGAAATGATACCATTTTGAGGAACTGGATAATAAATCACATTTGTGAATTTTTAGTGATATGTGAATTGATCATTTTATGAAAAGCGTTTGGTTCTATTTCGAAAACAAAGATTTATGTGAAGTATAAAAGGAGTTTTATAATTATATTTGGAGATTTATAAAAGGAGATTCATAAATAATATTTTATAAAGGAGATTTATAAATGATATTTTATAAAGGAGATTTATAAATGAAGATTTATAAAGGAATTTATGAATGGAGTTTGTAAATATAAAAGAGATTTATAAAAAGAAGTTGTATAAAAGGAATGAGATTTGATTTGCATAAATGATCTTTTTAAATTATGGTGGTATGTGAAGTATTCTTTTCATACTTAACACCAAATTCCGAGGTATGGAAACCCGTCTTTGTCTTAAAAATTAAGAATGTATATTGAGACAAGGATAGTTTTCCAACTTGTTCGATCTCATTGTTAATCGAGGGATAGTACCGTTTGAAATCAAGAAGTTGTGGTAAGTATGTTTGATCCAATTTCTATACGATCCATTTACTTACACCAAAAGTGTTTGCGTTTATTTTGATCAATGTTTAAGTTACATTTGTTTTAATCTAAATAATTATGGTTTCGAAAATGAAATCTTTCTTAAGATTTGTGAATATACTTATACCATTGAGTATATGGGTACATTTGCTAAATATTAAAAGTGTAGTGTATTGTTAACATACTCATACTATTGATATATGGAAAAGTCTTCTATTTTTTGAAAGTGATGTATTCTGTGAGTATACTTATAGAGTTAAGGTAAGTATATCGATATATTTCAAGTATTGAAAAAAGTATAGAAGGGTATATGAATATATCTTTGTAAAAGTATTTTAATACAAATATTTACCAAGTGGTTTTAATTAATGACGAGATTAATTAAAGAGGCTTAACGATTGCTTATATGCTTAACCTGCTTGGTTTTCATATGAAATTAAATCTCTGATTGGATTGTTTGTTTATTTGTTAGTTAAATAACAGACTATCAAAACTTAGCCAGCTTTGAAACTATCGTTGTCATTTCAGAGTGACTAGGATCAGTTATATTATCCGAAAACCACTTTGAACCGGCATAAGCATTCAAATTGAATACATTGAAGATGATGGAACCGAAGAATTTCTTTAAAGTGCAAGGGCTGCTTGCTACTAATCCTAAGCATGTAGTAGAAGTTGTGCCTTCAGTTTATTCATATTCTAAACAACTTGTATGGATGGATGGTAGCATTACATTATTATCTGAAGGGCAGTGTTAGCATTCCAAGTGGGATTGCTATATAAAAGGTAAAACATAGCCTCAGACCTCACAACTGGTAATGACTAAAATAAGGACGTGTTGCAGGGCTAAGTGGGTCGCTTCCACTAGCATATGATCATCACTTGTATCCAGATCGACAATTTCTAATTATGTATGCTTGTGACCACGGAAATGGTTTGTCAAGTTAACAGCCGGGGGTTGATCATATTTGGTACTATACAGGAAATGGTACGCCGATCCTGAGTAGCAGAGGTGCAAATTAATGCAGCCTAGCTACATTTTCTCTAGAGGTTTATTGTGCGAACGGTAGACCCTTACCTTGGATGTCATCCATTCTCTAATATGTGCCATTTGGACTTGATTGTATACTATGTATGCTGGAATGTAATTAATGTAACCATTTCAGCTATGATTTAGTATTTATTTTACATCCTAGACATTATTATAATATTACTGGATTTTCTATTTGAAATGGTTTGATTATCTTAAAGTAAAAACCCATTCGTGTTTATGTACGGTGTGGTCTTACGAGATAGCTTTATTTTGAAAGGTTTTATGACATTAAAATCCATTTTAGTTGTGTTTCTCACACTAGTTTACTGGACCGATCTGTACGTTATTTCTTATAATGCTCGGGTCAGACCGAGTACATTTTTCAGATTTAGCTTTAGATGTTTTGGAGCTTTAGGAGATGAGTTGGATGCCTCCAAGATGTATTTACGTATCTTTATTTCCACCGCATTTGTTGTTCTGTAATTACCAGCATTTGTGAGGATAGGTTGTTATAATTGTTATGGCTGATGAACGGTTAGTTTACTTTGATTAATGTATGTATATTACAGTTTCCTTTTGTAAAGATCTGTTGTATAGTATATATTACTCGTCGAGATGTGAGATTATGTTCTATTTTTTTCATTATTTCAGCCTAACAATCTATTTTTCCAACACTTGGATGCTCGACATATGAATACCGTGGATGTTTTAGTGTCAACTTTTGAGGGTCGAAAAGGCGGGTTGTTACATGTTGGACCTACTTTGGTGATCGGGGGTAGTAAGTGGCTATCGTACGGTCCACCTCCTTCCTAATTAGGAAGTATTAAATGGTCTGGGATAGCGTTCAGGCATGGTCGAGGGAAATCTCAGAAAGGCTTCACTTCAGATTTGAATTCTTAAAGGGCAATTGTTGGGTCTGCCTCTTTGAAAAAAGAAGTATTAAGTGGCCTGATGAAATTCTGCTCAATGTCAACTATATAGTACCAGAGAGGGGTCCACCTTGGGTTGGGTATTAAATGACGGGAACCTACCTAAGATATAGGTATTAATGATTAGAGTCTGCCTCGTTCCCATTGAAAAGGTATTAAGTACCATAGGTGATTTCTCTTATATTGTTAGGATATGATTGCCGATAGATGCGTGGAACTGAGATCAGCCTTGAGCCTACAGTAGAGATGAGTTATAGGGTTTGGCTAGAAAAGGGTAAGTTATAGGATTGGACTGGGAGAACCTTCGAGCTTATAGTTGGAGATATTTTTAAAATATAGTTAGGATACACAAGACATATTCTTATCTAAGTTATTCTGCCAAACACTATTATGGAAAGACTCGAGATTTTATTCATCGGACATTATTGTTTTGACTTCTTCTTTATTACAACACAGATTAGGAAAGACGATGTATATCTAAGAGATGAAGAAAGAGATGAAGTCATAGTCTTTCGGTAGTTATCTCTCTATTTATGTTTTTGTTACATTTTGATGTACCAATCCATACATGATGTTATTGTATTTTGAGATATTGTACCATGGATATTGAGATGTTATGTTTTGTTATGATATTAGAATTTTTATAAAAAGGGTACCGTTTCTGATATTGTATTTTATCCATTCCGCTATGAGTTTTCGATAGCAATAGTAGATAGTATGTGTATTGTTCAATAGTTTGATCGACATTTTCTTGGTCGAAACTTAGGACCATTTCTAGGCGGGTTGTTATAAGTTCAATTATAAATTTTATCTTTTAAGACGTAGGGATAGTGACCCATGGTTTCGTCACAACTATTCCTTGTCCTTCACTCGTTAAAATTTTATCTCCTCAAATTTTACTACTTTCCGGGATTTAACTTTACCTTTCTTTTAGTAGCTATTAAATTTCCTAAATTATTTTATAAACTTCAACCTTACTTTGCATTAGTTAAGTGTCTACATTAAATTTTTTATTTACATAGTTTTCCAATTAATATAGCAGTTGTAACGACCACGACTTTCTCTCCACAGAAAGTCGCATCGTTAATAAGAAAGAAAGGGATAGAAAGAGAAAAGAAGAGAAGAAAGAAAGAAACAACAACAACGATCTCACAGCGGAACGAATAAATTATATTAATAACATAAACTATTACATAGTATACAACAATTTACAGAGTTACACAGCATATACATCACTTACTAGACAGTTATAAACATCTGTCTAGACATTACAACTCAAATACAAGACAAGACACAATCACAGATATCAACAGCAATGGAGCAGGAGGCTTCGGCGTTAAGAATTAATTAGATTAAAGGATATCTATTAAAACTTAATTAATTAAAATAATCATTCAAAAACCTTTAATTAATCCTCAAACATAGACACATATTTTATAAAAGGATTGGTTTAAGAAAATTGTTAAAATTTAATTTATTCAAACTTGCAAATATACTTAAGTTTTAATAGATATCCTTTAATCTAATTAATTCTTAAGCTATTTAATAAACACTTGGGTACTCAAATTTTTACGAGTAGCCAAGTGATTCAGGTTTAGCTTTGACGAATATTCTGGAGGAGAAATGGAGAAGGAGGCTTCGGCATTCGTAGATATAGTATTCCGCTGTGTAGATCTCTGTGATAGTGTTTGTATTGTATTTGAGTTGTAATGTCTAGACAGATGTTTATAACTGTCTAGTATGTGATGTATATGTTGTGTAACTATGATAAGTGTTGTATATTATGTAATACTTTTGTTATTAATATAATTTATTCGTTCCGCTGTTGAGATTCTGTTGTTGTTCTTCTTCTTCTCTGTCTTTTCTACTTTCTCACCTCTTTCTTTTCATCAAAATGATGCGTCTTCCTAGTCGTAGGATGGCGGGTCGTTACATATGTTTTTAACTCAGCAATCACAAGGACATGTGTTAATATCTTAACACATGGTAATAACATTTGTAATTCATAGAAACACATATTAACATTTGTATATTCATGCAATTTAACAAGTGGCAACACTATTTTTATTTAAAAATTTAATTTATAAATTATGTAGTTTAGAGAGAAATCTGGTTTTCATTTTTAGTTCAAAATACTCCTCAAATTCAAGTTCAAAAATCTGTAACAAATTCTCCTGTAATTATTTTTCAAAAGCCTGTAAACACTTCCTCAAAAAACTAAACCCTGTAAAGCATTTTCCAAAGCTCTGTAATATCAAGCCTGTAACCATCCTTCAAGTATGCATGCAAGTATATCTGAAGCCAAAGCAAAAGTTTCCAAAGCTTTGCAGTTTTAAGGAAATAAAGCAATTCGAGTTTCCAGTTTCCAAACATTCCCAGATTTCAAATAGGCAAGCATGCAAGTTTTAAAATCAAACAAAGCAGTAACTCAAGTTTTAAAAAGATTCAAAAGCTTTTTCCAAAATGAGGCTCTGTTCTTCTTTTTAAAAGGTGAGTAAATATTTATCTTAAAAACAGTTTCTTTAAAATCTGTTGTTATGATGAATGTGATGTATGATGTAGTAGATTGTGTTGCATAAATATATGGGTGTGAATGCATGTATTTATATGTATATGATGTCTGTGTGGTATGCCTGTTATTGATTGTGAATACATACATATATAGAAGCTCTGTTTCTAAATTCCCAGACTCAAATTCTAATAAAAATTCACTAGCTTTTGATTCAAGCTTTGTTAAGATTAAATTCCTGAATGAAGTATGTTTGTAGTATAATAAGTTTTAATTTAAAAACTTGTTTAGATTAAAATAACTTAGTTTTGTTTCTGGGAATATAAAACATCAATGTATGTTTAATAAAAGTGAAAAACTCAAACATCATTATATATATATTCAGGATAGTAAATCAAATACCCAAACTAAAATATGATTTTTAAAACTCAAATCATAGTTTGTAATGATGGGGTGTATGGGAAATTCTGGTTTGACCATAAAAGGGGAATTGGGTGATTTCTGAGGAACTTGATGGTTTGGGAGTTCGTGTATCCTTCTGGAGGAAGATGAGTGGTCGGAGACTTGGAGAAAAAGTCGGGTTGTCACAGCAGTCAACCAAGAAAATTAATTTTTTTAAAGAAACATTTCTCACTATATCATACGCATTTTATACAAACAGAAACAATTTATGCTTACAACCTAACTAACCTAAAAGAAATAATTTCTGGAAGATGCCCTTTAGTATCAACGGATATTAATGATGTTGTGGCCCTCACTTCTTACTTAAATTAAATGAACCACTCTAACATGCCATTCTATGGTAACCCGTATATCTTAGCTTTCCCTTTTTTTGGTTTCCAACAAATAAGGTCCATTCATTACCTCTGTTATCACAACCAATTATATTATTATCCTAATTTAATTCAAATCTCTTAAAAGTATTCTCAAATCTTGAATATGCTTTCTTTATTTTTTTGGCTTTCATGTGGATATACTGTAGATCTCGCAGAAATGTACTTTGATAACATCTCCCTTTTCCATATGGGTTCTTCTTTATGGTCTTCGCCCATTTTTAATGAAACATTCCTAGGCTCAAACTAATATTACTTATATCTAACTTGGGTTCACTATTGCTACTCTATGAGCATTCATCCAATTTTACTCATAGTCTTAAATTTTACCCCGTCTTATCTAGGCAATCATCCCTATCTACTCCATTAAAAATTTTGTTTGGTTTTGACCACTTTTTCTAAAATTAAAACTTCACAGTCATGAGGTACTTAGTCCTAAATATTTTATCTTTAAAAATATAAACATAGAAAGTTTTTATTTAAATCCTTCAATAACTTGGTTTCAAGAGGGCTATGAAAACTTCTGATTTTAACCAACTTTAATTGTCAGTATGTTAACTTTTCAAATTATAACTTAGGATTTATCTGTAACAACCCGAAATTTTACCGCCTTGATTTGCGAATATTTAATAAATTTCAAATATTCAAATAATAGGTTTATAATTAAAATATAACTCTTTTAAATAATAACAAATGATGGCAAAATAAATTTGTAACGACCCAGGATTTTGCCACATTGAAATAGGCTATTTAAATATATTTTATAATAATCGATAAATGTATTTTTATTAGCAAATAAACCTATTTTAATTATTTAATAATGTTGATAAAATAGTTTTCAATTTTTTTTACCAACATATATAATTCAAATAAAAATAGAAAATGTGACCAAAGTACGTTTTCAGAAATTTTGACCTTTTGACACCCAAAAGTCGTCGGGAACGTTGTGCACACTAGGTCCAACATGCACACACACACACACACACACACACATATATATATTAGGTTAGTATTAATTAAGAATACTTATGCATATTAACTTATATATATTTATACAAAAGCATGGATGTGACAAAATGTTATAAAAGGCATATATATACATATAAACCCACTTATATATACAAATCACTTCCATATCTTTGGTACACACACATGGAAGCTCTAGCATGATTCAACGCATGGAAAGGGGGGTATCTTGTACAATTAGGGGAGAGGAGAGGTATGTGGTGCATGCATATGTATATATTTAATTATAATACTTTATATATTTATTTCTTTCCTAAGCCTATAAATACCACTTCCCTTTCATAATTTTTATTTTACAATCCTCTTCTTCATTTTAAATTTCCTAAAAGCTTGAGAAAAAAATATCCATGGCTTCTCTTCATAACTTATAACTTGTGAAAAATCACTTCTTTCCTACTTAAATTACTTCTTTAACTCACTAGAACACTTCTACAAACACTACAATACCTTTCTTCCAAAGTACATGTACATACCCTCCACCAGCATCCATAGCCAAGCCCAAAGACATGCATGGCCGAACCATATTTTCTTTCCAGATGTATAAAAGTTGAGTTTTTACATGGTGAAGCTAGGTCCATCAGTCGATCGAAGATTTTGATACCTTTGGTTTAAAGTTGTACTTAGTTTGGTAATACCGTTATGATGCTTGGTTGTACCGTTATGATGTGAATTGGTTATGCTTGAGTTTGTTGGAAGTGTTGACGATTTGGTTGTGCATATGCATGTTATGTATGTTGTAGTTAAACTTGAAATTTGAAGTTAGTCAGTTAATGAAGAGTTAGTATATTGTTTATGATTGTAGCTATGATGTGAATGTATGATGGATACAAAATTTAGTAAAGATAGTTAATGTTAGAAAAGTTAGCTCTTACAAACTTTAAGCGATATGTAAATTCCTTTTATAAAAGTGTGAAATTTGATTTTTGAAATTGTAACCATTCTGAAGTTAAAATCTTTGTTTTGAGTTTCAGAAACATTTCTTTATGTTTTAGAAGTGATAAGAGTTTCAAAAGCTAAAGTTTTAAAAGTTAGAAAAATAAAAATTTCAAGTTTGGAAAATTATGGGTCTGTATAATGATAGTCGATATACGCGCAGTTCGGGAAAATCTAACTATTTTTCTAATGCAAATTCGTATTAACTTTAAAAAAAATTAAAAGATGTTTTCTAACTTTAATTTAGCATTTAGAGAACAACTGTTTAATTATTTATTTATTTAATGATTATTTGATTGATTAATTAATTAATAAAGGTAATTAGTACTTAATCATTTGTTAATAATGGTTTTTAAACTTAAATGTTAATCAATTAAGTTAATCATGATTTGTTACTTAATTTAAGTTAATTATCTTTTAATTATTAATTACTAATTAATTAATTATTAATTAATTAATTATTTAAGATGATTATTAATTAATTATTATTTTAAAAAGGGGTTTTATTTAATTAATCTTTGATTAAAGTTAATTATGTATTAATGAGGTTTAATAACCTTTAATTAGAGTTTAATTACTACTTAACAAGGATTTGATTCTCATTTACAAGGGTTATAATTTATTTTAAAATCGTTTTGGGTTTAAATAATCAGTTTTGTTTTAAACTGTTTTGTTTTCAATTTGTTTTAAATCAAGGGATTTTTGTGTCACTTACCTATATGTAATCTCATATGATTAGTAAAACTAAATGGCATCTATTAGCAGAACAAAACACCATACTGCTATAACAATCAAGTAGGACATTTACTTAAGTTGGTTAATGGTTATGTGTTGATCCCTTATATACTTGTTTTTATGTGATGCCATGTTAAACTGGATAAGTAAAACCAAATTGAAAGCACCATTATGGTCATTAAGCCTCTATTTGATTTTTGTAAGGATAAATATTTGATTTTCTTTTTGAAATGGGTTCAAAGTTTGTAACGACCTGGTATTTTGAACCGTTCAAATCGACAATCATCCACTCATGTCAGACTTGAATTGCTCAAAATAGCAGATTGTTAATTTATATTTGGCAAAACTCAAGATATATAGTAAATAAAATCAATCACAGAATCACAGACGCAGAGTAATATAACAATAAGCAACAGAATAGATAAATAGTAGTTTATGAAGCTACTATACACACATCAAAGTTAAAACAAAATACAATAGATATCTCGAATACACAGAAGTTACTAATACAAAAAATAACAACTGAAAAGACTGAACAAGAGTAACTGGAAATAACTAAAAGCGGAATAGATAAAGTCAGATCTTCAAGTGAAGCTCCAAGCTCCAAAGGTGAGTCTCAAATGCTGTGACACTCCATCTGACCCGAACATAAAGAAAACACAAACACTCGAGTCAGGATTAACATTCTTATACCAATAAATTAATTTCAAGTGAAATGTCAACTGAAATACAAATAACTTAAATGATGTTTGGGATTTCCATCCTTTAAGAATCCGTGGAACTATCTACTATGTAGCAATATACGCAATTATAATATGTTTATCAGTAAAGTAAAGTATTAAAATAGCGTTACAGCGTTATCTATATCCCCCTTAACACATTTTATATATTCCCGTAGTCTATACAGTACCGTAAGCTCCACCAAACTGGTGGTTTACCAAGAGGGCACTTAATAGGTATGGTACAAAACAAACTTGTAGAGGGTGCGATAAGGCATGTGACAAGGCACGGAAGGCAATGCCCAGGGTAGGATTCTACCTTTTTTGGACCTAGACTGGTGGTAACGCATAGCAGCAACTACCACCCACCTCGAGACACACTCCCAAATCAAAGGTGCACCCAATCAAATCACAACGTAATAGAATGGTACCGAAGAAATGTGCCCGATAGGGGGAGTGACCCCACTTGGCCCGACATGGCTCCCGTTTTAGCCACATCAAGCTGACTCACGAGAGTGCTGGCTACGTTAATAGCTCATATCGAATCGTTCGCCAGACCATCCTACTTCGTTCTGGAATCTCCACCACATACACAGTTGTTGAAGTGGTTTTCTGTATTGGCAGAGAGCATGACAATATCTGATCCCGGTCTCTTTAACAACCAAACGCTTATTTCACACCGTGGTTGTTTTATAAAATCGTTTTTATAATCATTTCAAACAGTTCATACTTCATATCAAAATATCATATTCATTTCAAAATCATATCACTTTCGAAATCATATTCACTTTCGAAATCATAACATTTTCGAAATCATATCCACTTCCAAGATCATAACCATAAATAGTTTAAACCATCATATCAAAATATTAGTATTTAAACCCATTAAATCTAAATCTAACAGTTCCAACTTAAATAGTTTAGATATTGAAAATAGTTTATATATTGAAATAGTTATAAATGAAAAATAGTTTATATTTGAAAATAGGTCATAGATTAAATAATTTATATATTAAAATAGTTTAAATATTAAAAGAGTTTATCGAAAATAGTTTCAGATTAGAATTATTTCTCCTAATTTCACAAATCAATTTAGATTCTCATGAAAACAATTACAATTTATTTCGATTTCAAATCCAGGGTTGAACTAACCCTTCAAATTCAATAGGTTTCAAGGTAAATATTCAAATAATTTACGATATCTCAATTTGATAAATTTCATTTATATTTCAAAATTCAACTTTAACTTTATTTAAATTCAAAAATATTCGTTTTATCATTTTCATAAGCATTTAAACAAAGTCCCAGATTACAAATTTAAATCAAAATTAAAATATTAAATATCTAACTTCAATTTATTTAATTCTGAAATATTCACTTAATCACCTTTTATGAACATTTAAATAAAATCTCAAATTCAAACTTAAATCAAATTTAAATATTCAATTTCTATTTTTATTTTAATTTGAATATATTCATTTAATCATCTTACTCAAAATAAGGTTATAAAGTTATGAAATCATATTCTTAGAATCTCAAAATCAATAAGTTCAAATCCATTCTTATTTATATCCAATTCTTAAACAAATAATATTTCAAATTAATTCCAATTTATCTTTCCAACCATACTTTACTTAATTTATTACAAATTCTATTTTTAAAATATTAATGTAATTTTATAAAAATACTTAAACATATTATATATATATATACTAATTAAATTATATTAAATTAAATCTTATTATTAAATTTTATTTTATATTAAATCTTATTTATATATTTAAAAATAATAAAAATTATAAGTAAAATCTTAAAATTTCTATTTTTCAAAACTAACATATAAACTTAAAATTTTCAAATATATAATTTTAAAAATCTAAACTTACACAGATATAAAATAAAATTTATATATTATATTTTTTTTAAATCAATATTTATTAAAATCCATATATTTCCTTTCAAAACCATGGAAAACATTTTCAGAAATAGACCAACGGTATCCGTATATAGTTTTCTATCCTATGGTGAACTGATACGGATATTTATCATTTCAATCCGTAATTATTTTAAATTTACGGGTTTATATCATTTCAACCCGCAATCCCAAAATTTCAAATAAAATCGCTTTGGTTTATCATTTCAACCCATAACAATTTTCACCTAATCTATAAGATCGTTAGGGTATGTATCATTTCAACCCATAGGGAATTTCTAAACTAACAGGGAACTTGTAGAGTGAGAACAACAGAATAATAATATAACATATCAACGACAGGCATTTATCATCAGTAACAAATTTAAATATAATATATATAATAGGTTATGGTGTCAGATGTCATAAGTAAACAATTGCAGGTAATCGCATATCATATTTAACAATTAAATAACTTAACGACTCAAATTTAATAGCATATTTCAATCGTCATTTAATGTGAATTAAATTTACTAAATATAAGAATGTTAATCGTGAGTGATTTCTCACCTTTCGTGGCTAGAGAACATGGAATGAGAAGCAACTGACACAGATACACACACGAAGGAAAGCAAAAGAAAACCGCTACGACCAATTCTGAACAACGGCGAAACAAAAGCAAAGCACGATGAACTGGATTCGATGAAAAATCAAATATATAAGTGAACTTATATATATAAGCATATATATATATATATATTTCAAATACACTTGAAATCATATAAAATTTTATAAATTTGATAAGCGCTCAAAAATTATATATTTGAAAAACCTTCACATATGAAAGACTTATATGTGTTTCGAAATCTCAATATTCTCAAATATATGTACATCCAAATCCATATCCACTTGATGCTCATAAACTGAAAATATAAAACAAAGATCATATAATATAATTGGAAAGGTATAAAGGGGAGATAGGTTGTCAAGCAAGTAGGAGGACCTACAGTTTTTGAATGAATGCAACTTATATATAAATACTAGTGCGAACCCGTGCTACGCATACAGATTGCAGCTGATTCTGTAATTATAAGTAAATATTTTCTAAAAAAATAACTTGAATAAGAACATTATCCGGGGCGGATACTTCAAATATTTTAATATAATAAGCGTTCAAGATTAATTATTCATCTAAACATTTGTATATGATTTTGTACGTTTGCACAACTACTCATTCACACATTGTATAGAAGAAAAAATAAAAGAGATGCACAATACATGTATAAAACCATGAAAACACACACATTTGCCTTCAATGTTTTGAGCTCAACCACTGATATAAGGGACCATAATTTATAAAACGAATTCAGGCTCAAGCCAAGTTTTTGCGTGCACTATAAAAAATATAAAAATGAAATGCATAGTACAGGTCAACCATTGTACATTAAGAAATATACTATAAATTAGTCTGAATATAAGTAGCAGAAGTAAAAAATCAAACTCAAACACTTGCAAAGAAAAAACTATCAAACATATTACACCGAAAATATATCATAGGAAAGCAATCCAATATACTTCGAGCGAAGTGAGCGGGTGGTGGTGCATACCAATTCTGCTTTGGACAATTCATTCAACAAAAAAAGCAAGCAGACTTTAGATCTCCCTATTCTCTGATCGTCGAAATAAGTTGGGTAAGTTAGCGCATCTCTTGACGATTTAAGATCTTTGAGAAAAAGGCGACGGAGCAAGTGATGCTACTATATCTAATTGGTGATACATAATTATTTGGCCTTTTGTTTTTCTTATAAGTTTATAACCTATTTTTTAATTAATAAGGAAAAAAATCTAATCATCACTATAAATGGATACAAAAACATAACGTGAACATATTAAAATTCAGAATATTAAAGTATGAAGGTATAAATTAAAAGGAAAAAACAACATTCAAACTTCATCAAATTCTCCTATTACATTTTATGCATCTTTCTCTGCATTCTCCTCTAGAAGTTCATTGCCTTCTCAATACTCTATAACAAAAAATGAAGTAGACACAACCTTTTATTCAAATTAAATTAGCATAAGGTGGTTTAGTACTCCAGTTTTAGGATGATCCATCATAATTTCAAAAAATAATACTAATAATAATATATAATAAATAAATACAACCTTTTATCTTTTCAAAAATTAAATTAGCCATTTGTTTTTCTTATAACTTTATAACCAAAATACAACCTTTTATCTTGTTTATATTATTTTAAGGCTTCGTAAACCTGGGACTTTTATTGAAAGAATTGGACGATGCTTGTTTTGATTTTGATCTTATGCTTGTTTTGATTTATTTAGAACACTATTGAGAACATAGAAATAAATGATGGTAATTATAGTTTCCTTTTATAGTCGAACAACACAGTTTTGTGGTAGCAACAAAAATTAAGATGACCTTGCATTATAAGCTTCAATTAATCCAGTAGAAGTAGCATTTTTTGTATACAGACCATAATTTGATATGCTACCTCATTTCATCACCTTTTGGCACACCATGTGGTAGAGTTTTCATAAATTTAACTATGCAAATAAAAATTTCAATCTAGTTTGAACTGACGAAAGAGAACTGGCCATAAAATTGGGAAACGTGTGCACTCCAAAACAACACCCGGAAACATTATTTAGCATTGTAGATATAATGAAATAAATGTCAAACTGACAAAAATGATGACAACCTTAGAAACCAATTTTGATTCAGCTTATTTAAACTCTACCAAGGCTATCTGGTTTAGTCCTCATTGTCATTAACCAAGTTACTTTTCTTGAAGTGAAAAGATGCAAGTATTCTATAACAAAACTTTAGTATGCAAGTTATCGTGGAACAATTATAAAAGCATTGCAAATAAAATCAGTACATAGACTGGTCACTACAGCTGCTTAACATATATTTTTGTGGATGTAAACCTTCAAACTACTGCAAAATAATGGCATCAGACGCATGATTTACATAAATATCAAGATTTGAGATTAAAATAATGATATAAAACTTAGGTAGGTCCCTGAAATCTACTTGACCTCACAATCAAAGAGTTCCATATTCAAACCAAAGACTCATTAGTAATCATATTGATGAAAACCTATACTCGTGCCACTCTAATATAATAATTAAAGTGCAATCGAATCCCAAAGATATGGATGAGGGGTTGCTGAAGATTGGTTCCTTTTGACAAACCTAAGTAAAATGGTTGTGAATTGTTATCAATATATACTTTGATCTATATACACATCAAAGAAGGTTATTGATGAATATGAGATGGATATATCTTTTAGTACATACTCTAGTAAGCTTGTTTGCTAAAAAATTGTTGTGAAAGATTTATGAACTATGATAAAGAGCGGCCCATACCTTCAAACTTTTATATCAAGAATCCCGCAACTGAAATGTGTTGATGAGTGGAAGTCACATCCTTTTCGCTAAGGATAAGCATCCAATGACTCATAATAGGTTCCATGAGCTTATAATGATGATAACAAAGGCCTGATTATAAAATGAAATTTTTGGGTCATTATTACCTATTATACTTTTATGCAATAATGCTATAAATTTTCCAACAAAAAGAAAAAATCATATCAAGCATAATACACAATCTAGACCATGACTTTTTTGTGATTATTTCATTATTAAAATGTATGAAGAAGTTAAATATCAAAGTAACAAAAACTAAAGTACTCAAATTTGGATTGCAAAATAAGTATTATTGGAAAAAAAATTGCTTGGCATTAACGTCTGTTGTTTGATTTTACAAAAGCATATCTTTGAATAAAGTGTCACTTAAGGACAAAATGCAAACATGCACCTCCATATACAGTATTATATGTAAATACATGAAACTAATATGAGTAGAAGTTTCCACTAACCTGGAAAAATGGATTTTAGTAAAGGTCGAAATGCTTGTAGTAAGTAATATTCGCTAGAGAATAGCCTACCGAAGAAATGTTAGACGACAGCTACTCGGCAAAGCGAACAAATTCCTTAACTAATCTCTGCTACCCAAAGTATATAATCCAAGGTATGAGCTGTAAGTTAAGATTTGGTATGCAAATACATAAATTTGAATGAACCTATGTTTAGTATATTTATAATAATCCACTGAACAATTGAAGCTTCCATTATACTTAATAGTGGTGCTAAATGCACATACAGATCCCATTTTACGCAGTTTCCATCGGCGGTACGCTGCTGATTGAATTTTAGATAAAATAAAATTATACTGCAACTGATAGTGTATGACGAACCTTTTATACGATGGTCAATGGTTGACGGTATACTGTAGACCAAAATCTGAGGTAAAATAGATGTGGTGCACTTGACCCCGCACTTAGATTATTAAAGGTTTAGTTTTATAAGATATTCAAATAAAGTATAATTAAACAGAAGTATCAAAACAAAAACTGTTGACATCCTATACAGAAATATTTCCGATGTTTAAAGCATCACATGCAAATAGAAAAGATAGTGGTTTTCTTTATTCAACTGAACAGAGGCATACCATTGAATTACTTGTCCAAACACCAAACCTTATATTGATAGCTTTTCTAAAAGACCTATTGATAGTTTAGCAGATATCATGGAATGAATGTTTTCTTTTGGTTTCTAAATGACTTGGAGTTAACTAATGAATGTGCTAACGAAAAAACATCAATTTTGAATGGGAAAAAAATTAACATCTTGAATTGACGTAAGAAATAGGCATCAAGGAATAAGCTATATCACAAATAATTTGATATGAAAACATCAGTAGCTGGCAGTACATGTTACTAAATATACAACCTATGATGAACTCATGTGGAATTTTCATTTGTTGCACAACTATTATCAACCAACATTAGTAATTATTAAATCCATAAAATAAAAATAACTTCTAAACTAAACCTATTGGGCCGTAAGAATAGAGATTCATCTTATATGAGCACATCCAGAATGGCCACTTTCTATCAATCTTCCATTCTAACATGTAATTGAAAGCATTTCAGGGCTCATTTTCTTCTTCAACTGCTATAGAAAGCAAACAAATATTTAGATTATGGGCAGATAATATAACAAATTGATGTATTCGATAATTAGCATATGTTGATTGCAATTATGGAGTAATTTGCAGATGAAAATGTGAATGAGATAAAGGTTAAAAGCACAATGTCTTCAACATCAAAGTACCATCTTTATAAGAAGATGTAAAAGGAAACGACAGATAATCTGTGTGGACAAATTGATGGAAAACCGAATCGAACATATGATGAAGTATGAACTGGAAAAGGAATATTTAGACGTTTTGATTCTAGCAGTATTAATTAGAGATATGACTAAAGATGGTGCAGGCAATCTCAACAATGCCTAAGTGCCATCATGTCAGATAATAGGTTATTTTGTCTTTCCTATGAAAAAATACCTAAACTAACATGGTTTAGTCAACTTACTTTCAAAAGTAAGATCAACCAATCCAAATGATCAGGCTCGAACTAAGTACTCAAATACATATAAATATTTGTTCATAGTTATACTCAAATATAAATAAACATATGTGTCTAGTTATACATATACCTGCAATTTTGATTATTGGAAATACCAAATGAAAAGGGTTTGTTGGTGGTGAGTAATAGATGAATATCTCATGTCTACAAAAATAAAAGGTAATTAACAATGAACCACATTTAGATAGGACTATTTATGTAAGTTAGCATATGAGTAACTAAATTTATTCACGAAATATTGGGGAAAGTACATTAACCTATGGACTTTGACAAAACATGACTACTTATTTATTCGAGTAAGTTATCAAATGTGACAACTAAAAAGAGGTAAAATAACCTAAATGATCACCATACACATTTGTTATACTGAAGTGTAAAGCATGAAAAAAGCTTACACTTGTTAAAACATATTAAAATAAAAAGTGAGCACATATCTGCGGGGTTACATAATTGACCGTCTTCATCAGGTGAATTTGAGCCATTAGCATCACATATTGTGTACTTATCGAATGTGGCACAGTGTTCATAATAATATTTTCATCAGCCAAAAAGGTAGAAAAACAAAGCACCCAAACATATAATTTGTGAAACTTTCGTTAGATCAACATGCTAGAAAGGGAATTATAATTCATAGAAAAAACAAAGATCCCAAAATAAAATTTCTTAAACCTAAGCCCTAGAACGGTAAAAAAAATCTAAGTCATACAATTTTCATGTTCATACCCTAGCCAAAAATCTAACCTAAGAATCGAATTATTATAAGGCATCTTTACCAAATAGCAACCTAAGCATTCAGAATTGGTTTCTGATATAAGAATTCGACAACCCTAACCATAGAGAGTCGCTAAGAAAAGGAACCTAGATAATTTATAATCGGTTTCCAAGAAGAAGAACAGCAGGTGCTTACATTGGGAGAAGGGCTAGCAACCTTTAAGATGCCATTTTGATGTACCGATTCCAACCACCCGCAATTTGGCAGGTGGCGTTGGCAGGAAGCGCGGACTTGGGGGGGGGGGGTTAGAGCTGATAAGCATTAAATCCACGGGGACGTTATCAATTAGGTTTGGAAAAAGGAAGAAGGGGAAGACACAATTGAAGAGGAGGAAAACCTAATTTGTTGGGTCTGGAAAAGAAGAAGGGGAAAGGCGTGGCTGAAGAGGAGGAAAACCTATTTCGTCTGCCTCGAAAAAAGGAGGAAAAGGGAGGAAATGGAAGCCGCGACCTTTCAGTGTAGAGGAAGAAAAATTTGAAGACTGTTCAGTTGCCAAATTTCAAGGGGGCCTGTGCGAGCTTGAAATTTAACTCACTAATAATAATATAGTATAGATATATACATACTCCATTTTTTTCAAAGAAGGAGGAGTAAGGCAACAGGCTCGGGCAAACTATATATGTATGCACATAATATATATATATATATATATATATATATACACACGGCTACTCAAAATATATGCAGACTTGATATATAAACAAACATATGTAGACCTATATATAAATAATATATGTAGACTTGATATACGTAAACAATATATGCAAATCAAAACGAAAAAAAGTAACAGGTAGCCTTGCAAATATAGCCAAAAGCTTTATTACTTTTTTTTCAAGAATAAACATGCAACTCACAAGAGGCTCACAGCTACACACATGGAGGTGGGGACACGGAGAGGAGTTGTCGGTCGGAAGCTGCATGGCCGAGAGGGTCAGAGGTGAAAGGGCTTCGGTGGTGGAAGATTGTGGTCGGCAAGGTAGGTGGTGAGGCCAATCTGGTGAAGGGCGGAAAAGAGAGGTGGCGCGAGTTGGTCACTTGGGTTCTGGGTTTGAAAAAATGGGCGAGCAAGATGGGCAGAAGCAAAGTCGCAGGGAGAAGGAAGGAGGAGGTGACGTTGGCACAAGGCTGTGTGTTGTTGTTGAAGTGGAGTGACGTGCAGGCTTTCCATATACAAGCTTCAAATTATATAAAGCTTTACATAATATATTATTATTATTATTATTTTAGAGGCATAGAACAAAATTTGAAGAGAGGGAAATAGGCGGATGGAAGGCACGCAGTGAGGCAAGCAGAGCAAGGGTAGGCGGTGGAAGGGCGACTTGTTAGGGGGTGAGACAGTGGCGAACGGTATTGGTGGGTGGAAGGGCAGATCGTGGTGTTGAGGTATGGACGAGATAGAGGATAGTAACAGAGCAAAGTATATATGATTTTGTATTGTATAAATATTATCTATATATCTTTCAAAAACAAGGCTTGGATTTGGTTCCAAAGCATAGGTGGAGGAGTTTCAAAAGGAAGGAGGAAGCAAACAACTATTATATATATTATTTATCTTTTCAAGAAAGGAACAGAAACCAAGAGCCATAAAATATGAACCAGTGTTATAAAGCGAACAGTGGGAATAGTGATGGTCACATATTGATTTCTGAAAATAAACAAAGCAGATGGCTATTGATTTGACACGGTAGATAGATGAAAGGGCATAAGAAACCCAAAAGCCCCAAATACGTAACCGATATAGCAAATCGTTTTATCGATTCGCCGCATACCGGACACAGAAATACACAAATGAATATACTACGGAGATCAGTACGAAAAGATGAACATAACGGTACACATATATCAACGATACGATCATCCTATCAAAAGTCGATATTAGCTACATAACTGCAGCTAATTCACCGTAAATAAGATAAATGGGCTATAACAGTCCAAATTTGGCGAAACGAAATATGACGTCTCACTCGGAAAATGATTTACAAATGTATTATATAAAAATATTCAGATTTTGAAAAAAATTATTTTCATCAAATCAACTGATTTAAATTGAAATTGAAAATTACACAACATGACTGACTTTCATATTTACCAATAAAAATTTACCATTTGCTATGTTTAAATAGACGCATACCAAATATTAATTTTAATTGCTAAATTTTAATTATTTACTTTCATGAAAATTCTAGTTAATTACGTTATAAAAATCGTTAAAATTTACGGGTCGTTACACTCTCCCCCACTCAAAACTTTTCGTCCCCGAAAAGGAACGAGATAGGAGGACAGAAACAACTGAAAGAAAAGATAGATTCGAATAATATAGTACCAGATACATCAATTAATTCAAAACCATATAAATTTCATTAGTTTTTAAATTGGTTAATATTCAACAAATTTGGTTTCAATCCATTTTATTCAATAAATATTCAACAAATTTGGTTGATTTTGATCCAAGGTATTTTCATTCAATTGGTTTTGCTTTCAATCAATTAACATTTGTTACAAAATTTTCTTTCAAAGCAATTTATTTTATTTAACTCATTTATTTTATCCATTTGACTTTACTTAAGTTGATTCCAGCTCAATATTCAATTTCAACTTTTCTTAAGTTCATATTTAATTATTTAAATAGCATTCTCTATTTATTATTCAATTTATTTCACTTAACATAAATTAAGTGTATAAATATTTATTATAACCACTCAAAAATTTCCCTTAAAAATTTTTATTTTGGACATCTTATTGCTTACATTTATATTGTATATTATTCAATTACATGTTCTTAGTACATTCAAACTTTTTTCCAAGTAAGTTATATATGTTTCAAAATGCCATTGAGTATTATACAAATTAATTTTATCCTAGTTCACTGTTTCCAGTTGTTTTAATTCCATTCTCATTTTAGACACTCTAATTATTCAAAAAATTTGCTTCATTTCAAAAATTGAGAACCCTCACTTAACATAAAACTTAAGAGTAAAATTTCTGGTTTCACTTTAAACCATTTTGAAATAAATATATACATATATATATATTTTATACATCAAATTATACTCAAGAAATTCAAATTAAATTCATTTTCAAAACAAAATTGCAACAAGGCTACTAAGTGACCTCTCCACTTTGAGACTCGAAAATGAATGTCAATGATGCTGCAGTCATCACCGAAATTATTTTTCAGTGACAACGAGGAGAGTACTGACTTACTACATTTAAAATTCTTTGGAAAAAATTTCCATTCGAAAATACTTTCAAATACTACATAATTTTTCCAAAACTTTGAAAACAAACATTTGAAAAGCACCGGAAATTTAATTCTCAAATCCTTAATTTAAATTCATTTCATTTGCAATTCAGATTTATAAGCCATGTTTATAAAATTTCAACTTCTTATAACATACAGCAAAAGTAAATGGTTTAGGAATGTTGACAAAACAATAAATGAAAATTTAGTATTATCATTTCTAACAACCAATTCATTAACTATCTAATTCCAGAAAAACTATACTTACATTAATCATACAGAAAATTATTTCATTTACCAATTTCGAAAACAATATTGTGTCAGTTTGCTCTGTTCAAGTGTTTTGGAATTCCCATCGATAACATTGGCCAAACGAATCGATTGAAACCCCAAATCAACCTTAACAACTCAAACAACGTAATATAAAACATTTTTATATCCATGACAAATACACTCCCTCACCGGGTGATTCAGAATGGATTTAGAACAAGGATATAGAGATTCAAATTTAGGGGAACCAAATCAAAGAGAATTTCTAACTTCGAGGATATGCACGAAAAGAAGATAAGATAAGATAATTACAAAAGAGAAGAGATTGATAGACTTATATTAATCGCGAGCGACCTTAACCGGGTCAACCGAGACTTAGGAAAGATGAGAATATCATCAACGAAAAATAAGACGAACATGTTGACATCGTGGAAGACGCGATTCATGAGATCCACGAAGAAGGCAGGAGCACTGGTTAATCCAAAGGGCATGACCAACCATTTATAGAAACCATTCATCCCGGAGGAAGGACAACAGGTCAAGCTCCGGGAATAAAATCGATGCGGAATTCAATTTCCCGTTTAGGAGGAAGAGAAATGTCCTCACCAAAGACATCAGGAAATAGATGGACCACAAGGGGAGTCAAGATCACTAAACTGAGAATCAGGTGAAAGGATAAAACTGCCTAAAAAATCTTGAGGCAACCGACATTACACAAAAAAATTACCCAGGTCGTCTACTAGAGAAATGATTTGGGCTTTGCAAGAAATAACAGCACCGTAAACCGAGGACATAGAATTCTCCGGCGAATCGATGACTATTGTAAAGGAGTTCCACCCCTTTACAAATCATACCAAGGTTGGCGGGAACGCCGATGGGATTAGTCATAGATAAGGATTAAGTTGACAGTTAAGGTTGGAGCTATGGGATGTTCTAGTCAAGAAGAACACGAACAGGAAAACAAGAATGGATTTGGAACAAAGGTAAAGATCCAAGATTTGAGAGAAACCCTAATCAAAGAGGATCCTAACTAAGAATTTGAAGCTCAAACGAATATGATTTTGTAATTAGTTTTACTCCATATGCTAAGTTTTTGCCTAAACCATAGCTCTGATACCAACTGTAACAACCTGGTATTTCGAACCGTTCAAATCGACAATCATCCACTTATGTTAGACTTGAATTGCTCAAACCAACAGATTGTTCATTTATATTTGGCAAAACTCGGCATATACAGTAAATAAAATCAATCACAGAATCACAAACGTAGTGTAACATAACAAGAAGCAGAGGAATAGATAAATAGTAGTTCATGAAGCTACTACATACACATCAAAGTTAAAACAAAATACAACAAATATCTCGAATACACAGAAGTTACTAATACAAAAAATAACAACTGACAAGACTAAACAAAAGTAACTGGAAATAACTAAAAGCTGAATAGATAAAGACAGATCTTCAAGCAAAGCTCCAAGCTCCAAAGGTTAGTCTCAAATGCTGTGACACTTCGTCTAACCCGAGCATAACGAAAACATAAACACTCGAGTCAGGATTAATATTCTTATACCAGCAAATTCAATTCAAGTGAAATGTCAACTGAAATACAAATAACTTAAAGGATGTTTGGGATTTCCATCCTCTAAGGATCTGTGGAACAATCTACTATGTAGCAATATACGCTATTATAATATGTCTATCGGTAAAGTAAAGTATTAAAATAGAGTTAAGGCATTATCCATATCCCCCTTAACACATTTTATATATTCCCGTAGTCTATATAGTACCATAAGCTCCACCAAATTGGTGGATTACGTAAAGGGCACTTCATAGGTACGGTACAAAACAAACTCGTAGAGGTTGCGATAAGGCATGTGACAAGGCACACGAGGCAATGCCCAAGGTAGGGTTCTACCGTTTTGCGGATCCAGACTGGTGGTAATGCATAGCAGCTACTATCACCCACCTCGAGACACACTCCCAAATTAAAGGAGCACCCAATCAAATCACAACGTAATAGAATGGTATCGAAGAAATGTGCCCGACAGGGGGAGCGACCCCTCTTGGCCCGACATCCTGTTTTAGCCACGTCAAGCTGACTCATGGGAGTCTGGGCTACATTAATACCTCATATAGAATTGTTCTCCAAACCATCCTACTTCATTCTGAAACCTCTACCACGTACACAGTTGTTGAAGTGGTTTTCGGTATTGGCAGAGTGTATGGCAATATCCGATCTCGGTCTCTTTAACAACCAAACGCTTATTTCACACCGTGGTCGTTTTATAAAATTGTTTTTATAATCATTTCAAACAGTTTATACTTCATATCAAAATATCATATTCATTTCAAAATCATATCACTTTCGAAATCATATTCACTTTCGAAATCATATCATTTTCGAAATCATATCCACTTCCAAGATCATAACCACAAATAGTTTAAACCATCATATCAAAATATTAGTATTTAAATCCATTAAATCTAAATCATAACAGTTCCCACTTAAATAGTTTAGATATTGAAAATAGTTTATATATTGAAATAGTTATAAATTAAAAATAGTTTATATTTAAAAATAGGTTATAGATTAAACAGTTTATATATTAAAATAGTTTATATATTAAAAGATTTCTTCCAAAATATTTTCAAATTAGAATTATTTCTCCCAATTTCATAAATCAATTCAGATTCTCATTATAACCATTTTAATTTATTTCGATTTCAAATCCAGGGTTGAACTAACCCTTCAAATTCAATGGGTTTCAAGGTAAATATTCAAATAATTTACGATATCTCAATTTGATAAATTTCATTTATATTTCAAAATTCAATCTTAACTTTCTTTAAATTCGAAAATATTCGTTTTATCATTTTCATAAGCATTTAAATAAAATCCCATATTACAAATTTAAATCAAAATTAAAATATTATATATCTAACTTTAATTTATTTAATTTTGAAATATTCACTTAATCACCTTTTATGAACATTTAAATAAAATCTCAAATTCAAACTTAAATCAAATTAAAATAATCAATTTCAATTTTTATTTTAAATTTGAATATATTCATTTAATCATCTTACTCAAAATAATGTTATAAAGTTATGAAATCATATTCTTAAAATCTCAAAATCAATTAGTTCAAATCCAATCATATTTATATCCAATTCTTAAACAAATAATATTTTGAATCAATTCCAATTTATCTTTCCAACCATACTTTATTAAATTTATTACAAAATCTTTTTTTAAAATATTAATGTAATTTTTTATAAATACTTAAAAATATTATATATATATATGCTAATTAAATTAAATTTTATTAAATTAAATCTTATTATTAAATTTTATTTTATATATTTAAAAATAAAAAAAATTATAAGTAAAATCTTAAAATTTATATTTTTCAAAACTAACCTATAAACATAAAATTTTCAAATATATAATTTTAAAAATCTAAACTTACATAGATATAAAATAAAATTTATATATTATTTAAAAAAAATCAATATTTATTAAAATCCATATATTTCCTTTCAAAGCCATGGAAATCATTTTCAGAAATAGACCAATGGTGCCCATATATAGTTTTCTATTCTATGGTGAAGTGATACAGATATTTATCATTTCAATCCGTAATTATTTTAAATTTACGGGTTTATATCATTTCAACCCAAAATCCTAAAATTTTAAATAAAATCACTTTGGTTTATCATTTTAACCCATGACGATTTTCACCTAATCTATAAGACCATTCAGATATGTATCATTTCAACCCATTGGGAATTTCTAAACTAACAAGGAACTTGTAGAGTGAGAACAACAGAATAACAATACAACATATCAACGACTGGTATTTATCATCAGTAACAAATTTAAATATAATGTATACAATAGGTTATGGTATCAGATGTCATAAGTAAACAATTGCAGGTAATGTCATATCATATTTAACAATTAAATAACTTAACAATTCAAATTTAACAGCATATTTCAATCGTCATTTCATGTGAATTAAATTTACTAAACATAAGAATGTTAATCGTAAGTGATTGCTCACCTTTTGTGGCTAGAGAACATAGAATGAGAAGCAACTGACACGGATACGCACACGAAGGAAAGCAAAAAAAAACCGTTGCGACCAATTCTGAACAGCGGCGAAATAAAAGCAAAGCACGATGAACTGGATTCGATGAAAAATCAAATATATAAGTGAAATTATATATATAAGCTATATATATATATATCAAATACGCTTGAAATCATATAAAATTTTATAAATTTGGTAAGTGCTCGAAAATTATATATTTGAAAAACCTTCACATATGAAAGACTTATATGTGTTTCGAAATCTCAATATTCTCAAGTGTATGTACATCCAAATCCATATCCACTTGATGCTCATAAATTGAAAATATAAAATAAAGATCATAAAATATGATTGGAAAGGTATAAAGGGGAGATAGGTTGTCAAGCAAGCAGGAGGACCTACAGTTTTTTAATGAATGCAACTTATATATAAATATATATACATACTCCAAAAAATTTCAAAGAAGGAGGAGTACGGCAACAGGCTCGGGTAGACTATATATGTATGCACATAATATATATATATATAGGCACACACGGCTACTCAAAATATATGCAGACTTGATATATAAACAAACACATGCAGACCTATACATAAACAATATATGTAGACCTAATATACATAAACAATATATGCAAATCAAAACAAAAAAAAGTAGCAGGTAGGCTTGCAAATATAAGTGAAAGCTTTATTACTTTTTTTTCAAGAATAAACATGCAACTCACAAGAGGCTCATGGCTACACACCTGGAGGTCGGGACACAGAGAGGAGTTGCGGGTCGGAAGCTGCATGGCCAAGAGGTTCGGAGGTGAAAGGGCTTCGATGGTGGAAGTTTGTGGTCGGCAAGGTAGGTGGTGAGGCCGATCTAGTGAGGAGCGGAAAAGAGAGGTGGCGCGAGTTGGTCGCTTAAGTTCCGGGTTTGAAAAAATGGCCGAACAAGATATGCAGAAGCAAAGTCGCATGGAGAAGGAAGTAGGAGGTGATGTTGGCACAAGGCTGTGGGTTGTTGTTGCGGTGGAGTGACGTGCAGGCTTTCCAAATACAAGCTTCAGTTTATATAAAGCTTTACATAACACACACAGACATATATATATATTAGAGGCACAGAACAAAATTTGAAGAGAAGGAAATAGGCCGATGGAAGGCACACAGAGAGGCAAGCGGAGTAAGGGTAGGCGGTGGAAGGGCGACTTGTCAGGGGGTGAGATAGTGGTGAATGTTATTGGTTGGTGGAGGGGCAGATCGTGGTGTGGAGGTATGGACGAGATAGAGGATAGTGACAAAGCAAAGTATGTATGATTTTGTATTGTATAAATATTATATATATAATCTTCAAAATCAAAGCTCGGATTTGGTTCCAAAGCATAGGTGGAGGAGTTTTAAAAGGAAGGAGGAAGCAAACGAACTATTATATATATTATTTATCTTTTTAAAAAAGGAACAGAAACCAAGAGCCATAAAATATAAACCAGCATTATAAAGTGAACAGTGGGAATAGTGATGGCCACATATTGATATCTGAAAATAAATAAAGCAGATGGCTATTGATTTGACACGGTAGATAGATGAAAGGGCATAAGAAACCCAAAAGCCCCAAATACGAAACCGATATAGCAAATCGTTTTATCGATTCGCCGCATAACGGACACAGAAATACACAAATGAATATACTACGGAGATCAGCATGAAGAGATGAACATAACGGTACACATATATCAGCGATACGATCATCCTATCAAAAGTCGATATTAGCTACCAAACTGCTGCTAATTCACCGTAAATAAGATAAATGGGCTATAACAGTCCAAATTTGGCAAAACGAAATATGACGTCTCACTCGGAAAATGATTTACAAATGTATTATATAAAAATATTTAGATTTCAAAAATATTTTATTTTCACCAAATTAACTGATTTAAATTGAAATTGAAAATTACATAATAGGACTAACTTTCATATTTACCAATGAAAATTTGCCATTTGCTATGTTTAAATAGACACATACCAAATATTAAATTTCATTGTTAAATTTTAATTAGTTATTTTCATGAAAATTCCAATTAATTACGTTATAAAAGTCGTTAAAATTTACGGGTCGTTACAAAGTTATTTCAATTTGAATAGGATATTTAAAGAATGATTTGACGAATGGTTTTATTAAAGATGTTTTTTAACTAATGGGAATGGTTTTCCATATTATAAAGAGAAGTTTTTGTAAAGAGTTCTATAAAGGAGTTTGAAAATTATAAAGTGTTTTTGGGTAGATGGATTTGAGTTTTTAAGCAAAGAAGATTTCATAAATAAGGGAGATTTATAAAATGGATTTGCTTATTAAAGGAAGCTAAATTGATTTAAGGTTATTTAGGAAGCGGTTTAAACAAGAAAGGTTTATAAACTATTTGGGGTATTTGTAAATGAAGTTTAAGAAAATGATTTGGATATTCATAAAGGGAGTTTATAAAATGGTTTGGATGTTTATAGGAAATTTATATAAATGATTTTGAATATTTATAAAATGGTTTATAATGAATTTGGAAATTTAGAAAGTTATTTGAAATGGATTTGGATTTCAAGTAAAAGAGATTTTATGAATGAAAAAGATTTAATTGAAAAGGATTTATCGAAAGAAGTATAAAAATAATTTGAGATCTGGGTTTCTCTAAACCGACCTTTTAAAAGTGATCATACGGAACATCCATTACATACTTAACACCGAGGAAACAGTGTTTAACGTTATCCTGACCTCCAATTTAAACAACATTTGTTTAATCCTTTTTAACATGATTTGGTAGTAAGAAGTTATTCGCAACTGTTTTTTGTATATACTTATGTTAGAGAGACAAGTATATGAATATTTTAGACAAACATTTTGAAAAGAGATTTATTAAATAAAGATTTGTTTTGAGGCTTAGTGTGCAACGACCCAGAATTTTAATGAATTGGTATTGAAATATTTAATTAATTTTAAATATTGAATTATTATTTTTATAGGTTAAAAAACTTGAATTTCAAATATAGCAATTTATTTGATAATTAAACTGTTGAATTTAATATTTGGAATTGTTTAAATAATTAAATCCTAAATTTAATATGAATAAAAAATGGTTTCGAAAGTTGATTTAAATTCTATTTAAATAAGAACGAAGATATTAAACTTTCAAATTTGAATTAAAGGCAAATAAACTAGTTTTTATAATAACTCGTTTTAATTAACATATAAAAATACCCTTCCGGAGTACTGTCTCGAATTTCAACTAAACTAGTTTCATTGGATCCGTAATAGTTAATTATTGTAAGTTAACGAATTTCATGACAATTGGGCGTATCGTTTGGTCGTGCAAGCTTGAAACACATATAAATTAATTTCAGAAATTAATATAATATAACTGAGTTTGAAAAGCTATCTTTTGTATATGACCAAATTAGGTCTCAAGCCAAGTTCCATCGTGTTTGGAATAGGGGTACATATAGAATGCTAGGCGGCATGCTTCGATTGGAGTTTGAGATTTTCAGGTACATCAAGCTAGATAATTTGAAATTATATATGTATATATTTTTCTATATCCTAGCCCATGCTCTTCATTATGCATGCCATACCCACACTGTATAGCCATGCCTCAGCCATACCTCCACTTTCCTTTATATATATCATGCTGCTCTTAAGAATGGAGCTTTCTATTTCCATATCACAACTTCAAAAATTAAAATATAAAGTTATACTCAGCGAAAAAAAATCAAAAACTTGGATCTTTGATCGTATAATGATGAGATCTACAATTTGGCATAAGAATTGTAGGTGTGGCAACTGTTTTGGTGAGGTCGAGATAGGTACCGCGTGCTTGGGTTTGGATTTTCCATTGATAGAAGCATTGATTATCGAATTGGAGATCGTATTCGAGTTCGTAAAGTGAAATATCACCTAGGCGCAAAATTTCGTGGTGCCCAGTCAAAGATTGGAGGGAGCGACATTTTCATGGTTACGTTCGAAATCCATCAAGTCGTGATTTTTTGGAGCCGCGGATGTAATGGCGTGGGGATGGTCGAGTGGAGATCGTGAAGGGGAGTAGAACGGAAGTGGTTTGGCATTGTTTCATGGGGTGTAGCTCGAGTTAGCAAGGACGTGCCCGGCCATGCACTCTTGTGTGCGTGTAGGCATGGCTTTGTTGAGGGAGAAGAAGATGGCATGGGTATAGTTGTAATTATAATAGATTATGTAATAAACCTAACTATTAATTTAAAAATCGATAACTTAAATTTTTAATAACTCTCTCATACGAGGTTCAATCGAGACGCGGATTTTTGCCTTGCACACATGATGATGTAAGCTTCGCAATGTAACCGGTTTGGATGGATTTGAAGACATTTGAATTTGGGCTAAAATCGGACGTCGTTCGATTTTAGTTCCAAACCGGAATGCTTCGGCGACAAGTGGAATGAAGGTGAGTTAAACCCACCCGTTTGGCTAACTAGAAATGTTATATAGTTGATAAAATCTTTTGATTGGATGTTTGGGTGATTTACTGTTTTATAAGTTGGTTTTGATTTATCCCCGCCCTAGGAGCAGATGACTTTTTATATATACCCGCCTAGTAGTGGAAGACCCATATTATATAATTATATATTGTTTGTGATGTAGGGGGACAGGTTGGAAGGATCCAATAGGATTCATCATCACTATTAAATTTATTTACATATATGTATGTGTTGATGTATGTACGAGTTGTGATGAAGGTGGAAACAGGTTGGGGGAATCCAACGGGATTCCTCGCTATTTGTTGAAATTTTCCAATAATATTTTTGTTGAATGATTATGGAATATCAAACCTGATTGTGAACCCAATTGGTTATGACATTGTTATATGAGCAACTAAAAACCCTATAGTGATAGGAAATTAATATTGATATTGGTTAAGTGTTGTTGGCTAATGGCCTTAAATTAGTATTCTAAAATACTATAAATTGACATTTGAGTTGGAAATAGATTTTTGACACAGGAAATGATTTTAAATCCAAAATTGGGTTTCAGAAATATTTTGTTTTAAAGGATTGTATTTCTATTATATTCCAACCTATTTATCTATCTTTTTCTAAGTTGTTTATTTATATATAACGTTGTTTTAGAAAGTTATTTATTTATATTTACTATTGTTTTAAAGTTATTTATTTATAGTTAATATTCTTTTAAAGTTGTTTGTTATAAATAATATTGTTTTAAAGTTATTTGTTATAAATAATATTGTTTTAAGGTTGTTTATTAATATTTAATGTTATTTAAAAGTTATTTACCAATATTTTTAATATTTTGAAAAGTTAATTATTTAAAAAATAAATATGGCTTGAAATTAATAATAAGGATTATTATTAATGTTTTGGAAATAAATTATTACTATTTATGGTAAGGGTAAAGACTAATCATTATTACTTATTTAACAATGCTTTGAAATTATTAATTATTATTTTAAGATGTTTTAAGGTTATTAATTGTTATTCATTTATTTAAAATGTTTATTATTCTTAAATATTATTATTTAATAGTATTTGAATTGAATGATTATTATTTGTTGATGAATGTTCGAGATTTATAAATAGAGTAATATAAACAGATTTGGGTTTTAGAAGAGAAGTTTTATAGAATGATTTGGAGACTTAAAGGGAGATTAATTACAAGATAAAAAGAGTTTTGTAAATGCTTTTATATATTTATAAAATAATTTTTGAAATGTGCTTTGTAAGAGGAGATTGTAAATAGTTATAGGGATTTATTAAGAGTTTATAAATGTTTTGAAATTTATAAAAGAGTTTATAATTGGAAATGGAGCTTGGGTTTTATAAGGGTTTTCTATATATGGTTTATAAATGATTTCAGAGATTTATAAAAGGTTTTATAAATGGTTTTTGTGATTTACAAAGGATTTGTAAATGATTTAAAAACATATAGAAAGCGAACCTTTCTTAGCTTCGTGAATATACTTATAGCGTTAAGATAAGTATATGAATATTTTCTAAGAACTGAAATATGGGGATTTGCGATATATCTTTGTAAATGTATTATATACAAGTATTAAAAAGTGATTTTAATTAATGAAAAGATTAATCAAGGAGGCTAGTGGTTACTTATGTGCTTAACAACTATTGTTTTCTCTATGGAATTTAAATCCTTGATTTGAATATTTGTTTATTCGATAGTTAATAACTAACTATCGAATTTGGACCCGAAACGTAACTTTGGAAATATCTAGAATAAACACGTGAGTTATATGGCACAATCATATCCGATGATGTTGTACTGTGCGTATAAATCTCATTTCGTTCTCCTAGGACAATGATAAGAAAATCCATCCATTAACGGTTAGGAGGTGATCTTAACTCTTATCTTTGACTGTTTATTTCCTAAAGAACCGAGGTTGAGTTTACCGGGAATTATCGAATGTTGTTTCGAAGAGACCCGAATCAGATATGTTACCTGAAAACCACTTCAATCAAACTCAAGCATTTCGAAGTGAAGACATCTTGAAGATGATGGAATTGAAGATAGAGCTCTCAAGTGTTTCGCTCAGTCCTAGAACGAATTTGTATGGATGAATGCCGGTATTACATTGTTGCCTAGAAGGAACTGTTGGAATTCCAAATGAGAATTGTTATATAAATGGTAAAACATATCCTCAAGCCTCATCAACCGGGAATGACTAAAATAGGGGAGATGCAGCAGGGCTAATTGGGTCACTCCCAAGTAGGGTATGATCATCATTATCTAGAGTCGATATTATCTCTCATTTGTATGCTTCCGGGCCCAATAATGGAGGGGTGAAAATGTTCGGTACTACAGTCAAGTGGTAGGCCGGTCCTATGTTGGCAGGGGATCGAGGCGAGGTCTTCAATGTTATTTTATTTAGAGATGCACTGTAATGGACGGTACCCCAATAGCCCAGTCATTGTATGGAATCCATTCTTCAATAAGCACCGTACAGACTTAGTTGTGCCTAACTATGTTGGAATGTGAGATGTAAGCATTTCAGCTATATTCATATTTTACTTTAACCCCTAGACATTGTTATAATATCAATGGATTTTCTATCAAAATTGTTTCGGTTATCGTAAGGTCAAATCCCGTCCGTGTTTATGTGCGGCGTGGTTTTACAAGACCTTCATTTTCAAAAAAATTCTAAAACATTAAAATTCAATTGGGTGTGTTTTATCACGCTGGTTTTCCAGACTGACTCCGTGTTATTTTATTATAATGCTCGGTTCAGACCGAGCATATTACAAATTTAGATTGGATGCTTGGATCTTCAGAAGATGAGCTAGAGGCCTAGAAACATATTTACATATATGGTTGTTTTTCACTGCATTCATTGTTGTATTTATCAGCATATGTAAGGACGGGCTGTACTTATAATTGTCCGGGTTAAAATAGTTTAGTATACTTTGATTGATGTCTGTATATACGTACATTATAGTTTGTTTTGTGTAAAGATTTGTTGTATATTATGGATTATTCATTCCGCTGTGAGATTTTGTGTTGTTTAGTTTTCCTCTTCTCTTTTTCGTTCTTTCTTCTTCTTTCCCCTAACTATCTACCTTTCCATTCAATTTGAGTGGATCATGTGTTGTTAATTTTCTACTTGAACCGTTTAGAAAATAGGGTCGTTACCTAGTGGTTGCTATGGATAAATAAATCTCAAATGGAATTGGTTGTTGTTTGTTTGTATGATAGTTAAATAACTGACTATCAAATATGGACCCAAAAATGTAACTTTGGAAATATCTGGGAGAAACACTTGAATTATATGACACAGACATCTCTGAGGATGTTATATTGTGCGTATAAATCTAGTTTCGTTTTCCTAGGGAAAATGATAAGGAAATCCGTCCACTAACATTTAGGTGATGATCTCCTATCTTATCTTTGACTTTTTATTTCCTAAAGAACAGGGGTTGAGTTTACCGAATACTATCGAATGTTGTTTCGAAGAGATTAGGATCGGATATGTTATTCAAAAACCACTTCGATCCAACTCAAGTGTTTCGAAGTGAAGAAATCTTGAAGTTGATGGAATTGAGGATGAAGCTCTTTGATGTGCAAGGGCTTCTTGCTACTAATCCTGAGGGTGGTTCCAAAATGGATGTAGTAGAAGTAGTGCTTTCGGTTTGTCCATCTCCTAGACAACTTGTATTGATAAATGCTGGCATTGCATTATTATTTGGAGGGCAGTGTTAGCATTTCAAGTGGGATGTGCTTAAAAAAGGTAAAACGTAGCCTCAAGCCTCATCAAATGGGAATGACTAAAACATGGGAGATGCATCAGGGCTAAGTGGGTCGCTCCCAATTAGGGTATGATCATCCCTATCTAGGGTCGATATTATCTCTCATTTGTATGCTTCGGGCCCATTAACTAAGGGGTGATAATATTCGATACTACTAGTCAAGTGGTAGGCCAATTCTGTTTTGGCAGAGGATCCCGATGAGGTCCTCAGTTTTATTCTATCTAGAGATGCACCATGAAGGGTGGTACAGTAGCTGGTCATTATACGGAATCTGTTAGTCGACAGGAATTCTATCGGTTAGAACATCGTCGATCGAATTTATAATAAAATTAACCACAAGCCACAGCATACAAATGTTAGTACGTGGCGAGTATGGTCGATCCACAGGGAATTGTTAGATTTTAAAATTCCTATTCAATCAAATTAACCAAAGTTGAAGTGGTGTTAAGCTAGAAAATGAGAAAACTAACAAAAGAAAATTGATAAAATTATGAGAGTTCGAAGGCAATTTAGAGGTAATTTCCACTCTCTAGGTCACATAAATCAACAAAATGAAGTTATGATCTCTCTTTTGGTCATTGGTGAAATTAGTTGATGTGCTTATCATAAGTATGGCATATTTGTGCTATTAGTTAGCCCAATATAAACCATCAAACTATAACACAACCACTAAACCACTATTTAACTCTTATGAAAATGACAATGAACATGAAAATAAAATCTATTCTAAGTATGGCCTATTAACTATTGATTAGAAACATAAACCATCAAATTTTGAATTTAAAATCACTTCATTACCAAAATCATATGTAGATGAAGTGGTAATTTGTGTTTGTTATTTGTTCAAGCATAGCCTATTTGGTGTCAACAATATAGGCTATCAAATTAAATGCTAAAACAACAAGTTAAACCACTTCAAATATTTCCATTAAACATAAAAAAGAAAACATAAATGATCAAAATGTTTAATCTACATACTAGAGAGCTTCATTTCCCCTAAATTGAAGGGGTTAAGCCTTTCATATTTGTTATCATATCAACAAATGTAGAAAGCAACATGAACAAAAAGAAAAGGAAAATGCATGCAAAATAAGAAAAGAGCTAAATAAAATAAAATAAAAACTAATCTACTTGCATAAATAAATAAATCTACACTACTAACATGAAAAGAAAGAAAGCATGTAGAGAGAAAAGAGCATAAACTATCATTGCATAAGGGAAAATTACATGAAGTAAAAATGGCTAAGTAGCCATGAAAAAGAAAAGAGAAGAGAGCTTAGTTTTATTTTTGATCCTAAACTAATAAGGCTAAGAGCAAGAGAGGATTACATGAAACATAAGGAGTATTTATACATGTATTAAACCCTAATTCAATTTTTTGGGAACCACCTAGACTACCCCTTAGGAAATGTGGTGGCCAAGTAATCATTAGCACGTGTTAATCCTCATTTAAATGTGCATGAAGCTTTAATGGCCATTAGCGTGTGCATTAGCTTCTAATTTGTACATCAAGGTAGGTGAGGTCCTCAATGATTCATGACATGAATTATTTCCATCTTCATTTGTTTATTTTCTCTTGTGCATGAATATCTCTTCATGAAACCACATGTATTTGAGTTCAAATTCTTACAAAAATAATAGAGAAATTTCCAACTAAATTATCTCAAATTAATATATGCACAAAAATGACCATTTTGCCCCTATATGAAGATGAATAAGTGACGATTCACCTTGCCAAAAAAATTATGTGACGATTTGAAAATAATTTGAATTTTGGTTAAACGTGTTAAAATACCCCATATGATCATTTATTTAATTTAATTAGAATAAATATGGTGGTAAAAATATGCACATTTATGTGCATATCAAATACCTCCACACTTATCTTTTTATTCGTCCTCGAATAAACTAAAACTAAGATAAATCTGTTTTCGTAGGGAGCACGATTCCATTGAGCGTATGCAACAAGCCGTTAAACCTCTGGGTGTCTCCAGTAGGACGAGTGTTGTCTCGTGAGGGTTTTCATCGGATACTACCCACAAATTCCAAACGCAGCTTGAAAATATTTACAAAATGCAAGATTTATTTACAAAGTGATGAATGCATGTTTTTGAAAATATTTAGAAACGAAGGATTTACTTTTAAATTGACACAAATAAGTTAAATAAAGGCTTCGGTCATTATCAAGAAATTAAAGTCCTTTTACTCGTCAAATTCCAATAAAAATTAAGTTATCATAACAAATAGACTATACTTTGGAGTTCCTATTAAGATGGATGAGGCCACAAAAAATAAATCTAGACTAGCCTTTGCCAGAGTTCTGGTTGAGGTTAATGTTAAATATGGAATGCCTAACTCCATTGAAGGAAGGGATGAGAATGGGAGGAGTTTCATTCAAGAAGTAGAATATGAAAATCCTCCTCCCATCTATGGCAAGTGTGTTTGTTTCGGACATATAATTGATGAATGTCCTATGACTAAGACCTGGGTCCCTAAAGAGACCCAAGCTGCTATCTCAGATAAGCCTGGTTTAGCTGATCGTGAAATTGAGTTTTCGAATATCCCTGATAAGGAGATAAACGCTGGAGGCCCTTCTATCTTTGATGATTCTGATAAGGGAGCCAAGAATGATGTAGAGGATGTCCCCTGTAAAAATGTAGTGACGGAAGTCTCAGAAGATAGGGAAAATTCTACAAATGTAATAGTTATTTCTCCTCAGGAACAGAATTTGGGGAAAGTTGTATCCTCAGTAGAGCGGGGTGAGGGGGCAATTTCTGAAGATACAGAGTCAGATCATGTTACTACCGAAACAGGAGTCAGTGAAGATTGCTCCAATGTTCCTCTGGCCAGGTCGGAAGGTCCTCCTGATCAAGGAGCCAGGGAGCCATTCATTCCTGCTTCTCCAACTACCCCGAGAGCCATAGATCTGAGATCATCTCCTCCAAAATCACCATCGACTCAAATATCTATTCTCAAATGCCCATTGTCATCATCGGATCATAATTCTATTCCAATATCCTTAACTTCTATTGATTTAGTTTTTGATGATGAAACTTATAATAAGGTTAATTTTAGGAGAGGGACTGATCATTGTTTTTTATTACAGGTACAAGAGAATCTGGATCAGGACATAGGAATGACTAAAGTGGCAGAGGAACAAAACAGTTATGATAATGTAGACACAGTTCAGGAGGAGATGGAAGAACAGCTTCTTCCGAAGCCTCAAGATATAGAGTTTGATTATATTAAGAAGGATAAGTTGGTCCGTAAGAATCCCAAGTGGGTTCAGATGTTAGGTATTTCTTTTGAAGACAATGGGGAGTCCTCGAGTAGTAGATTATCGAGGACCCAAAACAATAAGGTTTTATAATGTCTGTGGCCTGTTGGAACGTTAGAGGGTTTCATAACCCTAACAGAATGGGAGAAGTGAGGAAAGTTATAGACAAGTTCAAAATTAGCTGTTTTGGTATTCTGGAAAACAAATTGTTGTTTCCAGAGATTTTGAAGTTGGAAAAAATGCTGGATGACGGATGGAAAATAATAAGTAATATATCTTTCTATTTTAAATGCAGGATTATGGTTCTTATAGATGGAAAATCTTGGGATTTCAATTTTATAAGTATGAGTGACCAACATATTTCCATTGAACTGATCAACTCCTCGAAATTTAGATGCAATTTGACTTTTGTTTATGCCCAAAATTTTGTTGAATTAAGGAAAAGATTATGGAAGAACCTGCAGGAGGATGCTATAAATATTTATAGGCCATGGATGGTCCTTGGGGATTTTAATTGTATCCGTAGACCCTCAGAAAGACAGGGAGGTAATCCAGTAACTTTTAATAATTTGTTTGAATTAGATGATATGGCTTTATATACTGGTCTTAATGAGATTAATATCAAAGGTTACGAATTTTCTTGGTGGTCGGGTCCGTGTAGAAATATATTCTCTAAAATTGACAGGGTGTTTGCTAACCTAGATTGGATTAACTTATTCCCTGATCTATCAGTTGAATTCTTACCTCCTACGGTGAGTGATCATAATGCTATTCTCGTCTCGTTTACCTCTATCCCTAGGGTTAAGAATAGTCCTTTTAGATACATGAATCATTGGTCTTTATGCGATCAATACTTTCCACTGGTTGAGAAACTTTGGGTTACCAATCAAATCGACAGACCTTTGTTTCAAGTTATTAACATTCTCAAAAATATTAAGAGGGAACTCAAGAGATGGAGTGCTAATTCTCGTAACATCAAACAAGAGGTGAATGTTCTGAGAGAGAAATGCTCTAGTCTTCAGAAACTTTTGGAAAATTCTAATGATCACAACATAGCTTTGGAATTTCAAAATGTCAAGACTAATTTGGATACAGCACTAAAAAAAGAATTCATAGCTGCCAAACAAAAGGCTAAATGTGACTGGCTGATGATGGGTGATGAGGGATCTTCTTTTTTCTACGCTAAAATGTCTAACAGAAGAAGTAGAAACCGTTTGACAAATTTAAATGTTGACGGTAAGGTGATATCGGATAATAAATTTGTCGAAGAGGCTATTGATTTTTTCAAGCAAACTAATAATCAACCCTTATGTGATCATTTTCCTGAAGTGATTTGCAAAATGGTTATATTTGAGTTTGGGGCTAATTTTTTAAATGAGAGTTTTTCTTTAGAAGAAATCAAATATGCCTTGTGGGATATTAAAGATTCTGTTTCTCCGGGACCGGATGGTTTTAACTCATTGTTTTTCAAGACTCATTGGAATCTTTCGAAAGATATTATTTATAAAGCTTTAAACGATATTTTTCAAAAGGGTCTAATCATTAAAAAGTGGAATCACACGTTTATTCATTTGATCCCAAAAAAAGATCATTCCTCCTGTATTCAAGATTGCAGACCAATTGCCTGCTGTAACACTCTATACAAGGTTCTCTCCAAAATCCTGTGTAATAGACTGGGTCCTTTTTTGGACAAGTTGGTATCCCATAACCAGACAGCATTTATCAAAGGTAGATCAATAGGGGATGGTATTTTGTTAGCTCATGAATTAATTAGAGGTCTCGGAAGAAAGGATAATAAATACATGTGTATTAAAGTTGATTTAAAGAAAGCATATGATTCGATTAATAGAGATTTTGTTATTCATATGCTAAGAAGCTTGGGTTTTACAGATAAATGGATTAAAATTATTGGAAACCTTATTAAGACTCCAGTTTTTTCTATCATTGTTAATGGTGAAGCGCATGGTTTCTTTAAAGGTTCTAATGGTCTCAGACAAGGAGACCCGCTTTCTCCTATCCTTTTTACCCTGGTGATGGAATACTTTACGCTACTAATGGAGGAAAAAGTTAGGGGTGGTCTGATCTCTCCAGTTACGGACTTTGGTAACAAATTGACTCACTTGATTTACGCAGACGATATCATTCTTTTTACTAAAGCCAATGTGCAAACTGCGAATGCTATTAATAAAGTTTTTAAAACCTTGAAAAGGGTCACTGGTTTGGAGTTAAGTGCGGAGAAATCTAACATCTTTTTTGGGAAAGGGGTTGATAGCTGCACAGACATCTGTTCTATCCTCAACATTCAACAATCAACCCTTCCTATAAGGTATTTGGGTATTCCTCTGTCAACTGCTAATTTGAGGGATAAGGATTGTTCTCCTTTGATAGAGAAGATCAAAGTTAGGATTGGCAGATGGGAAACTAAAATTTTGAGCTTAGCAGGGAGACTAGAACTTATAAAATCTACCATATATCCTATAATACAATTTTGGATGCAATGTTTCTATCTTCCTGTTGCTACTGTTCAAAAGATTAAACATATGATATTAAATTTTCTTTGGAAAAGTCGCAGTAGTAAGATCCCTTGGGAGGTCATAAGTAGACAAAAAGAAGAAGGAGGTTTGGGTCTGAGAAACTTAGAAGAGATGAACAAAGCGCTTTATACCAAATTGATTTGGAAAATCATCAACTTAGAAGGTAGTTGGGCGGTATTCATGCATGGTAAATATATAGGGCTTAAAAGTTTCTGGGATACTAACCAGGGCTCGGATGACTCTGGAGTGTGGAAATTTATTTTAAAAAATAGACATGAAGCCTTGAATTGCCTTTCCCTTAACATTGTAGATGGCAAAACTACTTCGTTATGGTTTGATCCTTGGTTAAATGGGAGTTCTATTATGGAACGCATTGGTAGGGATACTGCTTTTAGAACCGGTACAGAAAATTTAACGCTTAGCAGGATTTTAAGAAATGGTGAATGGAAGTGGGGCTTGTATAGCTTTTTATTTCAAATCCAAACTGAAATTGAAGATGTCAAGATTCACAATAACAAAGAGAGGGATTTTTGGTCTTGGAAGTGCTCTAAGGATGGTCAATATCAGTTTAAAAATGTTTGGAACTCGGTTCGAACTAGGTTTGATACTAAATTTTGGGCGTCTATGGTCTGGAACAAAATTCATGTTCCTAAAATGGCAATATGCCTTTTTAAAGCCATAAATGACTTTCTCTTGACAAAAGAAAGATTAATTCAGAAGCAGATAGTGGTGGATCAGAATTGTGTGTTCTGTAATAGTCACATTGAAAATATAGATCATCTATTTTTTCAATGTGACTTTACAGAAAAGATCTGGTTTTGGAGTTGTAAAAAGTTTTTCATAAAGCCGAAGAGTTCGTTTTCTTTTATCCTGAAAGAGGATTTAATGAAAATAGTTTCTATATCTAGCTCTCAAAATTTCAAGTCAGATTTGTTTTAACTTTCACTTTCAGTTTGCGTTTGGCATATTTGGAAAGAAAGAAATGAAAGGATTTTTCAGAATCGTTTTACTGATGGGTCGAAGGTTTGCTTAAAAAATTTCCAGACTATGAACATTAGAATGGCTAAATCAAAATATTTCAAAAACATCACTGGCATGAACTCGGAAATAGCTTTGAAATGGGGTTTTACCTCCCAACGCTGAATTGGGGATATTATCATAATTTCTGTTTCCTTTGTCACATTCCTGTTCCTATGTCTTCTGGCTCCAGATTTCGAGTACCTGTTTTATTTTACAATGCTTCCTCTCCCTCTCTAAATTACATTATTATTGTCTTTCATACATAACTAATCAGTAGCTATTAAGTTGATTGATCTGCAGGTGGCTCAAAATGTCTGTGGATTCGTCCTGGACAACAAGACATTGATTTATTATGGACAGATTAGAAGCTTAAAAGGAATCAGCTTTACTGAGGACAAAAGAAGCTTAAACTTATCTTGCTAAGTGACGTCTTGAGGAAGAGCAGAGTTTCCTATGGTTTTGCAAAATTCTCAGATCTGTGATCTTAGATCTAAACTGTTAAGTTTATGTTGAAGGCGTTTAAGAGATTTTTTCAGCATCCCTGTCCTGGTATCATAGAAAACCTCGTTAGTTTGAAGCTTAAGGAACAAAGAAGAAGACATTTCAGATAGTATACTTACTCAAGTTTTCTGGAGGGACTGTAGTTCGAGTTTCAGATGTTTTCTTTTAGAGAGTTCGTTGTTGTTTCGTCGTCACAGAAGTTAAAGGAGGAGTTTAGATCCTTGATGGCAGCCATTACTGTTTTTCGCGGAGCTTTTTTGGAAAGAGATGAGTTATGAAGAGAATGAAGAGTCGTATTGTAGTTTTCTTTTACGAGATGTGTTTGGAACTTTCTGGAAGCTTCAGTTCTTGGGCCTGCGAATGGGTGTTGGGTTGTTTCTGTTTTGGGCCCAACGTGTATAGTTTTGTTCTGAGTGTTTGTATTGTCTTTTGTATTGTCTTTGGGCCTGGTATTGGCTTTTGTTTTTTTGTCTTGTTGGACTTGTTTTTATATTCTTAATAGAAAAGTTTGAACCCTTTTTCAAAAAAAAAATAGACTATACTTTGGCTAGTTATTTCGGTTGATTACATAGTGCAACTATGAAATGGATCGTTAGTTGATTTTCAAAGTTTATCAAAGTGGTATTTTTATTTCTTCTAAATAACAAGTTAAATCAAACAAGTCAAAATAGTGCTTAGATTTCAATTTCTTACTCTCTTTTATTTTTGAAAATTGTATTGATATTACCATATTTACATATGCCTAACTTAGAAAACTGAGGCCAGATATATCACCCATGCATTGCCTTTTGGGCTTACGTGAGGGGAATACAGAACGTGGCGAGTGAACATATAAGTGTGAACACATATCGACTGTAGTCGTTATTAATTAAAGAAAATTTTATATACATACACCTAACTCTGATAAACTGAGGTCAGATATACCGATCGTGCACTGCCTTTTAGGGTTACGTGAGAAAGTTACAAAGCATGGCGAGTGAACACACGAGTGTGAACACATGACTCTAGGTGTTTTTTAATATATATATATATATATATATATATATATCCTTTAATTTAAATCCAACACTATTTTAAAATAAAGATTTTCAATTAGGATATACTTCATAATTATCATCAATGAATCTTTCTATATACTAGTTAAACCATTGTTATTTGTAATCAAACTTTATTTTTATTTTTGTTGAGACAAATAATTTTCAAAAATTTCAATTCAATAACCAAAACCATATATTTATCCTATAGTGTTTGTTCAAAAATAAATCCAAATGCTAAAATAAAATTTGTTTTTGGGATTTCTTTTGTTTTTTTCTGTTTTTTTGGTTATTTTTTGGAATTTTTTTTAAGTTTCGGAAAGAAAATGCAAAAATAAACCATGAAAAATAGAAAAAAAATATGAAGATGAGACTCCCCCCGCACTTGATTTTGACTGTGTGCCTACAGTCAACCCAAGTGAAAGAGGAAAAATAAAACAAAAACAAAAATAAAAAGATAACCTATATTTACATGAAAATGAATGGTATTTACACAAGATCAGAAATTATATCGTCAAAAAGTAAATGAAACGGTCTTACAAAGACCGATTCATTTGTCTCGCTAAGTATGCGAGACATAGCTTAAGCTCGGAAAACCAAATCATAAAATATTTCGAAGTTAAATGTTGATTTGGAAAAACGAATGTCGTTTTATTAAACATTGTGTGAGTTGTTTTATTATTGTTGATTTTTGGGGTTGATAAAACAATTGGTTTAAGTTGAAGTTTGTTTTCAACAAATTGAAATTCAAACTTATCATTGAAAATTTCTTAAGAATTATCGATCTTAAAATCAAAATGGCGATTTAAATCTCCCCTTCAAAATTCAACAACTCATTTTCAAAAAGTCCAAAAAATTCGTGTTCATTAAATTTGTCTTCCTTTGTTGGATTATCAACAACTTCATTGCATATATCATTTTCAAAATCCAAAGTTGTTGTATTCAAAATCGGAAAATGGAAGATTGAATTTTAAATCAAGTTTCTCACCCTTAAAAGAATTGAAATCCAACTCAATTACCGTATTTTCAACAACTTCGTTAAGATTATCATTTTCACATTCGAAAGTTGTTATTTGAAAATCGTCAATTGTGGTAAAAGATGGATTATTATTTTACTCATCACACGTTGGGATTTGATTTTGTTTCTCACGTGCTTCATATAAGTTTCAAACAACAAATTCATGTGATCATTGTAAATTTCATCCATTTGCTCAATAAAATCTGTTAACGCAAAAAGTTGAACGCTAACACCCCGGTTTGTGTAGTAATATTGTGAAAGCACCACCCGTGATACGGGAACAAGAAATAAGCAGTAAAACAATAAAAGACAGCGATTTTATAGTGGTTCGGCTTAAGATCAAGCCTACGTCCACTTTGAATTCCTTTATTACTGATTTTGGTTACAAGTTGATACAATGCACTTCAAAATACGATACACTTTGATCACAAAAACACTCTAGACTAGTAGCTCAAACTTCGATGATGAAACTTGTTGAATCCGTGCCGGTTGTGCAAGATTTCTTTCAAAGTTTGTTGTAGTGTCTTGAATGTTTGGAGTTCTTCAAGTGTTGGACGAGTCAAGAATTCTGCAGAGTAATGGCGCTTTAGAGAATGATCGGCCAAAAGTCCCCTCTAAGTTCGAACTCATGCTGTATTTATAGTGAAATTCCAGACTGGGTCGTAGGTCGTGACCGACCTAAGATAGGTCGTGGGTCGTGGCCGACCCATTAGGCTTGATGCGTCGCTTCTCAGGGATGTGCCTATTCGTTTGGGAATATATTACAAGTCCTAGGTCGTAGACGAGTCAACAAGATGCGACATAAGTGTCATGGTATTGAATTTTACTTCGGTAGCTTTAGGTCGTGGCCGACCTAAACTAGGTCGTGGGATGCAGTTTAACTGGAGTAAGCTTGTTCATTCCAATAATTCCACAAGTCCCAGGTCGTCCACGAGTTAAGAGGACCACGATGTAACATAATGCGGCACTGGGTTTGTTTGTTTAGATCGTGAGTGACCTATCATAGGTCGTAAGTCGGTCGCGACTTAAGTGAAGCTACTAAGTCGTTCAGTCCTTTCCGTAGTTAGGTGGTTACTTCCTTAAGTCGTTAGGTCGTGGCTCTTTTAAGTCGTTAACCTGCTTAAGTCGTCACATTCCCTTAGGTCGTCAAGTCCTTTCCGTTAGCTTTCTTAAGTCGTTGACAAAACGGGATTAACATTTGCCCCTCGTAGTACACGCCTAAGTCATAGGTTGTGTGCTTCAATTTCTCTAACTCGTGCTTTGAAGAGTCGTAAGATCGCGGACGACCTATGAGAAAATAATATCGTGTGTGTCGATTCGAGTTCCACTGTCCTGGTGTATAAAAGGCTTAGGTCGCTTCTTCCTTCTCCTCATCTGTTCTTCTGTTTGAATCCGCCATTAACGAATTCTCAAGCTTCCCAAAGACGATTTAAACCAGCCGGTTGCTGATCATCCTTATTTTCTTATCACGTAAGTGGATTCGCTTGTTATCCATTCCTCGATTATTATTGACTCACGAACTCCATTTCCCTATTTCTGACCTACCTCCTTACGCCATGTTTCATCTCGGATCTCATTACATCGATTGTTGAATGATTCGATGTAGCTTTAGACGATTTGAGAGAAGGCGATGGGTTACAGTGCTTCAGGTTAACTGATTCATGGTTTGTGATGGAATGGCAGTGCATTCGGGGTGATTCAATGGCATGGGAAGATGAGGGCTTTTGTTGATGGAGAGGCTAACGGATTAACGGGTTAGGAGTTTAGGAGTTAGGCGAACTGATGCATCGGGGAAAAACGAACGACCTAAGGCCTTGGCAATTTGAACAAGAACCACGAGACTTACCTCTCGACGACATAGGTGCCAAGTCGTGAACGACCTAAAGTAGGTCGTAGGTCGGTAGCGACTTAGGACTTGGTCGTTTGTATCATTCCGACTTGAGACCTTTTCTCCTTACTATGCCTCACGACTTAAAGAATCAATGACTTAGAAAACCAACGATTTAACTTAACTCATCCCACATTCTTTAGGTCGTGTACAAGTTAGCACTTCGAACTGTCATGAAGCATAATTCTGACTTGAACTTTAACTTGGATTACTGAAGTAGATTGCCTGAATACTGAATCGTCTGGACTTTAACCTGTTAAACTTTGTTGCATTTTTTTTAACAGATTGCTTCAATTTGTAATCCAACAACCTGCTTAATACAACATCCACAGAAAATTGGGACGAATATACTGCCACTGATTGCCCACATCAAATGACAGATCAGTTAATAAAAGATAGTTAATTTAAATAGACTTGTGTGAATGAAGTGCTGCAAAATCAAATTCAAGAAAAGTATTAAAGCAACACTAGAATAGCCAATTAAAGCTGACCGGTCTGCACTAATACTGCACCCAAATTTTAAATTAACAAGTCCTGAAATTTTGTAATCGATCAATTGCCGATTAATTAAATTCCAGCTATATTTGCTTGTTATTTTTATTAGTTCTGCACAACACTTCACACTTTCTAGGAAACGTGCACCTTCACATTTGAATAACCAGTTGCTTGTGTAGAATGACTTTTCAGCAAGAAGATGTAGTAGTTCAAACCGGAGAGGCCGCCCTTATTCCAGCCCCGTTAGTCAATCCTCCAGAAAGAGTCTCAACTACTTTGTCGTACAAAGTTTTCTGGCAGTTGTGCACCCAGTTTGGTATTGCTGAAGCAGATGCCATTCTTCCTGAAAAAAGCAGCACCGCTGATGTGGCACCCCCTGGCTTTGTCACAGTTAACCGGCAAATATGCCTGAGCGGGGCTATTCCCCCTTTCAACGACTTTCTCCAGAATCTTCTTCGTTGACTAGCCATCTCTCCCTTCCAGCTACACCCTAATGGCTACGCCATTCTGATGGGATTGTGTGTGCTATTTAGGAGGACACTTTACCGTTTTCCAAGCTTCGATGAGATTTGTTACTTATGCTCTTTTGCCAGAAATAAAGATCGTCCTTCCATCACTGTCGTGCGAAGCGCTAGAAACTGCAAACTGATCACTGGCCTTTCGGATAGTGTTCACGGGTTTCTAAGTCAATTCTTCTTCGTCCGCAGCCCTTCGGGGTTTTATGCCGTCTGGAGAGAAGGAAGTAAGATTATTCATCTTTACTTCTTCTATTCTTTGAGTTTGCCGAAATCTGAAATGTCAAGTGCTAACTTCATCTTTACTTTTCAGCGCTTCCTCCCCCTTCCAGGGAACCCAGCCACAAGTCAACCTTCGAAAGGCTTATGGTTGTGCCAGTTGAGGAGAGAAGCATTAAATTTTTGTTAAAAGATGAATTTCTGCACCAGTTTGAACTTCTTCACCCTTCTCGCTCTACTCAGCCTCACGAAGTTCCTGATTCTCCAGGAAAGGCGTCTGATGCCCCAGCTTTTGTCGAAGAACCTATACCGCAAGAACCTACCACTGAGGCTTCACTGGTGAAGTATTCTACCTCTATTGACGTTGCGGGGTCGTCCGGCAAATCTACGCTCTCTCTGGTTATCGAAGAGGAGGAGCCTCCTCAATGCCCCGAGAAGGCATCCAATGAAGGGGTTGAGAAAGAGAGTTCCGCCCAGCACGACGGCGAAGACATTTTTGGGGATCTTAGTGACTTAATGGTGACTTCACAGGAGCTATTTAAAAATGACGCTTCAAAAGCTATTTCTCCTGCTATCGAAGCGACTTCTTCTTTACAACAAGTTTCGACGCCTTCTATACAAGCCATCTCCATTCCCACATCAAAGAGTGATTTGTAGTTCGACGCGCGTAGCTTGCACGCCACACACACTTAGGATTTTTTACAATTAAATGCACTCGGCTTCTTTACTTTGAAGATTTTTAACACTTATCTTTTTTATTTTCAGTTTCTCCAATGGGACGTAGTGGTTCATATTATGACAATTTTCAGCGCCATGGAAGCCGCAACACTTACGATTTTAGGTGCTATCTCACTGCTCTAAGGGAAACAGATGAAGAAAGAGCTATTAGGAAAGCTCAAGATAGGCGGGATTTTGAACATCAATACGGGAGGAGGGATGAGCGATACGACTCTTCTCACAGAAGCGATGATTCCCATAAGCGAAAGTCTTATGATGATAAAGGGAAGAGTCACATTACTGGAGATCCAAGCAAGCAGGTCAAGCTTGGTGATGCGCCTGCTATTTCTGAAAAGTCTGATGCTCCTACCTCTGCAGAAATTCCATCTGGTTCCCCAGCTCTCAAGAAGTCTGACATTCAAACGATTATCAACAGGCCTCAGTATCAAGTCGGGGATGGACCTCCTACACTTCAAAGTCGATTCCCAAATTGGTGCTTAAAAGGGGTTCGCTTTGACTTAGACCTGGTTCCTATCGATAAGCAGGCCATGCTGAAGAATCTCGATGTTGTTAAGCTTGACATTGAGAGAATGTATGGATGGAAAAAAGTAGTTGACAAGCTTCAAAGAGTTAATCATATGAATCTTGAAGCCATGTTGACAATGGAGAATGACAAAACAGAATGGGATAAAATCTGCAAGCAGCATGATGCAGAGATGGCGAGCATTGCTGACGACAATGCGAGACTTGAGTCCGAAGTTAAAAAACTCAAGGAAGATCTCGCCGCTTCCTCCGCTTCGCACTCTCAAAAAGAAGAAGTGTTTCAAAAAAAAGTACGGGATGCGCATGCTGCTCAAAGGGATGATGAGATGAAACTTGCGGCTGAGCAGCGTGTTACTGAAGAATATCGCAAAAATACTGCTCAGCTGCGGGAAACAGTTAACTCCCAGAACATGGAGATCGAATTGTTAAAGGCTCGACTTTCTAAAGTTGAGAAAGAACGTGATGAGGCTGTTGCTGGTCAAGTTGCAGCTGAAGAATCCCATGAGGCAACCAAAGCCACCATCAGCTCTACTTTGTTTGACTTTTACTTGCACAGTGTTCTGGGGCGCGGTAGTCTCTCCTTTTTGGGCCCTACATACGAGATTACTCTAGCCGAAGTGTGGGAAGCCGCAGTCGATATGCTCGGCGGTGCTGGCTATGACGAGGCAGAGCTTGAGACACATTATTTTGATGATGAAACTCGTGCCACTCTTGCTAGAGGAAAAGAGCAACTTGCTAAAGCACGAGCCGAACCAATGGGAGAAGAGCATCCAAAGGAAGAAGCGCCTTTAACTGCCCCCGTTCATGCTTCGATTTCGGCCGACGCAAACATTATAGGCTCCAGTTCCCATTCTCCGCCTCCTGCTAAGATCATAACTAAGATTACAACTGCACAAGGCAGAGATGAAGACGAAGAAAGCACTAAAGCACAAGCTTATGAGATCGTCACTACAAAGCCAACTTCTCCAGGTAACTTCAAAGTTCAACCAGGTCAAGTGGATTACTTGTTTGCTTCGATTGACTTTGACGAATTTCTCGCCTATTACTTATGTCCTGATGTTCCAATATCTTCTCTTTTTTCGGAGAATACTGATTTTGACTTCTTTTCTTCTGTAGTGGAGGCACCGAGCGCTGTACACACTTCCCCTCTTCCAGCTATTCCTCCTCCAACCCTTCAAGTCACTCCTGCTTCCCAGTCGGGTTCGCAGGAAGAGAAAATAGAAGCCCTTCAAGGCTTGGAGGATCTACCCGCTTCTCAAGAGCAGAAGGTGGAAGATCTTGAGGATAGTGAGAAGACTCCGGAGTAGTCTCTTGATGATAACACGAAACTTTATGCGCTGCTTACTCCGGGAAGTGAGTCTTCTTCGAAGAGGAAAGGGAAACGCGCCATAAGGAAGAAGAAGAAAAGCACTTCAGCTGGAGAAGATAAAGTAGAAGAAGATCCAGCCACACCTTCTTCTCCTTCTTCTTTGACCCGTCCACGCCGGATTCCGAAACTAATCATCAAACCGGGCAAGGGTACTAAAGGTGGCGGGAAGAAGGAGTGATAAGCTGGACTCTACCTTCCTTACTTTGCTTTTTGCTTGTGTCGACCGGAGATTGTGCGGGTACCGGTCCCTGCTTTTTTTTGAGATCTGCACATGTAAAGAATTTTCACAGTATTGAATAAAATAATTCTTTCACTTGTACGAATTCTTGTGTATATAAGAATGTATTTATTTCTCATTTTAGTGTAGAATAAGCGATTCTTTTTACTTGTACAAACTTTTGGTCTGTGTTTGAGAATGCATTTATTCCACATCTTTTCTGCGTGATATTGTAATGAGCTTGTGGTATGTCGCTTGAATACTACTTTTATTGATGTAGTTGTATTGTATGATATTGCCCCTATACCACAAGCGTATTGCAATATCTTTTTGCTTTGACGAGACTTGTACTCTTATTTTTGGAGAATAACTATTCCATTTTTGAGGAATCAATTATTCTACTTTAATGGAGCGTGTCTCATTTTTGGAGAAGTTTTTACGCTTCAACCTTCGGGGATGGTCACTTCATATTTTTGAGAAGTGAATTCTCCTTCGCAGTGAAGCGAGATTCTGAAGAATGTTTTGACATTTCAACTCTGGTGAAGTGGGTCTCCGAAGAGAGATTTTTGCACTTCAACTTTGGTGAAATGTGCCTCTGAAGAGGTCTTTTTGGCATTTCCGAGGAGTAGCATTTGGACTTCGAAGAGTAGTATTATGCTTTGTGAAGTAGCGTCGTGCCCCCGGAGAGGTCTTGTGTTTGTGCTTCCGGAGAAGTCTTGTGCTTCTGGAGAAGTCTTGTGCTTCCAGAGAAGTCTTGTGCCTCCGGAGAGGTCTTGTGTGCCTTGGGGAAGGTCTTCTGCCTCCGAAGAGGGCAGTGTGTGCCTTTGGGGATGGCTTGTGCCTCGTAAGAGGGCTTGTGGTGCCTCGGGAGAGGTCTTATGCCTCCGGAGAGGTCTTGTGCCTCCGAAGAAGTCTTCTGCCTCCGAAGAGGTCTTGTGCCTCCGGAGAGGTCTTTATTTGATTGCCTGGAAGTTACTTTCTCACAGTTAAATGGATCCACAGGGCGGACGCAAGTTATTTAATTGGATGTTCGTTAGCACAAACGATCGCAATTAGTTAACAAAGGCCTTGTGCCTTAGTGGTTCCACCAACCTTTTTGTTGAGAAGAGCACTTCCATTTATTGGCGTGCCTCCTAAGAGGGCTTGTGCCTCCGTAGAGGTCTTTATCCTCCGAAGAGTTGTGCCTCTGAAGAGGTCTTGTGTCTCCGAAGAGGGCTTTCGTTGATTAGCTTGCCCATGTCTCTTTGTTGTTTTCTCATTAGCGGTCCCCTGTTATCGTCTCCAAGCCCATGTTCCCTTCTTTTTGTGAGTAGTTTGCTTCATCTGAAGAAGTGAACTTCACTGTTAAGTGATTCCACGAGGCAGGCACGAGTTATCTGATCAGATGTCTGTTTGTACAGACGATCGCAACTAGTTAACAAGCGTCTGGTTCTTTTTCTTTTGAAAAGTGCCCCTTTGGTGGGATTATCAACCTTTTGTGTGAAGTTCATCTTATGTTGGATTTAAATTTGGAACTTTTTTGTGGCTTGAAATTCATTTATCGAGTGATTTATAGGACTCACTTGGCCTTGTGATGGGTAAGCTTTGTTTTAATGACCTGCAATATTAAATCGATATTTTAGCAATACATTTAGACTATTTACACATCGAAATGAAACAGGCATTTTCTAATAATAAAGAACACAGGATTTATAGTGGTTCGGCCAAGAATTGGGCCTACATCCACTTTATAGCTCTTTTATTGATCATCACTGATCTTACAATGGTTTACAATACAATTGATACATCCATAATCATTTTACAATTTCAAGCGAAGCTTTTTAAGTAAAATATGGGCGCAAATGATTGTTGTTCCAGGCTCTTGGGATTGGATTTCCTTCGACAGTTGTGAGTTTGAATGTGCCATCAAGAAGTTTATTGCCTATGACATATGGCCCTTCCCAATTTGGTCCAAATACTCCGACTGCTGTCATGATCCTCTTCAAAACTAAGTCCCCGACTTCAAAGCTTCTTTGACGGACTTTAGAATTGAAGTGCCTTGCTATCCTTTGCTGATGGGCCACAACTCTGAGCCTAGCTTCTTCCCTTCTTTCATCAAGAAAATCAAGTGCTTCAAGTTGCAATTTTTCATTTTCAGCCTGGTTGAAATGAACTCTCCTGTGTGAAGGAACTTCTAGTTCTACCGGAACCATTGCTTCTGATCCGTATGCCAATGAGAATGGAGTGTGCCTAGTCGTAGTTTTATAGGTCGTTCTGTATGCCCATAGTGCTAGTGGTAGCTTATCAACCCATCCACCTTTTGCTTTTTCAAGTTGCTTTTTGATGGTTGACTTGATAATTTTGTTTACTGCCTCCACTTTCCCGTTTGCCTGCGGATGAGCCACTATTGAGAAACTTTTTCAGATTTTGAATCGCTTGCAGAAGTCCTGGAACTCTTCACTTTCAAATTGAGTACCGTTGTCTGTGATTATCTTTTGCGGCACACCATACCTGCAAATGATATTTTTAGTCACAAAATTTATCATCTTTTTAGAGGTAATAGTAGCCAAAGGTTCTGCTTCAGCCCATTTAGTGAAATAATCAACAGCAACAATAGCATATTTGATTCCCGACTTAGCAATTGGCAAAGGTCCGATTAGATCTATCCCCCAAATGGCGAACGGCCATGGGCTGACCATCTGTGTTAGTTCAGTGGAAGGTGCTCTTGGGATTTTTGCAAATCTCTGGCACTTGTCGCATTTTCGGGAGTAGATAGCAGCATCTCGATTAATATCTTGCCAAAAATACCCATACCGGAGAACTTTCTTGGCGAGAGTTTGGCCACCTGAATGGTCCCCACATTCTCCTCCATGTACCTCTGTTAAAATTTTCGTAACTTCTTCCTTGGTTACACATCGGAGTAATGGCATTGAGAATCCCCGCCTGTATAACCGACCGTCTTGAATTACATATCTCGATGCTTTTCTTAACAGCTTTCGGCGTTCTTTAGGATTTTCCGGCAGGGAACTGTTGAGTAAATATTCTCTGATCGGGGTCATCCATGACTCTTGTTCTTGAGATGCAGTCATGATCCAGTCGATATCCATTTCATCCTTACTTGGCGCTGACAAGACCTCCATAGGAACCAACCCCAATAACTGAGCTTCTCCGGAACTTGAATACTTTGCGAGAGAATCTTCCTTCATATTTTCCTCTCGAGGTATGTGGCTTATCGAATAGTGATCGAAATCATCAAGGAGCTCACAAGCCTTTGACAAGTAAGCAGGCAGATTTCCTCCTTTAGCTTGAAACTCCTTCTTGACTTGGCATACAATAAGCTGAGAATCACTGAAGATCTGTAATGCTTTGATGTTTAGTTCTTTTGCAATCTTTAATCCAGCAATTAGAGCTTCATATTCTGCTTCATTATTTGTAGAAGGAAATTCCAGTCTTAATGCATAACATAATGATCGCCCTTCGGGGGTTTCAAGCACAACCCCGGCTCCGGAATAGTAATCATTTCTTGATCCATCAACATATAACTTCCATTTGGTTGGGATGTCAACTGTAATCTCTTCCTCACTGTTACCCTTATCTGTGTACTCTGCGATGAAATCTGCTAAAGCTTGTCCGTTGATCGCTCTTCGGGGATGATAAGTGATATCATATTGGCTAAGTTCAATATTCCACTTCAGAAGACGGCCCGAAGTTTCAGGGCGAAATAGGACTTGCTTTAGGAGTTGATCAGTGAGAACTTTGATATGATGAGCTTGAAAATACGGCCTCAACTTTCTGGAAGCAATCAGTAAACAGTAGGCGAGCTTTTCTAACTTTGAATAATTCATTTCTGCCCCAGTGAGTCTTTTGCTGATATAGTAGACCGGGCGCTGAACTTTTGCATCCTCCCGCACCAATGCTGCACTCAGGGCATGAGATGAAACTGCCAAGTATATGAAAAGGTCTTCACCGTTGTTGGGCTTGGAAAGTATTGGAGGCGCTTCCATGTGGCGGATTAGTTCATCGAAAGTTTTCTGGCATTCAGGAGTCCATTCGAAGTTTTTCTTTCCTTTCTTTAAAGCGTCAAAGAAGGGGATGCATTTATCAGTGGCTTTAGAAATGAATCGACTTAAGGCAGCAACTTTCCCATTTAGGCTCTGTAGTTCCTTCTTTGTCCTAGGGGATTTGACTTCTCTCAGAGCAGTAATTTGAGTAGGATTAGCTTCAATGCCCCTAGCGCTTACGATAAATCCCAAGAATTTCCCGGACTCTACTCCGAACGAACATTTCAAAGGGTTGAGCTTCATTCCATATTTTCGGAGAATTGCAAACATTTCCGCTAAGTGATCCATATGGTTAATTGCTTTCTTTGATTTCACCAACATATCATCGACATAGACTTCCATAGTTTTCCCAAGCTGCGATTTGAACATTGCATTAACAAGCCTTTGATATGTTGCCCCTGCATTTTTCAGTCCGAAAGGCATGACTTTGTAGCAGTAAAGACCAACATCTGTGATGAAGCTCGTATCCTCCTGGTCCAACTCATGCATCATAATCTGGTTATACCCGGAGTAAGCATCCATAAAAGACAACAATTCGTGCCCGGCTGTTCCATCTACCAGCTGATCAATCCTTGGCAAAGGGAAGCAGTCTTTGGGGCAAGCTTTGTTTAAATCTGAAAAATCGATGCAAACTCTCCATTTTCCATTTGTTTTTTTAACCAGCACTGGATTTGAAACCCAATTTGGATAGTTGGACTCTTTATGAAACCATTTTCCATGAGTCGGTCTACTTCTTCTTTTAGCGCTGCTGACCTTTCTGGACCTTGGATTCTCCTTTTCTGTTTCACAGGTGTGAACTTCGGATCGATATTCAGAGTATGTACAGCAGGAGATATTCCACACATATCGGTGTGACTCCAAGCGAATACATCCAGATTTTCTTTCAGAAATGATATCAACATCTTCTGTACTGCCATACTGAGTTGCGAACCCACATTTAACACTTTGTTTGGGTCTTTAAGATCAACAGGTATCGGTACCGTTACTTCGATTGGCACCACTCTATTTTCCTCTGCACTGGCCTTTCTGGGGTCCATTTCTCTCCTTGCACCACTATACTCGCCAGTGCAGGGACCACCCTGTATTTTCTACAAGGTTGGGTTTTTGATGCGGAGGGGGGCTGTCGCATCTTTTCCCATCTCTCTCTTCCTGGCCTCTCGAAGCTCTATAAGATAACATTCCCACCCAGCATTTTGATCTCCTTTAATGACACCAACACCATTATCTGTAGGAAACTTCATAGTTAAGCACCACGGGGCGAGAATGGCTTTGAATGCAGCTAAAGTTGGCCGGCCTAGGAAGGCATTGTAGGCAGAAAATCCATCAACAATTACAAAAGTCTGTTTCCGAACCACCTTTTTCTGTCCTTCTCCAAGTTCCACAAACAAGTCAACAGTTCCAATTGGCTGCTGCGGTTCCCCAGTAAAACCGACGATCTTTTGCGATGAAGCCTGAACGTTAGTCATTGGAATCTTCATTTGATCAAATGTCTTCTTGAAGAGTATATTGCAGGAAGCACCGCAATCAACAAGCACTCGTCTTACAATAGCTGGCCCAATTCCTGCAGAAATGACTAAGGGATCTATGGTTGGAGCTTCAATACCCATAGAATCCCTGGCTTTGAACACAACATCATCATTAGAAGTTTTCTGTTGTTTCAGGGGTACAGCGTCTTCCAAAACAAAAACATCTTCTTCTGCTGGGGTATACTTCAAAGCACGAGCATATCGTTCCATCTCACCCCAGCTTCTGCCCGCTAGGTGTGGGCCTCCTGTAATCACATTGATAACAGGCCTTTCAGATTCGTGTGCGATTGTACCTTTACCCGAGCTAGACGGATGAGTAAGGGGTTGCTGCCCCTGAGTAGACGAAGTTGGGTAATTCCTGTTCTTCTTTACATACTGTTGCAGCTTGTTTTCCCTTAACAATTCTTCAATTAAGCTCTTCAAATGACGACATTCGTTGGTATCATGACCGGGTTGGTTATGAAATCGGCAGAATTTTCCATTTCGCATAGCACCCTTTCCAGGCTTTATCTCAGCTGGTTTAGGATACTCCACAGCATCTTTGGTGGCAAAGAAGATATTCTCCGGAGTGTCGGTTAACGGAGTGAAATCTGAGGGTTTGAAGAAGCGAGGTTTCTTTATATCCTTTTGTTTCTTCCCATCATTATTTTCCCTTTTCTGACTTTCGAAATCTTTCTTAGCTGAAGCAGCGATGTTATTCTCCACTCTTGTCGCCACCACTTTCATTGGTGCCGGAAGATTTTCCAAGCGTATGAACTCATCAGCTTTCTTATAAAATTTCTCGAGTGAATTTGGTTCCTTCATTTTCAGCCATTTCCCAAATTCACTTGACTTATCGATAGCCCACATTAGATAAGTCAAAACCATCCGTGGTTCCGCATTGTCGACTTCAGCCAGAGCTATATTGAAGCGATTCAGGAATAACTTAATGGACTCTCCCGGATTCTTCTCAAGACTAGATAATGACATTATGTCTTTCGCCTTTGAAGCATACAGTCTGAATTGCTCTTTAAACTTCCGGGTTAAATTGGAAAACGGGTCTACAGATCGAACAGGAAGCTTGGTAAACCAAAGAAGTGCCACCCCTTCCAAGTATACAGGGAAATATCGGCACTTAATCTCATCAGTTGCTCTAGCGCCGGTCATGTGCCAGTCATATTTGTACAAGAATTGATTCGGGTCACTTGTCCCCCGATAAGCAGGAATGGTAGGGGGAACAAATTTCCTGGGAAACTCAGCTTTCATAATCCTCTCAGTAAACAGAGTTTTACTCGGAGCAAATCCCCATTCGCTCTCATCTTCACTTCTCTGCATGCTTTCTTTCATTATTTGTCGAATCATGCCGGAGAGATATTCCTCATTGTTTAAAGACTTTGCGGAGTAGACTTCGGCCATTTTCTCGGAAGTTTGTCCGGGCAAATGTTAGCGGAAAACTGGCGATGGCCTGGATCCTTCAGCTTGGAGAGGTGCCCCTTCAGCGGCACCTGATCCCCCTTGAGGAATATTTCTTCCTTCGGAGTTGTGAAGAGCATCAGCGATGTTTTCTTCATTATTTATTGGCCTTTGACTAGTCCCGAGCAAAGCTTTTAACTTCTCCATCATTAGAGTATTCTGAGTTTCAATTTGCTGATACAGCCCGGACACAACAGCATCTAACTCTTCTCGCGTCATTCCAACGCTTGGAGCTGCCTGACTTGGAGAAGGAGAAGTGGCAGTATTATCGTGAGCATCTTCAGATCTGATAGACTTGCGTTTTCTTCCAGGAGCCATTATATCTAGCAGACTTCTGGTCTTGAAAGAAACTTTTTCAACGAACTTTTGTGAAGCAATGGTGAATGTATTCCTGAGTTGGGTTCTCAGCGAAAGCACCAAAATGTTAACGCAAAAAGTTGAACGCTAACACCCCGGTGTGTGTAGTAATATTGTGAAAGCACCACCCGTGATACGGGAACAAGAAATAAACAGTAAAACAGCAGTAAAACAGTAAAAGACAGTGATTTTATAGTGGTTCGGCTTAAGATCAAGCCTACGTCCACTTTGAATTCCTTTATTACTGATTTTGGTTACAAGTTGATACAATGCACTTCAAAATACGATACACTTTGATCACAAAAACACTCTAGACTAGTAGCTCAAACTTCGATGATGAAACTTGTTGAATCCGTGCCGGTTGTGCAAGATTTCTTTCAAAGTTTGTTGTAGTGTCTTGAATGTTTGGAGTTCTTCAAGTGTTGGACGAGTCAAGAATTCTGCAGAGTAATGGCGCTTTAGAGAATGATCGGCCAAAAGTCCCCTCTAAGTTCGAACTCATGCTGTATTTATAGTGAAATTCCAGACTGGGTCGTAGGTCGTGACCGACCTAAGATAGGTCGTGGGTCGTGGTCGACCCATGAGGCTTGATGCGTCGCTTCTCAGGGATGCGCCAATTCGTTTGGGAATATATTACAAGTCCTAGGTCGTAGACGAGTCAACAAGATGCGGCATAAGTGTCATGGTATTGAATTTTACTTCGGTAGCTTTAGGTCGTGGCCGACCTAAACTAGGTCGTGGGATGCAGTTAAATGGAGTAAGCTTGTTCATTTCCAATAATTCCACAAGTCCCAGGTCGTCCACGAGTTAAGAGGACCACGATGTAACATAATGCGGCACTGGGTTTGTTTGTTTAGATCGTGAGCGACCTATCATAGGTCGTAAGTCGGTCGCGACTTAAGTGAAGCTGCTAAGTCGTTCAGTCCTTTCCGTAGTTAGGTGGTTACTTCCTTAAGTCGTTAGGTCGTGGCTCTTTTAAGTCGTTAACCTGCTTAAGTCGTCACATTCCCTTAGGTCGTCAAGTCCTTTCCGTTAGCTTTCTTAAGTCGTTGACAAAACGGGGTTAACAAAATCAAAGTTATAATTATTAACTTGAGCATTCTCGATTTGAACACGTTGTGAACAAAAATTATTAATCGCGTCGTAATCAAGATTATTCCCATTGCCAAAATCATTTAAAAAGTTGTTTCCATTTTCTTTTTGACTCTGAAACTCATTTTGAAGTTCGAAATTGAATTGGCATGGGTTATACTCGAAATCATTTGAATTTTGAAGTGAATTCAAATTTTGATTATCTTGAAAACTTTGACTAGAGTTATTGCACAAATATGAGCTACATAAATAATTTATTCTTTGATTTTGTTGTGTAGAGAATTCAAGTAAAGACGAAATCATTTCAACGCTATTTTCAAGATTTGAGGGCTATTCATCATTTTGAAAATTTTGTTGTTCGAAATTCGAATTATTTACAAAATAGTTGTCGTTAAAATATCCATAAGAATTTGGAGTGAAATTATATGGATTATATTATTTTCACAACTATCGTAAAATTCATGTAAGTAGGGAAACTCGAACATTTTCAAAAGTGTTTTTATTTTCTTTTTTCTTTTTCTTTTTTGGATTTTTTTTATAAAAGAAAACTTTTTACCAAAAGGAGTTTATTTTTCAAAAGGAATATTTGATTTTTTTTTTTTGGATTTTCAAATTTTTTTGTTTTTGAAAAGGTTTTATATTTAAAAAAAACCAACTCAAATTTTTTTTTTGATTTTGATTTTTGATTGAAAAATAAATTTCCAAAGAGAAAAAAGCTAAGTTAAGAAATATTAACAATTTTTCAGTTTTGGATTTTGAAAACTAAGTTATGAATTATTTACAATTATTTTGATTTTGGATTTTTTTTTTGTTTTTTTTTTAAATATGCATGTACTAATGCAACTAAATGAATGCAAGAGTTTAATTACAAATTATTTATCCTAAGTAGCTCCTGACCCAAAATTGTATAATCACACTTTGTCTTAATCCGACAAGATAGTTCTCAGCAAGGTAACGGGCAGGAGTTATCGGTGCACCACGAATCACCGTAGTAATGCAGCCGAAGGTTTAAGTACCTTCAGAGAAACAACCACTATAATATTTACGAATCATCGTAATATTTATAAATGTTTATTACTCTATCGTAGCCTAGACACCAAGAAATTAAATTGTCGAAAGAGGACAACTTGTCAATATACAATTAAGTGTTATCGATGTCTAGCCGTTATTATTAATCAAAACTCTAGTTTGAAATGCAAAGCACAAATTAAACGTGAGTTAATAATTCAACTACAATGAAATTTGTTTTTTTTTTTGAATTTTTTTTTTATAAAATGCAACAACCAACAATGCAAAGCAATTAAAAACAAGGGCTAAGGGCATGATACCAGAGCGTGCATAATTATTAGCAAATTATTTTTATTTTAGCGGTGATTTCTTTTTAGCAAGCAATGTAGTTTTTCTTTGGGCAAGATAAGCGAAGCAATTTTAACAAGCAATTCTTCCTTTTATTTTCTACAACCTAAAAATTAAAAACAAGATATATATATATATATACAAATTTTTTTATATCAAAGAAGAAACTAAAACAAATTAAAAACAAAACAAATTAAACTAAAAAAAATAAAAAATAAAATAATTAAAAATAAAAAAAATTTCAATTGAAAATAAAACAAAAAACAAAAGAACTTGCTTGCAATTTTTTTTCTTTTTTAAAGAAGAGAATTAACTAAAAATAAATGGACTCAAAACAAATTAAACCAAACAAAACGAATTCAAAAAAAAATATAAACTAAAAGAAAACTTAAAAACAGTTGAACTCAACCAAAATTACAAAAACAATTTTTTTCAAGGAAGAATGAATTAGAAGGAAGATGGCTAAAAAAAGGTACACAAAAATAAAATGAAATAAAATAAAGAGAAAACAACCCGGCCTAATATCACGTTACACCCAATAACCCCTTCAACTACTTTTCGATTCCTCTGTTAAACTAAAACGATTATTATCAAACGATTTATTTCACCCCCGAATTACCATAAATAAAAACTTTTGAAATCCACTACAAATCGAATTCGCTATTTTTCGAATATATGGGTTCAACCGTTCTTATTGAGGAGATTGAATCGAGAATTGGATGTTTGGTCGGTTGCTGGAGGTGGTTCGAAATCGCAAATTCAAGCGATTGTGGTTGCTGGAGGATGTTCATGAGTTTGGGTGGTTTCGTGGGTTTGCTGTGGAGCTTTTTAGGGATGAAGTAATTTTGGTGGTCGATTGGGGAAGTTCGAATAGGGCGATTTTGGTTGTCACAGCAATTAGGTGGTCGAAGAGATGGAGTTGGGTTTCAGGCAAAGTTCATGGAAGTTGCGTGGTGGTTGATGGCAACGATTGCTGGTGGTGTGGAAGTCAGAGGCGGGTTCGAGGAAGGGGCGGAGGTGAACGAGATATGCTTGGTTGGTTGCACTGATGTTTATATTTTTTTCTTTTGATGGTAGTTGCTGAATTACAGTGCACAAATATGCACAGTTACAGGAGATGGCGGATGTGGGATGTCTGTTTGGGTATGACAGTGGTTAAAATGATGATGCAATAGGCAGGTGTTTGAGTATATATGTACAGATATGTAGTGTGCAACAGTGATGTGAGGAGCAGTTGGAATGGAAGAGATGCACTGTTTGAATTAATTTGATTGAAGTGGAAGATTTGTAGTATTTGATTGAAGTGAATGATAGTGATTGAAGTTGAACAGACAGTGGATGTTTGAGTATTTGATTTGTAGATGAATGTGTTGTGGTTCGTGGTGGAGTGGTTTGAGGAGATGAACTGTGTGCAGGGGCAGCAAGACAAGTTCTTGTGAGTTCGAGTGGCAGTAGTCGCATGTGGCGAGTCTGTGCTTGCATAGTAAGTTGTGGTAGATGCTAGATGGGTGATGTGTTGTCAGCGGTTGGATGTAGAAGAGGTATGTTGTGATGACTGGAAATGTAGATGTCTTGCAATGTTGGTGGTTACTGGTAGTAGATGGTGTTTGTTAGATGCAGTGGTCAATGTACAGGCAGTGGTGTCATATTGGCAGAGGGGTATTTGAGTGTATAGGCAGTTATGGTGAGTGATGGGGTCGAAGTGGTTGTGACAGTCGAAGTGGTTGCAGTTATGGTGAGTTATGCACAGCTGTGAATGTTTTTTAATGACTATGATGATTGTTTTTGTAGTGAACGAGTGTGGTTGTAGAAGGGAGTTTGATGGCTGCAAGGCAGTGGTGGACTGTTGGCGATGGTGGTAGTGGGATGATGAAAGTGGACAGGTGTGGTGGTCAGGTGGTGGAAGTTTGGTGAATGGCTGAATGGGATGTAAATGTGCAGTATGTCTAGACAGTGAGGGGTAAAACTGATATGCAAGACGACAATATGCAAAAATTTGTAAAAAAAAATATGAAATGTAAATAGCAAAAGAAATGGAATAAAATTCTTTTTTTAAATAGAAATGTGTGTGTATTTTTTTAAATAGAAATGCAAATGCAATGCAAATAGAAAACAACTACACAAATCAAAATGAAAGAAAAAATATCACACAAACACACGAAATTTTTTTTCTTTTTTTTAATGCAAACACACAAAAATCAAACAACAATAATTCGAAGAATACAAAATAAAAATCAAATCAATTCCCCGGCAACGGCGCCAAAAACTTGTTCGTCGATGAGATTCTATCGGTTAGAACACCGTCGATCGAATTTATAATAAAATTAACCGCAAGCGCACGACGTACAAATGTTAGTATATGGCGAGTACGGGTCGATCCGTAGGGAATTGTTAGATTTTAAAATTCCTATTCAATCAAATTAACCAAAGTCGAAGTGGTGTTAAGCTTGAAAATGAGAAAACTAACAGAAGAAAATTGATAAAAATACGAGAGTTTGAAGGCAATTTAGAGGTAATTTCCACTCTCTACATCACATAAATAAACAAAATGAAGTTATGATCTCTCTTTTGGTCATTAGTGAAATTAGTCGATGTGCTTATCATAAGTATGACATATTTGTGCTATTAATTATCCTAATATAAACCATCAAAGTATAACACAAACACTAAACCACTATTTAACTCTCATGAAAATGACAATGAACATGAAAATAAAATCTATTCTAAGTATGACCTATTAACTATTGATTAGAAATGTAAACCATCAAACTTTTATTTTAAAATCACTTCATTATCAACATCATATGTAGATGAAGTGGTAATTTGTGTTTGTTGTTTGTTTAAGCATAGCCTATTTGGTGTCAACAATATAGGCTATCAAATTAAAAGCTAAAACAACAAATTAAACCACTTCAAATATTTCCATTAAGCATAAAAAGAGAATATAAATGATCAAAATGTTGAATCTACATACAAGAGAGCTTCATTACCCCTAAATTGAAAGGGTTTAGCCTCTCATATTTGTTATCATATCAACAAATGTAGAAAGAAACATGAACAAAAAGAAAAGGAAAATGCAAGCAAAATAAGAAGAGTGCTAAATAAAATAAAATAAAAACTAATCTACTTGCATAAATAAATAAATCTACACTACTAACATGAAAAGAAAGAAAGCATGTAGAGAGAAAAGAGCATAAACTATCATTGCATAAGAAAAAATTACATGAAATAAAAATGGCTAAGGGCAACTCCAGTGGTGCAATTACACGCTGAATCGGAGGCGAAAATTTCTTCAGTCGTTTCGTTAAGGCTGAATATTCAGCTTAACGTTAAGGATCCGATTACGGACCTTGAACTGGGCTTGGGCGCCCATTAAATGGGCGCCCAAGCCCACTCTCCCCTCCACCAGCCCTTCCGGCTACATCCCCCTCTACATTCGAATTCCAACGGCTCCGAACAGTCAAATTTTGACCCCAACGGCTATAAACGGTCATATTTCAAATTACAACGGCTACAAACGGTCATATTTCAAATTACAACGGCTATAAACGGTCATATTTTTGATTTCACTACATATACCGGGAGATTATTCAGATTGTAATACACACATCTCTTCTTCTATTACAATTATATTCTCAATTCGTTAATATTGAATACATGTCTCATCCATTTCAATCATATACCGAAGCAATGAATATGGATAGCTGGGATTTAGATTCTCAACCCTTTCAAAATGTTCATCCCCTTACCGCCCCCCCTCTATCGTTCCATTCTTCGGCTCCATGGTCTGGCGATGAAGATAAGGATTTGTGTTATATTTATTGTCATTTTCTAACGACTCGGTAAAGGGGAACGACCAAAGTGGAGAGGCGTTTTGGGCAAAAGTCATGAGTGCGTACAATAAAAAACATGTTGAAAAGACGAGGTCAATGTCTGCAATCACTGGTCGTTTTGGGAAGATTAATCGACAAACACAATTCTACGAGTCGCAGATCCACAAAATAAGAACATCAAATCCAAGTGGAATTGGTGGCGAAGCTGACTTGGTAGCATTTTGTAAAATTTGATTTTTAATTTACATTCATCTCTGATCGCTTTGTGAATATATGATTTTGTGTTTCTGTTTTTGTAGAAGAGAATGGCAAACGATCAATTCTTGAAATTATTTCCAAGAGAAAATGGTACAAAGAAACCACACTACTATCAGTTTGCAAACTGCTATGACTTGCTTGTTAGTCAGCAAAAATGGAACTCAAACACCGCAAAAAGCTTAAGAGATGTCCAGACGAAGTCGAAGGGGAAGAAAAAAACAAGTAGATCTAATTACAATTCTAGCCCAGGCAATTCTTCTCATATGGACTCAAATGAATGCCCAGATAACGAAGACGAAGAAGCAGTTCCCGCATTTGATGAAGACGCTAGACCGATGGGGCAACGAGCAGCTAAGAAGAAAATTGCTGTTCAATCTCAAATCGATTCTCGTTTAGCCCTAATGCATGAAAAAAATGCGAGAGAAAATGCAGAACGTCAAAAAGGAAGTGCAGAAAAGCTTGCCGTGTTAAAAAAATTGACTCAGATTGAGAAGGGTCGGTTTGAGCTAGAGCGGCAACGCCAAGAGACCTTAGTAATGGAAAAGGATGTCACCGGAATGGACCCAATTACAATGCAATATTGGATGGAGTACAAACAACGCATTGTTGAGAGTCGATTTGGAACAAAACATATGTAGTTGACGTAATAATGTGATATTTCTAGTTAATGTAGTTTCAATATCCATGTACCTTCAGTTCATATATGCAATCAACTACCCATGATCAGTTTTACATTATTCAATGCTATATCATTTTTTCGATGCATTATGTAGATATCAATATAGATTTAATTCATCAAACATAAATGATATTACAAACGTTAAAATTGAAGCATTATACACTTCGTTATAGGAAAAAAAGGCAAACATATGTAATTAAACACAGATCCACCATCTTCAACTACTGATTTCCATGAGAATTCCAAATATGCTCCATTAAATCCCTTTGGAGTCTATTATGAATAGCTGCATTACGATATAATTCATGATGATCATTATGAATTACGTATTGTCCTTCATTTTGTAACGTGGTTGTGCGAAACAATTCGGGGGGTTGTCTTGCCCCCTCATACTCGAAATCAGGATAATCCATACCGCGTTCATCTTTAATGATCATGTTATGCAAAAGTATACAACAGAACATAATTGTAGCCATTTTTGATCTCTTCCATAATCTACATGGATTGCTAACCATTGCAAACCTTGCTTGAAGGACCCCAAACGCCCTTTCTACGTCCTTCCTTTGTCCTTCCTGCATCGCAGCAAAGTGTTTATGTTTTGCCGTCATTGGGTTCGCAAATGTCTTTACAATCGTACTCCATTTGGGATAAATTCCATCTCCTAAATAGTATCCATGCTCATATATGTTCTGACCAAGAGTAAATGATACGGGAGTTGACTTACCTTGCGCCAAATCATTAAACAAATGAGATCGTTCGACAACGTTTAAGTCATTAAGGGAACCTGGCATTCCAAAGAAAGCATGCCAAATCCACAAATCATGAAAGGCAACTGCTTCTAAGATGATAGTTGGTTTTTTTTCTTTGCCGTTATATGCTCCGTGAAAAGCTTTTGGACAGTTCTTCCACTCCCAATGCATACAATCTAGACTTCCAAGCATTCCAGGCCAGCCCTTGCTTTCATGCATTTCACGCAAGCGCGTTATATCTGCCTCATTTGGAGAACGAAGATATTTCGTCCCATAAATGTCCACAACTGATTGACAGAAGTGATCTAGGTTTTCCAATGCTGTACTCTCTGCAATACGATATGCATCGTCAAGGGCATCAGCGTCCTGCTTAAAAACAAAATATTTGTTATTCTGCTGAATACTTTCGAGAATTCTTATAAATAATGGACGACTCATTCTGAATCGTCGTCTAAACATCTCTGGACCGTAAGTTGGATCACGGGCAAAGTAATCTTGCATAAGTGTTTTGTGAAATGCTTGCTGGTTATGGTTGATATATTTCCGACCCACAACGGAACCACCATGTTTTCCAGAAGTTGATCCGTATGCTTCACGGTATATCTCCATCAGTTCCTCCTCCTCTTGTTGCTGCGCTAACGCGTACGCTTCTTCTTCAGAGTCACTGTCGCATAGGAGTACAGCTTTTAGTAAATTTCCAGACATTGTTTGATATTTGAGGATAGTTGTTTGATATTTGAATGTTTAGTTAGAGAAAATTGTGGTGAACAAGTATGACATCCATATGGTTATATATATATGACTAATTGTTGAGTGGAGAGAAGGTGTGTCAATGTGCGGTCAAATCACGTATTGTAGCCACGTTCATTTGCCGGTCAAGATTCTCTGCTTTGTTGAGTGGAGAGAAGGTGTGTCAGTGTGTGGTCAAATCACGTACTGTAGCCACATTCATTTGCCGGTCAAGAATCTTTGCTTTGTTGAGTGGAGAGAAGGTGTGTCAGGGTGCGGTCAAATCACGTACTGTAGCCACGTTCATTTTCCCGTCAAGATTCTCTGCTTTATTGAGTGGAGAGAAGGTGTGTCACGGTGCGGTCAAATCACGTACTGTAGCCACGTTCATTTGCCCGTCAAGATTCTCTGCTTTGTTGAGTGGAGAGAAGGTGTGTCAGGGTGCGGTCAAATCACGTACTGTAGCCACGTTCATTTGCAGGTCATATATTCTCTGCTTTGTTGAGTGGAGAGAAGGTGTGTCAGTGTGCGGTCAAATAACGTACTGCTCAAGAGGTCAGGAATATCCATTATATAAATTCACAAATCGTTATATGTTTAAATCATTTACAAACCTAACATTATTCAAACTACAACAACAACGTGGGCTCTCAAGTCAGACGTACTGCTCAAGAGGTCAGGACTGGCTAGAAAGATTTGGATGGCCTTAAGATAACATTATTGCTAGTTGGTTATGTAACGTTCGTTAATGTGTCGAGAGCTTTCTTAATTGTCTTCTCAAATGATAATTTCTGTTGTTGCTGTCAAAGCTACTGCCTATGTGCAATGTTTGTTGCTGTCATTTCTGATGGTGCGGTATAATTCACAGTATACACAGACATATAGAATGCACAATATAAATCCAAGAAAGTGAAAGTATATAAACATAAAGAACACACCGTACACTCAAACAATGACATAAGTACATAAGCTATAGGAACTGCAACATAAAATAAAACATCTACTGCATATAAACTAAAAGGTATAAAACTAAAGGGATGCAACGTTGTCGTCGTCAGCATCATCACCATCATCATCATCATCTCCATCATCGTCATCGTTATCATCCCCGTCGTCGTCGTCAGCATCATCATCTCCGTCATCGTCGTCAGCATCATCACCATCATCATCATCATCTCCGTCATCCCCATCATCCCCTTCGTCCTCGTCTTCCCCACCGTCCTCGTCTAAACCACCAGCATCATGCTCAATGGGACCAGCATCACCTCCGCCCTGTGATCCGAAAGGCTCATATACAGCAAGTCTAGCTGATAGCTGATCAATCTGCGCCTCTAGCATATGTGTATGATGCATGTACATATCATGCATGGTGTGTGTATGTGCAAGAGTCATATCGCGAAACACACCAAATGAAACTCTGGTCTGGTCCAATCTATCAGCATACTGCATAAAGATGACATTTGACATAGTAAGAAACCAAGCATAAAATAAAGGAAAAATGGCAATAAACAACAAACGTACCTCATACGGAGGATATAACCCGACTGAAGGCACACCAGGATAGTCGGGGTGATCTGGAAGGACTAAAGGCTGCTCAATCAAAGTACCTGTCACGTCATATGCTCTAAAGGTAGTATTAGGCTCCAACTGCATGGGAGTTTGGGAGAACTGTGACGGAATCGGGTCAAATGAAACCTGCGGTACCTAAACTCTACCGGCTGCCAGATGAGGGCCAATATGATCAGAGTTGACCCCACGAACATAATCTGGTACGATGTATCTGCGGGGTGCTACTCTAGCCCAATAAGCATCGTAATCCCCATCGATGAAGAAAGTACTACTATCCACCCATCCAGCCAGTCGTAGAGTAGCTATGTACTGATCGCCGATCACTCTATGTCTACCAAACATGTCCTCACAAGATAAAGGATCATATGGTATACGGCGATCACCCGTAATCTGATAAGCACATCTCTCTCCCAAATACCACATAGGCATAAATGCAGGTGTATGCAAAGCAACCCTCCGTGTAGATAGTGAATACGCAACCATCAAGGGATGGTCGTCCACCAAAATACTTGCATCTGCTAGATGAGTCCAATGTGAGGCCCAAGGTGTCCGAATGATGTTACCTACAGTACGCATATCAAGCTGTGACCTAGCCTCCATCAAGTCATGCTGTACACCTAAGGGGACATGATGTACGTACTGCATAGTCTCCCATCGTCTCATCCTAGGGAAGTAATGCTCAGCAGCCTGACTAGCCGTGTCCTGCATGCGGGGATGCATGTTTGCCGTGTACTCGTAGTTCCATAACGGCAAAATATACCAAAAAGCATACATCTGCTTGACGTCGCCAAGCGCAAATGAATCTAGAGCGGTATAAAGGGTGCCTAATATCGCCGTGCCCCAGTCAATAGTATGTAGCTGGTCTAATCTGACTAGAGAAGCTAAATAGCCTAGTCTAACCGTACCTTTTTGGTTCGAAAAAAAGGTCGAACCAAACAGGTACAACAGAAATGCTCTAGTAACCCCATCCATCATATCGGCTCTACCTATATAACTGGTGATGTACTGCTGCAGGTACGTCAACTTAACAGAACCACTACTGATGCAAGCAACATCTATCAGTGGTAAAAAAACAGTAAACAGATTGGGCGACTCGTATAAATCATCAAATGGAAAAGGTCGAAGACCATGTCGTCCAATCTCAATCCTAGTAAACATGTAGAAATCAACTGGGGTGATACCAAGCTCAAAATCTGAAAAATGAAACGTATGCGTGGTGGGCCACCACCTCTCAGCTAATGCCTGAATGAGAGGTCGATCAAAGGACTGAACATGCCTAATCAACAAAAATGATCCAATAGGGCTGGCCTGTAGCCTCTCAATAATAGGACCGGGAAGATAGTCATAAAACTGGGTAATGCACTTAGCCCAACTACCCCGACAGTGAATGTAATGGTCCTATAGATAATTTATGAATTAACAATTTTTGATACAGTAAGGGTTATTTAATATGAGTATGTACTGTACATATTAAAATAACAAGTTATATTAGTTTGCAATTTATACCTGTATGGTCGTCAAAGCGGTTTCGGCTCTATGCCGATAACCATCTGGTAGCTCATGTAAAACACGTAGATCGTCTGGTGAAACTCCTGGTGGTGGCGGAATGTGTAATGGTCCAGCTTGCTCCGTTGGATGTCTCTGAACCGTTCTTCGTGCGATTTTGGTTGGACGCGGCGGCATTTTGTTTAAATTTTCAAATTGTAGAAAAAATGTAAAATAGAAATAATGAGAGTGGAGGGAGGGGGTGGGGAGGCGGCGCCCATTTTATGGGCGCCTTTGCTCAGGCGCCCATAAAATGGGCGCCTGATGATCAGGTGCCCATTAAATGGGCGCCTGGCCACTGGGGCCCCAACCCAGATTACGGGCTGAATATTCAGTGAGCTGAATATTCAGCCCGTAATCTACTGGAGTTGCCCTAAGTAGCCATGAAAAAAAAGAGCCTAGTTTTATTTTTGTTCCTAAACTAATAAGGCTAAGAGCAAGATAGAATTACATGAAACATAAGGGGTATTTATACATGTATGAAACTCTAATTCATTTTTTTGGGAACTACACAAACTACCCATTAGGAAGTGTGGTTGCCAAGTAATCATTAGTATGTGTTAATCCTCATTTAAATGTTCATGAAGCTTTAATGGCTTGTGCATTAGCTTCTAATTTGTACATCAAGGTAGGTGGGTAGATGTGGCCCTCCATGATTCATGACATGAACTATTTCCATCTTCATTTGCTTATCTTCTCTTGTGCATGCACATCTCTTCATGAAACCACTTGTATTTGAGTCCAATTCCTACAAAAATAATATAGAAATTTCCAATTAAATTTTCTCAAATTAATATATGCACAAAAATGACCATTTTGCCCGTATATGAAGATGAATATGTGACGATTTGAAAATATTTTGAATTTGGTTTAAACATATTAAAATACCAAATATGATCATTTATTTAATTTAATTAGAATAAATATGGTGGTAAAAATATGCACATTTACGTGCACATCAGAATCCATTTCCCAATAAGTGCCTTCGCTCTTAATTATATACGTATTATACTGGAATTTAATTAATGCAATAATTTTGACTATGTTAATTATTTACTTGAAAAACCTAGACAATATTATAATATCACTATATTTCATATACAATGTTTTGGTTATCGTAAGGTAAAAACCCATCTATGTTTATGTGCGGCGTGGTCATACGAGAGGCCTTTGATTTAAAGGTTTGTATAAAGTTAAAGACTTATGCTTTACTCATATCAGACTAATGTCTGACTGGGAGTTTATTTTCCCGTTTCCAAAACTCTTGGGTGCTCAAATTTGAATGGGTAGCCAAGTAGTTCAGGTTTTCCCGCAGATTCATCTTGGAGGAGCTTGGAGCGATGACTTCATCGATAGCTAGTTATTACCTTATTTTTCATTTTATTATATGTATATTGTATCTATTAGGTACGGACGGACTGTTGTAACTGTCCTAAGGTAAAATTTGTATTAGTATAACTCTGATGTAATATTTTTGAAATGACTTTGTAATATATTATGTTGAGTAATATATATTGTTCCATTGCGTTGTGAGATTATGTGTTGTTAGTTTCTTCCCTTCCATCTTATCTTTCTTTTTCTTTTACCCTTAATGGCTCGTCTTTCGGAGTAAGAAAGGTGGTTTGTTACATTATCAATTCTGTTTATTTATTAAGTCTAAAAGGAAATGTTAGTAAATAAATATTTAAAAGATCCTTTTTTCTTTTCAAATATGGGTCAAAAAATTTCACCTGAGTGATCATTCAAATCAATTTTTCCCTAAAACCTTTTAATAACAAAGATTTTATGTAACGACCCGTAATTTTTGACGATTAAAAGTATTTAATTGAATAAGATTTTGTAATTTAATATTGGGAGAAATAAAATTTTGTGATTTATTAATGAGAGAAATAACTAGAATGTAATTGTAATAATGTTAATGTAAGGCAATCGATGACTATTTTAATGTGATTCCAATTAATTGAAATGGTTAAAAAGTTATAATTGGTTATAGATTGTAAATAATGAAATAATTCAAATGGTATATTAATTGATGAGAAAATATGTAATAAATTGTAAATGAGGGAAATCAGTGTTGTGTAAGTAGTTATAACATTTGTTTTAGATAATAAACCTGTAAATGTGATTGAATTAATAAAAAGGTGACAATTGTTAATTGTTACACATTAACAAAATCTATTGACTTAAATTGGAAATCAATTGCAATTAAATGTGATTAAGTATTGCATTAATATGAATTAAGATGATAATTGTAGAATTTTAGTGTAATAAGATATAAACCAATGTTAATTGTATCCATAGATGATAATTGATTGTATAATAAGATGAAAAATCAAATAAATGAATTTATTAGAATTTAAAATAATAATTAATTGTATTTATTGCTATTGTAATTGAACACCGTCATTAGTGCAATATTTAACATTGGTTTTGACTTGAAAATTTGTTTTAAAAGACTATAAATCACCAGGTTAGAAATGATGAAATTTGTTAATTATGAAATTTGAATTGAAAGGTGATTTAATTAATTTAATAATAATTTATTTAATTAACGTGAAAAAAGCCATTTTGACCACTGTCTCGGATTTTGACAAAACTTGTTTCATCGGATCCGTAATGGTGAATTATTGTAGGATTTCAAGTTTCGTAGCGATCAGACATGTCGTTTGATCGTACGGACTCGAAATGCGTAGAAATCAATTTAATTAAATTCAATTGAAATAAGCTGATTTTAAAAGCTAACTTCTTCATACGATGGAATTAGGACTTGAAACATGTTCCGTTGAGTTTAAAAATATCGAAAGCATCTATTTTGATATATGGGATGATCCACTTTTGTTTTGGAGGCAGAACGGGCTTTTCGGGTCGTTATTGTCAATTCAAATCTATTCGGATGTTATTCATTCTTATCGGGCTTTGTTCGTATAAATAGATCTTTCTAAACCCAAGCAGTTTTTTTTTCTTATCTCGGTACGTACAATTCCTGCCGGCTGTTCATTATCTCTTCTCAATGGCTGAAAACCTAAATCCCAATTCAATTTCAAATTTCAAATCAATGTCAAAATTCAAACTCCTCCAAACCATGACATATTATATACTGATTCGAAGCTCTCGACGAGCGCAATTCAAATCTGCAGTTTTTTTTTCGATTTGGGTCTTTGTGTGTCCAGAATTTGGCAATTCAACCTCAATCGTCCATTCTAGGTTTTGACGATCCAACGGTGGATCGTCGTTTGATCAACGATCAGGAGGTGGCGTTGGGAAGCTGGTGTCGAGCAGGTCATTGGGGTGTTGTTCGTTGGTTGAGGTTGTTCACAGAATCGCCAAAAAAGGGGTGAAAGCATGTACGGTGGCGAAGGTGGCTCTGGCCACGTGGAGCACGCGCGTGGTACCCACATGGTCGGCCATGGGTGAGGGAGGCTGCGCCGTACCTGGATCGAGTCAGAGATGGTCATGGTTGGCGTAAAATTCGATCATTGGTTGTTGCGGCTCATTGTTTTCGAACGCGATGATGTTGAAGGTTATGGTTTTGTATAGTAAAGGTTGGAGAGAGATAGCGTAAGTTATGTGTGCTGATGTGGAGGTGAGATTTTGGTTTATTATTACTATTTTATTTTGATTTTTATTTAAATTTTAAACGTTCTAACTTATATAACTTTTAGGTACGAGGTCGGATTTATGCGCGGTTTTCTTCATTGCGATCGTATTGAAATTCATGACATTTTGGAACTTGTTTGGACGAATTCTGAGACTGTTGAATTTTGAGCCTTATTTTGGATTTCAAATCGATTTGAAATCAAAGGTAAGTGTTTTAACCCACTCAGAACTACTAAATTTTCTTATGTTAGTTAATTTAAATTTATGATGTGATTAGAAATTGATTGGTTGATGTTTGGTATATTTAAATTGTCATTTTAGTTAAATATGACTTTTATTGCATTTAATCATCATTTAATTTAATATTGAATTTAATTGTCAATTGAATACTTGTTGATGATAATCAGTTAATTGATGTTGTTTTTGGTTGATTGAACAGTGATTGTGATGTATGTTTGATTGTTTGATATTGGATGACTAGATGTTATATTTTAAATTGTTATAACACTGCAAGTTTCCTATGTGTTGAAATGATACATACCCAACTATCTATAGATTAAGGAAAAATCGTTTTGGGTTGAAATGATAGACTCAAGCAATTTTTATGGATTTTGAAATTTATTCGAAATTGCGGGTTGAAATGATATATATCCGAAAATATAAAATAATTGCGGCTTGAAATGATAAATATCCGTATCACTTGACCATAGGGTAGAGAATTATATACGGACACCGGATAGGTTAAATTAAACGATTTAAATCCTTAAAAATTTGAATTCAGTTAAACGATAAATTTGAAATAAAATTTGATTTGTATAAACTGAATTATTTTTGAAATCCAAGCTTTAAATGTTTAAAATTGAAATTGATTTAATGAATTGTTTAAAGAATTAAATGAAAATTTCAAAGTTGAATTTTGAAGCATAAATGAAACTTATCGAAATTGAGTTATTGAAATTGTTTGAATATAACTTTGAAATCTATTAAATTGAGCTGGTTAAAATTGATAATTCAAACATGGATTTGAAATTGATATTGATTAAATGGTTTAATGAGAATTTGAATTTAAAACCAGTTTCAGTTAGTTGAATTGAAAGCTGGACAAGGTCCAAATGTGCTGAAATGGAAGAAATAGTTTAATTTTGATATTAATTCCAAATTGATTATTTTAATATAAACTATTTAAAAATTTATTAATTTAAAATCCTGATTTTAAGGTTTTCAAACTATTAAACTAATTTAAATCGTTTTTCAACTAATTTAAACTATTTTTAATCAATTTAAACTATTTTTAATCAATTTAAACTATTTTAATTTATTTTAAATCTATTTAATCTATTTTAATTCTATTTAAACTATCTTGAATCTATTTAAACTATCTTAAACCTATTTAAAAGCTATTTTAAACTATTTAAACTATCTAAACTATTTCTAAATTTCAGACGTGTAAAGTTGAAGTGTGTATATTTTAATTCTTGATTATAAAAGTGAATACGGTTAAATGATGTTATAACCAAAGTTGGGATTTAAAATTTTTTTCTGCTAAAACGACACATTTGATTTAATATGATGATTTTGAAATGAGATTTAACCAATTTTGTCGATATGTTTTTGAAAGTAAATATGATTTCGAAAATGATATGTTTGAATCGAATATGATATTTTGATATCAATTATGAATTAACTTTTGAAATGTAAAAGAACCATCTGGTGTGAAATAAGCATTTGGTTGTTAAAGAGACCGGGATCGGATATTGTCATACTCTTTGCCAATACCGAAAACCACTTTAACAACTATGTACGTGGTGGAGATTCCAGAATGAAGTAGGATGGTTTGGCGAACGATTCTGTATGAGGTATTTACATACCCTGACTCCCGTGAGTCAGCTTGATGTGGCTAATACAGGAGCCATGCCGGGCCAAGTGAGGTCGCACCTCCGATCGGACACATTTCTTCGATACCATATTATGACTTTGTGATTGATTTGGTGGCCACCCCTCGATTTGATTATGGGAGTGTGTTCCGAGGTGGGCAGGAGTAGCTGTTATGTGTTACCACCCGTCCGGATCCGCAAAATGGTAGTATCCTACCCTAGGCATTGCATCGCGTGCCTTGTCACATGCCTTATCGCGCCTTTTGCGAGTTTGTTTTGTACCGTACCTATGGAGTGCTCCCTGAGTATCCCATCAGTTTGGTGGGGCTTACAGTATCTGTATAGGCTACAGGAATATATAAAAATGTGTTAAGGGGGATATGGGTAACGCTTTAACGCTATTTAATACTTTACTATAGACACTATTATAATTGCGTATTGTACTACATTGTAGATAGTTTAACGGATCCTTAGGAGATGGTAATCCCGAACATCTCTTAAGTTATTGCTCTCACGTTGACACTGGATAGGATATGTCAAACCCCGTAAACATCTCTGAAGCCGTTACAACCATATTTATTTACTATTGATTTAACTTACATAAGATCTTTTAGTTCTGACTCAAGTGTTTTGTCTTTTCATTACGCTCGGGTTAGTCTGAGCTTTTCAATGTATTAAACACTACTTTTGGAGGACGAAGATGGAGATTTGTATACTATTATTATTTATTATATTATTTCCACTGCATCATGTTCTTCCGCTGCATTATTTATTTATTTCTGTTGTATGTACTCTGATTCTGTATTATAAAAGTGTAATCAAATGTTATTTGTAAAACAGCTTCATGAACTGTTTATTTGATTATTATATTTTGTCATTCCGTTGTGAGATTCTGTGTTTGTTTCTTTCTTTCTCTACTTTTTTTATTTACCACATAACGATCCTCCCTTTTGAATGGTTTGAGTCTGACATGTGTGGTTTATTGTTGATTTAAACCGCCAAAAAGGTGGGTCGTTACATTTTACTTCTTAAAAGTGGGATTTTTAATTCAAACTATCTATTAAGTTTTGTCTTCCAAAAACCCATTTTTTTAACCAAACCATCTTCTTTAAAAATGCACTTTACAGTGTTTCTAAAACATCTTTTATAACTTTAATAAAAAATAAAGTAGGCAATGACAACTTATATCTTATTATTTTCTTGTTACTCAAGCTATCTCCACTTTCATCCTCAATGGAGGCTCTAATAACATATGAGGGGGGCTTTTAAAAGATACATGCAATTAATGCACAAAACTATAGAAAATATCCATTTTTCTTTATTTTGCCTTTAATTTCCTATGTTGCTTCATATTGGGTTACTAGCATTATTTTTAATATGAGGCCTAACATTATTTCTATTTAAATTTTCTAACCTTACTACTATTTAAGTTTCTTCTACCTGAATTGCTCTTATTTAAATGGCTTATCCTTATGTAGCTCTTTTTATATGTAAACCTATTTTAGATGTGTTTCTTCGTATTTTCCTTATACGGGAATATTCCTCCTATCTTCACTATAGGGTGTTCTTATATTTCTATTCTGCTTACCCCATTTAAATCCAGTACCACTTCCTATTGCCCACCCCTTTCTAAAGAATTTTAAAATCTATTTTTTTCCATAATCAGAAAAATCGACGAGCTATACATAGGCTTTAATTTATTTTTTATTAAAACCATTTTTACTAAAATTTTCATTCTAGGCCATTTTAAATTTCTAAATAATATTTTACTTTGTAGAAAAATTTAATATTTTCTTTCTTTTCAAAGAAATAGGGTTTTTCTACTCTTAAATAAATCCTTTGAAAATCATTTAACAAATTTTTTTTCCAAACCTTTTATTAAATTCTTTCATATGGGATCAAACTTAGAGTGCGTTTTATTTATCCCTTGGTTAGGTCTTTCTTCTTTTCCACTTATTTTCTGACTTATCTTCTCTCAGAATATATGAAAAATCTAGTTCTCATCTTGAAGTGATTACTACGCACCTTCCTTCGAAAACTAGCTTAATTCTTGATTTCGGATATCTACAACATATAGATTCTTTACTCTTCCTTTATTTGGATCTAATGCACATCATCAATCAGCAATTCTGCGAGGATCTATAACTATTGGGTAATCTAGCCCTATCAAGGGAGTCAAGTACCATCTAGCTCAAGGGCCTATGCTTAAGTCAATGCCTTCCGATGCGACCTATTTTCAGTGTGGTAATCAGAATAAATGTATATCTTCAACTTCATCTATTGTTTCTATTTATAGTCACATTGTCCATCTTTTCAGAATATTGTTGCAACTACTTCAATAGTCGAAATTTGTTGCGTTTGGATAAAATACAAATACGTTCACTCAATGTATCCTAATTCGTATGATCGACTAACCTAAGCTCTGATACAAATGTAATAACTCATACATTAGTAGGCCCGAATTTTCATAAAACCGAAATCCAAGTCCATTGAAGTATGTATCATTGGCGTTGGTGTCCTGTAAATAATAAAAGAATATCAGAGCACTTTCGATATAAACTCACAGAGGAATAGTAAAGTTTATAAAACATATAAATACTAACCAAGGTTGACACATTGATCTCTGTTGGCCTTGTCAGTGCCGAACATGCATAAGGAAATGTTTCCTTCCACCATTCTCGCCTTGTACGGTACATATCCCTTTAAAGCTATCCCATTGGAGGTAATGAGGAAAAGGTCAAAACAATGTTTTAATGGCTAGTAAATTACAGACTTTATACATAACACTAGTTTATGTCGATTGCCTTCTATTACATGTTATGTCTATTGTTTTACTTAGTTTTCTTGATTTCAGCATGTGTACAATACGCCCCATTTACTCGAGGTAGACAATAACGAAATATGTATGGATGCATGTATGTATGTATGTATGTATGTATGTATGTATGTATGTATGTATATAAGTACCACAGTCCCTTTTTAGACCAGGATACTTTTCGTGCTAGTATCCCTAACTCAACACCTCATCAGGATTCATCATCAACTCAGTATCACGTTCTGATCATCGTGCATACCAAGGAACTCCCGTAGTGCCTAATAACAGCATTACAACAGTTTAGCTGTATTATATTTTTCTTGTTTTGCATTATGGACTTAGCTCCATGGACTATTCTAATCGTTTGAAAGACCCCCATTAAAAGGTTATCTAGCCTTGCCTCATAACAACGAACTTACTAACTAACAACTATAAGGTGGAGCATGCCCTAAATGTGGTTTACACTAGTAGGAGGTGTAGCCCGTTTAAAGTAACCCTAGTCTTTCTACTGACTGCTCAAGACCGATGATGATCTCGACCTATGTAAACAACTACTACTCCTCACATATGGTACTGACCTCACTGTCATAGCATCGAGCCTAGGCTCATCGTCCCATTTATAGTTGGATATGTCCCATATCTATATAACTGTACATAACTATTGGTAGCCCCTTGCCGTAGACTGGCTTCTTTTTTGTAACACTACTGAGCTCGCATTACAACTCATATTAATGACTATGTCATTTAAATAACTCCAAGTTGTTGACTAAATTCAATCACACTCGTCACAAGCGCATACTTGAGGTTACATAAATTTATTTAGTTACTATCCTCATATGTTAAACAGTTGGTATTTAGTTATTTTACCCAACTTACTTCTTGTTTCGCCTATGCCTTTTCAAATTCTTTTTACCGCTTACTTCTAATTTATTAGATTAAATACCTTTTACTACTTAACTTTTACTTGATCCTATTAGGTATATTCTACTGTTCCTTTTCAACTATTACTATCTTTCTATGCTGTGATTTTCTTAATTTCCCATCAGTTGCTTTACACACATTTCGTCACTTATAGTCATTTTCTAATTTATTGCATATATTAGATTTGTAATTGAATTATTATTATTATTTCTACTTAATAATACTTTGGTTTATACTTAGAAATTTTTGCATTTTAATGTGTTGGAATTACATCTTCCCAAAAGGTAACGTTAACAATGAAATTTTCCATAAATTATCTACGGAGGACTTGTGTTATGTTTGAAATTACAAGGAATTATCTTTTCTATTATTATTGAAATAAATGATACAAAATATGGTAAACATCCCTATGTACATCTCTTTCTTCTAGGCATGTTCCATGTTACTTCAAACGATATACTTTTATTCATATTTATAAGAATAGATAATTTATAGAAATTTACATTGCAACCCACATTATTCCAACAAATTAAAATACTACTTAAATCTCAATTAAATTTATAATAACTTCTAATTCATATTTACTAACATATGTTGTTTACCTAACAAATTTGGAATTACTACACAATTCATTAATTGAGGGTCTACTTTCACCATTACTTTCCTGATTCAAATGTATAAAAAATCTAACTTAAGTTAATAATTCACAAAATATGTAGGCATGGTTTCCGAATTCATTACATGCATATATTTAAGCCTACAACTCCAAATTATTTATATTCAGGCATACAAGGAACAGATTTACAACGGTATAAATCCAATATTATATAAAGTATATAATTTTCCACTCACCCCTAAGCTTCCAAATATCCATATCTAAACTTGTTATTCCTGTTTAACTCCCTTTTCTTCCTACCAAAATATGTATCTAAAGAACATATATTCATTAGAAATTTTGATCTGAGAAGAGAAAATTTCAAACGTTGATAATTTTTTCGTTCGAACTCTGATTATGAATCTTTATATATGAAAATCGATCAGAAAATCACCACAAACATAATAGTGTAGGTTTCATAGCCAAATTTTTATATTTCCAAAAATTCTATTTTCAAGCTGTAATGGTTATTTATTAATTCTCTTTAATTAATTATTATTCAACTAATGGGGTGTTACAATTTTCAACTATTAAAATATGTTTTAAACCATATCTAAACACTCATATTAATTATAATTGGTTTTATTAGATTCTTATGTAAAGTTGGATCCAAATTAGTTTATGTGCTCTTATGGATACCCCATCTTCCTTAGACTTAGGATATGATTTGGTATGTATATATTGATTGCTTTGTTTGGAGATGTAGTATATGTTTATGCTTTTATACATATGGTTTGTTTGCTTGAAAAGCCAAGCGAATGACGACTTGAAAATAGGATTGACTAAGTTATAAGTCAGCATCGACTTGTAAAATCTTGCCTAAATTTGATGCAAGTTATGTAGAGTGGCAAGAGAGGCCCCATGAAGCTACATTTAAAATTTCAAGTCATTTGGTGTGAAGACTGCCCTACACCACTAGTTTCCAATAAACCTACATAACGCGCCATGGAGGTACCCGACTGAGGTAAGGCGATAGCCAATGGAGTAAAGTAACCAAAATCCAAACACAAAAATTGTAGAACATTTCATAGCACACATACTAAATATAATATAATAACATAGATGTAAAATAGCCGAGACAATAATATAATCAAATAAACCATAAATAAGAACATCAAAGTACAACAGATCCATAGATTATACAAAAACTAAAGTAGAAGAGTTTATACATCCTAAATCTCTAAAATAAACTCTATAATTGTCCTTAAAGTAATACAATTACTGATTTAGCTCCAAAGTACTACACAGCTGAATATAAGCGATAGTAAGGTCTAAAGTATTGTGTAGCCTCCTACTCATACTCCATACAACTCCATGCGCTATCCATATTTGTTATCCCTAATTCATCCATTTAAGAGTACCTGAGATAATAAGAAGTAAAACATAAAACCTCGGGTCAGAAAACAGCTGCTGTAAGTGATACATCATCTCAAAAATACAATAAATTTTTTATATAGTATATAGAGGCATAGGGTATGAAGAATCATACCTAACCAATCCCTACATCCAAAGGGTTAGCACATTGTTAATCCCTTTATTTCAACGACCTAAAACTTCGCGACCTAAGAGAAGTTTGCGACCTAACGAAGTCACGACCTAGGGAATTCTGCGACTTAGTGAGGCTACAACCTAAGCTACGACCTAAGGAAGCTACGACCTAAGGAAGTTGCGACCTAAGGAAGTTGCGACCTAAGAAAGTCCACGACCTAAGGTTTCAGGAAAGCTTGCGACCTAAGATCCAGAAGAACTTCGCGACCTAACTGTAAGGAAGCTTTGCGACCTAAGGACTTAAGAGACTTTGCGACCTAAGATCCAGAATGCTTCGCGACCTAAGAGCAGAAGCCTTGCGACCTAGCAACAGAAAGGATTGCGACCTATGGAACTCAACGACCTAAGGTAGCTAGCGACCTAAAGGACTTAACAACCTAAGGTAGTTAGCGACTTAAGGGACTTGACGACCTAAAGAGGTTAGCGACCTAACTGTTAAAGCATGTTCAGCGCCCTACGACCTAGAGCTCCCACGGCAATTCTTTAACTCGCTTGCGACCTACTACTTGATCAAATGAAGCCAAGCACAGCTTTACCAGCTAACTTATGAAGCCGCAAGGGGACAGCGACCTAGCTTAGGTCGCCCGCGACCTACGACTTAACTAAGGTCGTACGCGACCTAAGACTTAGGCAAAATTCCTGACCAGAAATCAGCTCCTATAAGTACCCCATCACTTCCAACATTGAAGGGACTTTTGGGCAATTCATTTCTCCAAGCGCCGTTACGCTGTCGAAGCCTCCTCTCATCCAGCAATCAAAGATCCTCAAGCATTCAAGACACTACAACAATCTTCGAGAAGAGCTCCTTACATCCTACACGGATTCGTCGAGTTTCATCATCACAGATTGAGCTAGTAGTCAAGAGTGCTTTCATGATCAAGTTGTATTGTATTTTGAAGGATATTGTATCAAATTGTAACCGAATCAGCAATAAAAGACTATAAAGTGGACGTAGGCTCAATTACAGGCCGAACCACTATAAATCTGTTGTTCATTTACTGCTTTTCTGCTATTTTCAGCTTATATTCTGTTCCCGTACCAACGGGTGGTGCTTTCACAATTCTATTACACACACCGGGTGTTAGCGTTCACTTTTTACCGTTAACATTTTGGTGCTTTCACTGAGAATTGAACTCAGGCGATCATCCACCGTTGCTTCGCAAAGACTCATAAAAAGAACCTCTCTTAAAAACCAGATCCGAAATAATGGCTCCTGGAAGAAGAGGTAGACCTATCAGATCCGGAAATGCACACGAAGGGACTTCCGCTTCCCCAACAACAGACCAAGCAACTCCAACCGTTGGAGTCACCAGGGCTGAATTGAATGACGCAGTTTCTGGATTATACCAACAAATTGAAACTCAAAATGCTTTGATGATGGATAGAATAACTGCCCTGCTCGGGGCAAATCGTCAACCAGAAAACCATCAAACCACCCTTCCTGAAATGCCACCTTTCCAAGCTGATGGTTCTATGCCGCAACCAACTTGTCATGAACATATGCCCGGGCAAACTTCCGAGGGAAGAACTGGTGCTTGCCCGGAGGCGTCTTTGAACAATAAATAGTACCTGTCTGAAATGGTTGGCCGCATCATGAAAGAGAGCATGCAAAGGGAAGAGGATGAGGCTGACTGGGGATTCACGCCAAGCAGAACTCCATTTACTGAAAGGATCCTGAGAGCGGAGTTTCCAAGGAAATTTGCACCTCCTACTATCCAAGCCTATAGGGGAACCACTGACCCCAATCATTTCTTATACAAATACGATTGGCATATGACCGGTGCAAGAGCATCAGACGAGATCAAGTGTCGATACTTCCCAGTATATCTGGAAGGTGTGGCTTTACTTTGGTTCACAAAGCTTCCGGTTCGGTCTGTAGATAAGTTCTCCGACTTGACACAAAAATTTAAAGAACAGTTCAGATTGTATGCTTCAAAAGCTAAGGATATAATGTCACTGTCTAACCTGGAACAAGCGCTTGGAGAATCGATCAAATCTTTCTTGAGCCGTTTCAATATAGCTTTAGCCGAAGTAGAAAATGCGGAACCACGCATGATCCTGACTTATTTGATGCGAGCCATTGATAAATCGAGTAAATTTGGAATATGGCTAAAGATGAAGGAACCGAACTCACTTGATAAATTTTATAAAAAGGCCGACGAGTTCATTCACCTTGAAAGCCTTTCTACGACGTCGAAGGTAGTTGCTACCCAAACTAATAATAACAGTGTCCCATCTAAGAAAAGAGAATCTGAAAGTCAGAAAAGGGAGAATGAAGGAGGAAAGAACCAGGGAAATGAAAAGAAACCTCGCCGCTTTAATTCTTCGGATTATACTACTTTAACTGATACACCAAGAAATATCTATTTTGCAACAAAAGACGTTGTCCGGTATCCTAAGCCACCTGAGATGATGAAAGGTGCAAAGAGTAATGGAAAATTCTGCCAATTTCACAATCAACCTGGCCATGACACTGACCAATGTCGCCAGTTAAAGAAAGTGATTGAAGAATTGCTGGAACAAGGTAAACTCCAACAATACGTTAAGAGAAGCGGAGTCCATCCAACCTCATCCACTCGGGATCAACAACACCCTACCCATCAATCCGATTCTCACAACAACACTGCAGTGCAAGATTCAGAAAAGCTTGTCATTAATGCTATCACAGGGGGACCATACCCAGCAAGCATAAGTTGGGATGACTATTAATTACCCACAAAACTGCGACTGGGGCATCTCTCACTTTCTCTGGCATAAAAATCCATAAGCTATGAATCAAGCACAAATGGAAATCCAGCTTGGAGATTCTGAAACAACAATAACTAGCATTTATTTTTTACTTAACAGCATTGCTTGAATTTGTAAAGATAATGATGGATGTGTAACTTCTGCATTGTAAACCGCTGAGAAATCAGCGTAACTCAATAATGAAAAACTATGCATTCTGTGTTTTCTATTATAAAATGCCTGTTATATTTCGATGTGTAAATACTCTAAATGTATTGCTAAAATGTCGATCTAATACTGCAGGTCATTAAAGCAAAGCCCACCCATCGCAAAGCTAAGCGAGCCTTACAAATCATTTATTAAAGCAAATTTCAAGCAACAAAAATTCCAAACTCAAATCCCATACAAGAGGAACTTCACATAAAAAGTTGACGGCTCCACTGTGTCAAGCCCTCGTTAACTGGTTGCGATCGTTGATATAAAAAGGCATCCAACCAAATAACTTGCGTTTACTCTGTGGAGTCATTCAACAGTGAAGTCTACTTCTTCGGACAAAGCAATTTACTTGCAAAAGAAAGGAAGACGCGCTTGGAAACGATGATAAAGGATCGCAGATTGGCGGATGATGATACAACATGAGCGGGCAAACATGGAAACAGCCAAAGGGATGTATGCCTCTCAACAGGAAAGCAGGTAGATCCACTAAAGGGATACCTTCCCAAGCAGAAGGAATAAGACCCTCGCTAACTGATTGTGATGCATCCGATCAGGCAGCTTGTGTCCATCCCATGGATCTACTTGCCCCTAAGACGCAACCTTCCTGGCACACCAACCAAAGCCCTCTAACGAGGCACGCCAATAAATGGGAGTGCTTTACTCAATCAAAAAGATTGGTAGGACCACCGAAGGGGCACCTCGTTAATTGATTGCGATCGTTTGTACAAACAAACATCCAATCAAGCAACTTGCGCTTGTCCCGTGGACCCCTCCGACCATGAGAAAGTAACTTCCAGGCAATCACAAGCCCTCTTCGGAGGCAAAAGCCATCTTTGGAGGCAAAAGCCCTTTTCGGAGGCACATTTCACCCGCGTAGAAGTGCAAAATGCTTCTCTTCGGAGACCCACTTCACCAGTGATGAAACACTAAAAAGCCCTTTAGCGAGGCACGCCAATAAATGGGAGTGCTTTCCTCAATCAAAAAGATTGGTAGGACCACCGAAGGGGCACCTCGTTAATTGATTGTGATCGTTTGTACAAACCAACATCCAATCAAGCAACTTGCGCCTGTCCCGTGGACCCCTCCGACCATGAGAAAGTAACTTCCAGGCAATCACAAGCCCTCTTCGGAGGCACAAGCCCTCTTCGGAGGCACAAGCCATCTTCGGAGGCAAAAGCCCTTTTCGGAGGCACATTTCACCCGCGTAGAAGTGCAAAATGCTTCTCTTCGGAGACCCACTTCACCAGTGATGAAATACTAAAAAGCCCTTTAGCGAGGCACGCCAATAAATGGGAGTGCTTTCCTCAATCAAAAAGATTGGTAGGACCACCGAAGGGGAACCTCGTTAATTGATTGCGATCGTTTGTACAAACCAACATCCAATCAAGCAACTTGCGCCTGTCCCGTGGACCCCTCCGACCATGAGAAAGTAACTTCCAGGCAATCACAAGCCCTCTTCGGAGGCACAAGCCCTCTTCGGAGGCACAAGCCATCTTCGGAAGCAAAAGCCCTTTTCGGAGACACATTTTGCCCGTGTAAAAGTGCAAAATGCTTCTCTTCGGAGACCAAAATTGCTTCTCTTCAGAGACCAAAAGACCTCTTCAGAGGCGTACTTCACCTTGCTTGAAGTACCAAAAATAAACCCTTTACTGGGGGATAAAATCAAAACCTTCTTCAGAAGCTCATTTCATTGTACAGGAAAATTCACTTACAAACAAATAAAAGTGATCATTCCCAGAAGTCGAAATGTTCTTCAGGAAGAAAAAGAAAATAAAAATTTCTCCAAAGACAAGATATACTCTATTAAAAAGCAGAATAATTCTTCCCTGAAAAAGTGGAAAGTTATTCTCTAAAATAAGAGCATCGGTCTTGTGAAAACAAGAAATGTTACAATATACTTGTGGTATGGGGGCAGCATTATACAATTCAGTTACAGTAATAAAAGTAATATACAAGCAACATACCACAAGTTCATTGCAATATCACGTAATAAAGATGTGGAGTAAATGCGTTCTTGAAACACAGACAAAAAGTTTGTACAAATAGAAAGAATCGTTTACTCTACACTTCAAATGAAAAACAGATGTATTCCTACATACACAAGGATACGTACAAGAAAAATATCTATTTATTTCAACACTATGAGAAATTTTTTACATTGTACAGGTTACAAAAAGAAGCGGAGACCGGTATCCGCACAATCCCCGGTCAATACAAAAAGCAGAAAATACAAAATCAAACTCATTTCCCCTTCTTCCCACCCTTGGAGCTTTTATCCGGCCTGGTAATTAGCTTCGTAGGCCGTATCGGAGAAGAAGGAGAAAGAGACTCAGCCGGATCAATCTCTGCTTCATCCCCAACAGCAGAAGAACTCTTCTTTCCTTTCTTCGAAGCCACACGTTTCCCCTTCTTCTTGGAAGAAGACTCACTCCCCGGAGCAAGAAATGTAGAAAGCTTTGTGTCATAATCAAAAGACCGCTCCGGGGTCTTCTCGCTATCTTCCAGATCTTCTGCTTTCTGTTCCTCGGAAGCAGATGGTTCGTCCAAACCTTGAAGGGCTGCTATCGGTTCTTCCTGTGAACCTAGTTGAGAAGCTGGAAGAGGAGTAACTTGAGAAGGAAGAACGGCAGCTGAAGGAGGAAGAATTGGTGCAGTTTCCGGCACGACTGCTGCATAATAAAAGAAATCAAAATCAGTATTCTCCGAGAAAAAAAGAAGACCGTGAATCGTCAAGGTTACCTGGAGAAGCCGGTTTGGCGAGATCAATCTCAAATTTCCGAGCCTGAAAATCCTTCATTGCCTCTTCTTCTATAGGAGTGGTCACAACTGGATGTGAAGGATGAGAGCTGGAATCCATAATGTTTGCATCAGCCGAAGTGGAATTATGAACAGGGGCAGTTAAACGAGCTTCCTCTTTTGAGAGCTCTTCTCCCAGTGATTCAGCCCGTGCTTTAGCAAGCTGCTCCTTCCCTCTAACCAGAGCGGCGCGAGCCTCATCATCAAGATAGCGAGCCTCAAATTTTGCTTCCTCAAATTTTGCTTCATCATAGCCGGCACCTTTAAACATATCAAGTGCGGCCTCCCACACTTCCGCCAGAGTGATTTCATAATCTGGACCCAGAAAAGCAAGGCTCCCACGACCCAGAACGCAGTGTAAATAAAAGTCGAATAAGGTAGAACTGATGTTTGCTTTCGTTGCCTCATGTGATTGTTCAGCCGCTTCTTTTTCGGCAATGGCAGCAACCCTACCAGTAATGGCCTCATCACGAGCTGCCTCAGCTTTAGCAAGTCGAGACTTTAATAACTCAATCTCCACGTTCTGGGAGGTGACTTTTTCCCGTAGTTCGGCGTTTTCTGCGCGATACTTCTCATTAACATGCTGTTCGGCGGCAAGTTTCATTTCTACATCTCTTTGTGCAGCATGTGCATCCCGCACTTGCTTCTGAAAAACTTCTTCTTTTTGAGTATATGATGCAGAAGAAGAAGCGAGATTTTCCTTAAGCTGCTTAACTTCAGACGCAAGCCTTGTATTGTCGTCTGCAATACTCGTCATCTCCGCGTCATGCTGCTTACGCCATTTGTCCCACTCAGATTTATCATTCTCCATGGTCATCATCGCCTCAAGGTTCATATGGTTGACCCTTTGAAGTTCATCAACCAACTTCTGCCATCCAGACATTCTTTCAATATCAAGCTTGACAGCATCGACATTTCTCAGCATTGCCTGCTTATCAATAGGAACCAAATCTAAGTCGAAACGGACTCCTCTTAGACACCAATTCGGAAATCGGCTCTGAAGTGTTGGAGGGCCGTCTTTAACTTGATATTTTGGCCTGTTAATGATGGTTTGAATATCAGATCCCTTTAGAGGAGGAGAACTGTCCGGAATGTCAGAAGAAATGGGAGCGTTAGTCTTCTCAGAAATAGCAGACGCGTCACTTGGCTTAGATCGTTTGCTCGATTCATCAGTAATTTGAGTCTTCCCTTTGTCATCATAAGACTTTCGCTTATGAGAATCGTGAGTTCTGTAAGAAGAATCATATCGATCAGCATCTCTTCTTCTCTGCCGCTGCTCATAATCCCATTTTCCTTGAGCCTTCCTTTCGGCCCGTTCCTCATCTGTCTCTCTCTGGCTACCAAGATATTTCCCGAAGTCATAGGATCCACGTCCCCCATGATGCTGAAATGAGTCATAATATGAGCCGGAGCGTCCCATTGTAGAACCTGAAATTGGAAAAGAAAGGCAAGTCTTAGAAATTTTCAAATTAAAGGGGCTAAGTGCATATAAGTGCTCAAATCCTAAGTGTGTGTGGCGTGTGGGCTATGCGCCTCGGGCTACAAACCACTTTTTTGTGTGGAAATGGTGACGGCTTGTATAGAAGGCGTTGTGGTTTGTTGCAAGGAAGAAGTTGCTTCGATAACAGGAGGGACCACTTTAGAAACATCATCTTTAAAGAGCTCCTGAGAGGTTATCATAATGTCGCTCAGACTGTCAAAAGTATCATCGCCATGGTGCATGGGAGAATTATCTTTTTCAACTTCCACCTCAGCCGTCTTTTCAAGAGTGTGAAGATTTTCCTCCTCTTCAAAAACCGGGGCAAGTGCTAGCTTACTGGGCGATCCAGCAATGTCGGTAGAAGTAGAACACTTTACCAATGAAGTCTCAGCGGTAAGATCTTGCGGTAAAAGTTCTTTAGCAGGAACAGGGGCATCTGACTCCTCAGCAGGAGAATCAGGGACTTCATGTGGCCGAGTGGAATGGGAAGGATGTAAGAGTCCAAATTCGTGGAGGAACTCATCTCTCAATAGAAATTGAACACTCCTCTCTTCAACATCCACGGCACTCAAAGTATCTAAAATTAATTTGTGACTGGTATCTCGAAGTGGAGGAGGAAGTGCTGCAAAAAGAAAGAATGGACTTAAGCATTTGACAGTTCGAGTTCTGGAAAGTCTTAAAAACAAATCGGAAAGAGACAATCTTACTTCCGACTCTCCAGATGGCATAAAATCCCGGAGGACAGCGGACATAAAAGAATTGAGTCAAGAACCCATGGGCACTTTCGGGCAAGTCCAGAATTAGTTTACGGTTCCTGGCACTCCTCACAAGTGTAATAGAGGGATGATCTTTGTTCTTTGCAAATGTGCACAAGAAGCGAATTTCGGCAAAACTGGGAAAACGGCCCAACGTTCTCCTAAAAAGCACGCACAGTCCCAGCAGGATGGAGTATCCATTAGGGTGCAGTTGAAAAGGGGAGATAGATAGCCGAAGGAGAAGTTCTCGAAGACAATCATTAAAGGGCGGAATAGCTCCGCTCAAGCACATCTGACGATTCACAGCAACAAAGCCAAGAGGCGGCCTGTCAGCAGTGTCGCTTGATCCAGGAAGTAAAGCATCTGCTTTGGCAATGCCGAATTGGATGCACAATTGTCTGAAGACCTTGTGGCTCAGAGTAGTAGAAGTCCGTTCCGGAGGGTCGTTCAGTGGAGTAGCAATTGGAAAAGCTTCTCCAGCTATTTCCAAGTCTTCCTGTTGAGATGCCATTCTACACAAGGAACTGGACGATCAAATATTAAGGTGCACGTTTCCTAAAAAAGAGTGAAGTGTTGTGCAAAACTAACGCAATAACAAGCAAATATAAATGAAACTAAATTAGTTGATACTTGTCAATTATAAAGTTTCGGGGCTTGATATCTTAAGTCCAAAAACAGTGTTGTGTTGATGCAAATAAATCAGCTTTAGTTGATCGTTTCAATTTTGCTTTAATACTTCACTTAGATTTGTTAGTTCGCAGCATTTCATTCGCGAAGTTCATTTAGGTTTGTTATTCTTTGTCAACTAATCTGTCATCCGATGTGGGCAATCAATGGCAGTATATTCGTCCCATTTTTTCTGTGAATATTGCTTTTGAACAGGTTATCAGCATTAAAGTTAAGGCAATCTGAAAAGAAGTACAACGAAGTCTAAAACAATTCAAATTCAAAAATCAGCCAAATTCTGCCTAAATTTCTAAGTTCTAGGTCGTTCACGACCTAACATAAGTCGGAGCAATTTTAAGTCGTACTGTCCAATTTGAAGTGTTCAGGGCTTTACAAATTTGTTTCAAGTATTAGGTCGTTCAGCGACCTATCGTAGGTCGGGGCATATTTAGGTTGCACAATGTAACTATGGATCAAGGCAATGCAATTTACTCCATGTCCTAGGTCGCATACGACTTAGCATAGGTTGAGAATCCTTAGGTCGCAAAAGAGGTTGGTCAGCTTCGTTTTAGTTGCAGATGTTTTTTAGATCGCAAGACTTAGGTCGCCAAGAACCTTACGACCTAACTTTTAAAGCCATCCAGATCTGCTAGGTCGCTGGCTTCTTCTCCAGACAATCCTACTGATCCAATAACCCGATACTGCTAGTATAAAGAAAACGATTCATCCTCTTCTTGAATCCCATTCATCTCTACATACCAACCGAATCGCCCATTAAATCAATTTCAAGTTCTTCGATTCATTACAAACATTACCGTGCATTCACGAATCATGTTAACATGTCGATCGTGACAATCATTCAAAAACCGAAACACAAATGCATGGAATTAAACTTGGGTTAGACAACATAAACTCGTAATTGGGCGGCGATTATGGTGGAATGGAGATCGAAACTCACTTACGTAGTTTGTTAGAAAGGATGAATCGTCGTTTAAACAAGTTGAATTCTCTCTTGGGGGTTCAAAGATTTGTCAATAGCAATGGGAAAATTAGAGCAGAAGGATTAGGAGGAAGAAGGCGACTTAACAGTTTATATGGGCTGAGAATGGAAGGTGAATAGGCACGAAGTTTTAGGTCGTCCACGACTTAGCAAGGTTGAATCGAAGTATACGACTTATGGTATAGTCATATACCTCAAGGGGCAAATGTTAATCCCTTTATTTCAGCGACCTAAAACTTCGCGACCTAAGAGAAGTTTGTGACCTAACGAAGTCACGACCTAGGGAATTCTGCGACTTAGTGAGGCTACAACCTAAGCTACGACCTAAGGAAGCTACGACCTAAGGAAGTTGCGACCTAAGGAAGTTGCAACCTAAGGAAGTCCACGACCTAAGGTTTCAGGAAAGCTTGCGACCTAAGATCCAGAATGACTTCGCAACCTAACTGTAAGGAAGCTTTGTGACCTAAGGACTTAAGAGACTTTGCGACCTAAGATCCAGAAAGCTTCGCGACCTAAGAGCAGAAGCCTTGCGACCTAGCAACAGAAAGGGTTGCGACCTATGGAACTCAACGACCTAAGGTAGCTAGCGACCTAAAGGACTTAACAACCTAAGGTAGTTAGCGACTTAAGGGACTTGACGACCTAAAGAGGTTAGCGACCTAACTGTTAAAGCATGTTCAGCGCCCTACGACCTAGACTCCCACGACAATTCTTTAACTCGCTTGCGACCTACTACTTGATCAAATGAAGCCAAGCACAGCTTTACCAGCTAACTTCTGAAGCCGCAAGGGGACAGCGACCTAGCTTAGGTCGCCCGCGACCTACGACTTAACTAAGGTCGTACGCGACCTAAGACTTAGGCAAAATTCCTGACCAGAAATCAGCTCCTATAAGTACCCCATCACTTCCAACATTGAAGGGACTTTTGGGCAATTCATTTCTCCAAGCGCCGTTACGCTGTCGAAGCCTCCTCTCATCCAGCAATCAAAGATCCTCAAGCATTCAAGACACTACAACAATCTTTGAGAAGAGCTCCTTACATCCTACACGGATTCGTTGAGTTTCATCATCACAGATTGAGCTAGTAGTCAAGAGTTCTTTCATGATCAAGTTGTATTGTATTTTGAAGGATATTGTATCAAATTGTAACCGAATCAGCAATAAAAGACTATAAAGTGGACGTAGGCTCAATTACAGGCCGAACCACTATAAATCTGTTGTTCATTTACTGCTTTTCTGCTATTTTCAGCTTATATTCTGTTCCCGTACCAACGGGTGGTGCTTTCACAATTCTATTACACACACCGGGTGTTAGCGTTCACTTTTTACCGTTAACACACATAACATTCGATATATGCTAATTTACTATAATCATCTTATGAGTGTACTACGATCGAAGTACAATGTCTAATGCTTAGGTAAACCATTAAAAATACCTATGTCGTATGACACCCTAGAGTGATAAGTAACCATAGCAAACTCAACATCCATCAAAAAATCTCCAGCGTTACTCATGTGCGTTTGGATACATGATAATTCATATGGCACAATTGTAACCAAGAACTCAATCAAATCCTGACTTTATTAATGCTCGAATCCATGCCACTTCATAAGGGTGGGAAATAGACTCATTAAAGTATTTGTCCAATCTTTGGAAAGTTTTGAAAAACCATCCAACCCTACCAATAAAGAGTTAGTAAGGAACCAAGAGAATCTTCTTAAAAACCAAAAGAAGATTTAGCATTCTTTTAGTAAAAAGTTCACTTCTCTTTCCAACAAAATAGACGAATACTTTGAAAAGTTTATTCGCAAGCTTGGTGGCTCTTCATCATCATCATTTACATCCTTCTAAACTTATATAGTTATTTAATTATGTTATATAGCTCTATATTGTGTGTTTTTAGTTTGAAACATATGTTGTTCGTGTGTATTTCCCATTATTTCAAATGAAATCCATGTATACTTCAAATTCCAAGTAATGAAAACTTTCTATTAATGTTCAATATTGTTTATTAATCTCTAGAAGTCATAAATGTATAATAGTATAAGAAAAAAACAAAATCTATAACAAATACTTTGATTTTGAAAATATAGGTATGTACATCGACATACATGCATTTGATATGTCGATATATAACGGTTAGAAAGTAAAATTTTTAAATTTTTAAATAAAAACAACTACCATCCATCCATTCATTCCCAATGACTTTCTACTCTTATATAAGTCGATTTCTTATAGAAAACTCATTCATCATTTTATTCTATACTCTATTTTCATTCTTAAACTTATTTTTATAAATAAGCCTTCTCCACATCAGAAATTTTGTGAAAATTTTGAATAAACTCTTTAATCTTTCAAATATAATCTCCGCTTTATCCTACGAAATCAAAGACCTAGAATTAAGTCAAATGCATATGACGAAGGAACAAGAAAAGCATTTTGATGCAATTCGATAGGTGATTTCTTCTTTAATCAATAACAAACTAACTAACAATCCGAATTGTACTATTAACAAGGATAATGAATATTGAGATGCCATCAAAGTAGATCAAATCTTTGGTTTCGATGGTTGGGTTGAAGTTTAAAGAAACGTCTAGTTACTAGGTTGGGATTTAATATGTAAATATATATAAATACTCTTAGGATTTGGTTTGAATAACTTGGTTTGCATTTGGATTGAATTTGATTGGTTTTGATTTTTTGTATGAATGATTTGGTTTGATTGGCTTGAATGTACTGAAATTATATAGTTTGAAATTGCATTAGTAAAATTTACTTTACCATTTATCACCATGTTTAATATAGAATAGTATCATTCATCATATGGATTATATATATATGTATGTATTATGTATCATTTTTCTAACTTAGATTATTAATTTTGAATCATATATTTATTTTATGGGGAGTTTTTCTTAATTTTCACCACTTTTTATTGATGACAAAGGGAGAGAAAAATATAAAATACACACACACACATTCATGGGGAGTTATCTATCTTTGAGGGAGTTATATGATATTTTATACAAGATATTAATGGTTGTCATCATTAAAAATGGGGAGATTGTTAATACCTTAGTTATTGATTTTGATGATAACAACCTTACAAACAATAATACATTCATATAAAATATGGATACTAATGTTTTTGTCAAGTTATATGGTATATAGTGTAGGATATTATACATGTATTAAATCGAAGACTATACAATATAGAGACTCAAGAAATAAACATGAAGACTCATGAGTATAATGATCAAGATATGATGATCTCAAGACTATGGTATAATATAAAGAGTCATAGAATATTGTTAATGTCCTTGGTAATAATCTTTGATCTCTATCTTCTCATTTTCTTATTCTTTACTTTTAAAACAAAGTATATTTTTAAAATATATTTAAAAATGTTTTTTAAATGTTTTTTAAAGTTTAAAATGTTTATAAACAATGTTTAAATTATTTTACAAAGTATCAAATTTTTTTACAAAGCATAATATTTTCAAACATTTTAAAATAAACAAGTTTTCAAAATCCACTAGCCTATATCGACATATGGGCAATTGATATGTTAATACACATGCCGCTAATTTGAAATTCAAATTTTGAAACGAAGTGTCTATTCGTCTAACTCTTCACAAATGGACATGTTTGTTTATTCTCTATATATAAGGGGTTTCAAACGAATTTTTTAATAACTACTTTTTTATTATCTTCTCTTCTTTTACTCTGCCAAAATTTCCAGTTATAATTTATTCAAATCTTATCAAATTCAAATTAGAATCAATTCAATCTTCATTTTATTTTATTTTCTACTATTTACTCTCTGATTTCAATCACCTCTCTCTCTCTCTATCAAAGATTAAAGTGTTGTCCAAGGGGCTATAAGATCAATTGTAATCAAGGATTAAGAAAATGTCTTTTGAAAAACCATCAAACTCTAGTTGTATTTGCGTGGGTGTGATTGTAGCTCATTCAAATCAATTGAGTGTTCTTTGTGTCCCAGAAATCCAAGTGGATATGCTTGTGTCCCTTCCAAATCAAGTGAGTGTACCCAGAGCTTGGAAAATCCGGTGGGTGTGTCTTATCGCCTTGAAATCGATACTATATTTGGTTTGCCTTCTGCCCATTTAAAGATTGGCATTTGAAAAGAAATCTATACAAGCAAATGTGTGAAACTAGATGTAGGGTAACTCCGAATTAGTATACAAATTCCTGATGTGATCTCTTTAATTCTCTATTTCTTACTTTACTGCATTTATACTTATCTGTGTTTGCATCTATGATTGTTCATTTTATGTTGATTAATAATAATTTTGAAATAATTTTAAAAAGATTCATAAAAATTAGAAAACACTATCACCCCTCTTAAGTATTTATTTAGGCATAAGATCCATAATTTTCCAACCCGCATATGTTTTGCTTCACCTTGTGCATCTCCAAGTTGTGCACTTCTTTGTGTTATGCCTATGTGCATGTGGACCTGAGTTGGTTTATTGAAGAGCATGATCTTATTGGCCTAGGTGTGCTTGACTTCAATCTTGCCTTGGAGTGCCTAAATCTGTTCTTTATGCATGCCTCATGTGCTTGCATGTGTACTTATTGTGTTGTTGATCTTGTAGACCTATGCACTTGCACTATAAGCTGTCTTGTGCCTTCCTTATGTGTGGTTTTTATGCTTGTGTAATGTGGCCTTAGCATTTTTTTGCTATTCTATCCTACAATACACTTTTATGCATATATATACACATGTATGTATATATGTAAATATATATATATATGTGTGTGTGTGTGTGTACGTGCACTGTTGTGCCATGTTATCTCTTTGCCCGAGTTTTTGTATTCTACATTCTTTCACTTTGAACACAGATTTTTGACAGTGCACTTGCACATTAAGTTGTGTGTTTCTACTTGAGCACTTGTACTTTGACCTTTACTGGTCTGCTTTGCTTTGTGTATGCCTTGCTGTTTTGTGCACACTTGTGTGCATTTCTTCATCCTGATTTGTTTATTCATGTTCCCCGTGTTGAGCCTGAAAATATTTCGGCTTGATCTCTTGTAGACTTCCACTTGCTCGTCTAGTATGTTTGAATCTATTTTTGTGCCTAAGATTGAGTTTCTTGATTTTCTTTTATTATGTGCACATGTTGCGTGTTATGCATTTGTACTTTAAACCTGGATTTATATTTTGTAGCTTCTGTTTTGTGCATGTATGTAAGTTTGATATGTGGACATGTGCAATTACATTACCTTCTGAAAATAAAGTATTTGAAACTAATGAAATTTGTTTATTTCAAGTTGCTCGTCCTTAATGCATGTACAATTAATATTTTTGCAGTTTAAATTTTTCCTTTTTGCATTTTACTGCATTTTTATTTATCAGATAAAGTAGATTTCCGTCTAGACAAAGGCTGAAGAAAGAAGATGAAAATCATATTCGAGTGTGTGAGGAAATGAGCATTAGAAAATATTGTATATGAAAAATGTGTTGTATATAACAGAGTAAAACCTGTTGTATATGAATAGTGTATGAAAATTGTGGAAGCTCTTGTTGTAACTGTGTGTAATACTAAAATTTTATTGAAATAAAATATTTGTTGAAATGAAATTTTATTTGTTTGTTCCTTTTTGTAATATTGTTATAGCACTACAACAATCACACACGCGCGCGCGCATATTTATATATATATATATATGTTTGTTATCATCAAGCAAAAATCATAAATTACTATATCCTACAATCTCCCCTTTTTGATGATAACAAACATATATTAACATTTTGTAATAAAGAAATGTGTTTTATTTGTCGTCATCATGCTCCCCATATTTAAATACTCCACCTACAACTATACTCCCCATACACAGGTGCATCCAATAAGAAAAATCCTAAATGCCAAAGAAAAAGGAATTTTGAATGCTAGTAAGATTATTACTCAACCATCAAAATCTTAACCTCTCTCCCCTTTCTGTTATCATCAAAAATTAAAATAATAATTGATATAGTGACAAATTTTGATTAAGATTATAAATCATTTGGAGGGAAGAGTATTAAAATTTCAATTCAATCAAACAAAAATCATAATATTTTATTAATTTGACACATATCTTAATTTAGAGTGATGATTGGATATGGTTTAGGGAGAATTTTATATAGTGGTTGTAGTGTAATATTTTTAATAAGGGAAAATTTTGAAAATTATTTTTTAAAATTAAACAACAAATGTTAAGCTTGTGCTAACCATGCATAACCGTTAAGACTTATAAATGAGGTTAGTAGTTACTTAAAGAAAGAATGTCAAGCAACTTCTAATCATGCACAACCTTTAGGACTTTTAAATTAGGTTAGGCGTTACTTGAATATTTATTCCTCTTCTATATAAGTATTCCATCTATATATAACCCTAAGGACTTTTAAACAAGAATGGAAGCATGTGTATAAAGATTAAAGTTATTCACCCATGCATAATCGTGAGAACTTTTAAATGAGAGTGAATACTTTGGGATAGAATAAATTATTTAAATCAAGTTAAAAATATAATTCCACATTTTTTTTGAAATACAACTTCTGCATATTATATTAAATTCTAGTATACAGATTGTAAGAAGAATGATAGAAATAAAAATGATCATGGAATATGTAATAATTAAAAAATATTATAAATTGTTTAATTTTTAAGATTTTATAACATATCATTCCTCTAGTCATGAAGTATATTTTAATCACTACACATTACTTTCTCAATCACTTTTAATAATTTTTGATAGATTCCAAAAAAGATCAAGCAGTCAAGCATCATCTTTTCCAAAGTAAATTCCTTACTAAAAAATCAAAAATAAAAAACTAAAGTGGAAGAAGAGAAAAAAATCTATATCATTTCTAAAATTCTCAAATCCAATCGAAGTTGTGAAAATCTATTTTCTAGAAGGATTTGATGAAAATTTATACTAATTGAAAATCAGTTGAAATAAATTCAATGTAAATATGATCTTCGAATGAAGTGATGTCTTACATATTCTATATGTTAAGTGGAAGAGTGATGCACATTGTCAATGTTAAGCGTGAAATATAAGCATCATTAAACAAGTATACTACATACTCCATAATATCACTTGAATTGATTCAAAAAATTCAAAAAAAAAATTCAGTAAATTCATCTATGTCAAACAAAGGCAAAGTCATTTACATCAAACAAAGGCACACATAACTGAATATTCTCCAATTAATGATTTGTTAGTCGTCATCAGTGGCAATAAAAGTATTTATAGTACATAAACAATCGACTATTGTTGTTTTGAAAATTCAATCCATTTGAAACCACTATTTGAAAACTTTATGTCCGTAATTTGATTTAGCACTAAACTTGGGAGATTCAAAAATTTAGGATTGCTAATCAAAAAAATTGTTTTATGTCAAAAATGACAAATCGATCAATGGTTATGTCTAAAATAATACAACTTGTTGGCGTAAATTAGAAACACTTTTTAGGTAATATGCTGACATGACTGTTGTTTTTCAAAGTTCTATAAAATGAATCAACAAAAACTTAGAACATTAATGTTATAATGTTATTAGTAAGATTTTCAAAACTTCAATAATTTCAAAATTCAAAGTAATAATGTTCAAGTTATGATTGATTTACTACATCTGTGTAAGGAAGTTCTGAAACAAATTTCAAATAATATACATAATGCTTTGTAGTTTTCCAATGGTTTAAGTTCAAATTGTGGAAAAACACAAAATATATAACTTGTGGAATATTTTGTCTATTTTCTAGAACATATTAAATTTTGCAAATAAGAGTTACAAAGCTCAAGATATGGCAATTGTACTATAGTGGTGTCAAAAAGAATTGACAACAAAAAGGATAAAACAGGGTTTGGAGATCGTACCCTTACTTACCTTTGATGTTGTATTCTTGTTCATCATTTTTATCCAAAGTACGTAGATCTCCACTTCATTTTGCTAGGATAAGGAACATTAGAAATATTTCCCATCAAACATATATAGAACAACTTGAAGTCTCCCACTCTCGTGGTTGTTCCTTAGCCTTTTTTGTACCTAAATATTAGAAGAAGCAAGTGGCCTAGAAATGGATGTGGTACCACTTTCATATAGGTTTGCAATCTTTGCTACCAAAATTTGTTTATATAAAAAAACCGCAAGTACTAACGGTTTTACCCTTAGGAACCCAAACTTGTTTAAATTTGGGAAAATTTGCATTTGTACCTTTTGGTACCAAGATTTGTTTAACGGTTTTGTGTTTGTTCATATTCTAACATTTATTTTGTTTATGCCCAATTTTTTCATAAACTAAACATTTTGAGAAGTTCTTTGTGAAAGTTGGTCTTATTATAATTCATCCTCTTAATTTATTCAACTCTATTATATCCAAGTCCTTTTCAGTTTTTGGTGATAGACTAACTACTTAATAACATATTCAATGATTTTTCTCCTTTAGAAAATTTTCTTATAGTCGATTCAAGTTGTTGAACCTTAGATATAAGAGAAAAATTTTCACTCAAAAGTGAGATGCATCTTTTAATCGAATTTTTTCTTTCTTTTTCTTCTTTATTTTTTAGATTTAAAATTTCATTTTCGAGGATTTCAATTTTAGTATTAGACCTATTAACTTCTTGACACTTCTCCGAGTTAAATTTTCTAATGTTTTTAATCATCAGTTCTAACTCACTTTTTGAACCAAATAGAATTTTTTCTCGGATTCTAGTTTATTATATTTTTCTTTAAGTCTATTAATGTTTTCGTTTAACTCATGATATACCAAAAGTGAATCAGTACAAGATAAGTGTGCTACCTCATTAGGTTCAACGTCGAAGTCACTTGATTCTATCATCAAACAGAAATTTGTTTCTTCTTTCCCACAATAAGCGTCCTCCTCCTCCTTCTTCAATCTCATCCCAAGTGGCTGCAAAAATCCTTCTCTTCTTCTTCTTTCCTTCGTTGAGTCCATGCAACAGACAGTTTGGTTTGTTATGAACTGGCTTCTTACATTTATGACATATTATTTATTCCACATAATCATCCAATACTTTGGCAGTGCTAGATTTTATTTATTGCTTTATTAATGGATTTCCATGCTTTTGGGTCCACGTTTTGAATTGCTTCATCATTTGTGCTAGCATAACTGCAGCATCATCATCTTCCTCATTATCGGTTGTACTTTTTAAGGAAATTTGTTTTTTTTTTGAATTTCTACTTTTATGCTCTTCCTTGACTTTTAGCTCCATCTCATAGGTAATGAGATTTTCTATTAGTTCCTCCAACTTAAGCTATTTCAAGTCTTTTGGATTCCTAGTTTGCTGTCACTTTTGCTTCAAAAGTTCTTGGGAGGATTCTCAGAATTTTTTAGGCCATCTCCAATTCTGTGTAAGCTTTTCCTAGTGTTTCGGATTTGAATGCTACATTTGAAAATCATCTATACAACTGGTTTGTATTTTCATCTTTTATCATTACAAAATTCTCTTATTAATTTCTTAGCATGGCTTAAGGGATTCCTTGGCTTGTGATGTAACTTCATGAATCACCTGAGTTACCTCAAGCGTACGCCAAATTTCCTATGCAGTCACACAATGAGAAACAAGATTATATTCTATTTTATCTAAGACACAGATAATAGAGTTCATAGCTTTAGCATTCGAACATTGAAGACTAAGTTTATTTGTATCCCACTTATCTTTCGGCTTTTGAACTTCATGCAATCTATTTTTACCCTACGCAGATTACAGCCAGTTTCAACTATATTTCATGCATCAATAGTATCTAGAAAAAATTTCATCCAAAATTTCCAATACGAATAATCGGTACCCTTAAACATGGGTGGCCTAGCTATAGGTTGTCCTTAAGAAAAAACATTATTAAAACTAGCTATAGTTAGAAAAGTAAATTTGACTGCCTAGTTATGATACCGCTCATAGGATTGAATTAACCCTATAAGGGGTAAATAGTGTTTAATAAAAATTCACAGAATAATAAAAAGTACAGCATAGATAATAATAGAGTAAACATTAAAATAAAAGCAACACACAAATTTACCCTAGCTTCGGCTAAACCTACCAGTTGCTGCCACTAAATTTTTTACTAAGATTAAACAATAGACCGCTTACAAACACCATATAAAATTATGACTATCACTAACCTGATTATTCTAACCCTAAGCCTAGAAACCCTGTCTCAACTCTATCCCTGAGTTGAGAATTTCCTGAACTACACATGTAGTTCGATCCTAGTTAAAAGCTAGAGCTATAAAATTAAAACTAAACTACAAAATAAATAAAAAAGTGAACCCTAAATTATATAATTAAAAACAAAAGTTTGGTCCAAAATAAAATGTCTTCAAATTAGCCCAATTTCCTTTAGCAAAGTCGATCCCCTTTTCCTTTTATTTTTTCTTAAGGGTTTCTTCCTTCCTTCAATTACTGAAAGCCACCAACTTGAAAATGATAGGTGGATCTTTCTTATGTCCTTATTGCTCGATCTCTTCGATAGCTCAGCAATTGATGTATGCGGTTGCTTCCTTGATCGAGAACTTTTGTTGTTAGCAATTAGTATGATTTTGATTTTTTTGATTTTTGTTTTGCACTAGATTGCTTTGAATTGCCAATGATGATATGGTTTTATAGAGAATGATTTGAAAAAAAAATCTACTCAGTTTTAATATATTTCACGATTTTTGATTTGAATGTTTCTCGAATTTGGCTATTAATATTGGCTGTTGATTTTGATCGATCTTTGGTCTATGGTTTTAAGATTTTTGACTTGTTCGTTCTTGGGATATGATGGGTTCAATCTGACAAAGTTGACATATTCGTTATTGAAATTATTGGCTATCTCTAGTTAGCATTGTTGACATGTTCAACTTTGGTTTTTGCAATATTTTCCATTATGTGAATTTTTGTTCTTTGTGTCTGACTGCATGTGCTTGAGCTTACTGGTTTATGCATATTGCAGTGTTTTTGGATTTTTTTTTGAAATTTTCAGTCTTGACTTAATTTTGCAAATGTTACTTGATCAGTTTTGCATTGCCTTAAATTTCTTGGTTGTGTGTGTTTATTGCTGGACTTGGTTGTGTTGGACCTAACCTTGTATATACTGTTTTGCACCTAATGTGAACTTCCTTGTGCATGTTGTGTGAATGTTATGCTTCCCTAGTGCATCTTTGAGTTTTGCACTTCTTTGTGTTGAGCTTGTTTAGTTATGGACCTGAGTTGGTTTATTGCAGTGCATGATCTTATTGGCCTTGGTGTGCTTGACTTCGAGCATGCCTTCGAGTGCTTGAATCCATTCTTTGTGCATGCCTCATGTTTTTGCCTTATGCTTGCCTATGTGCTTGTTATGTTGTTGATCTTGCAATCCTATGCACTTACACTATATGTTGTGTTACACCCTCCTTGTGTGTGGTCTATGTGCCAGTGTGATGTTGCCTTAGCTTTTATTTTTCCTATCCATCCATGGATACTCTTCTGTGCATATATATATATATATACACACACATGTATGCACACACACACACATATATGTATATGTATATGCGTATATATGTATATATGTGTGCACTGTTGTAACACCCTGTAATTTGGCGTTAGTTATTTAATTAGTTAGTTAGTTAGTTAATTAGGCTCTGAAAATGGAATTTGACAATGAAACTTGCATCATTGTGTTCGTGGCAAAATTCTGAGTAACTTTCATATTTGGAGTTTTGCGATCGGATTCCAAAGGAAGAAGTTACAGACAAAAAATGAATTCGGAACGAAAATAATCAAATAAGAAAATTTAATGTTTAATATCAATTGGCTAGGCCTACAGGGGGACCCATTATTAGGGACGGTCGACCCCCAGCGATTGACTAGTGATCCAAAGGCGGTCGACCAGTGGCGACCTGGCGACTCCAGTAGGTTCTGGTTGATCCTAGCGCCTATAAATTCAAGCCTAGCCCTCCCTTCTCTTCCCATTTTTTATGGAGGCAGTAGCGAAGCTCTGCCATTTCTTCTTCTCAAATTTCTTTCTAAATGATAAAAAGAAGATATTTGTATCTATATTCATTAAAATCAGAGAACATTAGAAATCTAATAAGAACGAGAAGAGAAGAGAATCAACCATATGCATATTTGAGGTAATTTATATATTTGTATCTATTTTCTCTCCCAATCCCAAATCTCCTCTCAGGTCTGTAATTCTAATATATGTATATACCCTTTTATACATATCTCATGGGATTAAAAAGGATTTGGACATGAATCAAAGGTTCTACTTCAGATCTGGGGATTTGGATCACTTTTAAAAGGTGAGTGGGAAATTTTATAAATTGTTATAATATAAAAATTATCCTATTGATGTTTATTTATTTTTTATGCCTAATTGGATAATTGTATATGAGTTGTAGGCAACGAATTGAATATGATCTAAATATAATAAATAACGTCTACATATTCTTGTTTATGAATTGATTTAGCATTGTATACAACTTGATTTGGAAATCATTCCCAAAAGTATGAATTTAGAATATTGATTTAGGTGAAATTTATTCCAGACCTGAAATAGGTTGTATAATAATATTATAAATTTGAATTATTACCCTAATCTTGTTAGAACATAAACTTTTCTATATTTGGAATTGTTGGAATTTAGATTCGTTTGATATTTGTAAGTTAGTTTGATTTCTTTCCCTTATAGAAAAATATAGCGTTTGATCTAACAAGGAAAAGATGGAACTGGAAGGAGAAAGAGATGTGTAAATTATGAATTCATTGTAGTTTACTCTTTTTGTTTCAGTAATAAAAATAAATGATTATTCCTTGTAATTTCAAACAATGTAATCTTTTAAAGTTAAATATTTTGTTTTGGACTTATTTATAGAAATTATAGCGGATAATCTTTTTATATATGATTCCAATAATTTAACATGGAAAAGTATATTCTAGTGAAGATATATAATTAGAACATTATTATAAAAGTAAACATTTTTACGTAATTACTACACTTACATTAAATAATAAGCTAATAACGACGGTTGCATGTAATATTCGAGTTTAGGATAATTAACTAATGGAAAAAGAATTTAAAGGGTTGTAACTCCAATGAATTGTAATAAATACGGGAGTTGCAATAATTCGATTAGATAAATGAATTAATGCGACTGATAAAAAATGGAATAGACATAAAAGGTTATTAATTTGGAATTAGTGATCATACATAAATGTCTTAGGACATGTCAGATATGATTTTATGGACAAATTGACATTTATGAGCATTAAGCAAGGATTTATGGGAACATAAATATTTGAGGTAAATCTTATTGCCATAAATAAAAGGGGATTAGTAAGCTAAGTCCAATGACTACCTATGATAATATAAATAAGGACTTAGGATAGTTAATTGGACTTAGTGGATTAGTAATGTGAGGTCGGTACTTGATGGAAGGCTGCCCTTCACTTTGAGGCTACCTGTAATCGGGTGTACTTACTACTGATATGAGATATCACTAATCCTATAACTCATGTCGATGGGAGGGATTCGGCTTGCGTCCTTAATTCAAAAGTATTAAATGGTCTAAATATGAAATTAGGAGCGGTGTGGGATATCTCCATAGGGGTTCGCTTCTAGTTTGAGCTCTTAAGTGGCTGAAGGCTCCGCCTCCCTCCTAAATGGAAGTACTAAGTAGCCTAGTGAGATTCCAAATAAATAAATAAGGATGTCTCTAAAAAGGGTTTACTTCAGTGTTGAGGTCTTAAGTGGCTGAAGGGTCCACCTCCCTACCAAAAGAAGTAACCTAATAAGATGCCATATTTATAATTGAAGAGTAAGAGTGGATATCTCAAGAAGGGTTTGCTTCAGGTTTGGGGTCTTAAGTGACTGTAAGGTCCTCCTCTTTTCTATAAAAGAAGTATTAAGTAGCCCAATGAGATTTCTAAGCAACGACAACTGGATAGTACCATTGAGGGCACGATTCTTGAAATAGGTCTTAAATTATGGAGTTTGCTTATTTTCCACTTGGAAGTATCAAGTGGCTTGGGTATATTCTCTTACATTGCTAAGGCCGTAATAATAATAGTACAATTTAGGTGCATGCCTTAGGGATTGGTCTTAAATAATGGGGTCTGTAACGACCCCGAATTTTAATTACATTTAATTGATAATTAAATTTATTTTTGAATTAAAATTTGTAGAATTAAATGATAAGGTGATGCGAGTTTCCCCGATTCCAAATATATTCTGTATAAATCATTTAAAAATTAAAATATTATATACATGTGTATATATGAGAATATATATGTATTTAAACATATCGGAGTAAATTTGAAATAATATAATCTATATTGGATTTGAAATAAAATCGTAAATAAATGGTTTGAAAATAAAGATACAAATTTTATAGGATATAGAGTATAAAATTAAAACGTTGGATAAAATTTAATAGCATAAACTAAATCTAAAAATTCACTTACATTACCAAATTTATGTAAGGACAATTTGTATTAAATTTAGAAATAAATAAAGGATAAATAAATATAAAGTAAAATAAAAATGGAAGTTCACTTATTTTATAAAGTGATAATTAATACTTAAGCTATGAATACTAAGGCAAAGTAAAATGTATGGTAAATATTTAAACTAAAAATAGTTATGAACACTTAGATATACTTGTTGTAGATGCAGGCTTGTAAGTAGATATGCAGGCAAGAACAAGTAAAAGGGAAAATAAGATAAGAATGAAACAAACCAAAGTATCTATGTACACTTAAAACAACACAATGATAACTAAGGCCATATCATTATCATCTCAGCCGAGACTTACAAATGAAGCAAACAAAAGAAAGTATATAAACATCCATAAGCTTGCAAATGAAACATAAGGTAATAAAGCAATTAATGCTATATCCCTTAGTACATAACATTTTAGTCAACTCAAGATGTTCAAAAACTACTAGCCTAAAGAAAAAAATCTCTGATCCACTTTGTACAAACTCGTGTACCATCACCCTGTACAAATATTATTACCAGTAAACTCCATTTCCAGCCATCATCTTCATTTTATTTTATTTTCATTCCATTCAAAACTGAGAAAAACAAAATGCAACATCTTTAAAACTCCAAACAAACCAACAAAACAACTTCAAGCCTGGAAATCATACAAACATTATCAACTTGCCTGGAAATCAATTCAAACGAGCAAGATTTCAGCTAGCTATTCATAGCATGATTCATTTAAAAAGTCTGTTTCAAGTCTGGTTCAAAAGAACTCTATTCTTTCTTAACACAACTATGAGTAAACTCCTACCTAACATAACCTATTTTGTTGTTTATTTATGCTGTGAGTAGCAATTAGTTTTTCCTACTTGAAAATATGTTGCATTGGCTCTGAGTATCTATGTTTATTCATCTCTCTGCTTAGTTCCAGAGTATCAGATCACCAAGAAAATTCCACTTCTTCCTCTCTTATCAATGTTAAGCCTTGCTTCTAAAAACAAATATGTATGTTTTAATTTGAGTTGTCATCTAAAAATAGTGGCATAACGAAGAAATGCATATAGGATGAAAGCTCAAGTCTTTTACAGTAAAGAACTTTGTTTCTGAAAATTTCCAGTATCACGAAATATTGATTCAAGAACAAGAATCGAATCCCTAGACCGAACTATTATTTTTAAAACTAAAATGATGATTTTTAGTCGCGTGATTTAAGAGCAGTTGATTTTTGTTTAAAAATCGAGTTTTGATCGATTCCTGGCAAGCGATGGGTTCGTGGATATCGAGATTGGTTGTGGAGATGGAGGAGGCTACGGGGATGCTGGGAAAAATGGTCGGAGGTGGCGAAAATCACGGCGACAACGGAGGCGTGGGATTTTACTTTGTAAACCTAGTTTTTACCACATAAGAAATTTGTGCACCACTGTCTCGTGAAAGCACCGAGTGTCTCGGGGTTCTGGGTGATGGAAGGGGTCGAGTTGACGTATCGATGGCCAAAGTTGTAGGCTGGCCAGTGGTCGGGGGTCGGAGAACGAAACGTTGACAGGATGGGGTCGCGATGGGTTCGAGTGTTCCAGGTGGGTTTGGCGAGCTCGATTTTGATCTCGAGTGAGTGACGACGTGCTGGTGGTTGGGAAAGGGTCAGGAGGTGGTTATCGACTTGTTCGACGATATGGAGCCGCCTGAAGTTGATCGGAGGCGATGTGCACGTGCACACATGTCATCATGTATCTGAGTTGCTTTGCCTGGGAAGAACGAGTGAAAATTTTGCGTCGTACTCGGGTAATTCGAGCAGGTTACTCAAAGAAAAATGGTGGAGATCTCGGGTCGGAAACGTGTAGCAGGCCTTCAAGCCTGTCTTTTCTGTTCGAACCCGGAAATTGAATTTAAATTTTAAACTAAGGTTTTTAAACCGAGTTCAAATTAAAATGTAAACGTAAGTTTAAGTTTGAATTGAAATCTAGTTTGGAAATGAATAAAGTTTCAAATTCAATTTGTTTCAATAATCCAAAAACAATTAAAGGTATGGAGAGTTTGAATTTAAAACTAGAATTGAATTTGTAAATGGGAATTTAAACAAGTTGAAAATTTTAAAAAGTTTAAACCTGGATTCCTTTTTGAAGCTGATTTCAAGTTTTTGAAATTAAATAAGTTTAAAACTGAAATTTAAAAGGAAACTTGAAATCAATGTTTTCAAACATATTGTGAATAATAATTAAATTATAAATATAAATGAACTGTACTTTAAGTAATGGAGAATTAACGATTTATAATTTCATTAGAGAATGAGTTCTTGATGGTTAATCAAATTATAACCAATAATGATTAAAATAAGTAAATTTCTTTAAAAAGGTGATTAGAGAAATTTAATAGTTAATGAGGTCATTAACCAAGATTTTATTTGAATAATTAATTAATGAGATAAATTTAAATAATAAAAATTGATTGATTAATAATTAATTATGGAACTATTAAGTAAAATTACTTAATTGTGGAATTAATTATTCAGTATAATAATTTGAGTTAATTGAATTTGTTCAAGTTAATTTCTTAGGTAAATTCAGAATAATCACTTGATAAATTGGGGAAAATATATTTACTTAGAGAAGTGATAAATAGGTAATTACTGAATGTAATCAATTAAATGATGATTTGAAATTTGAATAAATTATTGGTTAATAAATTAAAGGATTAATTAATAAGGGAAATAAATTAAGATTTAATTAATAATTAAAGATTAATTAAAAGTGATTAAGGAATGTTATTAGTTAATAAGATAATTAACTAAAGATTATTAAGTATTAATCAAGGTGATAAATTTTAATAATAAATTAGATTGATAAATTTAAAGATAATCAATTAAAGAATAATTAAATATTGAAAGTAAATTATTTAATGATTAATGTTTGATTTAATTATAATTAAAGGTTGATAAATTATAATTAAAGGTTAATTAATTTTAAATTTATCATTTATGATTAATTAATAAATGATTAAAGAATAATTAATCAAAATGATTTAATAAATAAGGTAATTAAAGAATGATTTATTTTATCTATAAATTAAAAAATTAAATTAAATTAATTAGAAATGATTTATGATGATTTAAATCTAAGAAAATTTCTTAAGAAAGTGATTAAGAAATGTTATTAGTAAATGAAGTTAATTAACTAAGGATTAATCACTTATAGTAATTAATTTTGGATTTTGTTTATTTAAAGTTAATTAATTATGTAATTGGTTTAAAAGGTTGATATAATTAATATGATTAATTAAGAATAAATAAATTTAAATAAAATGATTTGTAATTAATTAATCAGAATATGATAATCAATTCATAAATAAATAAATTTGATTTGAAATAAATTGAATCAATTAGGATTAAACAATTAATAAATCCTGCTTATAAATGATTATTAAACACTTGACCTTACTTATGAATGATCGTATTATATGTGATGCCTTGAATTGATTGTCCTATCTGATTTATGATATTTTGTTCTGTGGATTTAGTTGTGTGTAATTTATTCATTTACTTATGATACATCTGTATATATATCTGTGATCTGTGAATGAGTGATAAGCGTTATAGCTTATATCGCTTATCAACTATATTTTTGTATTCTGATCTGTGATGATTGTATGATGTTGCACTATTGCGTGTAAAACCCCTGGACTACACTTTTACACACACAAATATGGATTTCACGAGGAAATCGGTTAAGTCACAGATAATTTAAATCTGATGTTTTGAAATTTAAATTTAAATTTCAATTGATTTTGAAATTAGAAATCTAAGTTTAAAGTGAAAAGAATTTGAAATGGAATTTCAAAGATAAAAGTTATTTTGAATAACTTAATCGAGTTTTGAGAATTTAAATAATTTGATTTAAATTTGAATTCAAGTTTGAAATTGAATCCTATGATTTGAAACTAGGGATTAAAGATGATATAAATGTGTTTGTATGAATCTAAACCATTTAAAAGTATAATTTTGAGAATTTGGCTTTAACCTAAGAACCTTAACTCGTATAAATGAATTAGATTTCCGGAATGAAAACTATTTGTTTTCAAATAATAAAAGCTTTCAGATAAGAAATGAAATTCCAGTTTAATTAAAGGAATTTCAAGTTTGAATTGAAAAATGTTTTTCCAAGTTATGAATGAATTCTTTTTGAAAGCTATGAATTAAATCTGTTTATTTTTAACAGATTTAAAATGATGATTTGTTTAAACCATTTGAAATGAAATTGTTTTGAAAGCTATAAGTTAAATCTTTGATTTAAAAATTTAACGAGTTAATCCAATTAAATTGGAAATTGTTTTGAAATATATGGATGTATCTTTGTGAATGGGGTTAAACTTGTGAAATAAATCTTTTTGTTTAAAGATTTGAAAATGGTAATTTGTTAAATCATTTGAAGAAAGATTTTGGGTAATAAGTTGTGACTTAATTGAAATCCCAATATCCATATATTTTTAAATATTACGCTCACTATTCGGGTTAGCCGGGAAAAGACATTTGTGTCATATAACTCATTCCGAATAGTGATACGTCATATATGGATGACATTTGAAGACCGGTGTTGAAGACCGGATATTTTCGAAAATGAAAGGACAACCTGTCGAATGTCTCTGCACTGAGTTGCTCTGGTATAGAGATTTATATCACTCTTTTTGTGACAGGAAGTCCGGACGTGATTGGAAATTATCCGGATGTGCAAGGGCTTCGTGAGAAGTGCCTTCGGTTCTGTTCGATCCCGGAACAGACTTGTATGGTTGCATGTCTGACATTAAACTTTGAGATATAAAGCCGATTTCTTTCAAATACATTTCTGTTGGTGGCGGAGAATTTATTCTCTTAGCTTAACACCCTTCTCTGAGACGTACGAGCTCAAAGGTTATGTAGTTGAAATTTATCAGCGATATATTCCCAATTTGGTAATGTGACATGCTGAGTGTTGCTGTGTGATGATCATTGTTTGATCATTTGCGATATGATCATTTATTTGATCTTATATCTTTGTGATCATTTCTTTGATCATTTCTTTGACCCGAAGCATGGCTTTGTGACAAAGCGTAGCTTTGTGGACGAGACTTCGTCGAGCCTCACACCCCGGAAATGGTCAAAACAGGAAGGACGCGGCAAGGTTCTAGGGAGTAGCGCCCCTTAGTGTATGTCATTCCTTCTGGATAAAGGTGGTATCATGGTATGGAGCCCAGATACTTAACCTCTGTTGATACTGCTTATTATGTGGTTGTTGGAAATCGAGGATCCTCGGGAAGATCGGTGACGATCGAGGGATGGCATACGCATGCCAGTAGTTACCTATTTTTGCAGAGGTAACCCGGCCTTGTGTTGGCAGAGATCCGGTTAGGTTCTCGGGACGTCATTCCAGAGGCGTTCCTTCGTGGCATAGGAAGTTCCTTAGCCTGACCATTTGTTGGAAATCCATCTTCCAATACGAACTTTGTACGGTATTAGTTGTAGAACCTGCCATCTAATATGGTAGCTATAGTAGGCATAATATAATGGTACCTATGCTGGCTAAGATTGATATTATACTTTCGAAATGTTTTCTACACTATGCACTAATAATAATATCAAAAATGATTTGATTTTGCGTAGTAAGCATCTTTGACTAACATAAGAAGAAATCTCCTCCAAGTCTTCGTTTGCATTGTGTGTGTGGTGGGAGGTCTTATGGTAGTTTCATTTTCCAAAAGCATTGCGAATTGACTTTAAAAATCTCTGCTATTTGTTTTTAAAGATAAACTGTTTTTGTTGCTCACACCAGTCCCATGACTGATCCGGAGTTTATTGTTTCTTTCCTAAACTCTGGATGCTCAAAATTTTTCTACACGAGCAGTCTAGAGTTTGGTTTTTCAGATAGTCAGGATTTGTAGATTTTGAGGAGCTAGTTCAGTCTTTGGATATGGACTGTACTTGCTTATCTTTGTGCCTCGTTATTGAGAGTTCAAGCTATTTCTGGATTAGTGCTTTGAAGATGGAGATTATCCGCTGCTGATGATATCATTTTCTTTTCCGCTGCTATTTCTTGTATCATATCTCTGATGTATATTGATATTCATTGTATCACTCTGTTGTATCAGATATTGTATCAAATATTGTATATCAATGTATTATTCTGTTTCTTCCGCTGTGTTATTTACTTAACTGTTGTTATAAGCTCCGGCGACTCGGATTTGAACAGTCAAATCTACGGCATTCGAGTACGATGTAAAGTATGGATGTCGATTTTCGAGCGTGCAAAATCCGCAGCCGTTACAGGGTCTGCCTTAGTTAAGGTCTTAAAAGACCAGAGTACGCCTATTTTCTTATAAAAGGGTATTAACTGGCTTGCGTACTATTTATTAAATGGCTATGATTTTTTTGGTGATAGATACGGTAATAGTTGGACCTTAAGTGTCGAAAGCCTTAAATAGTGGTTAAAGGTCTAGTAGCTAGGACCCACTGACCATTGACAACATTGTTAGGAAACCACCTTGGGAATAGGTCTTAAATGACGGAGTCTACCATAATTAAAGTCTTATAAGGAAAAATCTTCATATTTCTCTTTTTAAAAGTATAATAGAAGTCCGCTTCATATTTAGATGTACTAAGTGACTAATGAGTTTGGAAGTATTAGGTGGTTGATATGGCATTATTAGTATTTCGTACTTCGAGAAGGGGTAAGTAAGTGATTGTATGTTCAATGCAAGGTTAGATCAGAATTGCTAACCTTAATGGGTATAACAATTAAATGGAAACCAACTAGTATAAGTTTATGTTATGGATAGTTTATATTATTTCCAGTCAGCAGAACGTTGTTATGACCCCCTCCTCATTACAACCCATAGGATAAAATTTAGAGGAACAAGTCACTGGAGCTGGTGTGCTTTGTTGTTGGAGAAGTCTTCTTTCTCTCATGCTCGATACTGATGTGACAATCTGCGATCCACGGAATACCATTAATTCCAAGGTAGTAGTCATAGTCAGTATTCTTATTCTATTATTGCTTCCGATATGAGTTTAGAATTTTATCAATCTCCGATAATGCTTGTAGGTACCAAATCCAATGATTTGTGCTCTAATGAACTTGGGTATTGGTATTTATCAAAATTTGGGCCCACTAAGGTCTGGGTTCTTATATTTGGTATTAGAGCCTAAGTTAGTAGATCATAGGAACTAGGATAAATTGAGAAAATGTATTTGTACTTTCCTATCTGGTAATATTATATTTTTACACTAGATTCTAAGAGTTTAAATAGAAGTAGTTGTAGTTCCACTCCGAAGGAATGGGAAAAGCAACTATGAGTTGGAAATATGTTAGTGCTATGATTTTCATGCCGACTTCGAAGTATCCCACGGAGTGCTGGCTATGCATAAAGCGTTGTTGATGAAGAGCATGAGTATGACATATGGCTGAATCTAGGAGACAGGAGATGTTCGACTTGATGGTTGAAATTCTAGCTACCCTGTGATTTTGGATTTTGAGTTCCAGTCGAAGACACACATTTATTACAGATTGGCATAAAATTAGAGTTTGTATATCGCAATTGTCCAGAAGCAAGTTTTGCTATGGTGCATTCATTGATCACCACTTTGATGGAAAACCGGATTTTTATTTGAATAATTAATGTCAATTCCTTATACTAAAACCCATGAGAGAATTTTATAAAGTATATTTTGGAAATGCCTTAGATTTTGGAAAAAGGGTTTTTATAGGATTTCTTTTCCCAAAGATTTATTTTGGAAATTTTGTTTTGGAAAAGTTTTGAAATTTTAATATTCAAAGAAACATGTACACCACTAAGTTGGTCATGTTAAGAAATTCTTAGTTTATAAAAGATTAGTTCTTTAAATTCTTAAATATATATATATATATATATATATATATATATATCAATAAAGGCTTGATATTGATTTTCGGTAAGGAAATAGTTTTCCCAGTTGAGAAATTTGTGTTTTAAAAAAAGGTTTTGGAAACTGTAAAATATTTATATTTATGTATATAAGTTTGATTTTTAAGGGATGTTTGGGTATGAAGTAGTTTCAATCATTTAGAAACAAGTATAAAGTAGCATATATTTAGCTCAGTGACTTTTCGGTTTATAAGATAGAGGTTTTTAAAAAATTTCTATTTTTAAGGTATAGAAAAAATAGGAATGGCATTTAATTTTGTTGGGGTATGTAGTTTGAAGTGTTGTTGTATCCACCAACCATTAGGAGAATATTTTCGTGCGAAGTCGGTAGGAAATAGCAGTTGGAATATTATCGGGTTTTTGGAATTGTTATTGGTCGTAGCAGTTTTGTTGGGACTGCTTTGAATTGCTGGAGCATGGTTCGAGACTAAGTGGTTGGTTTTGACACCACCGTGATGAGGATAGGAATTTTTTAGATTGTATCGAATCGAAGGAGACGTTGCAAAACGATTATTACTATTTCAACCGACCCTAATTGGGTCTAGGTTCAATTAACTTCCAAAGCCCATCTAACGGTTGACCACTTAGCGGTAAACCTAGAGTGGTTTACCAGTTAACGAGTTTTGGCACAACTTGAACCTGGAACGGGACTAGTAAAGTCGCATCCGAGTTCCCCCAGTTGCCTTCTTTCATTCCTCCTTCTTTAAAATGCCGAAACCAATCTCTATCCTCCTCCTCATCCAAGTATCAACATCTCTCTTCCGTTCCTCCCCTAGGTGATGCCTTTTTTCCTAGGAGCAGCAACCTCACCTCCCCTTTATGTTAGTTTTGCATGTTAGATCTTGCCCCACCATCACTCCAGATCTAAACCCTATTTCCTCCCTCCGACCACTTTTTATCCCAAGACACCTTTCCGCACTACCAGTTTTTCCTTGAACCATTATGGTCTCAAACCTCAAAAGGCCACTTGGCTAGACCAGAATGAGCAGAAGGTTTCTTTGCTTTTGTGCTGGAAGAGCTATTCATCATGGTAGGATTTGCACCAATCCTATGCCTCGAGACCTTTGAGCGGGAATGTTACCCGTGTTGCATCTGTCCTTTTCGATGTCCTGTTGGCGCAGAATTTTAATAGAGGCAACAATTTGATTCATTCGGAGTTAAAGGGTATCTTCATTTTACTGTCTAATGATGATCTCGCTGAGACTTTGGAGGTCTCTGTGAAGGATGCTTACTAGGGTGATTATGAAGTGACCAACTCAAAGTTTTTGCAGTGGATCTTTCCCTAAGATGTCGGTGATTGGAGGACCCATAATTTTTGACCGGTGGCCAATCTTTTCGTGCGCATCATTCAGCACAACATCATTCCGAAGATAGGAAGCCTTGACTAGATCTACAATCAGTGCGGAAAGCTATCTATGCTATAATTGGTGGTGTAGTTGTCAATTGGGCTTGTGTCTTGATGCTCCATATGGTCGATCAAGGATTTGGTACCCCAAGGACTCACTTTCCATATTGCTACTTGCTCACTCTAGTGTTTAGGTATTATGAGGTAAATTTGAGCGGAGAGCCAGTAGTGAGGAAGGTCCCTCCCGCCATCAATCGGCCACCATGAAGAGGTTGAATATTCCTTTACTACCTGCCGCACCACCTGTACCAGCACCAGAGCCGTAGCACCAGCAACAGGTTAGGTGCATGGAAAGCAAATAGAATTAGAATTTGTGAATTTAGTGGTGCATTAGGATAGACGATGCGGTAAATGCAAGAGATAACAATGGAAAAGCTGTTTTAGCCTTGAAATTTTTATTTCCATACCTTGTCGACGAAGCGCGCAACTCTATTTTCAGACTTAATTCCTTTTTAGAGCTTGAAAATAAGCCTCCTTATACAATTTGTACATGGAAATTTGGAGTAAATCCGGGATAGCGAAAAACTATTTGAATAGGAAGATTATAGTATGGTAAGAACGCTAAATTCTCCGCCTAAATTCCTTTTTCCATCATAGGAGTAAAGTGTAGGAAGCGGTTTTTCAATGCGTTAGATTATTGGATGATAGGAAGTGGATGCATAATTTATTGCTTCATACTTTTATCTATAGGAGTTTCGGAGTTTTGGTTGAAAATATTTTTCAAAAAGCTGCATACATATAGAATCACCGGTATATATGTAGGTTATTTGCATAATGTTTTTAAAAGAAATGCATTCATATAGGAGGATCTGATTTAAATCATTCTGCATACATATTTTCTGTATGGTGATACAGTAATACACTATGCAGTTATGAACGTTTGGTTGCAAAATTTGTTGTACGCTCATTGGTTGTGTGGTTTAGGATAATTTGGAGCCAAAACCTTGACTTAGTCATTGGTGAAATTTCGAGGACAAAATTCTTTTTAAGGGGGGAAAATGTAACACCTTATAATTTGGCGTTAGTTATTTAATTAGTTAGTGAGTTAAATAATTTGGCTCCAAAAATGGAATAGATGCAAATGATGGAATTTGACCATTAATCTTGCACCATTGCATTCGTGGTAAAATTCTAAGTAACTTTCATATTTGGAGTTTTACGATCGGAGTCCAAACAAAGAAGTTATAGACGAAAAACAAATTCGAAACGAAAACAATTAAATAAGAAAAATTAATGTTTTATATTAATTGCCCGGGCGCACAGGCTGACCCGTTATTGGGGATGGTCAACCCCCAGTGGTCGACCGGCGACCCATGTGCGGTCGACTGGTGGCAACCTGGTAGCTCCAATAGACCTAGGCCGCAACTACCCGGAGTTAATATATTTCAACCTAGCGGTTTTGGTTGATTCTAGCGCCTAATTTTTTTTGTCTAGCCCTCCTTCTCTTATCATATTTTTATGGAGGCACTAGCGAAGCTCTGCCATTTCTTCTTCCCCACTTTCTTTCTAAATTATAAAGATAAGATATTTGTATCTATATTCATAAAAATTGGAGAAGAGTAGAAATCTAATAAAAAAGAGAAGAGAAGAGAAGAGAATCAACCATATGCATATTTGAGGTAATTTATATATTTATATATATTTGTATCTATTTTCTCTCCCAATCCCAAATCTCTTCTTAGATTTGTAATTCTAATATATTACCCTTTCATACATATCTCTTGGATTAAAAAGGATTTGGAGATGAATCCAATGTTCTACTTCAGATCTGGAGATTTGGATCGCTTTTAAATGGTGAGTTGGAAATTTTATAGATTGTTATAAAATGAAAATTATCCTGTTGGTGTTTACTTAATTTTTATGCCTAATTGGATAGTTGTATATGAGTTGTAGGCGATAAATTGAATATGATCTGAATATAATAAATATCGCCTACATAGCATTGTATACAACCTTATTTGGAAATCGGTCACAAAAGTATGAATTTAGAATATTGATTTGAATGAAATTTATTTTAGATCTAAAATAGGTTGTATGGTAATGTTATAAATTTTGATTATTACCCTAAACTTGTTAGAATATAAACATTTCTATATTTAGAATCGTTGGAATTTAGATCTATTTAATATTTGTAAATTAGTTTGATTTCTTTCCCTTTCAGAAAAATACAACGTTTGATCTAACAAGGAATATATGCAAATGGAAAGAGAGAGATGTTTAAAGTATGAATTCATTGTAGTGTACTCTTTCTATTTCAGTAATAAAAATAAATGATTATTCCTTGTAATTTCAAACAATGTAATCTTTTAAAGTTAAATCTTTTGTTTTGGACTAATTTATAGAAATTATGGCGGATAATCTTTTTAGATATGATTCCAAAAATTTAGCATGGAAAAGTATATTCTAGTGACGATATATAACTAGAACATATTTTATAAAAGTAAATATTTGCACATAATTACTACGCTTATAATAATTAAATAAAAGCTAATAACGATGCTTGCATGTAATATTCCCATTTAGGATTATTAACTAGTGGGAAAAGAATTTAAAGGGTTGTGACTCCAATAAATGTTAATAAATACGGAGTTGCAATAATTTGGTAGGGTAAATGGATTAATGGGGTGATAAAAAAATGGAATAGATATAACATGTTACTAATTTAGAATTAGTAATCATACACAAATGTCTTAGGAAACGTCCGTTAGGATTTTATGGACAAGCCGACATTTATGAGCATTAAGCAGGATTTATGGGCTGATAAATATATAAGGTAAATATTATTCTCTTAAATAAAAAGGGGATTAGTAAGCTAAGTCCAATTTCTATTTAAGATAATATAAATAAAGACTTAGGATTATTAATTGGACTTAGTGGGTTAGTGATACAAGGTCAGTAGATTCACTCAATGGAAGACTGCCCTTCATTTTGTAGCTACCAACATTCAAGTGTACTTACTACTAATGGAGATATCACTAATCCTAAGACCCATGATGACGTGAGAGATTAGGCTTGCTTTCTTAATTGGAAAGTATTAAATGGTCCAAATTTGGAATTAGGAGGGTGAGGGATATCTCCATAGGGGCTCACTTCCGGTTTGAGGTCTTAAGTAGCTGAAGGGTCCATCTCTTTCCTAAATGGAAGTATAAAGTAACTTAGTGAGATTCCAAATAAATATGGATGTCTCTAAAAAGGGTTTACTTTAGTGTTGAGGTCTTAAGTGGCTGAAGGGTCCGCCTCTCTATCGAAAGAAGTAACCTAATGAGATGCCATATTTATAATTGAAGAGTGAGAGTGGATATCTCGGGAAGTGTTCGCTTCAGGTTTAGTGCCTTAAGTGATTGTAAGGTCCTCCTCTTTCCTATAAAAAAAGTATAAAGTAGCCTAATGAGATTTCCAAGCAATGACAGCTAGATAGTACCATTGAGGAGCACGCTTTTGGAAATAGGTCTTAAATGATGAGGTATGCCTATTTTCCACTTGGAAGTATGAAGTGGCTTAACAGTCTTTTATATTGCTAAGGCCATAATAACAATAGTACCATTTAGGAGCATGCCTTGGGGATAGGTCTTAAATGATTGGGTTTGCCATAGTTGAGGTCTTAAATGACCAAAGTCTGCCAATTTTCTAATAAAAAGGTATTAAGTGTCTTGGGTACTGTTTATTACATGGCTACGATTTTTCTTTTGGCGATAGATACGATAATAGCTAGACATTAAATGTCGGAAGCCTTAAATAGTTGTTAGAGGTCTTGTAGCTAGGACCCGCCAACCATTTACAATATTGTTTGAAAACCATCTTGGGAATAGGTCTAAAATGACGGAGTCTACCTTGATTAAGGTCTTAAATGGTGAAATATGACTATTTCTCTTTTTAAAATTACCGCTTAATATTTAAAAGTACTAAGTGGCTAATGGGTTTGGAAGTATCTAGTGGTTGATATGGCTTCATTAGTATTTTGTACCTTGGGAAGAGGTAAGTAAGTAATCGTGTGTGCAATGCAAGGTTAGATCAGAATTGCTAAACTTAATGGACATAACAATTTAATGGAAACCAATTGGTATAAGTTTATGTTATGGACAGTTTATATATTTTTAGTCACCAGAACGTTGTTCTGACCCCTTCCTCATTACAACCCACCGGATAGAATTTATAGGAACAGATCATTGGAGCTGGATGTGTTTTGTTGTTAGAAAAGTCTTCTTTCTCTCATGCTCGAAGCTGATGTGACTATCTGCTATCTAAGAAATACCATTAATTCCAAGGTAGTAGTCATAGTCAATATTCTTATCTTATTATTGCTTCCGTTGTGAGTTTAGGTTTCTATTAATCTCTGATAATGCTCATGCTTATTTGGAGGTATCAAATCCAACGATCTATGCTCTAATGGACTTGGGTTTTGATATTTGTCGAAATTTAGGCCCACTAAGGTGTGGGTTGTTACAACTATTGTGCTACGTTATCTCTTTGCCTGAGTTTTTGTATTCTGCATGTTTTCACTTTGAACACTGATTTGTGATAGTGCAATTTCACTTAGGGCTATGTGTTTCTGCTTAAGTGCTTGTACTTTGACCTTTACTGGTCTGCTTTGCTTTGTGTATGCCTTGCTGGTTTGTGCACACTTGTGTACATATCATCATCCTCATTTGTTTTTGCTTGTTCTCTGTGTTGAGCTTGAAAATAATTAGGATTGACCTTATGTACACTTCCACTTGTTGGGCTGGTATGTGAGAACCTGTTTTTGTGCTTGAGGTTGAGTTTCTTGATTTGCTTTTGTTATGTGCAAATGTTGTGTTATGAACTTATACTTTAAACCTGAATTTATATTTTGTTGCTTGTGGTTTATGCATGTGTGCAAGTTTGATGTGTGCACATATGCAAATTCATTGCAAATTGAAAATAAAGTGCTTGAAAATAGTAAGCTTTGTTTATTTCAAGTTGCTCAGCCTTAAGGTATGTACACAGATGCGCCGTACATGTCTTCAGTTGCTTTTGCACATTATTGACATGATTTTAAATTTCTGACCTATACAGATATGTTGTATTGGTCCTTGTATATACCTATTATACTGGTCCATGTTCATTATTTTTTGTGCCTACTTAAAGTATAAAAAGATCAAAACTAATAATCTAAGGCAATATCGAGTTTAAATAGATTTATATTTTTGTAGTTACAAATTGTTCCTTTTTTCTTTTTACCACATTGCTATTTGTTAGGTAAAGCGGATTTTCATCTGGATAAAGGCCAGAGCAAGAAGATAAATATCGTATTTGAGTGAGCAAGGAAAAGAATGAGTAGAGAATATTGTATATAAAAATGTGTTGTATATAGGAGAGTGAAAATTGTTGTATATGAAAAATGTATGAAAATTGTGGGAGCTCTTGCTGTAATTGTGTGCACTATTAAAAGTTTTTTGAAATAAATTTTTTGTTGAAATACATTTTTTAGTTGTTTTTTTTCTGTAATATTGTGATAGTGCTGCAACAAACACATTTAAAAATATATGTGTTTATTCTCATCAAACAGAAATCATAAACTACTATATTCTATAACCCAAAGTTCCCCTCCAAGAAACCCAAAGCAGTCTCCTTGAAAACTCAAAGTGGCCCAAAAACTTCACAATTCCATTTCCCCCGTCGAGAATTTCCTAGGTCCATCCTAAAGCGAAGCCTTCCATGTCATGAAGCAAGGCCTAAAGCACCACACACTACCCCCTAAAAAGATTTCTGGACCAACCCCTGAACACAACACCACCGAACAACATTTGTTATCCGAGTTTCCTTTACCACTGACCTGAAGCACAACCCGAGCACATTACCATCGAACCCTAAGCACCCTACGACGGACCAATGCTACCAGGCAGAAATGCTATCGAACAGAAATGTTACTAAACAGAAATGTTGTAATTAGTGTAAACTCCAATTTCAAGCTGATTTCATCGCTACGCACCGTTCTTTGACCTGTCTACATTTTGTATGCATTGATACGACTCCTAACATCCTTGAGCTTATCCTTCAAAGTCCAATTCTATGCTTTCTACCTCTAATTTGCTCCGATGAGCATTTTCAACCATTCGAGCATACATTTAAACACCACATATGCATCAAATAACATCCAAGCATGCAAAACATACAACAAACCATTGCAACCATCATATTACATCATATATCCAAGCAATAACACATCCAAATAACATGATTCAAACACCAATAATCACTTTATCCACGTTTTTTTCTATAGGTAGGTTTTTAAAACATCGTTAAAACTTAATTTTGACTTTAAAAATGGATCCAAAACATGTTAAAACCTATAGGTCCATATATAATAAGTTGTGGTATGATAAATCATTCATCAAACCCTCTAAAATCCAAGTTTTGCATGCAAATCAAGATGAATCCAAGAATGAACGGAAAATACCAAATTCTCTTTGCCAAAAATGTAGATTTGAAGGAATAACTAATATCCTTGCTCATCTACTCTTAATCTATGATTTAGACTAGATTTGGAGGAGAAAGAAAATGGTTTTGGGGAAGAAAGAGTTAATAGAGAGGCATAGATTTATTGGGAGATGGAAAACAAAACTTTGGGAAGGCTATTTCAGCCTTAATTGTGTAAACCCAAAATGGGTTAGTAGGCCTATCCTTAATCTCAATAAATACCCATTAATTTGCTTCAAAAAACTACCAAACTTCAAACAAACCATACCATTTGTCCAAAAAATCCAAATCGCTATTATAACTACCCTATAGAAAGAGAAACAATCGTACCATTCCAGTGGAAGTGGTCTTTGATCCTACTTCTTCTTCTATCAGAAGTTATAGCCGTTAAAAGTTTTTGATGTAAAACCATCTAATAAATTTTCTTAAGGTCAAAAATGTCACTACTCAACATTCCCCAAAGTTATAGTATCATACGACCGAATATAAAGTTAAAAATAATATTCTACGACCCTTTGATACACAAACTACAGGCCGTTACACTCTCTCCTCTTTAGAAAATTTTCCTTTAACATCCCCAACATAAACAAGGTAAAGTCAAATGTAGCTGTCCTGCTTGCCTTACAACCACGAGCAATCACATCAAACAGTAAACATGCACACACAAAAGCAAGGTATGTAATCTACCCTTATCCTGGCATGCAGAATACTAAACTATCCTATATGATATCTAAAGTGGAAGTAAATGCGATAAAATGAAAGTCTCACCAAGTAAACAGCTTTAAATAAGCAGTCTACATGCTCTTCTCGTTCCCCCATATACAATTGCCTTTGGTCTCACTCTACAGAACCTTTACCAGCTCTATCGCCTTCCTCTAAAGTTGCTTCATATTACGTCCAACGATATGAATAAGCTTACAAGGTCATGAAGCTTCTAGTTCAATCTTTGTATCATCAACTTGATTAGGTTCAACTATCATGCCTGAGCACACACAAATTTCTGCCCATGAGAGACGTAGATTACGTTGTGCATGCCTATTATCCTCTAAGGCAAGTCAACCCTATAAGCTAAGTTTCCAATCCTCTTGAGTATAATAAAAGGACAAACGAATTTCGATACAAATTACCACTTAGTGACGAATCGAATAGTATTCTTTGATGGAGAGATCCTAAAAAATATCATATCACCGACAAATGTGAAATTATAAAGGTTATTGGGCTACAATGTAATATCGTATCATCAACAGATGTAAATTCATATCATCGATATATGTAATATCATATCACTGACAAATATCATTTCAAATTGCATTAAAATCTGGTCGATAGAAAGCTTCGAAGATGAGAGGTTATTGACCTATGGTGACAGGTTTTAGATTAAGCAGAGATTGTTGAAATTGGATGAAATTTGGAGGAGGGACTTTGGAGCATAAAGGGAACCTATGTTTCAAATGGCATCAAAATCTGAATGGTAGAAAGCTCTGATGATGAAGAGGGCTACGACTAGAGGTTTTTGGTCAAGTATAAATCGTCGGAATATGATGAAACTTGGAGAAGGGGCACTGGAGCATAAAGGGAGCTTATGTTACAAGTCGCATCAAAATTTGGTTAGTAGAAGCTCTGGCAACGAGTGCTCCAGCGGTTGGAGACGAGCGGTTTTAGTCGGCAGAAATCATTCTGGTAGCACTTTACTTTAGGGCTTGGCAAAGGAATGGAGTTAGGTTCCGATGACGGCAACTTGATATTGAAAGGAGTCATGAGAATGGTTGTCCACAAAGGGCGGGTTCTAGGTAGGGGGACCCGTGGATTGAATATTGAATGGTTCTATTATGGAAAGAAAGAATGGAGAATGGTTCCTTGAGAAAAATGGAGACTAAATGGAGCAAGAAAGGGACTCAGGTGCATGTGCTAAAGGTTCTTTGATACATGGAGTGTTTTCTAATGTACCCGAAAGCAAGGGTATTATGAGTACACTCATAGGAACTCCAAAAGGCTACCGCAGATCATTTGATAAGATCTGTATCCCTGGACCAAGGAGCATGTCTAGTATTAGCTTCAAGCTAAAGATGAGTACACTGAAAACTAGGATTTCCATTAGTCCTTGGCTTGGGAAAGGCCAAACGAGTTTTCATATATCTAGAGCACGGAAATTGTTAGTGAGAATTGTTTGATGGATGTTATGGTTTCTTCGACTATTTTCTTCTATAGTCTATCACTCTAGGGATGTTACTAGAGATAGGTATTATGGATAGGGATACCTGGACACCCATCATCCTAATTAGTTTGCAATATACCTTTATGATTCGTAGAGTAGCATATTATGTTTGTTATGTGCTAACTCTTTGGTTGTAGGGATGGGTCAGGTATGATTCATATACCCTTGTTCATTACTATATCGACTTGTATATTATTTTGAGATTCATTTATTGCTCACACTAAATAGTTGTCTGACTCGAGGTTTTATGTTTTGCTTCTTATTATATCAGGTACTCTTAAATGAGTAGACTAGATAGCAGGTATAGGTATGATGCAGTAACTATGCAGAGGGCGAGCTGGATGGAGTTATCTCGTATTATATATGGATTTCTATGCTTATTCCACTATGCAACACTGTATATCCTTGATAGTGTCTGCTTGTTACTATTGCTATGAGATAGTTACTTGAGTATATTTTATTACTCTATTCTTTAACTCTATGGATCTATGCTCTGGTATTTGGTTCACTTATTTATTACTATCTCTCTTGTTTTTGTGATGTATATTATATTTTATTCCATGCTTTGTGAGATATACGAGAGGTTCTATGATGTTTTATTAGGTGCCGGTGGTGTAAGACGATCGTCACATTTAGTACCAAAGCTTAGGTTGCAAGATTAAACTGAGTTGATACTGTGGTCCAGGAGAAATAGGGAAGCATTTATCCCCTAGACTGGATCGTGTGTGTGTGTAGACATACATACATACACACACACAGAGACGAGAGAGTGTGTAGATTTTATATATTTTGGATTTCAAAACCGTATAGTATATAAGTCGCATGTGCATATGAGTACCGTTGATGGTGTTTTCCTTTATGAGAGATTGATCATTCTTATTACAATTTGTAAGGATGGACTGGCATACTGGGAATTCTGCACTGAAAGCTTATGATTGGAGGGCCACCGGGATAGCAAATGACCGAGGAAGTGTAGGTAGCATTCATTCATATGATGATAAGCATAATGCGGGCAACCCAAAGAGGAGCTGCAGGGGCAGTGGGTTGGGGTGCTCAAGTGCAAGCGCAAAAAGTTGTTCCCCAAGAGGAAGTTAAACTGCAAGTAAGTGTGAGTAATAAGAGAAAGGGGAACAACAAAGAGACAAAACATTCCAAAGACAAAGATGACCAAAAGAAAGGGAAGCAGCAGTTGAACTGCTTCTATTGTAATGAGAAGGGTCGTATTAGTTAGGATTGTAAAGACCCGAACCGTGGCGAAAGAAAGTGCTTTAACTGTGGTAACTAAGCCAGTTAAAGAGAACCAATCCTAAATGAAGAATTGTCAGATGAAGGGAAAATGGAACCTATTTTCTATAGCTGTGGGGAAAAGGGCCATATTGTTATGGACTATAAGGCAGGAGGCAAGAAGTGCTACAACTGCAACGAGTTTGGGCATATTAAAAGGGACTGCCCAAAACCAGAGCAGCAGAAGCAGCTTTTGAAGGCATATGCTTTGGACGCTAATCCGATTTCGTCGAGTGCTCCCTCGGCAAAAGAGAAGCGGAAGCGCATCATTATTCTATGCTTTCCATTTATGATATTCCCATACATGTTTTATTCAATACCAGGGCTTTACATTCCTTCATATATAGTGACTAGAAGATAGACTGAGATTGAAACCCAAATTAACTGATCGACCCTTGATTGTGACAAATCCTATTAGAGGCTCCACTATCCTGTGTATGGTTTGTCGTGATTTGGTCTTATCGAGTCATGGTTGCTCTTTTGTTTATGATTGCATTTTTTGAATTTGGTTGGGTTTGAGAATATATTAGGGATGGATAGGCTATGGAAGTATGCAGTGTGTTTGCACAAAAAATGGACAAACACCTCAAAGTTATATGATTTAGTAGATCTTAGGTTGTTCTTAGTGATTTTGGAGATTTATGCAAATATATGAAAAACAGGGGCTAAACTGTAAAAAGACACGCAGATTTATAGTGGTTCAGCCAGAATGTGCCTACGTCCACTTTATATGTTATTTCTCTTGTTTTGTTGTGATTACAAGTACAAAGCTTTGATACAGGTAAAAGAAAGTTGTTTGAAAGTTCTCTCCGTGCTTGAGCTCTCAAACTTGTCCCCATTGTTGTACCCCTGCCCCTCTATTTATAGAGTGAGGTTGGGAGCAGGGGTCTTGGATGTATATAGCCGCTGGTAGGCCTGGGCTGATGTGATCTGGCCTGGCACGTCTTGGTCCGGTAGCGTTGGTCTGGTGGTAGGAAATGAATTGGTCCGGCAGTTACTTGAAGGAGGTTGGTCCGGTAGTTACTTGAAGGAGGTTGGTCCGGCAGTTACTTGAAGGAGGTTGGTCCGGCAGTTACTATGAGATATGGAAGCCGAATGAGTTCCTGCTGAATGGACTCTGGATGGATGAACCAAGCTTCTTGGTCTTCGAGGTCTTCTGGGTGAGAACACGCCCAACATTTGCCCCCCAAAGTGGGGCATATTCCGGCATGTGCCGCGCTTTGTTTTAAAACTACTGACCTTAGCTTGGATGCCTTTGCCGAAGCAGCCGGTTCGGTCGTCTATAGTTGCCTATAAGTAAGGGCCTAGGGCCTCTATTACCTTCCACCGAACGAAACAGCCGAGCCAAGTTAGTCACATAGCCGAATCAATTTCTAATCTTCTGCCGAACCATTTCAGCCTGCCGAACCAGGTATTCAACTTCCCATCGCCGAATGGTTTTTCGTGTGTACCGAATGAACTAGATTAGTAAATGCCGAATGGGCTCGAGACTTTGAATGCCGAAAGAGTATTTTTATTTGGATCACCGAATGGATTCCACACGGGGAATGCCGAATGAACCTTGAGACCCTGAATACCGAATGAATTTTAACCTTCACCTTACCGAATGACAATATGAATTTGAGCATTTTGATTTTATGAGTGAAATTCTAGACTGCACACACTTGCTTCTTTTCTTCCTTTAGTCTAACGACGTTCTTCTTTGTGTTTGCAGATAATGTCTCGTAAAGAGGAAACTCGATCAGACAAAAAGAAATCCGGGGGTGAAGGAGGTTCCTCTGCCGTGCCCCCAGCTCAGCCGAATCCAGAACGTCACGGATCTGCCCCGAGATCACTAGTGGACGGGTACGGCCCACAGGAGCTTCTGAACTCCCCGCCCGATTGCTTCCCTAGCTCCCTCAAGGAGGAGCAGCTTGATGTCATCTCCCGATCTTTCGGAATTGATAGGGCGCACTTGCTGTTGCCAGGGAGAGAAGTTATGCCGTATGAACCTCCGGAAGGGTACTTTGCCTACATCAGATACCACTGCATGTGTGGTGCCATTCCTCCTCTTAACGCTTGGGTAGCCAGCTTCCTCACATATCTAAAGGTGGCCCCATTCCAGCTTCAACCCAACTCCTATGCTATACTAGTGAGCCTCTTCGTCATTTTCCAGAGGAAGTATGGTCGCACTCCTTCCAACCGGGAGATCCGGTACTTATATAATCTGAGGGGCTATAAGAAGGGGTCCCCATACATCAGCTTGGAGTCAGCTGTAACCTTCAAGCCGGTCTTGGATCTGTATTCCAAATTCAGTATGTTCAAGAAGGAGTGGTTCTTCGTCAGAGACGACTCTGTTTCAATTCGGCGTTTTACTTCTGGATGTAAGTTGATGCTTTATTTATAATTTCCATTCTGGCTGCGATGCTTCTCCTCATACATTTTCATTTTTTGCTAGCGACAGGTGGCTTTGCAGTTGTGGAGACTGATCGCCTGGTTCAGATGGCGGCTAAGATAGAAGCTATTCTCGGGAGATATAGGTCATCTGCCTACCTGATCAGAAACACGACCCTTCTGGAGTATAACTTAATTCTTCCACAGTAGTCAAGCTGAGGGAAACGGTGGAGGAGAGGGCGGCTGCTCAGGCTAAGGGAAGTGTCACAGTAGAGAGTAGCAAGAGGAAACCTTTCGCAAAACCTCCAGCCGTCGGAGGTAAGAAACTTAAGAAGTCGGACGGTCCCTCCCCTAGCAATTGTCCACTTACTCAGAGGGAGGAAGACGTAGAGGAGGAAAGAGGTGAGGGTGGAGGTGACCGGGAAGGTGGCGATGGCGGTGATGGCCTCGGGGCCCTACTTCCTGGGAAAGCAGGCGAGATTCAGGAGTGGACGGATGATGTATTCCACCAAGCTTTTGAGGGGCTGGACGGGGAACCGGCTTTGATAGAGAAAACTGGGAAAGCTGACAAGGCTGGGACTGGTGCAAGCGAGCCTCCTCAGACTATTCCAGCCAAGGTGGCTCCGACGACTCAAGGTGAACTTTTGACTCCTGCGGGCTCCATTTATGATAGGGACTTAGTAATATTTTATGACCCGCTCCCGTCCTGGAATGAAATCCAGGACTTATTGCAGTATCCTACTCCTCCCCAGGGTTTGTACAACCTCAGATGTGTTTCCTTTCTTTTTACCTTTTAATTTCCCGTGTTTTCTCGAATTATAGATCAATGCATGCTTGTGATACTTTTTCTTCATATCAGGAGTAGGCAAAACGGCCAAGGCCTCAGATCTTCGGCACAGGCTTGAACAGTACAAGCTCTCCAAAGCTTCCGCCAAGCCGAAGCCTTCAGCCCACCGTTCCGGGGATGTAGTCGGCTACCATCCTCTTCTCGGGGTTATTGACGAGGGCATTAAAAAGAGAAAGAGGAGCCATCCCTTATCTGAATCTTCACTTGGTCCTCAGCCTCCAGTTCAGCCTCTTCATGATATCACGGAGGAGAATACTGAGTTCGTACTTTCTCCACACCCGTCTGAAAATCCTATCGTCACTCAGATTGATCGTCCTGACTTGGCTCGGAATCCATTTGCGGGTCATCCTGACCTGGGTCCAAGTTCCCATGATATTATCTTTGACGAAGTTACTGGGGAGCACCTTCTTCCCCGCAATCCCATGGTACGGGTGCTTGATGAGGCTAAGTCCTTAGATCTCGATCTACTTACTACTCGGGTAGTCACCATGGGAGACGAGGCCAAGGCTAATATTGATCGGGTGGTGGAGGAGACTAGGAAGCTGATGGGGCATCATGCCCGGCTGGTTAAGGCTGGAGAGGAGATTGGGAGTGCCAACATCCGACTAAGATTGATGGTTTCGGACCAGGCCAAACAGCTCGCTGATCAGGCCATTCAGATTTCTCAGCATGAGGCTGCCTCCGGGCGGTTGAGGAAGGCTATGGAGGAGGCTAGTAAGGCGGAACTGCGGAAGATGGAGGCTGCCTGCAAGGAGCAGATAAATATGGCCATCTCGACAGTGGATGAGGTTCGGAGGGCGGATCTTGAGCGGGTAGAGGAGCTGTCGGGGAAGCTCGAAGCCGTAGAGCTTGCTCAGGTTAGGCTGAAGGAGGAGATGGAGGCAATGCGGAAATCCCTTCAGGCTGACTGCTCGAGATACCGTTTGGAGAGAGAAGCTGCTGTTGGAAGGTTGTCGGTTTCCGAGGCCCGGATGAGGGAGTTTGAGGAGAATGAGGGGATGATGGATGAAATGCTTCAGGACATGTACTTCCGAACTTGGAAGCAGGGCAACCTATCCTGGATGGATGATTATCCTAGGGCCATGGCTAAGATTTATCTTCGGGCTCTGGAGGAAGCTAAGGCGGATGCGGATAAAGAGGATGGTGTGGCCTTCAGCATGGATGTGGTCACTGCCCAGTTTACCAAGGAGGAGGAGGTGGCGGTGAAGGAGGGTATGCGGTTGCTTGCTGCTGAGGAGGCAGGTGTGCAAGTAGAGGATGACGACCAGGATAGTCAAGAAGCAGGTGCTGGTAAGTCTAGAATTTTTAGTTTCTCCATTAACTTTGGTTGCTTATCACTAATGAATCCTTTCTCTGACTGGACAGGTGGTCAACAGGACAAGGATAAAACTCCAATGCAGCCGGCCCCTTGATCAGACCTGGAAAATTCTTTTTGTAGACTTGACATGGCCGCACATGTTAGTCTTAAAACAGTAGAGTAACTTTTAAGTTATAATTCTTTTGCTACTTGTAATAAATAGCTCTATTCTTGACGTGTAATTCTTTAACTTAAGCTGATTTTGTCGTCTTCCGAATGTTTGTTGGTATTTTGACATGTCGTATGAGAAATATAGCTATGCATATTTTTGTAATTGAATTGTGTTTGATGTCAGGTTCTGGTTTTGAAACATAATTTCATGACTTGTAATATTAGCGTGTGGTGAGAACAAATTATAGTCATGTATTTGTACACAAAAGAAGAAAATACCGCCTTTCATGTTTTAATCGTAGATGGCAGTTTTGAATATCTTGTATGACCGAGCATGGAATGCAGTCGAGTGCCTTGCCATCCAATCGTGAGTCCCTACACCCATTGGCTAGTATCTCCTACTCTGCATCCTGTACTTTAGGGACCGTTATAGAGGATAGGAGAAAAGCTTTTTTAAGTAAAATTGAAATATGTGAAAAAGTAAAACTTCCAATCACGGAAGGCCTTCGAGGTGCTTAAGTTCGTGGCAAACGGGTTTTGTAGTCACTTTCCCTAGCTGTGGGTCTTGGAGACATTTGTCACCCATCTTACGCCTCCACGGGGAGTTAATTCTTTTTTACCACAGCCGCACTTAAGACACATCGGAGCCGAGATCGCGCACAGTAACTACCCGGGCCATTATGGCCCGTAATCGTGGGTATTATTCGATTTACTGTGGCCGGCTAGCGTGGGTGCCGATCGTCAACTGTGAACTGCCCCTGGCTGGCCACACCTTATGTTGGGGCTTATAGTCGGTTCACAGTTGCCGGCGAGCCTAACACCGTAATGAGCTGCCTCGGCTATAGTCGGCCTTCTCGGTGGCTTATAATCGGCTCATTACAGTTGGCTTCAAGGGCCGTCGCGAGCAATGAGTTAACCCAGGTGAAGTATCGACGGAGGTGCTGGATGTTCCATGCCCTCTGGAACACCTCTCTGTCCACTGTTGACAAAATATAAGCTCCATTGTGGAGATCTTTATGAATTACATATGGTCCATCCCAAATGGGGTCTAGTGCTCCAGGGCGAGGGAAGATTCGCTTGAGGACAAGATCCCCTTCTTGTAAGGTACGATGCTTGACTTTGGAGTTGTATTGCGCTGCCACTTTCTGCTTGTGGGTTGCTGTTTTAAGGACTGCATCATTTCTTCTCTCCTCGACTAGATCCAAAGACATGTGGAGGAGCTCTTCATTCTCTTCCGGGTTATAGTGGATCCTACGGTGGGAAGGCACAATGGTTTCAACTGGGAGCATAGCCTCCGATCCGTATGCCAAAGATAAAGGAGTGTGCCCCGTTGATGTTCTGAAAGATGTGCGGTAGGCCCACAGTGCCGTAGGGAGTTCATCCACCCAAGCGCCCTTTGACTTTTCGAGCTTCTTTTTTATCACAGTTTTCAGAATTTTGTTGACTGCTTCGACTTGTCCGTTTGCCTGGGGATATGCTACGGATGAGAAGCTTTTATGAATTCCGTGCTTTCGGCACCAGTTGGCGAATTCCTCGCTGTCAAACTGAAGTCCATTGTCTGATATGATTTTGAGTGGGACTCCGTACCTGCACAGAACATTTTTGATCAAGAAGTTAATAACTTTTGCTGAAGATACTTTATTCAGAGGTTCCGCTTCCACCCATTTGGTGAAATAATCAACTGCCACTATGGCATATTTGGCCCCGCCTCGGCCCATCGGCAGCTCGCCGATTAAGTCAATTCCCCATATTGCGAAGGGCCAAGGGCTGGTCATTTGAGTAATCTCAGTTGTTGGTAGCCGCGGAATCTTAGCAAATTTTTGGCATCTGTCACACTTCTTGACGAAATCTAAGGCGTCCTTGCTTAAGGTGGGCCAGAAATATCCGTATCGGAGTATCTTTTCTGCTAATGTTTGCCCTCCGGTGTGATCTCCGCAGCTCCCCTGATGGATGTTGGATAAGATTTCCTTGGCTTCTCTCCCAGCGACACACCTTAATAACGGGTTAGAGAATCCGCGCTGATAGAGGATGTCTTCTTGTATTGTGTAGCGGGATGCTTTCCTCAAGATTTTCTTGACTTCGTTACGCCCGTTGGGTAGAGTGCCACTTTGTAGGTAGTCTCGGATGGGAGTCATCCAAGTTGCTTCTTCGGTTGCAGCTATCAGATTCACTTGCTCAAAACTTGGGGCCAGTTGCTTTGAGATGGTTACTGCCCCGAAGACGGTGATGTCTCCCACACTTGCTTGCTTTGCCAATTCGTCGGCCTCTCGGTTCTCCTCCCGAGGGATGTGTTTGACTAAGTAGTGGTCCAATCGGCTGAGAAGTAACTTGGTCTTCTTTAGATATGCTATGAGTCGTTCTTCTCGAGCTTGGAATTCTCCTACTATTTGATTAACAATAAGTTGAGAATCGCTGTGAAGGCACAAAGAATTGGCTCCGATTTCTATGGAAATTTCTAGTCCAGCTATCACTGCTTCATATTCTGCATCGTTGTTGGTGGCAGCGAACTCCAACCTTATAGCATAGTGCAGTTTGTTTTCCCCTGGGAGTGATTATTACCACACCTGCCCCCGAGCCTTGTTCGTTTGATGCACCATCCACAAAGAGATTCCACTTGATATCTTCTTCTATTTCCAATTTCTCCTTATCTTCGTTGGTAGTGAATTCTGCAATGAAATCAGCCATGGCTTGTCCCTTGATGGCGGTGCGAGGGTGATAGGTGATATCATACTGACTTAGTTCAATGCACCATTTAAGTAGTCACCCAGAAGTGTCGGGACGATGGAGTACCTGCCTCAGTGGTTGATCAGTCAGAACTTTGATGGAATGGGACTGGAAGTAGTAACGCAGCTTTCGTGATGTGATTAGTAAACAGTATGCTAGCTTCTCAAGTTTAGGATATCTGACTTCTGCCCCAGTAAACCTTTTGCTGACGAAGTAAACTGGCCGCTGCGTGCGGTTGTCTTCCCTTACCAAGGCAGCGCTTAGGGCGTGAGATGACACAGCAAAGTATATGTATAATTCTTCGCCTTCGCTTGGAGTCGAGAGTACCGGTGGTTTCTGGAGGTGTTCGATTAGGTTAAGGAAAGCGGTTAAGCATTCGTCAGTCCATTCGAACTTTCCTTTGTCTTTCTTTAGAGCTTCGAAAAAGGGGATGCACTTGTCCGTTGCCTTGGAGATGAATCGGCTTAGGGCGGCCACTTTTCCATTTAGGCTTTGCATTTCCTTTCGGGTGGAAGGTATCTTGATATCCCTTAGCGCTCGGACTTGTTCAGGGTTTGCTTCTATCCCTCTGGCATGAACGATGAATCCTAAGAACTTTCCTGATGACACTCCGAAGGAGCATTTTAGTGGATTCAACTTCATTCCATATTGTCGAAGTACTTGAAACATCTTGCCTAGGTGGCTTACGTGATCTTTGGCTTTCCTTGACTTTACCACCATGTCATCCACATATACTTCCATAGTTTGTCCTATTAGCCCTGCAAACATCTTGTTGACGAGGCACTGGTAGGTGGCTCCTGCATTTTTAAGTTCGAAAGGCATTACCTTATAGCAGTATAAACCTCGGTCGGTGATGAAACTAGTGTGGTCTTGGTCGGGAGCATGCATAGGAATTTGGTTATATCCTGAGTATGCATCCATAAAAGATAGGAGTTCGTGCCCGGCTATGCTGTCTACAAGTTGGTCGATTCTGGGAAGTGGGAAGCAATCCTTTGGGCAGGCGTCGTTTAGGTTGGAAAAGTCAATGCAGGTTCGCCACTTCCCATTAGCCTTTTTTACCAGCACCGGGTTGGCGATCCATTCCGGGTAGATAGCTTCTCGTATGAAGTCATTGGCGAGTAGGTTCTTTACTTCTTCATCGAGGGCTGCTGATCGCTCTGCCCCCATACTTCTCTTTCTTTGTTTTGCAGGCGCCTTGGTAGGATCAATGTTTAAAACGTGGCATGCTATGTCGGGGGAGATTCCGGTCATGTCAGCGTGTGACCAAGCGAATACATCTAAGTTGTGGCGGAGAAAATCGATGAGTTGTTCCTTCAATTCGGCTTTTAGTTGGGACCCAATTTTCAATAGTCTACTCGGGTCATGCTTGTCTACATATATAAACTCCATAGCCTCTGCAGGCTCGGCGGTGGCCTCCTCCTCTTTGTCCCTAGGGTCTAATTCATTGAAAGGGTCGCTGGTATATCGAAGAGGAGGGGCTTTCTTTAGTTACTATGCTTCCAGACTTTTTGTGCAGAGGGCAATCTCTACCCCCTTCCCTTTATCCTTCCTGTGGTTGTTGCGAAGTTCAGTCACATAGCAGTCTCGAGCAACGTCCTGGTCTCCTTCTACTTCCCCTACTCCATTGTCCGTTGGAAATTTCATCTTTAGGCACCATGGGGCTAGGACAATTTGGAAGTCAGACAAGGCTGGTCTTCCTAAGAAGGCGTTGTAGGCCGAATGGTTTTCTATTAGCACGAATGTCTGCCTCCGTACAGTGGAGCGGGGATGGCTCCCAATCTCAACAAAGAGGTCCAGTTGCCCGAGAGGCATATTAGCATCCCCAGTGAAACCGTGTAGTGGTTTATCGCAGGGAGATACATCCTTCATTGATAGCTTCATTTTGTCGAATGCGTGTTTGAACAGGATGTTTACTGAGCTTCCAGTGTTTACCAGGATTCGGTAAACTTCGGCTGGACCAAGTCGGGCAGAGATGACCATGGGATCCATGTGAGGGTACTGCCTTCCTTCTAGGTCACGCTTACCAAATGTGATGTCATCACTTTCTTTCCGCTTCGGGTGGCGTTCTTCTATAACCGAATTGACATAGTCTTTATTGTCTCTAAGCGACTTTCCGTACCTTTCCATCTCTTTCCAGCTTCTGTCTGCGATGTGTGGCCCTCCTAAGATGGTATGGACCACTATCTTTTCTTGACTAGAGCTGCTAGCATTGCGGTTTCCTCTGTCGGCCCCTGGTGAGGGTAGCCTTGGGTTTTCATTGGCAGGAGCTGGGGTCCTGTCCTGACCTTTTACATAACGTTCCAATTTCTTTCTTCTGATGTGTTCCTCGATCAGATCTCGGAGATGATGGCATTCGTTGGTATCATGCCCGTGAGATTCGTGGAAGCGGCAGAACTTTCCAGACTTCTGTGCGTTATCTGATTCCTTCTTGTATGGTGGGCGTTTGTATCTAACTTCGCCTTGGGTGGCAAGGAAGATATTTTCGACGGTCTCGTTCAAAGGAGTGTAAGTGTCGAATCTTGGTCCTGGCCAATATAGGCGCTTTTCCCCCTTCTTGCCCCCAGCATTGTCTCTGGAATCATTTCTTCGAATGTCCTTTGCCACAGCAGGGGCGTTGCCATGGGTTGTCTTATTTTGCTGTCCTGACTGCCCCTCAACGGCAGCATCCTCAAGCCTCATGTATTTCCCGGCTTCATGGAAGAAATCGGGTAAAGTAGCTGGTTTTTCTTTTGTCAACCTTCTAGCGAATTTGGTGTCCGGATGCACACCACTGCAGAGGGCCATTAGGATAAGCTTCTCATCGGCATCTTGGACTGCGGCTGCTGCGGCGTTGAATCTGGTTAGGTATTGCTGCAGCTTCTCTCCAGGTTTCTGTTTGACGCTGGATAAGGAATAAGCGTCCTTAGGTTGCTCCACATGAATGCGAAACTGACTGATAAATTTTTCTTTCAACATCTCCCACGAGTTGATGGATCCCTGGGGTAGATGACAGAACCAGGAGGTAGCAAGATCTGCTAAGAAGAGCGGAAAGCATTTGCATAGTACTCCCTCTGTCGCCCCACTCATGAGCATATGCTGCGTGTACCTCTGTAAGTGTACAACGGGATCGGAGGTTCCTTTGTAGGGTTCCATTGTTGGCATCTTCCATTCTCGGGGGGTGATAGCAATTTCGATATTGCGGGCGAAAGGGCTGGTTAGCCTAGCGCCTATCCCTCAATCTCTCTGCTCCCGTTGGACACACTCTCTGAATAAGCGTGCCATCCTTTCATAAGAACTTGGAGCAGATAGAAATGAGTTTGGTTCTATTCTGTGGGATTGATTCCGTCCAGATGACCTGTAGGGATGGTATCGTCTATCATTCCTCATATTTTCCAGTGGCTGCCTTTGATCTTCTGGGAGCATGCTCGGGTCAGCTACAGTTGGCCCTTGCCTTGATCTCCCCCTGCTGGGTTCTGATCTAAGCACTTCCTCGGGTCCAACTTCGGGCTGGACTCTAGCTCGGCCCCGTTCACTGGCGTTTCTGTGGTTAGGCAGCATGACAGGCTCAACTACAGTTGACCTTCGCCCGGTACCTCCCCCGTTAGGTTCGGTACCAAACGTTTCCTCAGGCCTAACTTCGGGCTGTGCTCGGTCTCGGGTCCTACCATGGCTACTTCTGCCGTTAGCTCCTTCGAAGAAGGAAGATCTTTGTTGTCTCTGAGATCCCCCAGACTGGGACTCGCCCCATGATTCAGTGTTGCGGTTGGATTCTTCAGCGTCCCTTAAGCGTGACATGAGATGGTCCACCAAGGCTTCCTGTTGGGACGTGAAGCGGTTAGTTACTTCAACCACAACTCTGCCCAGATCTGCTCTAGTAATTGCTGTAGGCTGTTCTGTGGCAGGAGTGGTTGGGTTAGCCTATTCTTCATTTGTTACTGTTGCTGGAGGATGACGATTTACTTGATTCGTGACAGCTGGATCTGGAAGACTGCTGGATGCGATGTTTTTTCCTTTGTTAACATCTTTTCTCTGTTTGGGAGGCATGTTTTCCAAGTGGCGGACGATGCTGTTAGGAAAACTCGTTAAGTGGATGAAGCTGAAGCTTCGAGCTTCTATTTCTCAGTGAAAGCACCAAAAATGTTTGCACAAAAAATGGACAAACACCTCAAAGTTATATGATTTAGTAGATCTTAGGCTGTTCTTAGTGATTTTGGAGATTTATGCAAATATATGAAAAACAGGGGCTAAACTGTAAAAAGACACGCAGATTTATAGTGGTTCAGCCAGAATGTGCCTACGTCCACTTTATATGTTATTTCTCTTGTTTTGTTGTGATTACAAGTACAAAGCTTTGATACAGGTAAAAGAAAGTTGTTTGAAAGTTCTCTCCATGCTTGAGCTCTCAAACTTGTCCCCATTGTTGTACCCCTGCTCCTCTATTTATAGAGTGAGGTTGGGAGCAGGGGTCTTGGATGTATATAGCCGCTGGTGGGCCTGGGCTGATGTGATCTGGCCTGGCACGTCTTGGTCCGGTAGTGTTGGTCTGGTGGTAGGAGATGAATTGGTCCGGCAGTTACTTGAAGGAGGTTGGTCCGACAGTTACTTGAAGGAGGTTGGTCCGGCAGTTACTTGAAGGAGGTTGGTCCGGCAGTTACTTGAAGGAGGTTGGTCCGGCAGTTACTTGAAGGAGGTTGGTCTGGCAGTTACTTGAAGGAGGTTGGTCCGGCAGTTACTATGGGATATGGAAGCCGAATGAGTTCCTCCCGAATGGACTTTGGATGGATGAACCAAGCTTCTTGGTCTTCAAGGTCTTCTGGGTGAGAACACGCCCAACATAGTGGTAGTTGATTGTGAGAAGATGTTGGTGATGATCGGGGCAGTGGAGGGGCGGACGATAGTGATTGGCTACATACTAGAGGATGGGGTTATGGTTAGGTTTCTATATCAACTCGAGGTTCCTTAGGATGGGTTGTTATATGTGCATATCATTATAGAGTATCTAGACTGTTTGAGGAGGTGATCGGATTACCACCACACTGAAAGATTCAATTTCATATAGACTTGGTGAAGGATGTCTGACCAATAGTTAGGCCTTTGAGGCGTATGACACCCAATGAACAAAAGAAGTTGGAGGTTCAAGTAAATGACCTTTTAAAGAAAGGTTTCATCCATAGGAGTAATCTGAGTAGGGCACACTTGTAGTATTCACTACTAAGGCGAATGGCTCTTTGAGGTAGCGTGTAGATTACCGTTAGCTGAATAAGGTGATGAAGAAGAACAAGTATCCACTCCAACGTATAAACAACTTGTTCGATCAGCTCCACGGTGTGAAGGTGTTCTCTTAATTGGATTTAGCGATAGGATTCAATAGTTGAGAGGAGCAAAGGAGAGTGTACTGACCACCGCGTTCGTATGCCGTCCATTTTCTATGAGTGGTTGGTTATGCCATTCGGGCTAACCAATGCTTTTGTATACTTTGTTGATTTTGTGAACCATCTGTTCAGGGATCGACTAAACAAGTTTGTATTTGTGTTTGTAGATGATATTTTGATCTATTGTAGGACGGAGGAGGAACACGAGACGCACTTGAGGATTGTGCTTGAAGTGTTCAGGAGGCATAAGTTGAAAGCGAAGTTTTCGAAATGTCACTTCTAGAAAATGAGAGTGAGATTCTTGGGTCATGTCATCTCTGAGCAAGGCATCACAGTAAAACCTATCAAGGTAGCAGCGGTTTAAGATTGGACCTAACCCAAAAATGCTATGGATGTGAGGCATTTCCTAGGATTGACGGGATATTATAGACATTTTATAAAGGACTTCTCGAAGGTAGTAGCACCGTTGACCAATTTGACGAAGAACAATCAAGCTTTTGTTTAGAATACGATGTATGAGCATGTGTTTGTGAGTTTGAATGAGAGGTTTATGGGTGCAGCAGTATTGATCAATTCGAGCGGGAATGAGGAATTGATAGTATACGCAGATGCTTGTGGTAATGGATTAGGTGCAGTATTGATGTAGAAGGGAAAAGTTGTCGCCTACTCTAGTCGGCAGCTAAAGCTGCAAGAGAGGAAGTATCCGACTCATGATTTGGAGTTGGTGGAGATAGTGTTTGCTTAGAAGATTTGAAGGCGCTCCTTATTAAGAGAAAGGTTCAGCTATCCATGGACCACAAATTCTAGAGGTACCTTTTCTCCCAAAAGGATCTTAACCTTCGCCAGCAACAATGGTTGAAATTCTTGGCCTCTTATGACTTTGACATTTTCGATATGCGTGGTAAGAGAAATGCAGTCATGGATGCATTGAGTAGAAGACATGCCAGTTGGGAGCAAGGTACATGAAGTGGAAGCAGTTGGAGTATATTAATGGCTATGAGTTCAGACCTCTTAGCGAGTTAGAGCCAGAGATGCTAGCAAGTTTGACGATCAGACTTGCTTTGGTTGAGCGGATCAATACTAGTCAGAGGCGTGATGTTAGACTAGCAAAGATCATGGAAAAATAAAAGGTTAAGTAGAATCTGAAGATATGAAATAGTACAGATTCAACCGAGAATTTTGACTCCATAAGGATGGGAAATTGTTTATTCCCGATGTTGATGGATTATGAGACAAGGTACTATGAGAGTGCCACTATCCTAGGTTGACCATAGATCCTAATAATAATAAGATGTGCCATGATATGCAGTAGACCTATTAGTGGAAGGGCATGGAGAAGGATGTCGGGGCATTCACCATGAAGTGTATAAACTTCCAGTTGATGAAGGCAGAGCAGAGAAAGTCAAGTGGATTACTGTAACAGCTTGAAGTTCCCGAGTGGAAATGAGAGAAAATATTGATGGTCTTCATTGATGGATTGCATGTAACTAGAGATGGGTACGAAAGCATTTGGGTCATAATCAATAGATTGATGAAATATGGATGATTCATACCAGTATAGTCTACAAGAACGGCATCCAAGACGAGTTGTATGTGAAGTGGATAGTGCAGTTTCATGGTGTGTCGAAGAAAATTGTGACCGATCGAGACCCGTTGTTCACTAGTGAGTTTTGGAAGAGCTTACAAGAGGCATTGGGGACCAAGCTGCATCTTAGTATAGCTTACCATCCGCAAACGGATGGGTAGACCAAGAGAGTGAATCATATATTGAAGGATCTCTTGCGAGCTTGCATTCTCAATTTCGAAGGCCCGTGGGATGATCACTTGCATTTGGTAAAATTCGCATACAACTATAACTATCAGTCTAGTATTAGTATGGAACCATATGAAGCATTGTATGGTCGACCGTATAATACTCCTTTTTATTGGTCGGAAGTGGGCGAAAAAATGATACTTGACCGGACATGATTAGAGAAACCTCAGAGAATGTAGAATCATTCGGCAATGAATTAAAGCTGCTTAGGATAGACAGAGGAGCTGCGTTGATAGAATATGTAGAGATTTGGAATTTTTTGCCGATGATATGGTGTTTACAAAGATTTCTCCTTTAAAGAATATTATTCAATTTGTTAGTAAGCGGAAGTGGGCATCAAGATTCATAGGCCCTTTTCCGATAGCAAGGAGGATTAGGAACCTAATATATAGGGTTCACTTACCCCAGAAGATGTCAGGTGTTCATAATGTCTTCCATATTTATGATCTGTATAAATTTATGGATGACTCGGCCATGACAATTGCATTGGATCAACTTGATGATATTGAGATTGAACCAAAAGCTTCGAGGCCTCATAGGCTAGTTCGTATTGCTGGACGCGATTCAAAACAACTTAAGAGGAAGATGATGGAGTTAGTGAAGGTTCAATGGGGCAAAAGTGAAGGTGTTTGCACGTGGAAAACCAAGGAGAACATAGGGCCACATATTCGGAGCTCTTTGCATGGTAAGGCCTACTGTTTACCATATGTACTTTCACCTTTGATATCATATACGACAGTTTAGTATCTCGCATGCTAGGTGGGCTTACCGGCACTATTGGTTGCATTGCTACTTTTTTGATATATATGATGGTTGCATATGATTATTAGGCATGTGAGGTAACTATGGTTGACTATTCCTTGACTTAGTTGAGAATTTCGAGCGCGAAATTTCTAAAGGGGAGAGTGTAACTACCGGTATTTTACATATCGGAGGATCATAAAATATTTTTATTTTATTCATAAATAGCTGTTAGACTCTAAAATTTTGGTAGATGGCTTTAAGGGATATTTTCCACATCTATGATTTTTGCCGAATTCTTTGTGACCATTTTGACCCTGAAAAACTTATATAGACTATAAATTTTGATAGAAGCTAAATTAGGATCTCAAACCACTTTCATTGATTTAGGATGATGGTTTCCTTCCGTAGAGTGGTCATAATAGAAAAACGAATTTACTGTTTAAAAGGTATAGCAATTAAGTTTTGGCTTTTGTTGACCTGCATTAGTGGATAATTGACTAAGCTCAAACTTAGGCCCGCTAATCCATCTCGAAAATTATGCTAAGGGGAGGCTGTAGAAACTGATTTAAGTCATTTCCATCTTCCCCAAAATAGTTATAAACCTCCTTTGACCCTAATTTCATTAAAAATCCTATTTTTTCCATACTAATCTTAGCCAAAATCACAATTAGAGGGTAACTTGCATTGAAGGATTTGGAATTATCATTTTGACTGATTTTCTTTTATCTCCTTTGTTGTTCACTTTAGATTTAAGGGAACAAATTTATATTTTGGGTATTTAGTAAGTGGTTCTTGACCTCACTCTTAACTACGCATGTTTATATAGTTAAAAAGGATGTTTTTACATGATTTTGGCCTTAAAGTGATTTCTAACCTTAAAAACGTTTTCCTAATTATTTACAGTCGATATCTAAAGGTTTTAAAATGGTTTAGGTGGTTTTCTACTCCTTTTGTTCATATTGATATACTAGTGTAAAAGTCAGATCTAGAGTAGGATTTGCTTGATTATCATGTTCTTATGAATTGCATATGTGTACGGATGTATATGTACGATATTTTATGTTTGTATGTTATTTTTTAAGATGGTTTGCTAGTGATTTTAGGTAGTTATAAAAGAGATGGTTGAATTGGAAAATCAAAGGCAAAGATGGTCGAAATTGGATGAAACTTGTAGGAGAGGATTTGGAGCATAAGGGGAGCATATGTTTTTAATTGCATCAAAAATCCAATTGGTATAAAGCTTCAATGACGAGAGGTTTTTGGCCTGGGATGAGAGGTTTTTGGTCAAGAAAAAAATCATCGGAATTAGATGAAACTTGGAAGAGGGGCTCTGGAGCATAAGGGGAGCCTATGTGTCAAATTACATCAAATTCAGTCAGTAAAAAGATCCGGTGATGACAGGTTTTTGGCCAACGATGAGAGGTTTTTAATCAGGCAGAAATTGTCAAAATTGAATTAAACTTGGAGGATAGGCTCTAAAGCATAAGGGGAGCCTATGTTTCAAATTTCAACAAAATCTAAATGGTAGAAAGCTCCGACAACAAGAGGTTTTTGGCTTACAATGAGATGTTTTTGGTCAAGAAAAATCGTCGGAATTGGGTAAAACTTAGACGAGGGGCTCTGGAGCATAAGTGGAACCTATGTTTCAAATTGCATCAAAATCCGGCCGATAGAAATCTCTAGCAATGAGAAGTTTTTAGCCTATGACGAGAAGTTTTCGGTCAAGCATAAATCATTGGAATTGGATGAAACTTGGGAAGGGCTCTAGACTATAGGGCAGACTATATTTCAAATTGCATCAAAATCCTATCGGTAGAAATCTCTGATGACGATAGGTTTTTGGCCTACGAAAATGGTTTCAGGTCAAGAAGAAATCATCGGAATTGAATGAAACTTGAAGGAGGGGATCTAAAGCATAACGGGAGGCTGTGTTTTAAGTTGAATCGAAATCCAATCTGTAGAAGCTTTGACGATTGGTGGTCCAGTGGTTGATGATGAGTTATTTTTGGTTGGCATAAATCAACCTGACGGCACTTTTCTTTAGGGCTTGGCAAAGGAATGGAGTTAAGTTCTGATGATGGCAGCTCGATGTTGAATGGAGTCGTGAGAATGGCTGTCCACAAAGGATGGGTTCTAGGAAGGGTAACCCATGGATAGAATGTTTAATGGTTCTATCATGGAAAGAAGGAATAGGAAATGGTTCCTTGAGAATAATGGAGACTAGATGGAGCAAGAAAAGAGCTCAGATGCATGTGCTAAGGGATCGTTCATACTTGGAGTGTTTTCGATGTACTCAAAAGAAGGGTGTTATGACTGCACTCATGGGTACTTGGGAAAAGCTACCCTAGATTATTTGAAAGGACCCATATACCCTAAATCGGGAGAAAGGGTCTTGTATCAGCTTCAGGCTAAAGATGAGTACACTATAAACCAGGATTTTCATTAGTCCCTAGCATGGAAAAGGCCATACAAGTTATCATATATCTAGAGCGCAGTGAGTGATAGTGAGAATTGTTTAATGGATGCTTTGGTCGCTTTGATTGATTTCTTCCATAGTATATCACTCTAGGGATGTCACTAGAGATAGGTTGGGGATAGGGATCCTTGAAAACCCGTCATCATACTTAGTTTGTAGTATACCTTTATGATATTCGTAGAGTAGCATATTATGTTTGTTATGTTCTAACTCTTTTGTTGTAGGGACATGTCAAGTATGATTCATATGCCCCTATTCCTTACTCTATTGACCCGTATAGTATTATCGGTCACACCAACATTTGTCTGACTTGAGGTTTTATGCTTTGCTTCTTATTATCTCGAGTACTCTTAAATGGGTAGACTAAATATAAGTTCTAGGTGTGACGCAGTAGCTATGCAGAGGATGAGCTGGGTGGAGTTATCTTGTATTATATATGGATTTCTTTGCTTATTCCACTGTGCAACACTGTAAAGCCTTGACAGTGTCTGCTTGTTACTATTGCTATAAGACAGTTACATGAGTTTATTTCTGTTTTGTATAAACTTTATTACTCTATTATACAACATTATGGATCAATGCTCTGATATTTGGTTCACTTGGTTATTACTATCTCACCTATTTTATATATCTTTGATGTATATTATATTTTTTCCATGCGCGGTGAGATATACGATAGGTTATATAATGTTTTATTTCATTGTCAACCTTGATAGTCGTCCTACCTCGACCGTGCATGTCAGTAGTGCACTACAAGTTATATTAGGTGTCGGTGGTGTAGGACGGTTGTCATAATGGTAATCCCGTTACTTCCTCGAATATGCTCTGATGCTCCATAGCTATAAGCACAGATGACAACACATCATACAAGATCTCGAGCAAATACAAAAAGTTAACCATCATCTCATCGTGTGGGATCTCGAGCAAATACAAAAAGATAATCATCACCTCATCATCGGTAGGTGACCTATCTCCAATCTACGCCCATCATCCATCCCTATCGTCAACAACGTCCTCTCGTAATCCACCACTACTCTGTAATTCTATACCCGGTCCATCCCTATGATAGTACCGAACCTCATGAAACCCTAAACATAGCAACCACAAACATGCAAATATCAACGACTCGATAAAGCTAAGTCTCGACAAACCATGTGAAGGCTAGTTGAAACTCCAACGGGATTTCTAACAGTCAAAGGTCTATTAACTATCTCGGGTTGCAATCCTAGTCTATCTACCAAATCACTAGATATGAAGTAATGTAAAGACCCTATATCAAATAAAACACATATAGCTATATCAAAAATAGAAAGCATACTATGTATAATGATGCACTACCCCTTCTTCTTCTCCTTCTCCTTCGCCAATGGAGCACTGAATGAAGCTGGAATAGAATTTAAAACATAACCAAACACAATTTGCTTATTCCTTGGAGATTTTGGACAATCCTTCTTGATATGCCCTAGAGTGTTGCGGTCGTAGCCCTTTTTGCCTTCCACCATAGCCTCTGACAAAAAGGCCCTTCTCCCCACAATTGTAGCGAGTAGGCTCCTACTTTTCCTTCTTCTGGCAACTATTGTTCAGCAACTGCTTCCACTTATTGTCGTTGTTGTTCCAATTCTTCTTGCTTCCCCTACCTGCTTGTGGCTTTAGCTCATCCTTGGAATTCACAACCAGCTTAGACTTCAGATACAAACTCTCATGTCGAAGAGTCTTCTCCACTAGCTTCTTAAAGGACTCATTAATATGTCCTACCAATCTCTCTTCTAAGTAGTCGCTTAGTCCATAATAAAATTCTTGTTCTTCTTGACCATGATGAACTTGGCCACATACTCTGACACAGACATCTCCTTATGTCTCAAATCTATGAATTATAGGAAGAGCACCTACTTTTGGGCAGCCAATATATATTTTTGTTCAAATCAACCTACATCTTAAATCTCGCCTTAAACTACTCCCAAGTCATCTGATCCTCCAGAGTGGTAATCTTGATGGCATTCCACCATCCCATAACTCGCCCTTGAAGCAGTCTTGAGGTTAGCTTCCTCTCCATCGCATCCTCCAACTCCATATCCTCAAAGATTGGTTTACAGGTGTCTAACCAATCCTACACCTCGATGGGTGACTCTACTCCTAGAAATGGTTGCCTCTCATAGTAGAGTAATCTTTGTTCAATTTCGTAAAGTCCGCCCTCGGTGCTTGCATTGGAGCACCATCACCAACATCCATAGTAGGAGAAACTTCTTAGGTATTCAGCAGCATGTACCTCATCATGTTGTTCAACATAGCCTGCATATCAGGGTTCACAACTGCCCCATCGCCCGCTACCTGCTCTATACAAGAAGAAGAAGTCCTCACTTGTCCGCTCATTCTTACAACATGTAATAAGAATGATCAGTCTCTCAGGAAGGAATAAGGGGTGCCATGGACGCTATGGAACTTATATACTATATAGTTTTGAAAACTAAAATATTACAAGTACGCTTCCTCATATGTTGAATAATCCATTCTAAGGCGATACTCCGATCTAATCTCTAATGGATCCATGTAGTCGTATATGCAACCTAAGCTCTGATACCAAATGCGACGATCTCCCTACACCATTAGTACCTAATATGTCTTGTTCGAACCGGCTAAATGTCCATTGAATTGGAAAATAGCCGATCAAATATATGATAAAAATAATCGCAAGCGCACGGCGTAAAATGATAGTACGTGGCGGATACGGGTCGATCCGCAGGGAATGGTTAGATTTTAAATTTCTATTCAATCAAATTAACCAATATTTGAGAATGTTGTTAACTGCTAAAAATTGCAAAAACTAACAACTACAAAAGTGAATGAAAACTATGAGAGTTTGAAGGCAATGTAGAGGTAATTTCTTTCTCATGATCATATAAATCAACAAAATGAAGTTATGATCTCTCTTTCGGTCATTAGTGAAATTAGTTGATGTGCTTATCATAAGTATAGATATTTGTGCTATTAATTAGCCCAGTATAAACCATCAAACTATAACACAACCACTTAATCACTTCTAATCATGAAAATTGACAACAAAGTTGAAAGTAAAATCTATTCTAAGTATGGCCTATTAACTATTGATTAGAAATATAGACCATCAAATTTTGGTTTTAAAATCATTTCATTACCAACATCATATGTAGATGAAGAGGTAATTTATGTTTGTTGTTTGTTTAAGCATAGCCTATTTGGTGTCAACAATATAAGCTATCAAATTCAAAGCTAAAACAACAAGTTAACTCATTCAAACATTTCCATTAAGCACAAAAAGGTAACACAAATCATTAAAATGTTGAAGCTACATGATTAAGAGAGGTTCATTACCCCTAAGTTGAAGGGGTTTAGCCTCTCATATTTGTTATCATATCAACAATTGTAGTATTCAACATAAAACAACAAGAAAAGGAAAATGCAAGCTAATGTAAAAGAAAGCTAACTAAAAAGAAATAAAAACTAATCTACTTGCATAAGAAATAAAACTAAGCTACTAGATAAGAAGAAAAAGAGCATGTAAGTAGAGAAGAACATTAATTAACATTGTATAAAAAAGGCAAAATTACATAAAAGAAATAGCTAAGTGGCCATGAAAAGAAAGAAAAGAAAGCTTTGATTTATTTGTGAGCCTAAACTAAACTAAAGAGGTTAAGAGGAAGAGATATTACATGAAACATAAGAGGTATTTATACATGTATGAAACTCTAATCCATATTTTTGGGGAATGCCCAAACTCCCCTCTAGGAAGTGTGGCCACCAAGTTATCATTAGTTTCAAATAATCAGCCATTAAGTGTGCATGTAATTTTAATGGTCTTTTAGCATGTGCATTAGCTCCTAATGGTTAGCTGATCAAGATAAGTTGGTAGGTGGAGTCCTCCATGTTCATTAGTGCTGAATTATTTCCATCTTCATTTGCTTGTGTTCTCTTGTGTATGCATATTTCTTCATGAAACCTCTTCCATTTGATTTCAAATTCCTACAAAAAATCATAAAAATGTCCAAGTAATTTTTCTCAAATTAATATATACACAAAAATGACCATTTTGCCCTATATGAAGATGAATATATGATGATTTGAAAATAATTTGAATTTTGGTTTAAACATGTTAAAATACCTGATATGATCATTTATTTAATTTAATTAGATTAAATATAGTGGTAACAATTTGCACATTTACGTGCACATCATGCCTATATAATGCATCGTGGAGGTACCCGCTCGATGTAAGGTAATAGCTAAGGATGTAAAATATTGAAAATCCAAACACAAAATCTGTAGGACATCTCATAGTGCATAGCAAATATATAATGTAATAACACGGATACAAAATATGTGAGACGATAATATAATCAACGAACCATAAATAAGAACACCAGAGTGCAACATGTTCACAGATTATACAAAAATTGAAAGAAGAGTTTAGACATCCTAAATCTCCAAAATAAACTCTATAACTCTCCCTAAAGTGATACAAGTACTGATATAACTCTGATTGTGACAATGCACTACTTAGAAATCACACTCATTCACCACTTACATGCCATATAACACATGATTAAAATCCATGACCATCTAAAAACATAGACAGGCCAATAATAAAAACAGCGGCTGCTTCTTCTTCTTTCTCATTTTCAAAATCTTTTTTCCCTGTCAATCCTATGATACATTTTCTTGTCCATCACTCGAATCTGACGCAGCGGATATAACACTTGACGACGAATTGAAGAATTCATGTCAAACTAATCGATGAAACAATTAGATGAAGCAATATGAATCGATGAATTAATGATACCAAACGCCCAAATCCGTTGATCACGAAGATACCGGACTTTAGCAATCTTCGACACGTTGATCGCGCACGATGCCGTGAGAGAAGATCTACATTTCTTCGACGTTGATCAAGCGCACTTGATTCCGTGAATTGGCTTCAACAATCGTTGATTCGAGAGCACTCGAATGCCGAAGGTGGAGATAGGAGATAACACTCAACTACCGATTTTAATGGAGGCAAGAAGCACAAATCAAATTTTATTTCAAATTCAACAACCTTTACAAATGATGCCTCCCGCCTATTTATAGGCTTACAACTCACACAACAGAAATTTGTACAACACATAGGTCGTTCACGACCTAAACATCACGACCTAAAACAAAGAAACAATGCAACACTTTTCAGTACACGACCTACGACTTATGAAAATTAACGACTTACGAGCTAAAATCCTACGACCTAAAATACATTCACGCGACCTAAAAAATAACTCACGACTTAATTTCTGGCGGTATTGCCTCGTAGCTTTTCGCGTTTCACTACTTTGACATTGATGAGGCGGCAGTAGGTCGCTCGCGACTTAGAGTTAGGTCGCTCGCGAGTTGATGAGGCGGAATAAGGTCGTTCGCGACTTAGGGAATAGGTCGCTCGATGGAAGATTTAGGTTGCTCGGTGGAAGATTTAGGTCGCTCGCGACTTAGAGCAGAGATAGGTCGCTTGCGACTTAGAGCAGAGATAGGTCGCTGGTTGCTGGAAGTTAGGTCGTGGGATGGAATTGATGTGGAGTTTAGGTCGCGCTGGTTGGTGGTTAGGTCGGAGAGCATTGGGTCGCGGAAAAGTTAGGTCGTGGGAATGGTTAGGTCGCGGAGGCGTTAGGTCGTGAAGTGCTGGTGATAAATTAGTGATGGAATTAGGTCGCTCGCGTTCCTCGCGCTCGTCTTCGGTATGTGCTGTATCATCCTCCCCAGGCTGAGGAAAATTCGTCCTCGAATTTAAAAGTTCCTTCCCATTGGACTGTTCATCTCCATAATAAGGTATAAGATGTTTAACATTAAACACGTCAGAAGTGTAAACATCCTCTGGCAGCTTCAACTTATAAGCATTTTCATTGATTTGTTTTATAATTTCTACTGGACTAATCTTTCGGGCTTTCAACTTGTTATAAGTACCCATTGGAAAACGATCCTTTGTTAACACAACATACACCCAATCACCCTCGTTGAACCCCACACTTCTTCTCTTTTTATCTGCAGCTCGTTTATATTTCTCATTCGTCTTTTCCAAACGTTCCTGAACGATTCTATGACAATCTTTCAACTCATCAACGAAATCTGACGCCCGTTTAATCACTCCTTTCGGTTGTGGTACTACCGTTAAATCCAACGGCCCCTTTGGCAAGCTTGAATATACAACTTGAAATGGACTGTAACCAGTGCTTCGGTTAACAGCATGATTATGAGCAAACTTTGCCTGACACAAGTTTAAGTCCCAACTCTTCAAATTGTCTTGTACAAGACATCGCAACAAGTTTCCCAACGATCTATTCACCACTTCCGTTTGCCCATCTGTTTGAGGATGATATGGACTACTAAAATTCAGCTTCGTTCCGACCATCTTCCACAAACTTAGCCAAAAATGACTCAGAAAACGAGTATCCCTATCCGACACAATAGATTCTGGCAATCCATGAATTCGATATATTTCTTTGAAAAATAACTGCGCGACATGAACAGCATCGGCCGTTTTCTTGCAAGCAATAAAATGTGCCATTTTCGAAAATCGGTCAACCACCACATAAATAGAATCATTACCCCTTTGAGTTCGTGGTAACCCCAAAACAAAATCCATACTCACATCAACCCACGGTTTAGTAGGCACAGGTAATGACATATATAATCCTGCATTTGTAGCGGTTCCCTTTGACACTTGACAGATATGACATCGTTCCACAAATCTCTCAACCTTTTTTCTCATCGATGGCCAAAAATAAGATTGTGAAATCAACTGTAATGTACGGTCTCTCCCCACGTGGCCTTCTTCATGTAGCTCCTTCACAGTCTTCATTCTCAAACTACAATCAGGTATGCACAATCGATTTCCTTTGAACAGGAAACCATCTACCATCAAAAAATCATCCGTCTCTCCCTCCTTGACTTTATCAACAAACTTTGCAAAGTAAGGATCATCGACAAATAATTCCGGCAACATATCAAACCCCGTTACTTCAACCTTCATTGTTGTTAACAAATGATTCCTTCGGCTCAACGCATCTGCCACACGGTTTGTAACTCCAGATTTATGCTTCACCACAAATGTGAATTGTTGCAGGTACGCAATCCACGATGCATGCCTTGCTGAAATCTTCTCTTGCCCTTGTAGATGTTTCAACGCCTCATGATCAGTGTACAGCACAAACTCCTTGTGAAATAAGTAATGTCTCCAATGTTTAATCGCTTGTACAACAACATAAAATTCCACATCATACGTACTATATCTCATCTTCGCTCCTAATAACTTCTCACTGAAATATGCAATCGGACGTCCCCTCTGACTCAAGACTCCTCCAATCCCAACCTTTGACGCATCAGTGTGTAGCTCGAATAACAACTGAAAATCTGGTAATACTAGAATTGGTGCAGATGTTAGCAACTCCTTGATCTTCCCAAAAGCATCCCCTGCTTCCTCTGACCATGAAAACTGTTTATCCTTCATACAATCTGTAACAGGCACCATCACACTACTAAAGTGTGGAATAAATCTTCTATAAAATGAAGCCAACCCATGAAAACTTCGAACCTCTGTTATCGTCTTGGGCTGTGGCCAATCTCTAACCGCCTCTACTTTACTCCGATCCACCTGTATCCCTTTCTCTGATACAACATACCCGCAGAAATAAAACACTATGCGTCATGAACACGCATTTCTTCGTTGCAGCATAAAATTGTTCTTGTCGTAGTACCATCAGCACTTTTCTCAGATGATTCAAATGTTCCTCTGGACTTCCACTATATATCAGAATATCATCGAAATACACCACCACAGACTTCCCAATGAATGGTCTAAAAATCTGATTCATCACCCGCATAAATGTACTTGGCGCATTTGATAAGCCAAATGGCATTACTAACCATTCGTATAAACCCTCCCTGGTTTTAAAAGCAGTCTTCCACTCATCACTTGGCCTGATACGAATTTGATGATATCCGCTCTTTAAATCAATCTTCGAAAAGATAGTAGCTCCGCTCAATTGATCTAGCAAGTCATCCAACCTCGACATTGGAAATCTATATCTCACAGTAATCTTATTCAATGCTCGACTGTCAGTGCACATTCTCCACGTCCCGTCCTTCTTCGGTACTAACAAAGCTGGCACAGCACACAGACTCAAGCTTTCCTGCACACGCCCCTGTTCAAGCAATTCTTCCACTTGCCTCCTCAATTCTTCATGTTCCTTCGGACTCATTCGATAATGTGGTCTATGTGGCAACATTGCTCCCGGAACAAGATCAATTTGATGTTGAATGTCTCTCAGTGGCGGTAACTCCTTTGGTAACTCCTATGGAAATACATCCTCAAATTCTTTCAATACTGGTTTCACTTCTTTTGGAATTTCAACCTTTTCACTGCTCTCACGCCCAATTAACAAGAATACTTCCGGCTCTTCCTCAACCTCCTTAACAAACTCCTTCAAAGATAATAAAGTTTTCAGCTCTTCAATCTCCTCCAGTTTGTTTTCTTCTTGTTGTCGCTTCTTAGGAACCAAAGTGATTTTAGTACCTTCAAACATGAAATTATAACTGTTGTTTCGCCCATCATGTTGCACCGCCCTATCATATTGCCACGGTCTCCCCAGCAACAAATGACAGACATCCATATCTACAACATCGCACCAAATTTCATCTTTGTATTTCTTCCCAATCAAAAGTTTAACACAAGCCCTTCGTCCAACTTTCACCTCACCACCCTTCCTCAACCATGCTAACTTGTACGGTTTAGGATGTTTCTCGGTTTTTAACTCTAACTTCTTCACCGCTTCTGTAGAGATAATATTGTCACAACTTCCAACATCAATAACAAACTTGCAAACTCTTCTTAGAATAGTGCATGTAGACTGAAAAATGTTATTCCTCAACCAACTACTTTCCTCCTCTTGCTTTGGGGTCAAACAACTTCTCCTCATCATCAATGAATACCCTTCATCTCCCGACAACAAGTCTTCCTCCTCCACTGGTAATGAATTAGAACATTCAGCTTCTTCCTCCTCATCCTCAGTTTCCGCAACCATCACCCGCTTCTTAGGCTTTGGACACTCATTGCTTTTATGACCCATCTCCTGGCAATTGTAGCATTTGAAACCATTGTTAACCTTCGCCTTCTCAACCTCCTTCACCATTGGCTTATTGACAGACTTATGAACATTAGGACTTCCACTAACACCCTTCACTTGATTGTTGGAATTAGTAAACACACCACCACCTCGTCGTCCCTGTTTCTCCCAAGCCAACGCTTTCTGGTGTGCTTCCGCTACAGATCTGGGATCAAACATATTTACCATGTCTTGAATCTGCATACGCAATCCTCCAACAAATCTAGTTGTTAATTGTTCCTTTGTCTCCATGATATCGTTCCTTGCAATCAGTTGATAGAATTCATCAGCATAGTCATTAACAGACTTCGTTCCTTGCCTCAAGTTTTGCAGCCTCTGATACATAAGCGATTGATAATTATAAGGTAAGAATGTGGCTTTCATCATTTTCCTCATCTTTTCCCATGATTCAACCTTTGACTTCCCCATCCGTTCACGTGTAAGTTTGGTTTGCTGCCACCATGCCAAAGCTCTACCCCTCAACCCTGTAGCAACCAACTTCACTCTACGATGTTCTGGAACTGCCTTGAAGTCAAAAATCTCCTCCACATTAGACAACCAATCCAAAAACTCCTCAGCTTGCATACCACCTTTGAATTCTGGAATTTCAGTCTTCATCCCAGATTCCCACTTGTGATCATACTGCGACTGATTTCTTCCTTGTCCACGTCCTCGTCCATGAACACTACCACCATCATACTCTACTTCACAATCCGATGTATATCGATGTCGATCCTGACCACCAACATTTCTACTACCACCATTCCTTCCATCAACATCCCTTCGATCTACATTCCTCCGTCCACGATCATTCACATTTCTATCACAATCTCGATCCATACTTCTATGATCACTATCAACACTTCTCTCTCGATTTGAATGTGGTGAAACTCTACTTCTCCCATGGTTAGATTCAGGTGAGACCCTTCTCTGATTTTGACTCATCTCCAACATCATTCTCTCTAATCGACCAATCCCTTCATTAATCTTCTCATTAAAGTTTTCGTTAATTCTTTGCTCCATCTCATCGGCCTCTTCTCTCCCATACAAAGCATCAATGTTGCGATAACGGTTAGCTCTTCTCGGAGGCATGATCAGTCTTCAACAAATTCCAACAAAAACTTCACTTCGATCTAAAAATCTTCAAATCAAAACTACCCACTTGTTGAAATCTTCAAAAATCACCAAACGAACAAATCTCTTCAAAATCTCGATAACCCACTTCTCCAAATGATGTAAATCTCGCACAACTCCAAAAATTTACGCAAACTCCTTGCGTTCTAGCTCTGATACCAAATGACGCAGCGGATATAACACTTGACGACGAATTGAAGAATTCGTGTCAAACTAATCGATGAAACAATTAGATGTAGCAATATGAATCGATGAATTAATGATACCAAACGCCCAAATCCGTTGATCACGAAGATACCGGACTTTAGCAATCTTCGACACGTTGATCGCGCACGATGCCGTGAGAGAAGATCTACAATTCTTCGACGTTGATCAAGCGCACTTGATTCCATGAATTGGCTTCAACAATCGTTGATTCGAGCGCACTCGAATGCCGAAGGTGGAGATAGGAGATAACACTCAACTACCGATTTTAATGGAGGCAAGAAGCACAAACCAAATTTTATTTCAAATTCAACAACCTTTACAATTGATGTCTCCCGCCTATTTATAGGCTTACAACTCACACAACAGAAATTTGTACAACACATAGGTCGTTCACGACCTAAACATCACGACCTAAAACAAAGAAACAATGCAACACTTTTCAGTACACGACCTACGACTTATGAAAATTAACGACTTACGAGCTAAAATCCTACGACCTAAAATACATTCACGCGACCTAAAAAATAACTCACGACTTAATTTCTGGCGGTATTGCCTCGTAGCTTTTCACATTTCACTACTTTGACATTGATGAGGCGGCAGTAGGTCGCTCGCGACTTAGAGTTAGGTCGCTCGCGAGTTGATGAGGCGGAATAAGGTCGTTCGCGACTTAGGGAATAGATCGCTCGGTGGAAGATTTAGGTTGCTCGGTGGAAGATTTAGGTCGCTCGCGACTTAGAGCAGAGATAGGTCGCTTGCGACTTAGAGCAGAGATAGGTCGTTGGTTGCTGGAAGTTAGGTCGTGGGATGGAATTGATGTGGAGTTTAGGTCGCGCTGGTTGGTGGTTAGGTCGGAGAGCATTGGGTCGCGGAAAAGTTAGGTCGTGGGAATGGTTAGGTCGCGCTGGTTGGTGGTTAGGTCGGAGAGCATTGGGTCGCGGAAAAGTTAGGTCGTGGGAATGGTTAGGTCGCGGAGGCGTTAGGTCGTGAAGTGCTGGTGATAAATTGGTGATGGAATTAGGTCGCTCGCTCGCGTTCCTCGCGCTCGTCTTCGGTATGTGCTGCATCAGAATCCAATTCACAATAGTAGCATTTTCTTTTTTACGCTCATGTTGCAAGAGATTCAAGTACCAATTTTCTATAATTTTCTCATCCTGAGCCTATTTTCAAGAATTGCTTAGATCCCATAAGGAGAAATTCATCTGTTTTAGAAACGAAGGTGATTCGCATTTTGCCAGGGATTGTCGAGAACCTATGTGTTGCTTCTAATGTGGTGTTTTCAAGCATAAGAAAAATCAATGCATAAGAGATTCTAGGGGTTCGATTCTAGGGTCCAGCAAGCAGTTAAGCATTCCTCAACATGGTTTCTAATTTGTATTAAGGATTATGATGTTAAAGAGAATACTGTTAGACCATTTGTGGATTCAAAGAAGGAAGGGAATCAAATTCTTGGAGGATTTATTCAGACATTTTAGTGCCATAAATTGTGTGAACATAGCCATGAATTTTAAGAATAAATTTGGGGTTTCGGATAGAATTGTTTATGACAGCAAAGTGTTCGGAAAAAAGATTGATAATCTGGGTAACTTTGATTCTCGAAAGACAGTGTAAAAGAACCTGGTTTCAGAAGATAATTCTTTGTCTGAAGCTTTCACTGACATTTTAAATGAAGTGTTTTCGATTGATAAGGATATTTCTTCTAGAAATTTGTCTTCGAATTGTATGCTCCTTGATCCTTCAGTATTGATACTGGGGGATGTCCAACAGTCATTCAATTCGAGTTCTTTGATTAAAATAGGGGATGATATGATAATGCGATACGATGGCTTATCACACAAAGGATAATGATTTCATAAAAGTCAATCACCCAAAGGCTAAAAAAACAGCGGATGAAATCTGTTTTTAAGCTTTTCTTGTCTAACGGTTTTGAGCTTTAACACGTTTAGATGTTAATGATGTGATAGAAGATGATATGCATTTGGGTTTTGGAGTTGAAAAGGTGGTGTTGGTTTCTGATTTTGCTAGTATTCCAAATGTCATTGGTTTAAATGATGATGGTGGTTTTGATATTGCAAATATTTAAATATTGGTGTTGAAAATATAGCGTCTTCAACTATGCATGAATTATACTCTGAAAATGAGAAGTTGTGTGATATTTTGGTGTATATGGATATAGTCACTTAATGTACACATGGTGGATTAAACCGTGATCTATATCTCACTATAGTGAATGCATCTTATGTTGATGGTACAGATGACAAGGGGATGGTATGTGTTGGCAGTGGGGATAAAGGGTGCACGTTCTTTGTGACAGATATGGGGATTGTGCATGTTATATAAATAGACATGCACAGTTTTAAGCATAATGAAGGAGATATATTGGGTAAATGCTTGGTTTTTTAAGGATGTTTTTGAAGAAGATTTGTAAAAAAAATTATTGATTATGGTGAATACTTTTTATCCAGCTCTGGTAGTAGTGGCACTGTTATGTTGGATAATACGCATGAAAGAGGAGTAGGTTGCAGTCTAAATTGTTTGGATGTTGATGCTAATTGTGTTGAAGGTGTGTTATATGGTGCTTATAAAATATTTAGAAGAAGGAAGGTGTTTTTGAATGCAGGTTGAATGTTGATCGATGTGGGTTGGAGATATGTTTAGCACTTTGTTGAATGATAGCGGTTCAGATTTTTCAGATATATAAAGGAATTTGGGGACGTACAAAAGGTAGGAAAGAAGAGGGTGTAACGTCAATGCAAGAAAATAATAATCTTGTTCAGGATTTTGACCATCCTTTTGTTGTAAGCACAAATGATGAAGTATGTTCATTTCACGTGAATGTGCTGCCTACTCAGATTGCATTAGTATGGAGGTCAGATAAGCAGGTTATTAAGAAGGATGATGATAATGAAATTACCCTGAGTTTAGACCACATGTTTCATGGAGGTGTTTAGGCAGCTGATATTATTCGAGTAGATTGTTAAAAGAGAGTGTATCCTTGTAAAGCATCTACCAATGAGCCTGGGTATTCGAATTCTGGTTGCAAGGTGACCGGTTTAGCAGTGCATAAAGAGATTGGATCTAGCTCGAGTGGTTCTAGATTGGTGAGGAGGAGTGCTCGCCTTAGTAGAGCGGCCACTAGAGCTTCTAATAGCTCTAGCTCAATTTTGGATTTTCTTTTGGATAGTACATATAGTCCCTATGATTAATTATATTCAGATTGATACCGATTATACTAGGAGTTAGGATTTAGAGTGGGTTAGATCTTTTGGACCATGAAATACATTAATTGGATGTTAGAAGGCTGCAAGATTTGAAAAATGTAGTAAAATTATATCCTTTTTTAATAATAACAATATTGACATTGTTTTATTACAAGAAACTAAAATAGAACATCCTTATTATAGATTTTATAGGTGTTTAAGGGGTCTTTATATAAATCATTGGTCCTTTATCCCAGCTAACGGCAATGTGGGGGGGGGGGGGGGGGGGGGTTTATGATGGGTTGGAAATGTCATTGTGTTAGACTTTTTCATTCTATTATTAAAGATTATTCGATGCATTTGATTTTTACTGACATTGGTGATGACTCTATACTAAATATTACGAGTGTTTATGGACCAAACTCAAAGTTAGATCGTAGTTTTATGTAATGAGTGTTTAGAATTTAGACTACTTGCTCCAGAACCATGGGTTATGGGGTGATTTTAGTTTTACTATAACTTCAAGGGAGGGATCCCCTAAGAAGGGGGGTTTTGTTGCCATGGAGGAGATTGACAAGTTTATTGTTAATTGTAACTTAATTGAGATAAAACTAAATAATATACAGTTTACTTGGTCAAATTGTAGAGAAGGTCTTTCGATGTTACTTTTAGATAGATTTTTTATTAGCGATGAAATAGAAGGCAAATGTCCTACTTTTAAGGTTGTGGGTCTTCCGAATATTTATTCTAATCATTTCTCAATTGTTCTATCCTGTACTAACCTAAATATTGGGAATAAAAAATTTAGATTTGAAAAGATGTGGTTGTTAAAGAATAATTTTAAAGATTTTTTTGTACAGGATGGCTTTCTATGATTTTATAATTACAGATTTCCAAGTAACATAACCAAAGTTTTGGTTAGTAAATTTAGAGACTCAAGGTTATTTCTTAAGAAATGGAGTAAAGATGTTTCTATGGACATTAAAATTAAAAAGGAAAAATTAACGAATGAGATCTTAGATTTAAATAAAATTGAAGAATCTAGGAATTTGAGTATTTCAAAAAAAATGTACTTTCTAATTTAAAAGAAAAATTAAATAAAATTATCTTACGAGAAGAAGTAATGTGGAAATAAAAATCTTGGGTCTAATGGATGGATAAAGGAGATATGCGTACTAATTTTTTTCATAAAGTAGCTAATGGTAGAAAACGTAGTAATACTATTAATTCCATTTTAATAAATAATATTAAGATTTTTGACCAAACAGAACTTAACAATGAATTTACCAATTATTATCGAGAAATTTTTGGATCTACAGAATGATACAGTAATAGGGCTAATTGGGATATGCTTTCCACTAAAGATACTAAGATTGATCTAGTAGGGTTAGATGGTTCATTGCAGTTAGGATAGTTTAATTCCTCAAATGTAATCCTATTACACAAGAAAATAGGCACTAACCAATTAAAAGATTTCAAACCTATTTCATTACTAAATTGTTCATTTAAAAGTATATCTAAGGTTTTAGCTAATAGATTAAATCCTAAAATGGACGAGTCAATAGATAATACCCAAACTGCTTTTATAAAGGGTAGAAATATTATAGATGGTGTAGCAGCAGTTCAAGAATATATAAATTACTATTGTAAAAATAATATCACACGTGCGCTTTATAAACTTGATTTTGGTAAAACTTCTAATTCAATTGGTTGGACTTTTTGAATGATTTATTAATGGCTAGGGGTTTTAGTGCTAGATGTGTTGGATGGATTACCTCCTTATTTAAAACAGGTAATTCAAGTGTTATGGTTAATGGTATTCTAGGAAATAAAATATGGGTAAAACAGGTAATGTCAAGTAATAGTTTTTCGGTTTTCCAGTTTGCAGATGATACTATGACTTTTACATCCCATTTGCCTAAACGTATTATTGCACTTAATTCATCTTGTATATTTTTGAACTTCTATTTGGTTTAAAGATTAATTTAGATAAGAGCTCAGTACTAGTTTTAAATGATATCGATAATATAGAAAACCAAATTGCATATTCATTGAATTATAAAACAATGAAATTCCCTGTAGAATATTTAGGTTTTTTAATTAGACCACAAAAACTTAAACATGATAATTAGATTACTATAATAAATAAAATAAATAAAAGATTGTCTAAATGGAATAGTAAAATACTTATCGAGAGCAGGTAAGATAGTTCTCATTAATTCAGTATTATCCGCAATACCTATTTATTGGAGTCGTTTTACCTTTTTCCAAAATGGGTAATGGATAAAATAGATAAAATTAGAAGATATTTTTAGTGGAGTGTAAACAATCCAAATTGTAGTTCTACGTGTCATGTTAAATGGGAAATAGTTTGTTAGTCTAAAATTGTTAGGGGGGTGGTTAGGAATTATAAACTTTTTTTTTTTGAAAAAAGGTACTTTATTAACAGAAAGCATATATTTTCATGATATGCCTCATTAAAACCTTGCAATCCCCCTAACCTAAACGGGTGCCTTACAAGGAAAAAGAGTACATATCACTTCCATATATTAACATTACAATATAGAACATACAGAAATCAAATTGTTTAACAGATGGAGGAGTAAAACAAAGGAGAAACCGCACTCAAAACCATCCGTTGGAGCAACTTGATCCAAAAAGCAAAACCTTATATAAATGCAAATTCAACCGAGAAACCATAGGGTAAAGACTAAACATCACGTGGAGAGCAGGAGAGGTTTTCAACGAACTCAGTGTGTCTTCCAGTTCAAAGAAATGACAGAATCCAGGAAAGAGAGAAAAATCGCCTTTCTCTGCATAATAGATCTGAGGAATACGAAGTGTCCATATTCTCTACATAATAGCTCGAGAGCAACTACGATTCCAGAAGGGGGAGATAAGGAAATCAGGGTGGACGATGGGGAACAGTAGACCTCACTTCGAGATTCCATTGTTCAAAGATACGTTTAGTCTCTATATTAATTTCATGATTAATGGTTAAGTGATGCAGTAACGATCTAATCTCTTGTATTATCAGGGTGCTTCTGATGGTCGCAGGCATTTCAACCCCTCTGAAGATCCTATTATTACGTTCGCACCATATATTCCAAATCAGGGAAGTAAAAGCAATATTGTCTACTTTCTTAGCAAAATTTTGATCTCTCGTTTTCTTACTTATGCAGTCCAATATATTCATGATGTTGTAATTTCGATTGACATCTATGTTGATTTGCTGCATGATAATGTCTAATAGATTACGAGAATATGGAAAGTTGAAAAAGAGATGGTCCCTGTCTTCTAGGTCACTAGCACATAAGTTACACCGCTGGTCAATAGATGTATTCCATCTACTAACACGGTCTTTAGTTTTCAATTTATCTTGAATGGCCATTAGAGCACAAGTTGACATTTTTGGTGCACACCCTTTTCCCCATACGATTTTTGTCCAAAAATGTTCTGGGTTCTTGTTTCTAAGATGGTTCCATGCTGATTTTAAGGTGAAGTTACCATTGTTACTGGGGTCCATGTCCAGTAGTCGTCCCCCGTTTGTTGTTGGATGGTGATATTGCGAATGATTTGATGGAATTGAATAGGGACATGCTCTAAGTGTTGTTTCCAAGTATTGGTAGAGATCAACACAGAAACTTTTTTGTCATATCCTCTCAACACATTCATGGCATTCCAACCACTTATTTCAATTAAGGATGAGCCGTTGAGCCAGGGGTCAAACCACAAATTTGTGGTGTCCCCATTAACAATATTTCTATTAATGAGTCCTTTACACCATTGTCTAGCTCTGAGCAGTGTATTCCAAGTATAAGAAGCAGTAGGGTCTATGTTGGCAGTCCAGATATTTGCATTTTTACAGTATTTATTTCGAGTCCAGTTAGCCCATAACGATTCACCCTTAATAAATTTCCATAGAAGGTTTGTAGCCGCAGCTTTAGAAATGTCTTCAATTTTCCGTATACCAAATCCACCTTCAGCTTTGGTTCTGCACACATCTTCCCATTTCATTGGATGGGCTTTAGATTTCCATAGGAAATTAGCACACAAGGAGTTTATTCTTTGTGTTACTGTCAGTGGAAACTGTGAGAATTGCAGCCAGAACTGTAATGTAGGATGAATAACCGTTTTAATTAATTCAGCTCTCCCACTAATGTTAAGCATTTTGCTGTGCCAATGACTAAACTTTTTGTTTATTTTGTCTATCAGCCCACCAAAGTCTCTTGCTCTTAGTTTGTTATATGATAATGGAATGCCTAAATAGACTATTGGTAGATTGCCAATACTGTAATTAAGGATCTGAGCAATTTGAGGTTTGTTTGTGACTCCTTTGCTCAGAAACAGTGTAGTTTTATTGTTATTTAGTTCCATCCCTGTTATGATATTCATTTCTTGGAGCACTTGCTTGATACACTTTGCATTTTCAATAGTAGCTTTGGTTAAGATGAGAATGTCATCTGCATACATCAGATGTGTAATCAAAGGTTCAGTTTGGAATATGGGTTTGATATTACCTTTGATCAATTCCATATCCAGATTAATTGTCAGGAATTCCAAAGCGATAGCAAACAAATATGGTGAGAGGGGGTCACCTTGTCGTAATCCTCTTGAACTAGAGATGAAACCATAAGGTGACCCTTCTATTAAGACCGAAAATGTGGGAGTTGAGATACATTCGTTTATAAGCTCCACAAATGGGGTAGGAAAATTCATAGAGATCAGCATATGAAGAATAAAAGCTCTATTAATTTTGTCATACGCCTTGTTCAGGTCAATTTTCAGACATAAGTTGTTAGAAGTTTTCCTATTGAATCCTCTAATCATCTCATAAGCCAAAAGGGAGTTTTCTGTGATAACTCTACCAGGTATGAAAGCATTCTGGTTATAAGAGATGAGATCGTTCATGAATTCCTTCATTCTGTTACAAAGAAGATTTGCTAGGATTTTATACAACACGTTACACAAGGAAATTGGTCGAAAATCACACATATCCACTGCATTTGGTTTTTTTGGTATGAGACAGATGAACGTGTGATTAATTTCTCTGATAAATTTCCCAGATTGTAGAACCTCATTCATAGCATTCCATATATCGTATTTAATTTGTTCCCAATGCAATTTGTAAAATTTGGAATTCATTCCATCTGGGCCAGGGGAACTACTGTCATCAATCTGGAAAATTGCTGTGTTAATTTCCTCCATAAGAAAAGGTTTGCATATCTTTAATTTTGCATTTTCGGATAAAATTTTCTTGCAAACTATGTCAGGAAATTGATGCGTGTCTGTAGGCGTCGAAAACAAATCTGAAAAGTATTTTGTAGCTGAACGAGCTAAATTTTCTGATGCTGAAGACCAAGAACCATTGTCATTTAGAATAAGATTGTCCCCCCTAGTCGGATTAATTTTGTTGATTTTCGAGAAAAAGAATTCTGTGGGTTTATCACCTTTAGTCAACCATTTTATTTTCATTCTTTTCTCATTCTCAATTGCGATGTTCCTCATAATATCATGAAGCTGGTCATTTTTTGTACTGTATTCATCGATAAGACAATTGTTTAAAGGATCTTGAACTAAAAGCTTATAAATATTATTTGTTTCTTCCTTTAATTTGTCTAGTTCAGAGTGTATATTGGTTCTGTTTGAGTTCCAACGTTTCAGACTAACCTTTACTGCTTTTAATTTACAGAGAAGATTGTAAAGGGCGTTGCCTGGAAAGGACTGCTCCAAATCTTGTTGAAGAATGCTCTGATATCCTCTTTGGAGATGCCACGAGTTATTGTATTTGAAAGGTAATCTTCTTCTTTTCACTATCTGATTAGAGATCTTTACCATAATAGGAGTGTGATCGCTAATGGAGTGATTACCAAAGTTTATTCCATAGTGTTTGAATTTACCAGACCATAAGTAATTTACAAAAACTCTATCAATTTTACTATGTATCGAGAATTGAGGTCCTCCCCTCCATGTGTAGAAATTTCCTGAAAATTGTGGTTCAAGTAGATTTGATTTAATTATGCAGTCCATAAAATCATGATCTCCAATGCCATTACATATGCCATTATTCATTCTGTCGGTAGATGATAGAGTAGCGTTAAAATCTCCTGCTATAATCCAAGGAAGATTAACATTCGTAGATAGATCGATGATATAATTCCAAAATTCTTTTCTCCTCATATCATCATTGTGTGCGTAAACAGATGTACATAACACACTTAAGCCACTAGAGTTATGTAAGATACCAGTCATGTATTAATCAGTCGAATGAAGGATAATATTAGACCACTGATTAGAATCCCAAATTGTAAGAATCCGGCTTTTCTGACCATCGTAAATGTTATGCGAGAACTTCCAGTTTGATTGGACTTTTATCATAAATCTATCAATATTATCTGCTGATAGTTTATTTTCAAGAATGCTAATAAAAGAAAATTTGTTGCTATTCAAAATATTACTAATTTCCAGTTGTTTGGCTGGGGCATTCATACCCCTTATGTTCCAAAAGAGGAACTCCATCTATATGTTGCTGTTTGAGTAGCTACTGTTTTCTTGGGGAGCAGCATTCCCCAGTAACTTTGCTTTTTTTGAATTTTGTTCTTTCCTTTTAGTTGAGTAACAATAGATTGCCACGCAGGATTGTCTACCACATCTGGGTTGGATGTAGCTTTGAATTCAAATGGTGTTTCATCTGTTCTGGTTTTGCGTGTATTACTGTTTTTGTGGACTCGAACAGAGGTGAAATCTAGCTCTGTGGACTCGGGTCTACTGTGCACTTCCAGTTTGGATTTGCATCTTTCAGAAGTGTCATTGGGTAACACGGCTTCGTCAACGTTAGGGCTAAGTAAAATTGGTTGTACCTCTACATTTATGTCTATTGTATTTGAATTTGTAATATTATTCACCTGATCAGAGTTTGAAAGGACTTTATGGATTTCCTCAGAGTGGAGTTGAGGGGATTTCATGTTATCAGTGAGCTGTGGGATATTTTCTGTAGGGTTTTCTACTTGTGTATCCTCTGCTATCATTGGAGAATCAGACAAATCTATGATAGAACTAAGATTGTTGTTTAGCTCATGTTCTTTTATGTTTTCATTAGTGTCAATCATCATTTCAGAATTATCACCATTAGATGTTACTTTGCTCATTTTAGGTTGCCACACTTTATTAAATTTACAATTCAACTCAGAATGACCAAAGCTTGAACAATTTGAGCATAACGATGGTCTCCATTCATAATTCACTTCTTGCCAGATGATTTTTTCATCTTCAGTTATTATGGGAATTTTATTAGGAAATTTAAAAGAGTTACTTATCTCAATTAGCACTCTCGCATAAGCGATTTTGATAATACCTTCAGTAAATTTATCCAGTCTAATTGGAGAGCTGAGGACCAAGGCAATCCGACTAATTCCTTCTTCTGTCCAATAATCAAGGGGAAGGTTAGGGAGTCGAATCCAAATCGGGATTGTGTGTAGAAGTTCCTTGTTAAGTTGCATTCCCAGTGACCATCTCTTCATCATCATCATCAATTTTTTATTATAAAAATATGGACCTCCCTCTAGAATTTTATCACAGTCGTGTTTGTTGTTAAATTTTATCACATAGAAACCGTTTTCTTTGGAATAAATTGAGAATTCATCATCTGGTTTCCAGACTCTAAGAATGTAGTCTTTGAAATATGGATAGTATGGTTTAGGACCAACAACATACACCACTATTGCATTATCCCATTGCTTTTTCGCTTTTAGTACAACTTCTTCGGACATTTTGGCACATTGAATGGAATTTAATTCACGAGGCTGATAAAATTTCAGTGGAATGGAAACAGGGATGTTATTGCCTTTAACCACTTCGTTCCACGCCCGACTAGATGTGGTAGAAAAATTCCACTTATTCGGACTTGTTTTGTTTACGTTTTGTGATGAATGGGCTTCATTGTTATTGTCTGCATTCAGAGAACTTTTACTCAAAGTTGGAACTGTGGATTGACGAGGATGGTTTTCAGATTTACGTGGAGGGATTCTACTTTCCGAGACACCGGTCGTTGGAAGATACGTGTGATTTGATTCGCGTTTCCATTTTCTTCGAACTATTGTGGTGAATCCATCTTTGTCGGCAGGGGGTTGGTATGTTGCTGGAAGTGGAGCGAATCCAGGAGGAGGGTCCATGGATGACGATGGCAGATCTGGAGGACGACTGGACGGTGGACCCGCCAGCAATGGGGAAAACATTAGAATCACGGAGGGTCAGTGATTGAGGCGGTAGGTTGAGCGGCTGGGGAGGAATGAAGATGGGCGGCTGAAATTTTTAGAAACCTTAGCTTTTCTCTGTTCTCAAAATGGGCGGCTGAATTATAAACTTACATAGCTGAAATATATCTGTATTAGGAAAATGGTTATGGAAATTTAATGATAACAATGAAAATTTTCTACGAAAAGAATTAATATCGAATCAACGGTATGGTGGTGTTTTAACATACATCACATTACTAATAATATCTCTCACTGTAGGAAATCGATAATATTCAATTTTGATATTTACAATCTAGGTATAAGTAACGTTGTTCATTCTAGTAACAACACCTCCTTTTGGCTTGAATGTTGAATTTCAGCTATTCCACTTAAAGTGAAACTTCAAGAATTATATGAAATATGCAATTTCAAAAATGTATTAATTTCAAAAATTTATAGAACAAATTTTTTGTTTTTGGCATTTAGTTTAATTATACGTTGGAGGGAATTATTTTAACATAATTTGCATTATTGTGTACTAAACTGGAACTTTACAGTATTGATAATGAGAAAGACATTAAAATATAGTGTTGGGATATGATTAAGAAATATATATCTCATTCATTTTATAATTTTATTAATTTTTTGACAGTTAAATTGAAATTATTTAAATACATTGGAAAATTAGTATTCCACCTAAAGCTAAAATGCATATGTAGTAAATTTTACATGGAAAACTGAATACCATAGAATTTTTAAAAAAGAAAAATATATATAATTGTTTTTTTTGTAAAGATAAAATGGAATGTATTTTACACTTGTATTTTAAATGTAATATATCTAGATTTATTCTTGTAAATATTCTCCATATTTTCAATTTTAATATAAATTGGAGACAAATTGGTTGTGAATTTTATTGGAATAATCTTAGATTTTATTATAAGGATCACAATAGATTTTTACTTGATACTACTTACACAATAATATGTTGGTACATTTGGTTTGAATGAAACCAATATATGTTTAATAATATTAGTGTTGATTTGGAAATTTTAATATATGTAATTTATCAATTTTCTTTTAATTGGATTTAAAATCCTAGTTATAAATTAAAATAAATTTTGAGTTTTAAAGAGTTTATTGAAAAATAAAAGTTTGTATTGATTTTTTAAAGAACAAAATCATTCAACATAATAGAGAAAAAAAAAAAAAAAACTAAATGCAGTTCCCTTGGATAATCTTACTATGGTAACTTTTGATTCTTTGGTTTTTATTAGGATATTAGTGTAACGACCCAGAATATTGGATATCAGAAATTGGAATATTTAATTGATTTTAAATATTTAAAAGTTGATTTTTAACTTGAATTTCAAATATCACTATTTATTGGGTGATTTAATTATTGAATTAAATAATTGGAAATTGGGTAAAATATTGAATCTGGAGTTTCGAGCTTGTTAAAAATATTTTAAAGGCTTGTAAAATTTACATTAATCATACTGAAGATAATAAAAATGTTAAAAGTGAATTTAAACGTGATTTATTCAGTTTAAAAAATATATCGTTTAAATTGATATTTAAAAATAGCCTTCCGGGGCACTGTCTCGGATTTCTACGAAACTAGTTCCATTGGATCCGTAATAGTTTATTATTATCGGATTTCAAATTTCGTAGCGTTTGGAGTTATCGTTTGGTCGTACGGGTTATAAACGCACTGAAATTTATATCGAAAATTCAATATAATAACTAGGTCCAAAAAGCTATCTTCTTCATACGATCGAATTAGGACTCAAAACCTTTTCCATTGCGTTTGGAATAGGGGTATAACATTATAAACGCTTGGCGACATGCCTCGATAGGATGTCAAAATCTCAAGCTACGGTTTCGGGGCAATTTAAATTTAATTAATATATGTATATATTTATATACTCTAGTCAACCTTTAGCTGAATTTATAGCACATCAGAAGTTTTTGATTTCAATTCAAATGTCACTGTAGCTTGTTGATTTTGGCATGCTAAACATCTCATCTTTTCTCCCCATTCCTTTTTAAAATGCACGCAGTGATCATTTAAAAAATAAGGAAAGAAAAAATATATATAATGGCCGATACTCGAATTCGTTAAAAAAAATGGCCGAACAAGAAATCTGCAATGTCTTTCTCGTTCAAAACAAATCGAACCGTATCACAAAGGCAAATTCACGATTTCGATTTCCTCCTCCGATTCATATCTTGCGAAAGACTGTAGCATTTCTATCGAAGAGGTCTTGTGGGACGTGGCGACGAGGGCAACGTTCAGGCAGGAATCTCAGTGGCAGGCAACGCGACGGAGAGGGTTTTAGATCGGCGACTGGTGGTGGTGGGTCCTCGAGCAGATTCGAGCGAGGTGTATCGCGATCAGTTATTCGATTTGGGGAAGGCTCGCAGCATCGATCAAGGTAGTGAAGCATGGAGACCGAGGGGATGTGATGGCCGGAGCGAGTTAGGGTGGCGACTAATAGTGGAGACGCAGTGGCCATCATAGGATGATGGAGGGTTCGAGCTAGTGAAGTTGGCGTGTTATTGTTGCAGTGCAGTCGTTTTGGGCAGTGAAGGTATATTCTGTTATTAGTTTAATTTATTTAAATATTGGTTTAGTTAATGTTATTATGAAGAAAAATATATAATAAGAAGAAGATTCTTTAAACGGGAGTTTTAAATTCTATATGTGTATATGTATGTGTATATATATTAGAAAAAAATAGAATAATTACAATAAGGTGAGAAAAATTCTATTTTAATTTAATAAAAGTATATATATAGGAAACAATAAGTATATGTATATATATAAGATTTTGGGAAATATAGGAATTTATATAAAAATTTGATTTATACAGGTTATTTTTAATATATGCAGTTTCAAAGAAAATAAAATAAAATAAATCTACTTATACACATATTAAACCTACTATTTAATTATTTTAGTTACTAAAAATTTTTAAAGGAAAATTTGTTTAAATAAAATTATTAGTTAATTAAATTAATAAATGGTAATTGGTTGCTCGATTATTTCAAATGTTAATAAACCATATAATATTTATACAAGGTCTAAAATCGTGGAGAGACGAGCCGGTTTGGATTGGGTTGGAAATAAAATCAAAGGTGAGTTAATCTCACTCAAATTGGATTACTGGTGAATTTAAATAGTTAGAATTTAAATTATTGGTTGATTGATTGAAATTGATAAATATTTATCAGTTGAATGTGATATTATATATAGTAGTATATATATAATTGAGTGATTGATATTCCCGCATTATATAGCGGATGAGACCCTATGCGCCCCGCATAATAGCGGATGACCCTTTATACCGCGATATCCCCCTCGAAGTGGGTTTGGTATTTTTATATTGTGATAACATCTGTGGATGTAGGGAAACGGGTTGGAGGGATCCAACTAGATTCCTCAAAAATATTGAAATTTATCCTCATATTCAGTGATATGATTTATTTGATAATCTGTGATAGATTATAGTGTAAATTGAAGTTATTGAATGCTATGGTTTGGCTGAATATATTTTGGTGTTTCAAGATATCAAAAATATAAAGATTGGGTTTTAAAGGAAAATAAAGGAAATTTAAAATAAAATAATTATAGTGAAGATGAATAAATAAAAAGGGTGAATTTGAGAAAGGTAAATAGTTGACTTTGAAATCCTATTGAATAAATTCCGGGGAATAGGAAATAGAGATTTTGAATAAATGGGAATAAAGGAGTTTTTTTGAGGACTTAAGCGATATTGTTGAGAATTAAAGGATTTATTTTTAAATCCAAGATTTAAATGGTTTGGGAAAATAAAAGGAGAATTTTGGAAATAAAGTATGAAATTTGTGTTTCAGATTTAAATAAGATTTTGAATCAGAAGAGGGAAGTAAATATGAAATTCGAGGTTTGGGGTAATTTTGGTAAATCCAGAAATAAATTTCAAAATGAAATTAATTCAGAGAATCGATTAGTTGTTTTTGAAATGGTGATTAAAAGAAGAATGAGGCTATGGATTTATAAACTGGGTTTATAAATAAAGTGAATATTTATCAGTGGATAATTTGGATTTATAAATTCACGTTGGGAGTTTATAAGGAAAGGGTTAATCATTTTAAAAATAAATATTGTTTTATTTTAAAAAAAATGCGAAAAGGAAATTTACGAAGTTGGAACGTAAATTTAAACTGGAGATAAATCGAGAAGGATTTTTGAATGACAAGGCCGGTTTTATTGGAGTGGAAAGTGTATTTTCCTGAAAAGCTAAGTATATTTTCAAAGAAAGATTTTCATGTATAAATTTGAAGTTTTAAAAGTGTTTGAAAGGAATGTTTTTAGAAAAATTTATTATTTGGTTGTTTTAAAATTGTTAAAGAAAATATTAATTAAGTTAATCATAGCAGTGAATTATTTTTAAAGGTTAAATTGGTATTACGATTTAAAGGATAAATATTAAATATTTATACTTTATATAATAGCTTTATTTAAAAAGTAGTTTTTGGCTAAAGTTTTACTTGGAAAATTATCATAGAATTTCATAACTATTATTTTGAATACAGTAATTTATGTAACTTTATTTTAAGTATTTTAAGTGTATATTTTTTAATAAAGTGATTTAATTTATTTAAAACCTAAATGAAATAAGACTTGTGTTTTTCAGAGTAAATAAAATATTTGGATGAATGATTATTTATTTGATAGTTAAATAACTGACTATCAAATCAGGACCCGAATATAACTTTGGAAATATCTAGGAGAAGTACAGAAATTATATGGTACAGTTACTGTTCGAGGTGCTATACTGTACGTATAAACTCGTTCATTCTTCTAGGATGTTTATAAGGAAATCCGTCCACTAATGGTTAGGTGGTGATCTCCGATCTTATTTTCGTCTGTTTATTTCCTAGAGAGTCGGGGTTGAGTTTACCGGAAAATAGCGAACATTGTTTCGAGGAGACCAGGATCGGATTTGTGATCCGAAAATCACTTCGATCCAATGACTACGTTTTCATAAGGAAGACAAGAGCTTGGAGTCGAAGATGGAGCAGTGAAGTGCAAGGGCTAATCGCTATTAATCCTGAGGGTGATTCCAAAATGGATGTAGTAGGAGTAGTGCCTTCGGTTCCATTCGGACCGGGAACGGACTTGTATGGAGGAATGCTATCAGTACATTGTCATTGGAGGAAAAAGAGCATTCTAAGTGAATGTTTCTAAAAAGGTAATGCTTAGCCTCAAGCCTCATCAACCGGGAATGACTGAAAATCAGGGGATATGCAGCATGGCTAATTGGGTAGCTTCCAATTAGGGTAAGATTTCCCATGTCTAGAGTCCCTTTATTTCGGCTATGTGGCGGTTGTTGATCCTAACCGCGGGGTGATCTTATTCGGGCTATCCAGTAAGGGGTAGTCTGGTCTTGTGTTGCAGGGGATCAGGAGTGGTTCTTGGTATACTGATCTAGACCAGGTACCGTGACAGGTGGTACCCCAGTGCTTAGTCATTTAGTTGGAAATCCTTTCCCCTACGTGCCCTTTACGGTTTTGATTGTAGAGCTTAGTATGCTGGAATTTAATTAATGTAACAATTTCAGCTATTTGATTTAAGTATTTGTACTTAGACATTATTATAATATCAGAGGATTTTGATATGAAATGTTTTGGTTATCGTAAGGTAAAAACCCGTCGTGTTTATTTGTGACGTGGTCTTACGAGATACCTTTGATTTTCAAAGGGTTTTTGAAACTTTAATAATTCAATTTGAGTGTGTTTTCTCACGCTGGTATTCCAGACTGACTCGGGTGTTATTTTATTATAATGCTCGGGTCAGGCCGAGTATTACAGATACATGATAGGATGTTATGGAGCTCAGGAGATGAGCTGGATGACGTAGACGTATATCACGTATCTGACTTATATTCTACTGTGAATGGTACACTGTATATTCAGCTTTGTGAGGACAAGTTATTATAACTGTCCAGTATTGTGTTATTGATTGTGTTGTACTCTGATGATGTAATGTATAAAAACAGTATAGTTTCTTTCTATATAAAGATCAGTTGTTATCTATTATATATTGTTCCGCTGCGATTGTGAGATTCTGATGTTGTTTCTATTTTCTTCTTCTACCTCTTTCTTCTTTTCCCTAACGATCTGGTATTTCCGGCATTCGATTGTTCGGCATGTAATACAGTGAATGCATTGATGTCGATTTTCGGAGGTCAAAAATCTCTCTGGTTGTTACAGTGGTATCAGAGCTGAAGGTTAAGCAAGAATCTTGGCTTTGGTGGGGATTACTCATTAGAGATAGGGTCAGTAGCACCCTAGAATGAGTTTGAGTGTATTAGTAGATATGAGCACGTATTTGTTAGTGAATATAAAATTGTTTAATATTGTGTTGATTGATTTGTTGAGTGGTTTATGGATTCTGGTCAATACGAGTAATTAACGTTATTGATAGGAATCTCTAAACACTCGAACAGAACAAATCGACACAGTATTGTTTTAAAATGGGGTAAATGAAATAATTTTGCCCAAAATTATTTTTGTATACAAAAGAAATAATTTTTGTAAATTATTATAGTATATGGGTGCTTGGCTGTTAGGAAATGATAATATGAAATTATCGTCATTGTGTTGTGGAAAGTGAGTAAGAAATTGATATTATAACCAAAGGTTAAGAAATTAATTCATATAACGGAATGAATTTGTAGAATTATAAATGTGATTTATAATTGAAAATGGAATAAAGCCTAGAGGGATATTTAAATATAAATTTAAAAGGATTTACAAATTTGAAATTTGAGGGTTTGAATCCCGTGGGTTTTGAAAAAAATGTTTTCAAAGTTGGAAAATAATGGTGATATTATTTGGGAAATATGTTTGAATCGAAAATATTTAAAAATGGTTTTTTAAGGGAAGTAAAAGCATTAAACTCACTACGGTCGTTGGAAAATAACTTCGGTGATGACTATAGCATCATCAATGTTCATTTTTGAGTTTCCAAGGGAGGAATTGCTACCTAGATGTGTGAATTGAAGTTTTGGTAGGTAAAACTATTTTGGTTTTGGAATACAAAGGAATAAGTGGATATACCAAAGGATTTCGAATACAATTGATTTAAAAAATGATTTTGAAATGCTTAAGTAATTGCTTAAACTCTAGAAGTTATTTAAAAATGTTTATGGAGTATAAATAAGTTTGGGAACTTATAAAAATTTGAAATTCGTTAGAATAAAATTTAACTTGAAGAAGAGTTAAATTAAAATAAGTGTGAAAACGAAATAAGTTAGAAAAGTAAGCCAATTAAATGAAGTAAATTAAAGAAATTAGTGAATGAAATGTAAATAAGTTGGAAAACTTATAGAAGTTTAAAATTTGAATCGAATCGGAATGTAATTGAATCAAGTTAAATAAAAGTGAATTTGAAGAAAAAGTCCAAGTATACGAAATGAAATGGCCATTGAAATTTTTTTATTAAGTTGGAAATAAATTGTGGAGGAACAAATTAATTTAATTTGTAAGTAAATGGGATTGAAATTTAATATTGGAATGATATTTAATTTAAATTGTGTAAGTAAAGTGAAATCGAGAGATTAGTTCGAATGGGCTAAATAAAATGGAAGGTTTGGAAATAAAATTTGATTGAGATGTGAATAAATTAGTGAGTGGAACTAATTAAAGAAATGGTTAATTAAATATGGTTTGAGATGAGGTGAATAGTATTAAATATTTAAAAATGAAAGGTAAATTGAATTCGTATGGAATTGGAAATTCAATTTGAATAAAAGAGGATATAAAGGCTTAAGTGATGAAGTGGGGATAAATATTAGAAGTTATATAAAATATTTATAATAGACTTAAGAAAGTTAATGGTGAAATTCTTAAGTGAAATTAGTATTGGGAAAAAGTATCGAGTAGTAAGCAATTGAATAAAGGTTTAATAAAAAGTGGTGGAAAAAGGGAGATTGTGAATAAGTAAATGGAAATCAAAATAAATGCGAATAAAAAGAAATTGATATAGCTAATAATCAATGGAGATAAATACGTAGGATGTATGCATATTATTTTATTCGCATAGCAATTTGATCAAGATCCGAGCACAGAATTTCGAGATATTTATATCGATCCGAGTTGGAATTTTTCACTCGATTTTCGATGGCGAATCCTGGATATGGATTATTGATTTATCCTGAAATTCTCTTTCATAGTATATGGCTATGCAAGGAGAATGACGGTTTCTAATCAAGAAACCAGATCTGAGTCCGCACTAGGGAGTCGGGTGGACGATACTAGTTCGGAAGTGAAATTGTGCGATCGAGTGAGCGATCGGATTTGTTATTGCGTACGGATGGTATATATGTACATCGTACGGGCTTAAGTAAAGCAAAAATTGAAAATTTTGGAAGAAAATGAATAAGATGATTTTGAATTCTATGATTGGATATTATTGCTAAGTAGGATGTAGGTATTTAAAAGCAAAAGAAAATTAATGTTTTTGATTTCAAGAGATAAATTTGATTGCCCGACAAAAAGGTATGTATTTAAATTTTTCGTATGTAATTTGATGATTTTCTGATCTAGCCACTTGGCTTTTGTTTTCTTTTGAAAATTTAGGGCCATAGTGGCAGTTATTTAGTTGTTCCGATCTAGCCGCGCAAAGGTGAAGCTGGCGAAATTTTTTGAAAATTTAGAGAGTTAGAAAATTTTTGAAGAAATTTTGATAATTTAAATTTGGTTTTAAATTATAGTTTGAAATGGTTGTGTAAATAATATTGGTTGAAATCTATATATGAATGTGGGGATTAGAAAAGCGATAATGGGTTTCAGTAAATTGTTTTGGGATGTTGTTTGAAAACTGTGTGGTTTTTGGAAAATAGTTAGCGGGTTCGGACCATTCTTCTTACCTGGCAATTTCGGGAACGAACTTCTTATAAGGGGGGAAGAATGTAACGATCCAGAATTTTGGATATTTGAAACAGGAATATTTAATTGATTTTAAATACTTAAAATTTGATTTTTAACTTGAATTTCAAATATCACTATTTATTGGGTGATTTAATTATTGAATTAAATAATTGAAAATTGGGTAAAATATAGAATCTGGAGTTTCGAGCTTGTTAAAAATATTTTAAAGGGTTGTAAAATTTACATTGATCATACTGAGGATAATAAAAATGTTAAAAGTGAATTTAAACATGATTTTTTCAGTTTTAAAAATATATCGTTTAAATTGATATTTAAAACTAGCCTTCCGGGGCACTATCTCGGAGTTTGAAGGAACCCGTTCCATTGGATCCATAATAGTGTATTATTATCGGATTTCAAATTTCGTAGCGTTTGGAGTTATCGTTTGGTCGTACGGGTTATAAACGCGCTGAAATTTATATCGAAAATTCAATATAATAACTAGGTCCAAAAAGCTATCTTCTCCATACGATCGAATTAGGACTCGAAACCTTTTCTATTGCATTCGGAATAAGGGTATAACATTATAAACGCTTGGCGGCATGCCTCGATAGGATGTCAAAATTTCAAGCTACGGTTTTGAGGCAATTAAAATTTAATTAATATATGTATATATTTATATACTCTAGTCAAACTTCAGCTGAATTTATAGCACATCAGAAATTTTTGATTTCAATTCAAATGTCACTGTAGCTTATTGATTTTGGCACGCTAAACATCTCATCTTGTCACCCCATTCCTTTTTAAAATGCACGTAGTGATCATTTCAAAAATAAGGAAAGAAAAAATATATATAATGACTGATACTCAAATTCGTTAAAAAAAATGGCCGAACAAGAAAACTGCAATGTCTTTCTCGTTCAAAACAAATCGAACCCGTATCACAAAGGCAGATTCACGATTTCGATTTCCTTTATCGATTCATATCTTGTGAAAGAATGTAGCATTTCTATCGAAGAGGTCTCGTGGGACGTGGCGATGAGGGCAACGTTCAGGCAAGAATCTCGGTGGCAGGCAACGCGACAGAGAGGGTTTTAGATCGGCGGTTGCTGGTGGTGGGTCCTCGAGCAGATTTGAGCGAGGTGTATCGCGATCGGTTATTTGATTTGGGGAGGGCTCGCAGCATCGATCAAGGCAGTGAAGCATGGAGATCGAAGGGATGTGATGGCCGGAGCGAGTTAGGGTGGCGACTAATAGTGGAGATGCAGTGGCCATCGTAGGATGATGGAGGGTTCGAGGTGGTGAAGTTGGCGTGTTATTGTTGCAGTGCAGTCGTTTTGGGGTTCGATCGATTGGAGGGGTTTTGGGCAGTGAAGGTATATTCTGTTATTAGTTTACTTTATTTAAATAATGGTTTAGTTAATGTTATTATAAAGAAAAATATATAATAAGAAGAAGATTCTTTAAACATGAGTTTTAAATTATATATGTGTATATATATGTATATATATATATATATTAGAAAAAAATAGTATAATTACGGTAAGGTGAGAATAATTATGTTTTAATTTAACAAATATATATAGGAAACAATAAGTATATGTATATATATATATATAAGATTTTGGTAAATATAGGAATTTATATAAAAATTTGATTTATCCAGGTTATTTTTAATATATGCAGTTTCAAAGAGAATAAAATAAAATAAATCTACTTATACACATATTAAACCTACTATTTAATTATTTTAGTTACTAAAGATTTTTAAAGGAAAATTTGTTTAAATATATTTATTAGTTAATTAAATTAATAAATGGTAATTGGTTGTTCGATTATTTGAAATGTTAATAAACCATATAATGTTTATACAAGGTCTAAAATTGTGGAGGGACGAGTCGGTTTGGATTAGGTTGCAAATAAAATCAAAGGTGAGTTAATCTCACTCAAATTGGATTATTGGTGAATTTAAATAGTTATATTTAAATTAGGGGCATTTTACCAGAAGGACAAACTTTGCAGTCTAATTAGTTTCTAGGACACACATTCAAAACAATTACTTTCAAGGCCAAAATCAACAGAATAATTACTTTCAAGGACAAAGTCAGCAGTCCAAAGATTTTCAAGGACATAATTTCATAGTTTTTTAGTCCTAGAAACTAATTATTTTACATTTTGTCCTTGAAAGTAATTATTTCAGTTGTGTGTCCTAGAAACTAATTCCATTTGCTAAAGAGGCCCTTGTGGCTAATTTCCACTTTAAATTATTGGTTGATTGATTGAAATTGATAAATATTTATCAGTTGAATGTAATATTATATATATAATATATATATATATATTGGAGTGATTGATATTCCCGCATTATATAGCGGATGAGACCTTATGCGCCCCGCATAATAGCGGATGACCCTTTATACCGCGATATCCCCCTCGAAGTGGGATTGGTATTTTTATATTGTGCTAACATCTGTGGATGCAGGGAAACATGTTGGAGGGATCCAACTGGATTCCTCAAAAATATTGAAAGTTATCCTCATATTCAGTGATATGATTTATTTGATAATCTGTGAAAGATTATATGTAAATTGAAGTTATTGAATGTTATGGTTTGGCTGAATATATTTTGGTGTTTTAAGATATCAAAAATATAAAGATTGGGTTTTGAAGGAAAATAAAGGAAATTTTAAATAAAATAATTATAGTGAAGATGAATAAATAAAAAGGGTGAACTTGAGAAAGGTAAATAGTTGACTTTGAAATCCTATTGAATAAATTCCGAAGAATGGGAAATAGATATTTTGAATAAATGGGAATAAAGGAGTTTTTTTGAGGACTTAAGCGATATTGTTAAGAATTAAAGGGTTTATTTTTAAATCCAAGATTTAAATGGTTTGGGAAAATAAAAGGAGAATTTTGGAAATAAAGTATGTAATTTGTGTTTTAGATTTAAATAAGATTTTGAATCAGAAGAGGGAAGTAAATATGAAAATTCGGGGTTTGGGGTAATTTTGATAAATCCAGAAATAAGTTTCAAAATGAAATTAATTCAGAGAATCGATTTGAAAATCGATTAGGTGTTTTTGAAATGGTGATTAAAAGGATAATGAGGCTATGGATTTATAAACTGGGTTTATAAATAAAGTGAATATTTATTAATGGATAATTTGGATTTATAAATTCATGGTGGGAATTTATAAGGAAAGGGTAAATCATTTTAAAAATAAATAGTGGTTTATTTTTTAAAAAAATGTGAAAAGGAAATTTACGAAGTTGGAACGTAAATTTAAACTGGAGATAAATCGAGAAGGATTTTTAAATGAAAAGACCGGTTTTATTGGAGTGGAAAGTGTATTTTCCTGAAAAGCTAAGTATATTTTCCAAGAAAGATTTTCAAGTATAAATTTGAAGTTTTAAAAGTGTTTGAAAGGAATGTTTTTAGAAAATTTTATTATTTAGTTGTTTTAAAATTGTTAAAGAAAATATTAATTAAGTTAATCATAGTAGTGAATTAAGTTCTATGACTTTTATTATTAGTTTAGTTTAATTTATATTTCATATATATATATATAAATATATGTTTATATATGTTTATATACATATATATATATGTGTGTGTGTGTGTATGTATGTATTGATCTTTCATATTAGGTTCAGTTTTCTTAGCAGCTGCAGGTTTAGTTACTGGATTAGATGGATTCAGCCAATCTTGAGGATTTGAATATTTTTCGCATTTTATCCTATTGTATATTTCTATTATGGACCTTAGTTACATAGAGTTGGAGTTTTTTTTATTTATTTCATTTTGTACGGAGGGGGAGGGGGAGGGGGAGGGGGGTTTGCTACCTGTCAAGAATGTTGACAGCTCCTTCTTTAAGTGTAGAATAAATTGCATGATTGCTTTACTCTACTAACATAGGATCTCATTTTTCTCAAAAAAAAGTACTGATATAGCTTCACAGTACTGCACAGTGGAATTTAAGTGGTAGTAAGCTCTAAAGTATAGATATATGAAAGCGTAGCCTCCTGCTCGTACTTTATATAGCTTCATGCGCTATCTAGATTTATTACTTCTAATATACTCATTTTAGAGTATCCGAGATAATAAAAAGAAAAGCATAAAACATCGGACAAGACAATAGTTTGGTGTGAATGATACATCATCTCATACATATTATAAAAATCATACAAAGTAATTATTGGCATAAAATATGAAGAATCATACATGACATGTACCTACACCCAAAGAGTTCGTGATAATAGTCAATATACGCCAAACTACTATAATCATCATGTGAGCGTACTGCAATCAAAGTAAAATGTCCAATGTTTAGGTACAGGCCAAAAATACCTATGTCATGTGATAACCTAGAGTAATAAGCAATAATGGCAAACATAGCATCCATCAAACAATCCTCACCATTACTCGTATGTGTTGGATACACAATAACTCGTATGGCGCAATCGCAACCAGGAACTCAATCAAATCTCAGCTTCTTTGGTGCTAGAATCCACACCACTTCATAAGACAAAGAACCAGAGTCATAATCATAATATTCAGGGTAATCCACAATTGTCAGATTCGAAAGCAATCATAATCTGGGTGGACATCGCCATGTAACTCTTCTGTACGAGCACATTAAAAACCTCCAGTTTATCAATAATACCTTTGCACACGTGTGACGACGGCCATTTTGAACAACTTAAACCGTTCAAAAGACAGATTATCAATAAGGTTTTATTTTAAGAAATAAGATATAGAAGTACTTATACAGAATCCCGTAGTGGATATAAAGATATAATAAAATAGCAGTTCATGAAGTTGCTAATTAAATTATTACATCATAGTTTTTTTATAAAATAGCGTATTGGAAATAAAAAATGTGCACTAATACATAGTTCAAAAGGAAATAGGGAAACAATAACTAATACAGACTGAAGTCTTCAAGTATGCCTTCAGCTCTAGAAATAACCGTCTTTGACACACTAGAACAAACTCAGGCTGACCCGAGCATAATGAAAAACACATACTCGAGTCAGAACTAAAAATTCTTATGTAAGTTAACTCAAAGTCTTATGTACAATGGGCAAAATAACTTAAGAGATGTTACGGTATTTTCCATCTCCTATGGATTCGTTAATCTATCTATATATAGTAGATACGATACATATGTAATGCCTATCAGTAAGTAAATATTAAAATAGTATTAAGGCATCACGTTAATCTCCCTTGACATATTTTTAAGCATGTAGTCTATATAGATCCTGTAAAACAGGTAGTAATGTTAGTAGCTAGTGAGTTCTCTATAGGTACAATACTAAAACAAAATGGTATGGTCTCGCATAGGGAAAAACCGTATGATAAGGCATGTGAGGCAATGCCCAAGGTAGGATGCTAACGTTTTGCCCTCCTTAACTGGTCATAGCCCCTAACAGCCGACTGCGTCCATCAATCCAAGATCAAGGTGCACCATTCAAGTTCAAAATCAAGAGAGTAATATGAGAAAAAGATGTCCATTAGAGGTAGCTAACCTTGTTAGCCAGGTATAGCTCATGTTTTAGTCATTTCAAATTGATACACATGTCAAGGTCATCCATTATCGTTCTCTTACTTCATTCCAGCAAACGTTTGCCAATTCAACCTCTACATTCTGGAAAAATCCTCTGCGTACACGGTTATTAAAGTGGTTCAGGTAAATGATAGAGAGTATGCCATTATCCGGTCCCGGACTGCTTTATAACAAATCGTTCATTTTATAAGAGCATGTCATTTTTGTCCATTATAATTTTTACAGTAAAATACGTAAAGAATTTCAGAAAGTGTTCAGACAGTTTTTCTTAAAATTACTTTATTTATTATAGTAAAATATGAAATAAAATTCAGTTTTAGAAACCTAGTTATTTGATCTTACATCTCGAAATTTCAGTAAAGTTTCTAGATTTTTTTGAGACCAAATATATTTTTAAAATTTAAAATATATATTTTTTCCTTTGAAATAAATTTATTTAAATTACCAAAATAAGGAAATTTTTATTTTAGAATCTCTTAAAATAATTTCCTACATTTTTCTAGAACGGTAATAGAAATTTGCCATATTATTATATAATTTCTTTTAATTTTCACATTTTTCATAAAAGCTAGTTTTAGAATATAAATCATAAAAATACTTTAATTACCGAATTAAATATGTGTTCCTTCGTTAAATAATTTCCTTATAATTTCAGTAAGCGAGAGAAAAATTCTAAAGTAATTTTTTTATCATAAAACATGTTTTTCGAATAAAGATATTTTCTAAATTAAATCATAAGAATATCTAGATGGCCAAATTTAGTATAAGTTTTTTTATAAAATATTTTTCATTTTATAAAAGAAGCCGTAGAAGAATTTCTTTTTGTTTCATAGATTACACATTTATTCGTATATAACTTCAAAAATTCGTAATTTATGGTCAAAACAATAAATCTACGTTCTCCAAAATTTTCAAACACTAATGTCATATATCCAATGGAGTTATAATACATTATCACCTTATTCGTTGTTCATAATATCACCATATCATATATAAAAATTCCAAAAAAATTCACAAATCGTATAAAGATGACATATATCATAATTCAATGAATAAATTAGCATACGAATAATTTATCTATCAACTAATCGCCCTTATAATCAATCATCAACATATTAATGGATCAACATGCAATTTAATTTTCTTATTTAAATCAACTACACATATATCAACAATTATCAACATATTATTGGGTTAAACTTGCAATTTAAACCATATTAACTATCCACACATATTACAAAAAATATATATAATAACTATCGAGTTAAACTTGCATTTAAATGTTTAATTGGTGAGAGTTATAAAACATTCACCTACGTCCGCAATTCTAAACACTGCATGACACAGACATGGTGAAAGGAACACATCACTACAAATCCAACACCACAACGACTATGAATGGATACGAACACAATGTGGATGGCACGATAAGAACGGACAAGGCGACTAAATGGCGTAGGCCAAGCAAGAGAAAAGGTGGCTTGGTGTTGGCGGAGGCTAGATAGAGGCTGCGATGTATGAAGGAGTGAGGTGCATCTGTCGGGTTGCTGCGACATCGAAGAGGAGGGCTTGGAGGTCTACATTTACTAGTCGAAGAGGGAACTCGGGTTTTTAACGGAGGGGAGGTGGTGGCAGCAGGCTTGGGTGATGTGGGAGGTTGGACTGGACAGTAGTTGTTTAGGGAAAAAGGGTTTATAGGGGCTGGCGGTTTAGGATCTAAGGCAGAGAAAGGCTGATGAGGACTGGCGGTTGGGATTTTGGGCGTGCTGAGGGTAGATGGAATTGAGCTGTTGATGGAGTGGAGGCTGAGATGGCAGGCCGAGGCTGATAGGATATTGGGAGCGGGTAGGGTGGAGCTTCTGTATGGATTGGAGGCTGAGGTTAATCGGTTTTGGTTGGATGTGTTAACTCCACTTTTGCGCGACTTAAGGAATGGAACGATCTAAGGAGTATAGCGATCTAAGGAATGAGATGACTTAAGATATGTGCCGATCTAAGAGGCTATCGACTTAAGAAGATAGCAGCTTAACGGCTTAAGGAGTTAGCGACCTAACTACTTAGTGGTTCAAACGACCTAACGACTTAAGGAAATAACCACCTAACTACGGAAAGGACTGAACGACTTAGCAGCTTCACTTAAGTCGCAATCGACCTATGACCTATGATAGGTCACTCACGATCTAAACGAACAAACTCAATGCCGCATTATGTTACATCGTGGCCCTCTTAACTCGTGGACGACCTGGGACTTGTGGAATTATTGGAGATGAACAAGCTTACTCAAGTTAAGCTGGAACCCACGACCTAGTCTAGGTCGAACACAACCCACGACCTAGTTTAGGTCGGCCACGACCTAAAGTTACAGAGTTAAAATTCAATACCATGACACTTATGCCGCATCTTGTTAACTCGTCTACGACCTGGGACTTGTAATATATTCCCAAACGAATAGGCGCATCCCTGGGAAGCGGCGCATCAAGCCTAATGGGTCGGTCACGACCCACGACCTATCTTAGGTCGGTCACGACCTACGACCCAGCCTGGAATTTCACTATAAATACAGCATGAGTTTGAACTTAGAGGGGACTTTTGGCCGATCATTATCTGAAGCGCCATTACTCTGCAGAATTCTTAACTCATCCAACACTTGAAGAACTCCAAACATTCAAGACACTACAACAAGCTTCTAAAGAAATCTTGCACATCCGACACGGATTCAACAAGTTTCATCATCGAAGTTTGAGCTACTAGTCTAGAGTGTTTTTGTGATCAAAGTGTATCGTATTTTGAAGTGCGTTGTATCAGCTTGTAATCAAAATCAGCAATAAAGGAATTCAAAGTGGACGTAGGCTTGATCTAAAGCCGAACCACTATAAAATCGCTGTCTTTTACTGTTTTCTGCTATTTTACTGCTTATTTCTTGTTCCCGTATCATGGGTGGTGCTTTCACAACATTACTACACACACCGGGGAGTTAGCGTTCAATTTTCGGCGTTAACATTTTGGTGCTTTCATTGAGAGGTGAACTCAGGAATACATTCACCATTGCTTCACAAAAGTTCGTTGAAAAAGTTTCTTTCAAGACCAGAAGTCTGCTGGATATAATGGCTCCTGGAAGAAAACGTAAGTCTATCAGATCTGAAGATGCTCATGATAATACTGCCACTTCTCCTTCTCCAAGTCAGGCAGCTCCAAGCGTTGGAGTGACGCGAGAAGAGTTAGATGCTGCAGCGTCCGGGCTGTATCAGCAAATTGAAACTCAGAATACTCTAATGATGGAGAAGTTAAATGCTTTGCTCGGGGCTAATCAAAGGCCAGTAAATAATGAAGAAAACATTGCTGATTCTCTTTACAACTCCGAAGGAAGAAATATTCCTCAAGGGGGATCAGGTGCCATTGAAGGGGTACCTCTCCAAGCTGAAGGGTCCAGGCCATCGCCAGTTTTCCGCGAACATTTGCCCGGACAAACTTCCGAGAAAATGGCCGAAGTCTACTCCGCAAAGTCATTAAACAATGAAGAATATCTCTCCGGCATGATTCGTCGAATAATGAAAGAAAGCATGCAGAGAAGTGAAGACGAGAGCGAATGGGGATTTGCTCCGAGTAAAACTCTGTTTACTAAGAGAATTCTAAAAGCTGAGTTTCCTAGAAAATTTGTTCCCCCTACCATTCCTGCTTATCGGGGACAAGTGTCCCGAATCAATTCTTGTACAAATATGATTGGCACATGACCGGCGCCAGAGCGACTGATGAGATTAAGTGCCGGTATTTCCCGGTATACTTGGAAGGAGTGGCACTTCTTTGGTTTACCAAGCTTCCCGTTCGATCTGTAGACCAGTTTTCCGACTTAACCCAGAAGTTTAAAGAGCAATTCAGACTGTACGCTTCAAAGGCGAAAGACATAATGTCATTGTCTAGTCTTGAGCAGAATCCGGGAGAGTCAATTAAATCCTTCCTGAATCTCTTTAATATAGCTCTGGCTGAAGTTGACAACGCAGAGCCACAAATGGTTTTGACTTATTTGATGCGTACTGTCGACAAGTCAAGTGAATTTGGGAAATGGCTGAAAATGAAGGAACCAAATTCACTCGAGAAATTCTATAAGAAAGCTGACGAGTTCATACGCTTGGAAAATCTTCCGGCACCAATGAAAGTGGTGGCGACAAGAGTGGAGAATAATATTGCTGCTTCAGCTAAGAAAGATTCCGGAGGTCAGAAAAGGGAAAATAATGATGGGAAGAAACAAAAGGATATAAAGAAACCTCGCTTCTTCAAACCCTCAGATTTCACTCCATTAACCGACACTCCGGAGAATATCTTCTTTGCCACCAAAGATGCTGTGGAGTATCCTAGACCAGCTGAGATAAAGCCTGGAAAAAGTGCTATGCAAAATGGAAAATTCTGCCGATTTCATAACCAACCCGGTCATGATACCAACGAATGTCGTCATTTGAAGAGCTTAATTGAAGAATTGTTAAGGGAAAACAAGCTGCAACAGTATGTTAAGAAAAACAAGAACGATCCAACTTCATCTGCTCAGGGGCAGCAACCTCCCTACTCACCCATCTGGCTCGGGTGAAGGTACTACGGCACATAAATCTGAAAGGCCTGTTATCAATGTAGTCACAGGAGGCCCACACCCAGCGGGCAGAAGCTGGGGTGAAATGGAAAGATATGCTCGTGCTTTAAAATATGCTCCAACGGAGGAAGATGTTTTTGATTTGGAAGACGCCGCCCCCCTGAAACAGCAGAGAACTTCTAATGAAGACATTGTGTTTAAAGCTAATGATTCTATGGGTATTGAAGCTCCAACCATAGATCCCTTGGTCATTTCTGCAGGAATTAGGCCAGCTATTGTAAGGTGAGTGCTTACTGATTGCGGCGCCTCTTGCAATATACTCTTCAAGAAGACATTTGACCAAATGAAGATTCCAATGACTGACGTTCAGGCTTCATCATAAAAAATTGTTGGGTTTACCGGGGAACCGCAACAGCCAATTGGAACTGTCAATTTGTTTGTAGAACTTGAAGATGGACAGAAAAAGGTGGTTCGGAAACAGACTTTTGTAATTGTTGACGGATTTTCTACTTATAATGCCTTCCTGGGCCGACCAACTCTAGCTGCGTTCAAAGCCATTCTCGCCCCCATGGTGCTTAACTATGAAGTTTCCCACAGATAATGGTGTTGGTGTCATTAAAGGGGATCAAAATGCTGGGCGGGAATGTTATCCTATAGAGCTTCGAGAGGCAAGGAAGAGAGAGATGGGAAAAGATGCGGCAGCCCCGCTCCACATCAAAAACCCAACCTTGTAGCAAGTACAGGGTGACCCCTGCACTGGCGAGCATAGTGGTGCAAGAAGAGAAATGGACCCCAGAAAGGCTAGTGTGGGGGAGAATAGAGTGGTACCAATGGAGGTAACGGTACCAATACCTGTTGATCTTAAAGACCCAAACAAAGTGCTAAATGTGGGTTCGCAACTAAGTGTGACAGTCCAAAATATGCTAATATCATTTTTGAAAGCAAATCTGGACGTATTCGCTTGGAGTCACGCCGATATGTGTGGAATATCTCCAGAAATCGCAGTACATACTCTGAATATTGATCCAAAATTCACGCCTGTGAAACAGAAAAGGAGAACACAGGGTCCAGAAAGGTCAGCAGCGCTAAAGGAAGAAGTAGATCGGCTCATGGAGAATGGTTTCACCAAAGAGTCCACTTATCCAAATTGGGTTTCAAATCCGGTACTGGTTAAAAAAGCAAATGGAAAGTGGAGAGTATGCATCGATTTCTCATATTTAAACAAAGCTTGTCCCAAAGATTGCTTCCCGTTGCCAAGGATTGATCAGCTGGTAGATGGAACAACCGGGCACGAATTGTTGTCTTTTATGGATGCTTACTCCGGGTATAACCAGATTATGATGCATGAGTCGGATCAGGAGGATACGAGCTTCGTCACAGATGTTGGTCTTTACTGCTACAAAGTCATGCCCTTCGGACTAAAGAATGCAGGGGCAACATATCAAAGGCTTGTTAATGCAATGTTCAAATCACAGCTTGGGAAAACTATGGAAGTCTATGTCGATGATATGTTAGTGAAATCAAAGAAAGCAGTCGACCATATGGATCACTTAGCAGAAATGTTCACAATTCTTCGAAAATATGGAATAAAGCTCAACCCTTTGAAATGTTCATTTGGAGTAGAGTCCGGGAAATTCTTGGGATTTATTGTAAGCGCTAGGGGCATTGAAGCTAATCCTGCTCAAATTACTGCTTTGAGAGAAGTCAAAGCCCCCAGGACAAAGAAGGAACTGCAGAGCCTCAATGGAAAAGCTGCTGCTTTAAGTCGGTTCATTTCCAAAGCCACTGATAAATGCATTCCCTTCTTTGACGCTTTAAAGAAAGGAAAGAAAAACTTCGAATGGACACCTGAATGCCAGAAAGCTTTCGATGAATTAATCCGTCACATGGAAGCGCCTCCAATACTTTCCAAGCCCAACAACGGCGAAGACCTTCTCATATACTTGGCAGTTTCATCTCATGCCCTGAGTGCAGCACTAGTGCGGGAGGATGCAAAAGTTCAGCGCCCGGTCTACTATATCAGCAAAAGACTCACTGAGGTAGAAATGAATTATTCAAAGCTAGAAAAGCTCGCCTACTATTTACTGATTGCTTCCAGAAAGTTGAGGCTGTATTTTCAAGCTCATCCTATCAAAGTTCTCACTGATCAACCCCTAAAGCAAGTCCTATTTCGCCCTGAAACTTCGAGTCGTCTTCTGAAATGGAATATTGAACTTAGCCAATATGATATCACTTATCATCCCCGAAGAGCGATCAACGGACAAGCTTTAGCAGATTTCATCGCAGAGTACACAGATAAGGGTGATAGTGAGGAAGAGATTAAAGTTGACATCCCAACCAAATGGAAGTTATATGTTGACGGCTCAAGAAATGATTACTGTTCCAGAGCTGGGGTGGTGCTTGAAACCCCCGAAGGGCGATCATTATGTTACGCATTAAGACTGGAATTTCCTTCTACAAATAATGAAGCAGAATATGAAGCTCTAATTGCTGGATTAAAGATTGCAAAAGAACTAAACATCAAAGCATTACAGATCTTCAGTGATTCTCATCTTATTGTATGTCAAGTCAAGAAGGAGTTTCAAGCTAAAGGAGGAAATCTGCCTGCTTACTTGTCAAAGGCTTGTGAGCTCCTTGACGATTTCGATCACTATTCGATAAGCCACATACCTCGAGAGGAAAATATGAAGGCGGATTCTTTTGCAAAGTATTCAAGTTCCGGAGAAGCTCAGTTATTGGGATTAGTTCCTGTGGAGGTCTTGTCAGCTCCAAGCACTAATGAAATGGATATCGACTGGACCATGGCTGTCTCTCAAGAACAAGAGTCATGGATGACCCCGATCAAAGAGAATCTACTCAGCGACTCCCTACCAAAAAATTCTAAAGAACGCCGAAAGCTGTTAAGAAAAGCATCGAGATATGTAATTCAAGACGGCCGGTTATACAGGCGAGGATTCTCAATGCCATTACTCCGATGTGTAACTAAGGAAGAAGCCAAGAGAATTTTGGCAGAGGTGCACGGAGGAGAATGTGGGGATCATTCGGGTGGCCAAACTCTTGCCAAGAAAGTTCTCCGGTATGGGTATTTTTGGCCAGATATTAATCGAGATGCTGCTATCTACTCCCGAAAATGCGACAAGTGCCAAAGATTTGCAAAAATTCCAAGAGCACCTTCCACCGAACTAACACAGATGGTCAGTCCATGGCCATTCGCCATTTGGGGGATAGATCTAATCGGACCTTTACCAATTGCCAAGTTGGGAGTCAAATACGCTATTGTTGCTGTGGATTATTTCACTAAATGGGCTGAAGCTGAATCTTTGGCTACTATTACCTCTAAGAAGATGATAAATTTTGTGACTAAAAATATCATTTGCAGGTATGGTGTGCCACAAAAGATAATCACAGACAATGGTACTCAATTCGAAAGCGAAGAGTTCCAGGACTTTTGCAAGCGGTTTAAAATCCGAAAAAGCTTCTCAGTAGTGGCTCATTCGCAGGCAAACTGGCAAGTGGAGGCAGTAAACAAAATTATCAAGTCAACCATCAAAAAGAAGCTTGAAAAAGAAAAAGGTGGATGGGTTGATAAGCTACCACTAGCACTATGGGCATACAGAACGACCCATAAAACTGCGACTGGGCACACTCCATTCTCATTGGCATACGGATCAGAAGCAATGGTTCCAGTAGAACTAGAAGTTTCTTCACACAGGAGAATTCACTTCGACCAGGCTGAAAATGAAAAATTGCAACTCGAAGCACTTGACTTTCTTGATGAAAAAAGGGAAGAAGCTAGGCTCAGAGTTGCGGCCAATCAGCAAAGAATAGCCAGGCACTTCAACTCTAAAGTTCGTCAACGAAACTTCGAGATCGGGGATCTAGTCTTGAAAAGAATCATGACAGCAACTGGAGTGTTTGGACCAAATTGGGAAGGGCCATATGTTATTGGCGATAAACTTCTCAACGGTACCTTCAAACTCACAACTGTCGAAGGAGATCCAATCCCAAGAGCCTGGAACAACAACCATTTGCGTCCATATTTTACTTAAAAGCTCTGCTTTGAAAATCAGTGTACGCTTGTGCACACTAATTATGGATCGTGTAATATGGACTCACAATATATACGGAATGTTATTTACAATTGCTATACAAGTAAATATTCAATAAACTAACTATATAGCAATTCACAGATATAGAATAGTAAATGCAGTAAACTGTAAAAATCACACCAGAGATTTTTATACTGGTTCGGAGCACCGTCCTACGTCCAGTCCCAGACTTCTATCTGGATTTTCACTACCAACTACCTCGCTTCACCCGGAGGAACAGGTTTACAACACCCGAACAACCGAACGGGATTTCAAGCCTCTTACAACACCGAGGACTTCAACAAAAACAAATAGAATTGCCGTTGACAACTTGTGCTCTTGATAACACGGATTTGTCACTTGTAGTACACCCTTCCTATAATCTTATCCTCCAAATATGTGAATGATGTTTGTGAAGATTGAAGGAATTGATATGAAATAATTTCAAAGATATGAAATAATTTCAATGATTCAGTAAGCAATTGAAATATTTGAGAGCTTTTAGAATGCAAGAGTATTTAGAAAGTAAGATCAGAAATTAGAGCAAGAATTAAAAATTAGTTTTGAATCAATGATTTAGACGTGTTTATATAGAGAATAAATGATTGTAACTCTTTGTGAAGAGTAGCCATTAATAGATATGATCATTGATGAAAGGTAAGAGATGCAACCATTGGAGAAAGAAGTGTCTTTTGGGAAAGGTTGCTCTCTGTTTAAAAACGGTCGACAGGTCAAAAATGGCCGGTAGACAGGATTTCAAATATATAGACGTTATGTGCATGTGTGTACGTTCATTGTGTATTTTACACAGAAACGGTCGACCGCCTGGTTTATTACCGGTCGACCGGTCCATGTAAAATTGCACAATGAATATGCAATGCCATTCAAACTTATATATATCGATTATATTGAGGTGCATGATTATTTGAGGATAGATTTTAACAAGTTTAACACTATTACAACATCAAATAATCAACCTATAATCTAGAGTACCATATGTAGCTCTTTTGTGCCTCTTTATAGCCATGATGTCTTCGTTTTGTCGATCGCCTTTATTTCTTTGTCAGAAATCAAAACTTCATAGAATCCGTGACTCAACGTTTTCCCCCTTTTTGATTGATGACAACATATATCTGAAGTTCTGAATCTCCCCCTGAATATGTGATCTCCCCCTGAGATTTTGTCTGTATTCTTTATATATATATATATATATTCCTGCAAATAATTGTTAGCACTTTCTCCCCCTTTGTGATCGACAAAAAGGAGTAATAGATAATGGAATAATATAGGAATGTATCAACCAGAATATCCATGCATAGCAAAACATAACATATCCAAGCAAACCAAAGTATCATACACACCATAAAATCATACGAATAAAAGTAACGACACTATTTAGAAATCCTGAATTAATGAGATAGCTACGTAGTCGTTCATACTAAGCACGAGGTGCTTGTTTCAAGCCAGACAGAGCTTTCTTAAGTTTGAATACATGGTCAGGATATTTTCATGTACGAACAAAGGAGGTTGTTCGACATATACTTTCTCTTTGATAAATCCATTGAGAAATGCACTCTTGACATCCATCTGATAAAATTTGAAATTATGGTGACAAGCAAAAGATAATAGGATTCTAATAGCTTCTAGTCGAGCAACTGGTGCAAAGTTTCTTCATAATCGATACCTTCTTCCTGATTATACCCTTGTGCTACTAATCTCGCTTTATTTCTGGTGATATTTCCTTGTTCATCAGCCTTATTTTTATAGACCCATTTAGTACCAATCACTGACTGATCAGTTGGTCTTGGAACAAGTTCCCAGACGTCATTGCGCTCGAACTGATTTAGTTCAAGTGGTTGTAATGTTGATATGACTTTCTTAGACTTGAATGATGATTTGGTCAATTTTCCTAACTGACAGGCATCACAAAGACTATCGATTTTATAACTAATTTTGGGTAGTCCTCTAACTAGATCATATTTAGCCAATTTGTCAATTGTTTTGAGATTTATGTGACAAAAGCATTTGTGCCATAACCATGGATCATTGTATTTGGCTATAAGACACATATCTGAATTATGAGAAATATTCATATTCAGAATATATATGTTCTTATCACGATAACCCTCAAAAACAAGGTTCTTATCTCTATCTAATATGCTACACTTATTATCAGAAAAGGAAATACTAAATCCCTTATCACATAACTGAGTAATACTCAACAAATTGTGTTTCAAGTTCTTAACTAGCATGACATTTGTAATAAGAGGTAAGTTAGATGTACCGCAATTGCTCACATCGCCTTCGCCGATGATATAGCCTTTTGAATTATCTCCAAAAGTGACGGAGCCACCATCTGAGTATGTAATATTTGTCAATAAGCTCTTGTCTCCAGTCATATGATTCGAGCAACCACTGTCCAATATCCACTTTCCTCTTTTCTTAAGTGGGACCTGCAAAAAATATAATTAAGACCATGGTACCCACTTTTTATGGGGTCCTAAGAGTTAGATCTTAGGAATCCAAACCCATACGGGTCTGGTATCCCCTTTATATACATAATTAGAATTATAATGCACAGTATTCATGAATCGCTGAATGTATTTGTTCCTAATCAAATTGTTATTTGTTTTAGGAATCCATATTTTGATAGTCTTTGTATTTTTCTTTTGAAATTTCACAACTGGCTTTGGTTTGGAATATAATAAACTAAGATTTTTCTTAACTTCAGTCTTTTGTACTTTCTTCTTTCTTTTATTATCAAGATGTTTTTTGATTTCTTGTTTCTTATATCCCAAACCTTGTTTATTTGATGCAGATTGTGAATTTTCAATGATTTTTGTCAAATTTTCTCGACCTTTGTTAAAGTTAGAAACATTTTGAGTAATGTCATCAAACTTTGTTTGTAAACTAGCTTTTTCTAGGTCTAGAATTTTGACTTTTGCCTTAAGCTCATGATTTTCAGTAGTGAGAGTATTATTTTTATCTTTTTGAGCTTCTATTTCTTGACTCAAAAGAGATAGTTGAGAGTCAACATTAGATGATGATTCTTGAATTTTTTCAAGTTCTTCTTCTAATATTTTCTTCTCATCTTTTAACATATCTCGTTCAAACTCTGCTCTACTTAAATCTGCTTTGACTACTTTTAATTGACGTTTTATGTCTTTATATTTGACTATCAATTCAGCATTAATATCAAGTAATTCATCAAATGTAGGAATTTGTACCTCATCTTTTGTTGCCATAAAACAAACATTAGCTTGTTCATTCTCCGAATCACTTTCACTTTCTGATGAAGATGAGTCTGAATCATCCCATGTTACTGAGAAGGCTCGTTTCTTTGACTTGTCCTTCTTATATTTGAATTTGTCATTTTCTGACTTCTTCTTTTGTTCTGGACAATCCTTCTACATGTGCCCCTTTTTGTGGCAGTTGAAACATTCTATAGCGGATGAAGATGGTTTATTTGATCCAGGTTTCCTTTTGTTGTAACGACTGGCTTTTCGATATTTTAGGAATTTTTTGAATCCTTTTGCAATGAATGCCAGATCTTCATCTTCAGAATCTGATTCATTTTCATCTTTCTCAGCATGAAATGCTACATTTTTCTTTTCTTCTTTTTGTTCTTTTCTAGCCTGCAAATTTGCTTCATAGGACATTAGATTTCCTATAAATTCATCTGGCTTCATGACGGAAAGGTCATTAGCTTCTGCAATTGCTAATACTTTTCCTTCCCATTCACTAGTCAGAGAATGTAAGACTGTTGAAACAACATCAAAATCTGAATATTTTTGCCCTATTCCGATAAGTGCATGATGAATGGTTTGAAACCTTGAATACATATCATTCATTGTCTCATTTGGTTTCATTTTGAAATTTTGAAACTGACTTTTCAGCATGGCTATTTTGGCTTGTTTAACCTTGTTAGTACCTTCATGAGTGGTTTTCAGCGTTTGCCAAATTTGATATGTAGTAGTGCAGATACTAACACGGTTATATTCATTTTGGTCTAATGCACAAAACAACATATTTATTGCCTTTGCATTTACGGCTGCTGCCGTTTTCTCAACCGCTGTCCATTCTGAATATTCAGTTGTTGGATTCACTATTTCTTTTTGGGTAGCATTCCAAGCATCATAGCTATTTGATTGCATAAAAAATGACATACGTGTTGCCCCAATAGCTATAGTTGAGACCATTAAAGAATGGCGGTCTTTGTGTTGATTGACCTTCCGTGTAAGTGTTAGTGCTAGTGCTTGCATTATTTTCCATACTACAAGAATATATCAAATAACGGTGTTACGGTTATATGATGACCGTGCTCTGATACCAAATGAAAATCAGTGTACGCTTGTGCACACTAATTATGGATCGTGTAATATGGACTCACAATATATGCGGAATGTTATTTACAATTGCTATACAAGTAAATATTCAATAAACTAACTATATAGCAATTCACAGATATAGAATAGTAAATGCAGTAAACTATAAAAATCACACCAGAGATTTTTATACTGGTTCGGAGCACCGTCCTACGTCCAGTCCAAGACTTCTATCTGGATTTTCACTACCAACTACCTCGCTTCACCCGGAGGAACAGGTTTACAACACCCGAACAGCCGAACGGGATTTCGTGCCTCTTACAACACCGAGGACTTCAACAAAAACAAATACAATTGCCGTTGACAACTTGTGCTCTTGATAACACGGATTTGTCACTTGTAGTACACCCTTCCTATAATCTTATCCTCAAAATATGTGAATGATGTTTGTGAAGATTGAAGGAAGTATATTACTTATTGAATCAAAAGATATGAAATAATTTCAATGATTCAGTAAGCAATTGAAATATTTGAGAGCTTTTAGAATGCAAGAGTATTTAGAAAGTAAGATCAGAAATTAGAGCAAGAATTAAAAATTAGTTTTGAATCAATGATTTAGACATGTTTATATAGAGAATAAATGATTGTAACTCTTTGTGAAGAGTAGCCATTAATAGATATGATCATTGATGAAAGGTAAGAGATGCAACCATTGGAGAAAGAAGTGTCTTTTGGGAAAGGTTGCCCTCTGTTTAAAAACGGTCGACAGGTCAAAAATGGCCGGTAGACAGGATTTCAAATATATAGATGTTATGTGCATGTGTGTACGTTCATTGTGTATTTTACACAGAAACGGTCGACCGCCTGGTTTATTATCGGTCGACCGGTCCCTGTAAAATTGCACAATGAATGTGCAATGCCATTCAAACGTATATATATCGATTATATTGAGGTGCATGATTATTTGAGGATAGATTTTAACAAGTTTAACACTATTACAACATCAAATAATCAACCTATAATCTAGAGTACCATATGTAGCTCTTTTGTGCCTCTTTATAGCCATGATGTCTTCGTTTTGTCAATCGCCTTTATTTCTTTGTCAGAAATCAAAACTTCATAGAATCTCCCCCTGAATATGTGATCTCCCCCTGAGATTTTGTCTGTATTCTTTGTATATATATATATATATTCCTGCAAATAATTGTTAGCACTTTCTCCCCCTTTGTGATCGACAAAAAGGAGTAATAGATAATGGAATAATATAGGAATGTATCAACCAGAATATCCATGCATAGCAAAACATAACATATCCAAGCAAACCAAAGTATCATACACACCATAAAATCATACGAATAAAAGTAACGACACTATTTAGAAATCCTGAATTAATGAGATAGCTATGTAGTCGTTCATACCAAGCACGAGGTGCTTGTTTCAAGCCATACAGAGCTTTCTTAAGTTTGAATACATGGTCAGGTCATGTACGAACAAAGGAGGTTGTTCGACATATACTTTCTCTTTGATAAATCCATTGAGAAATGCACTCTTGACATCCATCTGATAAAATTTGAAATTATGGTGACAAGCAAAAGATAATAGGATTCTAATAGCTTCTAGTCGAGCAACTGGTGCAAAAGTTTCTTCATAATCGATACCTTCTTCCTGATTATACCCTTGTGCTACTAATCTCGCTTTATTTCTGGTGATATTTCCTTGTTCATCAGCCTTATTTTTATAGACCCATTTAGTACCAATCACTGACTGATCAGTTGGTCTTGGAACAAGTTCCCAGACGTCATTGCGCTCGAACTGATTTAGTTCAAGTGGTTGTAATGTTGATATGACTTTCTTAGACTTAAATGATGATTTGGTCAATTTTCCTAACTGACAGGCATCACAAAGACTATCGATTTTATAACTAATTTTGAGTAGTCCTCTAACTAGATCATATTTAGCCAATTTGTCAATTGTTTTGAGATTTATGTGACAAAAGCGTTTGTGCCATAACCAGGGATCATTGTCTTTGGCTATAAGACACATATCTGAATTATGAGAAATATTCATATTCAGAATATATATGTTCTTATCATGATAACCCTAAAAAACAAGGTTCTTATCTCTATCTAATATGCTACACTTATTGTCAGAAAAGGAAATACTAAACCCCTTATCACATAACTGACTAATACTCAACAAATTGTGTTTCAAGTTCTTAACTAGCATGACATTTGTAATAAGAGGTAAGTTAGATGTACCGCAATTGCTCACATCGCCTTTGCCGATGATATAGCCTTTTGAGTTATCTCCAAAAGTGACGGAGCCACCATCTGAGTATGTAATATTTGTCAATAAGCTCTTGTCTCCAGTCATATGCTTCGAGCAACCACTGTCCAATATCCACTTTCCTCTTTTCTTAAGTGGGACCTGCAAAAAATATAATTTAGACCATGGTACCCACTTTTTATGGGGTCCTAAGAGTTAGATCTTAGGAATCCAAACCCATACGGGTCTGGTATCCCCTTTATATACATAATTAGAATTATAATGCACAGTATTCATGAATTGCTCAAAGTATTTGTTCCTAATGAAATTGTTATTTGTTTTAGGAACCCATATTTTGGTAGTCTTTGTATTTTTCTTTTGAAATTTCACAACTGGCTTTGGTTTGGAATATAATAAACTAATATTTTTCTTAACTTCAGTCTTTTGTACTTTCTTCTTTCTTTTATTATCAAGATGTTTCTTGATTTCTTGTTTCTTATATCCCAAACCTTGTTTATTTGATGCAGATTGTGAATTTTCAATGATTTTTGTCAAATTTTCTCGACCTTTGTTAAAGTTAGAAACATTTTGAGTATTGTCATCAAACTTTGTTTGTAAACTAGCCTTTTCTAGGTCTAGAATTTTGACTTTTGCCTTAAGCTCGTGATTTTCAGTAGTGAGAGCATTATTTTTCTCTTTTTGAGCTTCTATTTCTTGACTCAAAAGAGATAGTTGAGAGTCAACATTAGATGATGATTCTTGAATTTTTTCAAGTTCTTCTTCTAATATTTTCTTCTCATCTTTTAACATATCTCGTTCAAACTCTGCTCTACTTAAATCTGCTTTGACTACTTTTAATTGACGTTTTATGTCTTTATATTTGACTATCATTTCAGCATTAATATCAAGTAATTCATCAAATGTAGGAATTTGTACCTCATCTTTTGTTGCCATAAAACAAACATTAGCTTGTTCATTCTCCGAATCACTTTCACTTTCTGATGAAGATGAGTCTGAATCATCCCATGTTACTGAGAAGGCTCGTTTCTTTGACTTGTCCTTCTTATATTTGAATTTGTCATTTTCTGACTTCTTCTTTTGTTCTGGACAATCCTTCTACATGTGCCCCTTTTTGTGGCAGTTGAAACATTCTATAGCGGATGAAGATGGTTTATTTGATCCAGGTTTCCTTTTGTTGTAACGACTGGCTTTTCGATATTTTAGGAATTTTTTGAATCCTTTTGCAATGAATGCCAGATCTTCATCTTCAGAATCTGATTCATTTTCATCTTTCTCAGCATGAAATGCTACATTTTTCTTTTCTTTTTTCTGTTCTTTTCTAGCCTGCAAATTTGCTTCATAGGATATTAGATTTCCTATCAATTCATCTGGCTTCATGACGGAAAGGTCATTAGCTTCTGCAATTGCTAATACTTTTCCTTCCCATTCACTAGTCAGAGAATGTAAGACTGTTGAAACAACATCAAAATCTGAATATTTTTGCCCTAATCCGATAAGTGCATGATGAATGGTTTGAAACCTTGAATACATATCATTGATTATCTCATTCGGTTTCATTTTGAAATTTTGAAACTGACTTTTCAGCATGGCTATTTTGGCTTGTTTAACCTTGTTAGTACCTTCATGAGTGGTTTTCAGCGTTTGCCAAATTTGATATGCAGTAGTGCAGATACTAACACGGTTATATTCATTTTGGTCTAATGCACAAAACAACATATTTATTCCCTTTGCATTTACGGCTGCTGCCGTTTTCTCAACCGCTGTCCATTCTGAATATTCAGTTGTTGGATTCACTATTTCTTTTTGGGTAGCATTCCAAGCATCATAGCTATTTGATTGCATAAAAAATGACATACGTGTTGCCTAATAGCTAAAGTTGAGACCGTTAAAGAATGGAGGTCTTTGTGTTGATTGACCTTCCGTGTAAGTGTTAGTGCTAGTGCTTGCGTTATTTGCCATACTACAAGAATATATCAAATAACGGTGTTACGGTTATATGATGACCGTGCTCTGATACCAAATGAAAATCAGTGTACGCTTGTGCACACTAATTATGGATCGTGTAATATGGACTCACAATATATGCGGAATGTTATTTACAATTGCTATACAAGTAAATATTCAATAAACTAACTATATAGCAATTCACAGATATAGAATAGTAAATGCAGTAAACTGTAAAAATCACACCAGAGATTTTTATACTGGTTCGGAGCACCGTCCTACGCCCAGTCCCAGACTTCTATCTAGATTTTCACTACCAACTACCTCGCTTCACCCGGAGGAACAGGTTTACAACACCCGAACAGCCGAACGGGATTTCGTGCCTCTTACAACACCGAGGACTTCAACAAAAACAAATACAATTGCCGTTGACAACTTGTGCTCTTGATAACACGGATTTGTCACTTGTAGTACACCCTTCCTATAATCTTATCCTCAAAATATGTGAATGATGTTTGTGAAGATTGAAGGAAGTATATTACTTATTGAATCAAAAGATATGAAATAATTTCAATGATTCAGTAAGCAATTGAAATATTTGAGAGCTTTTAGAATGCAAGAGTATTTAGAAAGTAAGATCAGAAATTAGAGCAAGAATTAAAAATTAGTTTTGAATAAATGATTTAGACGTGTTTATATAGAGAATAAATGATTGTAACTCTTTGTGAAGAGTAGCCATTAATAGATATGATCATTGATGAAAGGTAAGAGATGCAACCATTGGAGAAAGAAGTGTCTTTTGGGAAAGGTTGCTCTCTGTTTAAAAACGGTCGACAGGTCAAAAATGGCCGGTAGACAGGATTTCAAATATATAGACGTTATGTGCATGTGTGTACGTTCATTGTGTATTTTACACAGAAACGGTCGACCGCCTGGTTTATTACCGGTCGACCGGTCCCTGTAAAATTGCACAATGAATGTGCAATGCCATTCAAACGTATATATATCGATTATATTGAGGTGCATGATTATTTGAGGATAGATTTTAACAAGTTTAACACTATTACAACATCAAATAATCAACCTATAATCTAGAGTACCATATGTAGCTCTTTTGTGCCTCTTTATAGCCATGATGTCTTCGTTTTGTGGATCGCCTTTATTTCTTTGTCAGAAATCAAAACTTCATAGAATCTGTGACTCAACATTCTCCCCCTTTTTGATTGATGACAACATATATCTGAAGTTCTGAATCTCCCCCTGAATATGTGATCTCCTCCTGAGATTTTGTCTGTATTTTATATATATATATTCCTGCAAATAATTGTTAGCACTTTCTCCCCCTTTGTCATCGACAAAAAGGAGTAATAGATAATGGAATAATATAGGAATGTATCAACCAGAATATCCATGCATAGCAAAACATAACATATCCAAGCAAACCAAAGTATCATACACACCATAAAATCATACGAATAAAAGTAACGACACTATTTAGAAATCCTGAATTAATGAGATAGCTACGTAGTCGTTCATACCAAGCACGAGGTGCTTGTTTCAAGCCATACAGAGCTTTCTTAAGTTTGAATACATGGTCAGGATATTTTTCATGTACCAACAAAGGAGGTTGTTCGACATATACTTTCTCTTTGATAAATCCATTGAGAAATGCACTCTTGACATCCATCTGATAAAATTTGAAATTATGGTGACAAGCAAAAGATAATAGGATTCTAATAGCTTCTAGTCGAGCAACTGGTGCAAAAGTTTCTTCATAATCGATACCTTCTTCCTAATTATACCCTTGTGCTACTAATCTCGCTTTATTTCTGGTGATATTTCCTTGTTCATCAGCCTTATTTTTATAGACCCATTTAGTACCAATCACTGACTGATCAGTTGGTCTTGGAACAAGTTCCCAGACGTCATTGCGCTCGAACTGATTTAGTTCAAGTGGTTGTAATGTTGATATGACTTTCTTAGACTTGAATGATGATTTGGTCAATTTTCCTAACTGACAGGCACCACAAAGACTATCGATTTTATAACTAATTTTGGGTAGTGTTAACGCTAAAAAGTGAACGCTAACACCCGGTGTGTGTAATAGGATTGTGAAAGCACCACCCGAGTGACGGGAACAAGAAGTAAGCAGTAAAATAGCAGAAAAGCAGTAAAAGACAGCAGTTTATAGTGGTTCGGCTTGAGATCGAGCCTACGTCCACTTTGAATCTCTTTATTACTGAATCCGGTTACAAATCATACAATTCACTTATGAAAACAATACAGTTTGATCACAAAGACAATCTCGACTACTAGCTCAAACTTCAATGATGAAACTCGATGAATCCGTGTTGGATGTAGGGAATTCCTCTCGAAGCTTGTTGTAGTGTCTCGAATGTTTGAAGATCTTCAGTTGTTGAATGAGTGGAGAGTTCAGCAGAGTAACGATGCTTTTAGAAATGATCGGCAAAAAGTCCCCTCCTTGTTGGAGTTTGGGGGGTATTTATAGGAGCTGAATTCTGGACAGAAGTTTTCCCCAAGTCTTAGGTCGCGTACGACCTAAGTTAGGTCGTAGGTCGCGAACGACTTAAGCTAGGTCGCAGTCTTCTCTTGACTTAGGTAACAAGCCTGAGGCAGCTTCATGCGGTTTCATCTGAAGAAGTGGTAGGTCGTGAACGACTTAAAGTAAGTCGTGCTCCTTTCTTTGCCTTTAGCCCATGAAGTTTTTAGGTCGTTAGCTTTTAGGTCGCGGGGTTTGCTTCAGGAGTTAGGTCGGAAATATCTCTAGGTCGTTAGCTCGCGAAGCCTTTAGCAGTTAGGTCGCAACATTCTTTAGGTCGCAAGCTCCCTTAGGTCGCAGCATTCTTTAGGAGTTAGGTCGTGAACTCATTTAGGTCGGAACATTCTTTAGGTCGCAAGCTCCCGTAGGTCGCAACATTCTTTAGGAGTTAGGTCGTGAACTCATTTAGGTTGGTAGGCCGTAGAATCTGCTAAGTCGTGAAGTTCTTAGGTCGTGACATTCCTTAGGTCGTTAAGTCCCTTAGGTCGCTAACTACCTTAGGTTGTTAAGTCCCTTAGGTCGCAGAGTTTTAGGTCGCTGAAATAAAGGAGTTAACATTTGCCCCTCGAAGTATATGCCTATGCCATAGGTCGTGTGCTTCGACTTAACCTTGCTAGGCCGCGATCGACCTAAACTTGCACGCCTATTCGCCTCCCTTTCTCAGCCTCATATAAATTAGTTAGGTCGCTCCTTCCTCCTCACTTTACTGTTCTGAGCTTCCATCGCCATTGATGATTTTTCGAGCTTCCAAAGACAAATTCAATCCACTCAGTTGTCGATTCTTCCTCACCAACCTAATTCGTAAGTAAATTCGATCTCCATTCCGTCATAAACGCTGCTCGATTGTGCATCCATATTTTCCGGCCCGAATCTAGCTTCATGTGTCGTGGTTCGTCTCAAATGATCATTACCAATGATTCTTGGTCGTTGTTTGTCATGATGTTGCGATTCACGAAGACACAGTAACATTCACAATGGATCGGAGGGATTTGGAATCAATTTTTTGGGCGTTTTGTGGAGATGAATGAAATTCACGAAGAGGGTGATGGAGCTCTTTGTAGTGGCGCTATTGGGTTATCGGATCCAGTAAATGATTTCGTGGGGAGGAAGTTAGCAAGCTACCAGATTTGGACGACCTATCAATTAGGTCGCGCTGGGACTTGCACGACCTAAGCCTTATGACTTAAGAAACCTGACCGACCTACACGAATCTGAACCTTCTTTTGCGACCTAAGTGGTTGCTGACCTACGTTAGGTTGTGAGCGACTTAGGACATGAGCCACTTGGACTTAGGGAAATTTTCATTGCCTCGAACTGTTTGCTTTGCAGTGCGACCTAAAGACCTAAAATAGCCTCGACCTATGATAGGTCGCTGAACGACCTAAGACTTTGACAAATTCTGCGTTGTTCTAAACATCTTAACTTGCAATACACGACCTAAGTATGCCTCGACCTATGATAGGTCGCTGGACGACCTTGGACTTAGAAGTTTGGCCAGAAGTTGACTGAGCTTTGAATTTGGACTATGTCGTATCTCTTTTCAGACTGTCTTGACTTTCATGCTAATAACCTGTTTAAGTACAACATTTGCAGAAAAACGGGACAAATATACTGCCATTAACTGCCCACATCGCATGACAGATTAGTTGACAATGAATAATTAACTTAAATGAATTCTGCGGATGAAATGCTGTGAAATGACAAATTGTATTGAAACAAAGCTGAAATAATCAACCTAAATTGACTTGTTTGCTTCAACACAACATTGTATTTGAACTTGAAATAACAAGCCTCGAAATTTTATAATCGACAAATGTCAACTACCTCAATTTCAATTATGCTTGCTCGTTATCGTTTTAGTTCTGCACAACACTTCACACTTTTTTAGGAAACGTGCACCTTCATATTTAAATATCCAGTTGATTGTGTAGAATGACATCTCAACAAGAAGATTCAGGACCAGTCGGAGAAGCTTTCCCGATAGCCAACCCACTGATCGATCCTCCGGAGAGAACTCCGACTACTCTGAGCCACAAAGTTTTTAGACAATTATGTTCTCAATTTGGTATTGCTGAATCAGACGCTATACTTCCTGGAGCAAGCGACACAGCCGACAGGCCACCTCTCGGTTTTGTCGCAGTGAACCGCAGATGTGTTCAAGCGGAGTTATTCCGCCTTTCAACGAATTTCTTCGCGACCTCTTTCTTCGATTAGCTATCTCGCCTTTCCAGCTACACCCCAACGGTTACGCTGTTCTGATGGGGTTATGCGTTCTGTTTAGGAGGACGCTTGACCGTCTCCCGAGCTTTGACGAAATTTGCTACTTATGCACTTTTTCAAAGAACAAAGGCCATCCCTCAATTGTGCTCGTGAGAGGCGCCAGAAACCGGAAATTGATTTTGGATTTCCCCGAAAGTGCTCATGGATTTCTGAATCAATTTTTCTTTGTCCGATGTCCTCCAGGATTCTACGTTGTTTGGAGAATCGGAAGTAAGATTATCCTTCGTCGTTCATTTCATGAGTTTTTCAAAACCCGAATTATCAAATGCTTAACTTCCTTCTTTTTCTTCTTCCAGCACTTCCTCCTCCACACAGGAATCCCAGCCTCAAGTCAATCCTTGAAACCTTAAATGCTGTGGCGGCGGAAGAAAGAAGCGCCAGATTTTTGTTGAAAGACGAACTTTTGCATCAATATGGACTTTTGCACCCTTCCCGATCTACCCAACCTTATGAAGTCCCTAATTCTCCAGCTAAAACATCGGATGCCCCAGTCCATGCCGAAGAACTTTCACCGAAAGGACTTACCATTGAGACTTCATTGGTAAAGTGTTCTACTTCTACCAACATTGTGGGGTCATCCAACAAATTAGCACTTTCTCCCGTTATTGAAGAAGAAGAAACTTCTCAACATTTCGAGAAAGTTGATGATAAAGGAGTCGAGAAAGAAAGCCCCACAAAACACGATGGTGACGATACCTTTGATGGCTTGAGTGATCTAATGATCACTTCACAGGAACTTTTCAAAGATGATATAACTAAAGCTACATCTCCTGTGACTGAAGCGATATCTACTTTGCAGAAAACTTCGTCAGCTCAAGAATCAACTCCCACTTCTCAATCTGTTATCACTCCCCAACCAAAGAGTGGTTTGTAGTTTGACGCGTGTAGTTCGCACATCACACACACCTAGGATGTTTAGCACTTAAACGCACTTTGCTTTTTCAATTTGGAGATTTCTAAGACTTGTCTCTTTTCTTCAATTTCAGGTTCTACAATGGGGCGAAGTGGCTCATATTTCGACAATTTTCGGTGCTACGGAGGGCGCGATTCTTATGATTATGGACGCTATCTCCCCACTCGTAAAGAATCTGACGAAGAGCGAGCAATTAGAAAAGCTCAAGAAAGGCGAGCTTATGAGGAGCAACAGAGAAGAAGGGAAGATGACTTCCATAAAAGGAAATATCATGATGATAAAGGGAAAGGCCATGCTGCTGGAGACTCGAGTAAACGGGTTAGACTTGATGAAACGGACGCGTCTGCAATTTCTGGAAAAACTGACGCTCCTATTTCTTCTAATATCCCGGCTGGCTCTCCTCCTTTAAAGAAATCCGACATTCAAGCGATCATCAACAGACCCCAGTATCAGGTTAAAGATGGCCCTCCAACGCTTCAAAGCCGATTTCCGAATTGGTGCTTAAGAGGAGTGCGCTTTGATTTAGATCTAGTTCCGATCGATAAACAAGCCATGCTCAGAAATCATGACGCAGTTAGGCTTGACATTGAGAGGATATCGTAATGGCAAAAGCTTGTTGATGAACTCCAAAGAGTCAACCATATGAATCTCGAAAACATGCTGACTCTGGAGAATGATAAGGCTGAATGGGATAAATGGTGTAAGCAGCACGACGCGGAGATGACGAGCATCGCAGATGACAACGCGAGGCTTGAATCCGAAGTCAAGCGACTTAAAGAAGATCTCGCCTCTTCTTCTGCATCGCATACTCAAAAAGAAGAAGTCTTTCAGAAGCAAGTGCGGGATGCACATGCTGCGCAAAGGGATGTCGAAATGAAGCTTGCAGCTGAGCAGCACATTAATGAGAAATACCACAAAGAAAATGCTGAGCTGCGGGATACAACTATTTCCCAAAACGCAGAGATTGAGATGTTAAAAACTCGACTTCTTAAATTTGAGAAAGAGCACGACGAAGCAGTTGCTGGACAAGTTGCAGCTGAAGAATCTCATAAAGCAACTAAAGCCATTATTGATTCCACTCTATTTGACTTTTACATTCACAACGTTTTAGGGCGTGGTAGTCTCTCATTCTTGGGACCAAAATATGAGACTACCTTAGCCGAAGTGTGGGAAGCAATAATGGACATGTTCGGAGGTGCTGGATATGCTGAGGCAGATCTTGAAGCGACTTATCTAGATGATGAGGCGCGCGCCGCCCTTGCTAGGGGAAAAGAGCAGCTTGCTAGGGAGCGAGCCGATGCAGCGGGAGGAGAATGTCTAGAAAAAGAAACTGTAACCGACTCTGCTTGTCCTCCGGCTTCGGTCGATCCCGAAAACATTGGATCTAGTTCCCATTCTTCACTTCCTGCAAATGCCGAAGCTAAAATCACAGCTCCTGAGCCTTCCACTGCTCAGGATGAAGAGGAGGCTCAAGACGACGTTGAAGCAGAACAATTTGAAATCAATGTGATTAAACCAACTTCTCTAGGTAACTTTGATGTTGATCCAAGTCTAGTAGACTACTTATTTGCTTCAACCGAGTTTGATGAATTTCTCAATTGTTACTTAAGTGTCACTGAACCAACATCTTTACTTTTTCCGGAGAATAATGATTTTAACTTCTTTTCTCTATAGCGGAAGCACCGGATACTGCACAAACTTCCACTCCTCTAGTTGCCGTTCCTCCACCTTCCCAAGTTACTCCTCCTTCTGCTTCTCAGCCGGGATCACAAGCAGAGAAAATTGAAGCTCTTCAAGGTCTGGATGATCTGGCCGCTTCATAAGAGCAGAAGGTGGAGGATCTTGATGACACTGAGAAGACCCCAGAGCAGTCTCTTGATGATGACACAAAGCTCTCTACACTGCTTGCTACCCCGGGGAGCGAATCTTCTTCAAAGCGGAAGGGGAAGCGCGTCATGAAGAAGGGGAAGAAAAGTATTTCCGCTGGAGAAGATAAAGCAGAGGAAGATCAGACTGCCCTTCCTCCTCCTCCCTCTCCGACCCGTCCACGCCGGATTTCAAAACTAATTATCAAACGAGGCCATGGTACTAAGGGCAGCAAGAAGAAGGAGTGACCAGCTAGGCTCTTCTTTTCTTATTTTGCTTTCTGCATGTATTGACCGGAGATTGTGCAGGTACCGGTCCCTGCTTTTGCCTTTTTGAGATACCTGTACATGTAAAGAACTTTCATAATATTGAATAAAATAGTTCCTTCACTTGTACAAATGCTTATGTATATGTGAGTATATTTATTTCACATTTTTAGTGTAGAATAAACGATTCTTTTTACCTGTACAAACTTTTTTGTCTGTGTTTGGGAATGCATTTATTCCACATCTATTTTTCGTGATATTGCAATGAATTTGTGGTATGTTGCTTGCGTGTTACTTTTATTAATATAACTGGATTGTATAGTATTGCCCCCATACCACAAGTGCATTGCAACATTTCTAGCTTTTACAAGAATGATATTCCTATTCCAGAGAATAACTATTCCGTCTTTAAGGGAAGAATCACTCTGCTTTTAATAGATCATATCTCGTTTTTGGAGAAATTTTTACTTTCTCTTCCTTTCTTGAAGAACACTTCACTTTCAGAAATAATCATTTTCATTTGTTGAAAAATGGATTTTCCTACACAGTGAAATGAGCTTCTGAAGAAGGTTTTGATTTTGTGCCCCAGTAAAGGGCTTATTTTTGGTACTTTGAGCACGGTGAAGTGTGCCTCCGAAGAGGTCTTTTTGTAGCATTTCAACTTTTTTAGGAAGAAATTTTTGGGATGAATAAGTTAACCTTCCTTTGAGAGTTGGAATGTGCTTCCGGAGAAGGCTTTTTTGTTTGAGTATTCTATTTTGGGACATGCCTCTGGAGAGGGCTCCTCTTAAAGAGTTGTGCCTCCGAAGAGGGCTTGTGCCTCCGAAGAGGGCTTGTGGTGCCTCGGGAGAGGGCTTTCACCTCCGAAGAGGGCGTGTGCCTCCGAAGAGGGCTTGTGGTGCCTCGGGAGAGGGCTTTCGCCTCCGTAGAGGGCGGGTGCCTCCGAAGAGGGCTTGTGCCTCCGAAGAGGGCTTGTGCCTCCGAAGAGGGCTTTTTGATTGCCTGGAAGTTACTTTCTCATGGTTGGATGGATCCACGGGGCGGACGCAAGTTGTTTGACTGGATGTTCGTTTGCACAAACGATCGCAATCAATTAACAAGGGCCCTGTTCCTTCGGCTTGGGAAGGTGCCCCTCCGGTGGTTCCACCAATCTTTTTTGATTGAGAGAAGCACTTTCATTTTTTTTGGCGTGCCTCGTTAGAGGGCTTTGTTGACCTTTGGGAAGGAGCATCGGTTGGTTGGTGTGCCAGGAAAGTTGCGTCTCAGGGGCGAGTAGATCCACGGGACGGACGCAAGCTGCCTGATCGGATGCATCACGATCAGTTAGCAAGGGCCCTGTTCCTTCTGCTTAGGAAGGTGTCCCTTTGGTGGTTCTACCGGCCCTTTTATTGAGAGGTATATCTCCTTTTGGCTACTTCTTTGTTTGGTTGGCCATGTTCTCTTATCATCTTCTCATTAGCGATCTTTTATTATCGTTTCCGAGCGCATCTTCTTTCCTTTTGCAAGTAAATTGCCTTATCCGAAGAAGTGGACTTCACTGTTGAACGACTTCACGGGACAAATGCGAGTTACCTAGTTGGATGTCTGTTCATATTGACAATCACAACCAGTTAACGAAGGCTTGCCACAGTGGAGTCGCCAACTTTTTATGCGAAGTTCTTCTTGTATAGGATTTGAATTTGGAATTTTTGTCACTTGGTATTTGCTAAATTGGTGATTTATAGAGGTCGCTTGGCTTTGTGACGAGCAAGCCTTGTTTTAATGTCCTGCAATTTTGAATCGACATTTTAGCAATACATTTAAAGTATTTACATATCGAAATGAAACAGGCATTATGAAATAGTAAAGAACACAAGATTTATAGTGGTTCGGCCAAGAATCGGGCCTACATCCACTTTATAGCTTTCATTCATTTACACTGATTTACAATGTCTTTCAATACAACTGATACATTCATCACTATTTTACAATTTTGAGCAAAGCTTTTTTCAAGTAAAATAAGGACGTAAGTGGTTGCTGTTCCAGGCTCTTGGAATTGGATCTCCTACAACATTTATGAGTTTGAAAGTACCATCAAGAAGTTTACTGCCTATGGCATATGGTCCTTCCCAGTTTGGCCCAAACACACCAGTTGCTGTCATGATCCTTTTCAAAACTAAGTCCCCGACCTAAAAGCTGCGTTGGCGAACTTTAGAGTTGAAATGCCTGGCTATCCTTTGCTGATAAGCTGAAACTCTGAGCCTAGCTTCTTCTCTTTTTTCATCAAGAAAATCAAGTGCTTCAAGTTGCAGCTTCTCGTTTTCGGCTTCATTGAAATGGATTCTCCTGTGTGAAGGAACTTCTACTTCCACTGGAATCATTTCTTCTGATCCGTATGCCAGTGAAAATGGAGTGTGCCCAGTCGCAGTTTTGTGAGTAGTTCTATATGCCCATAGTGCTAATGGAAGCTTATCGATCCAACCACCTTTTGCTTTTTCGAGTTGCTTTTTGATGGTTGACTTGATAATTTTGTTCACCACTTCCACTTGCCCATTTGCCTGCGGATGAGCCACTGCTGAGAAGCTTTTTTGAATTCTGAATCGTTTGCAAAAATCCTGGAATTCTTTACTTTCAAACCGGGTACCGTTGTCGGTGATTATCTTCCGCGGCACACCATATCTGCAAATGATATTTTTAGTTACGAAATTTATCATCTTTTTAGAGGTAATGGTGGCTAAGGGTTCAGCTTCAGCCCATTTTGTGAAATAATCAACGGCAATAATAGCATATTTGATTCCAGATTTAGCGATCGGTAAGGGTCCAATCAAGTCTATTCCCCAAATAGCGAACGACCATGGGATGACCATTTGTGTGAGTTCTGTGGAAGGCGCTTTTGGGATTTTTGCAAATCTCTGACATTTGTCGCACTTTCGGGAGTAAATGGCAGCATCTCGATTAATGTCAGGCCAGAAATATCCATATCGGAGAACTTTCTTGGCTAGAGTCTGGCCACCTGAATGATCCCCACATTCTCCTCCGTGTACCTCGACTAGAATTGTCTTGGCTTCTTCCTTGGTTACACATCGAAGTAATGGTATTGAGAATCCCCGTCTATATAATCGGCCATCTTGAATTATGTATCTTGATGCTTTCCTCAATAGTTTTCGGCGTTCTTTAGAACTTTCTGGCAGGGAACCATTGAGTAGGTATTCTTTGATTGGAGTCATCCATGATTCATGCTCTTGAGATGCAGCCATAATCCAATCAACATCCATTTCATCAATGCTTGGAGCTGACAGAACTTCTACAGGAACTAATCCCAGTAATTGAGCTTATCCAGAACTTGAGTACTTTGCAAGAGAATCCGCTTTCATGTTTTCTACCCGAGGAATATGACTTATCGTATAACGATCGAAATCTTCGAGAAGTTCGCACGCCTTTGACAAGTATGCAGGAAGATTCCCACCTTTAGCTTGAAACTCTTTCTTTACCTGGCAAACAATAAATTGAGAATCGCTGAAGATCTGTAACACTTTGATGTTTAGTTCCTTGGCAATTTTTAAACCAGCAATTAGAGCCTCATACTCTGCTTCATTGTTTGTTGAAGGAAATTCCAGTCTCAATGCATAACACAACGATCGTCCTTCGGGGGTTTCGAGCACAACCCCTGCCCCAGAACAGTAATCATTTCTTGATCCATCAACATACAACTTCCATTGGATTGGAATGCCATCAGTTGTTTCATTCTCACTATCACCTTTGTCAGTAGATTCTGCGATGAAATCTGCTAAAGCTTGTCCGTTGAATGCTCTCCCGGGATGGTAAGTGATGTCATACTGGCTGAGTTCAATGTTCCATTTCAAAAGACGGCCCGAAGTTTCAGGACGAAACAGGACTTGCTTTAGAGGTTGATCAGTAAGAACCTTGATAGGATGAGCTTGAAAGTATGGTCTCAATTTCCTGGAAGCAATTAGCAAACAATAGGCGAGCTTTTCTATCTTTGAATAATTCATCTCTGCCCCAGTGAATCGTTTGCTAATGTAATAGACTGGACGCTGTTTTTTCATATCTTCCCGTACAAGTGCTGCGCTGAAAGCATGAGATGAAATTGCTAAATAGATGAAAAGATCTTCACCATCACTAGGCTTGGAAAGAACCGGAGGCGTTTCCATATGACGAATTAGTTCATCGAAAGCATTCTGGCATTCGGGAGTCCATTCAAAAAATTTCTTTCCTTTCTTTAGAGCGTCAAAGAAGGGAATGCATTTGTTTGTGGCCTTGGAAATGAAATGACTCAGAGCAGCGACTTTTCCATTGAGACTTTGCATTTCTTTCTTTGTTTTAGGGGCTTTGACCTCCCTTAGAGCTGTGATTTGAGTAGGATTGGCTTCAATGCCCCTGGCGCTCACAATGAAACCCAAGAATTTCCCAAATTCTACTCCGAACGAACATTTAAATGGATTGAGCTTCATCCCGTACTTTCGAAGAACTGCAAACATTTCCTCCAAGTGACCCATGTGGTCTACAGCATTGACGAGCCTTTGGTAGGTTGCCCCAGCATTCTTCAATCCGAAAGGCATAACTTTGTAGCAGTAGAGACCCACATCTGTGATAAAGCTTGTGTCTTCCTGATCCGGCTCATGCATCATTATCTGATTGTACCCGGAGTAAGCGTCCATAAATGATAACAACTCATGCCCAGCTGTTCCATCTACCAACTGATCGATTCTGGGCAGTGGGAAGCAATCTTTGGGGCAAGCTTTGTTTAGGTCCGTAAAATCGATGCAGACTCTCCACTTCCCATTTTCCTTTTTAACCAGTACTGGATTTGAAACCCAATTTGGATAAGTGGAGTTTCTAATGAAGCCGTTTTCCATGAGCCGGTCGACTTCTTCCTTTAGTGTTGTCGACCTTTCTGGACCTTGAGTTCTTCTTTTCTGTTTCACTGGCGTGAATTTTGGATCAATGTTCAGAGTATGTACAGCAATTTCCGGGGAGATCCCACACATATCAGCATGACACCAGGCGAACACATCCAGATTGGCTTTTAAGAATGATATCAGCGTGTTTTGAACTGCTATGCTCAGCTGTGAACCCACATTGAGTACTTTGTTCGGGTCTTTTGAGTCAACAGATATTGGTACCGTTACCTCCACAGGTACCACTCTATTCTCCCCTGTACTGGCTTTCCTGGGATCCATTTCTTTCCTTGCATTGCTGTGTTCGCCAATACAGGGGCCACTCCGTAGTTGCTACAGGGTTGGTTCCTTGATGCGGAGCGGAGCTGCCGCATCTTTCCCCATTTCTCTTTTCTTGGCCTCTCGGAGCTCTACAAGATAACATTCTCGCCCCGTGTTCAGATCTCCCTTAATGACAGCAACCCCATTATCAGTGGGAAATTTCATTGTTAAACACCACGGAGCGAGGACGGCCCTGAAAGCAGCAAGAGTAGGCCGACCCAAGAAAGCATTATAGGCGGAGAATCCATCAACAATTACAAAAGTTTGCTTTCGAACCAACTTCTTATGTCCTTCGCCCATTTCAACAAACAAGTCCACCGTTCCAATTGGCTGTTTCAGCTCTCCTGTAAATCCGGCAATCTTGTGTGAAGAAGCTTGTACATCTGTCATTGGAATTTTCATTTGGTCAAATGTCTTTTTAAAGAGTATGTTGCACGAAGCGCCACTATCGACTAGCACTCTTCTGACAATAGCCGGCCCAATACCGACAGAGAAAACTAAAGGGTCCTCAGTAGGAGCTTCCACATCAATAGAATCCCTGGTTCTGAACATAATATCATCATGAAAAGTCTTCTGCTGCTTCAGAGGTGCAGCATCTTCCAAGACTAAGACACTTTCCTCAGCTGGGGCACACTTCAAGGCTCTAGCATACCTTTCCATTTCACCCCAACTCCTGCCAGCTGGATGGGGTCCTCCTGTGATCACATTGATAACAGGTCTTTCCTTTTCAGCAGGCCTTTCTCCCGAACTAGATGAATGAGTTGGGGGTAGTTGTCCTTGGTTAGATGAAGAAGGGTCATTTCTATTCCTTTTAATGTACTGCTGCAACTTATTCTCTCTTAACAATTCTTCAATCAGGCTTTTCAAGTGGCGGCACTCGTTGGTATCATGGCCTGGTTGGTTATGGAATTTGCAAAATCTTCCGCTTTGAGCAGCATTTTTCCCAACTTTTACTGCTGGTGTTTTTGGAAATTCAACAGCATCCTTAGTGGCGATGAAAATGTTCTCCGGTGTATCAGTCAGAGGGGTAAAATCTGAAGGTTTGAGGAAGCGGGGCTTTTTAAGATCTTTCTGCTTCTTTCCACCATTACTCTCCACCCTTTTCTGATTTGCAGATTCTTTCTTGTTCTGAACTGTAGCATTATTTTCCACCACTGTTGTCACAACTTTAGATGACGCGGAGAGATTCTCTAGGCGCATGAACTCATCAGCCTTTTTGTAGAACTTTTCGAGCGAATTTGGTTCCTTCATTTTTAACCATTTTCCAAACTTGCTTGTCTTGTCAATAGCCCGCATTAAGTAGGTCAAGATCATTCGCGGTTCTGCGTTATCAACTTCTACTAGGGCTAAATTAAAGCGATTCAGGAAGGATTTGATGGGTTCTCCAGGATTCTGTTCAAGACTTGAGAGAGATATTATATCCTTTGCTCTTGAAATGTACAATCTGAATTGTTCCTTGAATTTTTGAGTTAGATCGGAAAATTGATCAACAGATCGCACAGGAAGCTTGGTAAACCAAAGTAACGCCACTCCTTCCAAGTATACCGAGAAATATCGGCATTTGATCTCATCAGTTGCTCTAGCGACAGTCATGTGCCAATCATACTTGTATAGGAATTGATTTGGGTCACTTGTTCCTCGATAGGCAGGAATGGTAGGAGGAACGAATTTTCTAGGAAACTCAGCCTTTAGAATCATTTACTGCTTTCAGTAAATGGAGTTTTGCTCGGAGCGAATCCCTAATCATTCTCATCTTCGTTTCTCTGCATGCTTTCCTTCATTATTTGCCGAACCATGCTAGAGAGATATTCCTCATTGTTTAGAGACTTCACGGAATAGACTTCGGCCATTTTCTCAGAGGTTCGCCCAGGTAAATGCTCACGGAGAACTGGTGACGGCCTAGATCCTTCAGCCTGGAGGGGTGCCCCTTCAGCAGCACCTGATCCCCCTTGAGGAATATTTCTCCCTTCGGAGTTGGGAGCAGCATCAGCAAAGTTCTCTTCATTATTTACTGGTCTTTGATTAGCCCCGAGCAGAGCATTCAGCTTTTCCATCATCATATTATTCTGAGTTTCAATCTGCTGGTACAGTCCGGACACAGCAGCATCTAACTCTTCTCGCGTCACCCCGACGCTTGGAGCTGTCTGGTTTGGAGAAAGAGAAGTGGCAGTATTGTCGCGGTCATCATCAGATCTGACAGACTTTCGTTTTCTTCCAGGAGCCATTATGTCTGATAGACTTCTGGTTTTGTAGGAAATTCTTTCAACAAAATTCCGTGAAGCAATGGTGAATAATTGCCTGAGTCCAACTCTCAATGAAAGCACCAAAATGTTAATGCTAAAAATTGAACGCTAACACCCGGTGTGTGTAATAGGATTGTGAAAGCACCACCCGAGTGACGGGAACAAGAAGTAAGCAGTAAAATAGCAGAAAAGCAGTAAAAGATAGCAATTTATAGTGGTTCGGCTTGAGATCGAGCCTACGTCCACTTTGAATCTCTTTATTACTGAATCCGGTTACAAATCGATACAATTCACTTATGAAAACAATACAGTTTGATCACAAAGACAATCTCGACTACTAGCTCAAACTTCAATGATAAAACTCGATGAATCCGTGTTGGATGTAGGGAATTCCTCTCGAAGCTTGTTGTAGTGTCTCGAATGTTTGAAGATCTTCAGTTGTTGAATGAGTGGAGAGTTCAGCAGAGTAACGACGCTTTTAGAAATGATCGGCAAAAAGTCCCCTCCTTGTTGGAGTTTGGGGGGTATTTATAGGAGCTGAATTCTAGACAGAAGTTTTCCCCAAGTCTTAGGTCGCGTACGACCTAAGTTAGGTCATAGGTCGCGAACGACTTAAGCTAGGTCGCAGTCTTCTCTTGACTTAGGTAACGAGCCTGAGGCAGCTTCATGCGGTTTCATCTGAAGAAGTGGTAGGTCGTGAACGGCTTAAAGTAAGTCGTGCTCCTTTCTTTGCCTTTAGCTCGTGAAGTTTTTAGGTCGTTAGCTTTTAGGTCGCGGGGTTTGCTTCAGGAGTTAGGTCGGAAATATCTCTAGGTCGTTAGCTCGCGAAGCCTTTAGCAGTTAAGTCGCAACATTCTTTAGGTCGCAAGCTCCCTTAGGTCGCAACATTCTTTAGGAGTTAGGTCGTGAACTCATTTAGGTCGGAACATTCTTTAGGTCGCAAGCTCCCTTAGGTCGCAACATTCTTTAAGAGTTAGGTCATGAACTCATTTAGGTCGGTAGGCCGTAGAATCTACTAAGTCGTGAAGTTCTTAGGTCGTGACATTCCTTAGGTCGTTAAGTCCCTTAGGTCGCTAACTACCTTAGGTCGTTAAGTCCCTTAGGTCGCAGAGTTTTAGGTCGCTGAAATAAAGGAGTTAACATGTAGTCCTCTAACTAGATCATATTTAGCCAATTTGTCAATTGTTTTGAGATTTATGTGACAAAAGCGTTTGTGCCATAAACAGGGATCATTGTATTTGGCTATAAGACACATATCTGAATTATGAGAAATATTCATATTCAGAATATATATGTTCTTATCACGATAACCCTAAAAAACAAGGTTCTTATCTCTATCTAATATGCTACACTTATTATCAGAAAAGGAAATACTAAATCCCTTATCACATAACTGACTAATACTCAACAAATTGTGTTTCAAGTTCTTAACTAGCATGACAATTGTAATAAGAGGTAAGTTAGATGTACCGCAATTGCTCACATCGCCTTTGCCGATGATATAGCCTTTTGAATTATCTCCAAAAGTGACGGAGCCACCATCTGAGTATGTAATATTTGTCAATAAGCTCTTGTCTCCAGTCATATGCTTCGAGCAACCACTGTCCAATATCCACTTTCCTCTTTTCTTAAGTGGGACCTGCAAAAAATATAATTAAGACCATGGTACCCACTTTTTATGGGGTCCTAAGAGTTAGATCTTAGGAATCCAAACCCATACGGGTCTGGTATCCCCTTTATATACATAATTAGAATTATAATGCACAGTATTCATGAATTGTTGAATGTATTTGTTCCTAATCAAATTGTTATTTGTTTTAGGAACCCATATTTTGATAGTCTTTGTATTTTTCTTTTGAAATTTCACAACTGGCTTTGGTTTGGAATATAATAAACTAAGATTTTTCTTAACTTCAGTCTTTTGTACTTTCTTCTTTCTTTTATTATCAAGATGTTTCTTGATTTCTTGTTTCTTATATCCCAAAGCTTGTTTATTTGATGCAGATTGTGAATTTTCAATGATTTTTGTCAAATTTTCTCGACCTTTGTTAAAGATAGAAACATTTTGAGTAATGTCATCAAACTTTGTTTGTAAACTAGCTTATTCTAGGTCTAGAATTTTGACTTTTGCCTTAAGCTCATGATTTTCAGTAGTGAGAGCATTATTTTTCCCTTTTTGAGCTTCTATTTCTTGACTCAAAAGAGATAGTTGAGAGTCAACATTAGATGATGATTCTTGAATTTTTTCAAGTTCTTCTTCTAATATTTTCTTCTCATCTTTTAACATATCTCGTTCAAACTCTGCTCTACTTAAATCTGTTTTGACTACTTTTAATTGACGTTTTATGTCTTTATATTTGACTATCAATTCAGCATTAATATCAAGTAATTCATCAAATGTAGGAATTTGTACCTCATCTTTTGTTGCCATAAAACAAACATTAGCTTGTTCATTCTCCGAATCACTTTCACTTTCTGATGAAGATGAGTCTGAATCATCCCATATTACTGAGAAGGCTCGTTTCTTTGACTTGTCCTTCTTATATTTGAATTTGTCATTTTCTGACTTCTTCTTTTGTTCTGGACAATCCTTCTGCATGTGCCCCTTTTTGTGGTTGTTGAAACATTCTATAGCGGATAAAGATGGTTTATTTGATCCAGGTTTCATTTTGTTGTAACGACTGGCTTTTCGATATTTTAGGAATTTTTTGAATCCTTTTGCAATGAATGTCAGATCTTCATCTTCAGAATCTGATTCATTTTCATCTTTCTCAGCATGAAATGCTACATTTTTCTTTTCTTCTTTCTGTTCTTTTCTAGCCTGCAAATTTGCTTCATAGGACATTAGATTTCCTATCATTTCATCTGGCTTCATGACGGAAAGGTCATTAGCTTCTTCAATTGCTAATACTTTTCCTTCCCATTCACTAGTCAGAGAATGTAAGACTGTTGAAACAACATCAAAATCTGAATATTTTTGCTTTAATCCGATAAGTGCATGATGAATGGTTTGAAACCTTGAATACATATCATTGATTGTCTCATTCGGTTTCATTTTGAAATTTTGAAACTGACTTTTCAGCATGGCTATTTTGGCTTGTTTAACCTTGTTAGTACCTTCATGAGTGGTTTTCAGCATTTGCCAAATTTGATATGCAGTAGTGCAGATACTAACACGGTTATATTCATTTTGGTCTAATGCACAAAACAACATATTTATTGCCTTTGCATTTACGGCTGCTGCCGTTTTCTCAGCCGCTGTCCATTCTGAATATTCAGTTGTTGGATTCACTATTTCTTTTTGGGTAGCATTCCAAGCATCATAGCTATTTGATTGCATAAAAAATGACATACGTGTTGCCCAATAGCTATAGTTGAGACCATTAAAGAATGGAGGTCTTTGTGTTGATTGACCTTCCGTGTAAGTGTTAGTGCTAGTGCTTGCGTTATTTGCCATACTACAAGAATATATCAAATAACGGTGTTACGGTTATATGATGACCGTGCTCTGATACCAAATGAAAATCAGTGTACGCTTGTGCACACTAATTATGGATCGTGTAATATGGACTCACAATATATGCGGAATGTTATTTACAATTGCTATACAAGTAAATATTCAATAAACTAACCGTATAGCAATTCACAGATATAGAATAGTAAATGCAGTAAACTATAAAAATCACACCAGAGATTTTTATACTGGTTCGGAGCACTGTCCTACGTCCAGTCCCAGACTTCTATCTGGATTTTCACTACCAACTACCTCGCTTCACCCGGAGGAACAGGTTTACAACACCCGAACAGCCGAACGAGATTTCGTGCCTCTTACAACACCAAGGACTTCAACAAAAACAAATAGAATTGCCGTTGACAACTTGTGCTCTTGATAACACGGATTTGTCACTTGTAGTACACCCTTCCTATAATCTTATCCTCCAAATATGTGAATGATGTTTGTGAAGATTGAAGGAAGTATATTACTTATTGAATCAAAAGATATGAAATAATTTCTATGATTCAGTAAGCAATTGAAATATTTGAGTGCTTTTAGAATGCAAGAGTATTTAGAAAGTAAGATCAAAAATTAGACCAAGAATTAAAAATTAGTTTTGAATCAATGATTTAGACGTGTTTATATAGAGAATAAATGATTGTAACTCTTTGTGAAGAGTAGTCATTAATAGATATGATCATTGATGAAAGGTAAGAGATGCAACCATTGGAGAAAGAAGTGTCTTTTGGGAAAGGTTGCTCTCTGTTTAAAAACGGTCGACAGGTCAAAAATGGCCGGTAGATAGGATTTCAAATATATAGACGTTATGTGCATGTGTGTACGTTCATTGTGTATTTTACACAGAAACGGTCGACCGCCTGGTTTATTACCGGTCGACCGGTCCCTGTAAAATTGCACAATGAATGTGCAATGCCATTTGTTAACCCTCTTTCGACTCACGACCTAACAGGAGCCGACTTAAGAAGAGCTCTGACTTAAGAAGGGCTCCGAGTTAAGAAAAGCGCCGACCTAAGGTAGTTCCGACCTAGCAGGAGCCGATTTAAAGAAGTCTACGACTTAAGGAATTCTCCGAGTTAAGAGATGCTCCGATTTAAGAGATGCTCCGACTTAAGAGTCTACGAGATAAGGAAGTCTCCGACTTAATGAAATGGTTTACAACATAAGACCTGCTGCTTTCTATAAGTCGCGTACGACTTATACTAACTCGTTCAAAAGAAACCATGAGACCCAAGATGCATCTCTTAAATCGTTACCGACCTATGACACATGATAAGTCGTTGCCGACTTACGACCTACGACCTTCTATAAGTCAGCCACGACCTAAAACTACAGTCGAAATCCAAAGCCACAATGTTTATGCTGCAAGACAATGACTCGGGGACGACTTAGGACTTGAAGCATAAAACCAGAGGAGGAGGTAAACTACTAAGGAAGTGTTGAAACTGATGAGCCGGCTGCGACCTATCATAAGTCGGCCACGACTTATACTAAGTCGGCTACGACTTAGGACTTGGGAAAATTCTCTGCCCAGACTCAACTCTATAAATACACCACCATCTCCAACAAGGAGAGGACTTTTGGGCAAATCATTTCTCCAAGCGTCCATACTCTGCTGCACTCACAACTCATTCAACAAGTAAAGATCTTCCAACACTCAAGGCACTACAACAAGCTTCGTGAAGGACTTCATTCATCCGACACAGATTTAGCAAGATTCGTCACCGAAGTTTGAGCTAGTAGTCGAGATTGTTGTGTGATCAAGTTGTATTGTATTTGACAAGTGTTTTGTATCAATTTGTAACCGGATTCAATAATAAAGAGATTCAAAGTGGATGTAGGCTAAATCTCAAGCCGAACCACTATAAATTGCTGTGTTCTACTGCTTTTCTGCTATTTTACTGCTTAAATTCTGTTCCCGTCACACGGGTGGTGCTTTCACGATTCTATTACACGCACCGGGTGTTAGCGTTCACTTTTTAGCGTTAACATTTTGGTGCTTTCACTGAGAATTGAACTCAGGAAGATTGTCATCATTGCTTCACGGAAATTCGTCGATCAAGTCTCTTTCAAGACTAGAAGTCTATCTGATATAATGGCTCCTGGAAGAAAGCGTAAGGCTGTCAGATCCGAAGATATTCATGATAATACCGCCACTTCCATTTCTCCAAGTCAAGCAGCTCCAAGCTTCGGGGTGACGCGGGAAGAGCTAGACGCTGCTGTGTCCGGACTATATCAACAGATTGAAACTCAGAATAATCTGATGATGGAAAAATTGAACGCTCTGCTCAGCGCTAACCAAAGACCAGTGGGTAATGAAGAAAACATCGCTGATGCTCTTCGCAACTCCGATGGAAAAAATATTCCTCAAGGGGGATCAGGTGCTGCTGAAGGGGCACCCCTCCAAGCTGAAGGATCTAGGCCATCGCGCGAGCATCTGCCCGGACAAACTTCTGAGAAAATGGCCGAGGTCTATTCCGCCAAATCTTTGAACAATGAGGAATATCTTTCTGGCATGATCAAGCAAATAATGAAGGAGAGCATGCAGAGAGATGAAGATGAGAGCGAATGGGGATTCGCACCAAGTAGAACTCCATTTACCGAGAAGATCCTAAAGGCTGAATTTCCTAGAAAATTTGTTCCCCCCACCATTCCTGCTTATCGAGGAACAAGCGATCCAAACCAATTCTTGTATAAATACGACTGGCACATGACCGGTGCAAGAGCAACTGATGAAATAAAGTGCCGATATTTCCCAGTATATTTGGAAGGAGTGGCACTTCTCTGGTTTACCAAGCTTCCTGTCCGATCTGTAGATCAGTTTTTCGATCTGACCCGAAAGTTCAAAGAGCAATTCAGGTTATACGCTTCAAAGGCAAAAGACATAATGTCATTGTCCAGTCTTGAACAGAATCCGAGAGAGCCTATTAAGTCATTCCTAAACCGCTTTAATATAGCTCTGGCAGAAGTCGATAATGCAGAGCCACGAATGATCTTGACCTATTTGATGCGTGCTATCGACAAATCGAGCAAATTTGGAAAATGGCTGAAGATGAAGGAGCCAAATTCGCTTGAGAAATTCTACAAAAAGGCTGAAGAATTCATACGCCTAGAGAATCTTTCCGCATCAGCTAAAGTTGTGACAACAGTGGTGGAAAATAATGCTACAGTTCAAAGCAAGAAAGAACCTGCAAATCAGAAAAGGGAGAATAATGGTGGAAAGAAGCAGAAGGATCTCAAAAAGCCCCGCTTCCTCAAACCTTCGGATTTTACTCCTCTGACTGATACCCCGGAGAATATTTTCATCGCCACTAAGGATGCTGTTGAATTTCCAAAACCACAGGCCGTAAAAGTTGGGAAAAATGATGTTCAGAGCGGAAGATTTTGCAAATTTCATAACCAACCAGGGCATGATACCAACGAATGCCGTCATTTGAAAAGTCTGATTGAAGAATTATTAAGAGAGAATAAGCTGCAGCAGTATGTCAAGAGGAATAGAAAGGACCCGTCTTCATCTAACCAGGGGCAACTACCCCTAGCTCATTCATTTGGTTCAGGAGAGAGGCCTGTTGAAAAGGAAAGACCTGTTATCAATGTGATCACAGGAGGACCTCATCCAGCTGGCAGGAGTTGGGGTGAGATGGAAAGGTATGCTAGAGCTTTGAAGTATGCTCCGACTGAAGAAAGTGTTTTTATCTTGGAAGATGCTGCACCTCTAAAGCAGCAGAAGACTTTTCACGATGATATTATGTTCAGAACCAGGGATTCTATTGATGTGGAAGCTCCTACTGAGGACCCTTTGGTTGTTTCTGTCGGTATTGGGCCGGCTATTGTTAGAAGAGTTCTGGTTGATAGTGGTGCTTCGTGCAACATACTCTTTAAAAAGACATTTGACCAAATGAAAATTCCAATGACAGATGTGCAAGCCTCTTCACGCAAGATTGCCGGATTTACAGGAGAGCTAAAACAGCCTATTGGAACGGTGGACTTGTTTGTTGAAATGGGCGAAGGGCAGAAGAAGTTGGTCCGAAAGAAAACTTTTGTAATTGTTGATGGATTCTCCGCCTATAACGCTTTCTTGGGTCGGCCTACTCTTGCTGCTTTCAGGGCCGTCCTCGCTCCGTGGTGCTTAATAATGAAATTTCCCACTGATAATGGGGTTGCTGTCATTAAAGGCGATCAGAATGCGGGGCGAGAATGTTATCTTGTGGAGCTCCGAGAGGCTAGAAAACGAGAAATGGGGAAAGATGCGGCAGCTCCGCTCCGCATCAAGGAACCAACCCTGTAGCAACTACGGAGTGGCCCCTGTACTGGTGAACACAGCAATGCAAGAAAAGAAATGGATCCCAGGAAAGCCAGTACAAGGGAGAATAGAGTGGTACCCGTGGAGGTAACGGTACCAATATCTGTTGACTCGGAAGACCCAAACAAAGTACTCAATGTGGGTTCACAGCTAAGCATAACAGTTCAAAACATGCTGATATCATTCTTAAAGGCCAATCTAGATGTATTCGCTTGGTGTCACGCTGATATGTGTGGGATCTCCCCGGAAATTGCTGTACATACCCTGAACATCGATCCAAAATTCACACCAGTGAAACAAAAAAGAAGAACTCAAGGCCCAGAAAGATCGGCAGCACTAAAGGAAGAAGTCGATCGGCTCATGGAGAACGGCTTTATCAGAAACTCCACTTATCCAAATTGGGTTTCAAATCCAGTGTTGGTCAAGAAGGCAAATGGAAAGTGGAGAGTATGCATAGATTTCTCAGATTTAAACAAAGCATGCCCCAAAGATTGCTTCCCGCTGCCCAGAATTGATTAATTGGTGGATGGAACAGCTGGGCATGAGTTCTTATCATTTATGGATGCTTACTCCGGATACAACCAGATTATGATGCATGAGCCGGATCAGGAAGACACAAGCTTTATTACAGACGTGGGTCTCTACTGCTACAAAGTTATGCCTTTCGGATTGAAAAATGCTGGGGCAACCTACCAAAGGCTCGTCAATGCAATGTTCAAGCCTCAGATTGGTAGAACCATGGAAGTTTATGTCGACGATATGTTGGTAAAATCAAAGAAAGCTGCAGATCACATGGGACACTTGGAGGAAATGTTTGCAATTCTTCGAAAGTATGGAATGAAGCTCAATCCGTTGAAGTGTTCGTTCGGAGTAGAGTCCGGAAAATTCTTGGGTTTCATTGTGAGCGCCAGGGGCATTGAAGCCAATCCTACTCAAATCACAGCTCTAAGGGAGGTCAAAGCCCCTAAAACAAAGAAAGAAATGCAAAGTCTCAATGGAAAAGTCGCTGCTCTGAGTCGCTTCATTTCCAAAGCCACAGACAAATGCATTCCCTTCTTTGACGCTCTAAAGAAAGGAAAGAAATTTTTTGAATGGACTCCCGAATGCCAGAATGCTTTCGATGAACTAATTCGTCATATGGAAACACCTCCGGTTCTTTCCAAGCCTACTGACGGTGAAGACCTTTTCATCTATTTAGCAATTTCATCTCACGTTCTCAGTGCAGCACTTGTACGGGAAGATATGAAAATACAGCGTCCAGTCTATTATATCAGTAAACGGTTCACTAGGGCAGAGATGAATTATTCGAAGATAGAAAAGCTCGCCTATTGTTTGCTAATTGCTTCCAGGAAATTGAGACCATATTTTCAAGCTCATCCTATCAAGGTTCTTACTGATCAACCTCTAAAGCAAGTCCTGTTTCATCCTGAAACTTCGGGTCGTCTTTTGAAATGGAACATTGAACTTAGCCAGTATGATATCACTTATCACCACCGAAGAGCAATCAACGGATAAGATTTAGCAGATTTCATCGCAGAATCTACTGACAAAGGCGATAGTGAAAATGAAACAACTGACGACATTCCAATCCAGTGGAAGTTGTATGTTGACGGATCGAGAAATGATCACTGTTCTGGGGCAGGGGTCGTGCTTGAAACCCCCGAAGGACGATCATTGTGTTATGCATTGAGACTGGAATTTCCTTCAACGAACAATGAAGCGGAGTATGAGGCTCTTATTGCTGGCTTGAAAATTGCCAAGGAACTAAACATCAAAGTGTTACAAATCTTCAGCGATTCTCAACTTATTGTCTGCCAGGTAAAGAAAGAGTTTCAGGCTAAAGGTGGAAATCTGCCTGCATACTTGTCAAAGGCATGTGAACTTCTCGAAGATTTCAATCATTACACGATAAGTCATATTCCTCGGGCAGAGAACATGAAAGCAGATTCTTTAGCAAAGTATTCAAGTTCCGGAGAAGCTCAATTACTGGGATTAGTCCCTGTAGAAGTTCTGTCAGCTCCAAGCATTGATGAAATGGATGTTGATTGGATTATGGCTACGTCTCAAGAGCATGAATCCTGGATGACTCCAATCAAAGAATACCTACTCAATGGTTCCTTGCCAGAAATCTCTAAGGAACGTCGAAAACTATTGAGGAAAGCATCAAGATATATAATTCAAGATGGCCGATTATACAGACGGGGATTTTCAATGCCTCTGCTCCGATGTGTAACTAAGGAAGAAGCCAAGACAATTCTAGTCGAGATACACAGAGGAGAATGTGGAGATCATTCAGCTGGTCAAACTTTAGCCAAGAAAGTCCTCCGATATGGGTATTTCTGGCCTGACATTAACCGAGATGCTGCAATTTACTCTAGAAAATGCAACAAATGTCAAAGATTTGCAAAAATCCCAAAAGCACCTTCCACTGAACTCACACAAATGGTCAGCCCATGGCCATTCGCCATTTGGGGGATAGATCTAATCGGACCATTACCAGTTGCTAAACCAGGAATCAAATATGCTATCGTAGCCGTTGATTATTTCACAAAGTGGGCTGAGGCTGAACCTTTGGCCACCATTACTTCTAAAAAGATGATAAATTTTGTAACGAAAAATATCATTTGCAGATATGGTGTGCCATAGAAAATAATCACAGACAACGGTACTCAGTTTGAAAGTGAAGAGTTCCAGGATTTTTGCAAACGATTCAGAATTCGGAAAAGCTTCTCAGCAGTGGCTCATCCGCAGGCAAACGAGCAAGTGGAAGCAGTGAATAAAATCATCAAGTCAACCATCAAAAAGCAACTCGAAAGAGCAAAAGGTGGTTGGGTTGATAAGCTTCCATTAGCACTATGGGCATACAGGACTACTCACAAAACTGCAACTGGGCACACTCCATTTTCACTGGCATACGGATCAGAGGCAATGATTCCAGTGGAAGTAGAAGTTCCTTCACATAGAAGAGTTCATTTCAATGAAGCTGAAAATGAAAAGCTGCAACTTGAAGCACTAGATTTTCTTGATGAGAAAAGAGAAGAAGCTAGGCTCAGAGTTTCAGCTTATCAGCAAAGGATAGCCAGGCACTTCAACTCTAAAGTTCGCCAACGCAGCTTTGAGGTCGGGGACTTAGTTTTGAAAAGGATCATGACGGCAACTGGTGTGTTTGGACCAAACTAGGAAGGACCATATGCCATTGGCAGTAAACTTCTTGATGGCACTTTCAAACTCATAACTGTTGAAGGAGATCCAATTCCAAGAGCCTGGAACAGCAACCATTTACGTCCTTATTTTACTTGAAAGAAAAAGCTTTGCTCAAAATTGTAAAATAGTGATGAATGTATCAGTTGTATTGTAAAACATTGTAAATCAGTGTGAATGAATGGAAGCTATAAAGTGGATGTAGGCCCGATTCTTGGTCGAACCACTATAAATCTTGTGTTCTTTACTATTTCATAATGCCTATTTTATTTCGATATGTAAATACTTTAAGTGTATTGCTAAAATGTCGATTCAAAATTGCAGGACATTAAAACAAGGCTTGCTCGTCACAAAGTTAAGCGACTTCTATAAATCACCTATTACGCAACCACCAAGCGATAATTTTTTTTTCCAAATTCAAATGCTATACAAGGATAACTTCACGTAAAAAGTTGGCGACTCCACTGTGGCAAACCTTTGTTAACTAGTTGAGATTGTCAATATGAACAGACATCCAACTAGATAACTTGCGTTTGTCCCGTGAAGTCGTTCGACAGTGAAGTCCACTTCTTCGGATGAGGCAATTCACTTGAAAAAGGAAAGAAGATGCGCTTGGAAACGATAATAAGAGATCGCTAATGAGCAGATGATGAGAGAACATTGCCAAGCAAACAAAGAAGCAACCAAAAGGAGGTATGCCTCTCAATAAAAGGGCCGGTAAGAACCACCGAAGGGACACCTTCCCAAACAGAAGGAACAGGGCCCTTGCTAACTGATCGTGAGGCATCCGATCAGGCAGCTTGCGTCCGTCCCGTGGATCTACTCGCCCCTGAGACGCAATCTTCCTGGCACACCAACCAACCAACGCTCCTTCTCAAAGGTCAACAAAGCCCTCTAACGAGGCACGCCAAAAAACAAAAGTGCTTTCATCAATCAAAAAAGATTGGTGGAACCACCGGAGGGGCACCTTCCCAAGCTGAAGGAACAGGGTCCTTGTTAGTTAATTGCGATTGTTTGTGCAAACGAACATCCAATCAAGCAACTTGTGTCCGCCCCGTGGATCCACTCAACCATGAGGAAGTAACTTCCAGGCAATCAAAAAGCCCTCTTCGGAGGCACAAGCCCTTTTCGGAGGCACAAGCCCTCTTTGGAGGCACATGACCTCTTCGGAGGCAAAAGCCCTTTCCCAAGGCACCACAAGCCCTCTTCGGAGGCACATGACCTCTTCGGAGGCAAAAGCCCTTTCCCAAGGCACCACAAGCCCTCTTCGGAGGCACATGACCTCTTCGAAGGCAAAAGCACTTTCCCAAGACACCACAAGCCCTCTTCGGAGGCACATGACCTCTTCGGAGGCAGAAGACCTTTCCCAAGGCACCGCAAGCCCTCTTCGGAGGCACAAGCCCTCTTCGGAGGCACAAGCCCTCTTCGGAGGCACAAGACCTCTTCGGAGGCACAACTCTTTAAGAGGAGCCCTCTCCGGAGGCATGTCCCAAAATAGAATACTCGAACGAAAAGCCTTCTCCGGAAGCACAGTTCAACTCTCGAAGGAAGGATTAACTTGTTCATCTCAAAAAGTTCCTCCTAAAAAAGTTGAAATACTACAAAATTCTTTCAGAAAAGTTCATTTCACTGCATAGGAAAATTCACTTTTTAACAAATAAAAGTGGTCATCCCCGAAAGTGGAAGCGTTCTTCAGAAAGAGAAAATAAAAACTCCTCTAAAGACTAGATATACTCTATTAAAAGCAGAATGATTCTTCCCCTTAAAAGAGGAGTAATTATTCTCTGAAATAAGAGTATTAGTCTTGAAAAAACTAGGAATATTGCAATACACTTACGGTATGGGGCAATACTATACAATTCAATTATATTAATAAAAGCAACATGCCGCAAGTTCATTGCAATATCACGAAAAATAGATGTGGAATAAATGTATTCCCAAACACAGACAAAAAGTTTGTACAAGTAAAAGGAATCGTTTATTCTACACTAAAAGAGAGAAACAGATACGTTCTCACATACACAGGAATTTGTACAAGTAAAATTATTGTTTTATTTAGTACTACGAAAATTCTTTACATGTGCAGGTATCTCAAAAAACCAAAAGCAGGGACCGGTACCCGCACAATCTCCGGTCTGTACATGTAAAAAAGCAAAATAAGAAGTAGAAAGTCCAGCTTGTCATTCCTTCCTCCTGCCACCCTTGGAGCCTTTGCTTGGCCTAATAGTTAATTTCGGAATCCGATGTGAGCGGGACGGAGAAGGAGGAGTGGTTGGGTCTTCTTCTGTTTTGTCTTCCCCAGTTGAAGCACTTCTCTTCTTCTTCCTTACGGCACGCTTCCCCTTCCTCTTCGAAGAAGATTCGCTTCCTGGAGTAGCAAGCAATGTTTAAAGCTTCGTATCATCATCTAGAGACCGCTCCGGGGTCTTCTCGACGTCTTCAAGATCCTCCGCCTTTCGCTCCTGCGAAGCAGCCGGATCGTCCAGGCCTTGAAGGGCTTTGATTTTCTCTGCCTGTGACCCCGGTTGGGAAGCAGAAGGAGGAGTAATCTGTGAAGATGGAGGAACGGCAACTGAAGGAGTGAAAGCTTGTGCAGTGTTTAGTACCTCTGCTGTAGAAGAAAAGAAGTTAAAATCAACATCTCCCGAAAATAGAGAAGGTATCGGTTCACCAAAGTTTAAGTAACAAGTAAGAAGGTCATCAAACTCGGTTAAATCAAATAACTGGTTCATTGGGCCCGGAACGACGCCAAAGTTACGTGGAGGAGTTGGCTTCGTAAGGTCAATCTCAAATTTCTCGGCTTCGATATCGTCCGGTGCCTCATCCTCAGTGGGAGTCGTCGCAGTTTCTTGGGCAACTTTAGCTGGATGTGAAGAATGGGAGCCGGAATCCATAATGTTTACATCAACTGAAGTGGAAATATGAACAGGGGCAGTTAAAGGAGCTTCCTCTTTTGAAAGCTCTTCTCCCGTTGATTCAGCTCGTACTTTAGCAAGCTGCTCCTTCCCCTTAACAAGAGCGGCACGAGCCTCATCATCAAGATAGCGCTCCTCAAGTTCCGACTCATCATAGCCGGCCCCGCCAAGCATGTCAATTGCGACTTCCCACACTTCAGCTAGAGTGATTTCATAATCAGGACCCAGAAAAGAAAGGCTCCCACGACCCAGAACGCTGTGTAAATAAAAGTCGAATAAGGTAGAGCTGATGTTTGCTTTCGTTGCCTCGTGTGATTGCTCAGCGGCTTCTTTTTCGGCAACGGCAGCAACCCGACCAGTAATAGCCTCATCACGCTCTGTCTCAGCTTTAGCGAGTCGAGACTTTAGTAACTCAATCTCCACGTTCTGGGAGGTGACTTTTTCCCGCAGTTCGGTGTTTTCTGTGCGATATTTCTCAGTAATATGCTGCTCAGCGGCAAGCTTCATTTCGACATCTCTTTGTGCGGCATGTGCATCCCGCACTTGCTTCTGAAAGACTTCTTCTTTTTGAGTATGTGATGCAGAAGAAGAGGCAAGATCTTCCTTAAGTTTTTTAACCTCGGACTCTAGTTTTGCATAACCATCAGCAATACTTGCCATCTCGGCATTATGCTGTTTGCAAATTTTGTCCCACTCTGCCTTGTCGTTTTCCATGGTCAGCATCGCTTCAAGGTTTGCACGATTGACTCTTTGGAGTTCGTCGACGAGTTTCTACCATTGTGACATCCTCTCAATGTTAAGCCTAACCGCATCAAGACTTTTAAGCATGTCTTGCTTATCGATTGGGACCAAATCCAGGTCAAAACGCACTCCTTTTAAGCACCAGTTCGGAAACCGACTTTGAAGTGTTGGAGGGCCGTCTTTAACCTGATATTGGGGCCTGCTGATGATTGTTTGGATATCGGTTTTCTTTAAAGGAGGAGAGCCGGCCGGAATATCAGAAGAAATGGGAGCGTTAGTCTTCTCAGAAATAGCAGACACGTCACTTGGCTTGGACCGTTTGCTCGATTCGTCAGTAATCTGAGTTTTTCCCTTGTCATCATAAGACTTTCGCTTATGAGAATCGTAACTTTGGTAAGAAGAATCACATCGATCAGCGTCTCTTCTTCTCTGCCGCTGCTCATAATCCCATTTTTCTTGAGCTTTCCTTTAAGCCCTTTCCTCATCTGTCTCTCTCTGATCACCAAGATATTTTCTAAAGTTATAAGATCCACGACCTCCATGGCGCTGAAATGAGTCGTAATATGAGCCGGTACGTCCCATCGGAAAATCTGAAAAATGGAAAAGAAGTAAAGCTTAGAAATTTCCAGAAAGAAAGAGTAAATGCTTATAAGTGCAGAAAAATCCTAAGTGTGTGCGGCGTGCGAACTACGTGCGTCAAGCTACAAACCACGCTTTACTGCGGGAACAGAGACGACAGGTGTAGAAGGCGTCGAAGTTTGTTTCAAAGAGGAAGTCGCTTCAACGACGGGAGAGTTCGCTTTTCGAAAGTTATCCTTGAAAAGCTCTTGAGAAGTTATCATGATGTCACTCAAATCATCAAAAGTATCATCACCATGGTACTCAGCAGAATTTTCCTTTTCAACTCCCACATCGGCTGATTTTTTGGAGATTCGAGGATTTTCTTCCTCTTCAATAATTGGAGCAAGCGCTGATTTGCTGGACGTTCCCGCAATGCCAATAGAAGTAGAACACTTTACTAATGTAGTGTCTACAGTTGGCTCCTTTGCAGCCATATCTTCCGTTAAAGCTAGGGCATCTGATGTCTGCGCTGGGAGGTTAAAAACTTCATGAGGCTGGGTAAAGTGAGAAGAGTGTAAAAGACCGAATTGATGTAAAAATTCGTCTGTCAATAGAAATTGGATGCTCCTTTCCTCAACCGGCACTGCCATAAGCCTCTCGAAAGTCGCCTTGTGATCGGGATTTCTAGAAGGAGGAGGAAGTGCTGAAAAGAAAAGGGCAAAGTTAACACTCGATAACTCGACCTTCGACAAGTTCGAAAAAACATAAGAAACAGAGACAAATGATCTTACTCCCTACTCTCCAGATGGCATAAAATCCTAGAGGACAGCGGACATAGAAAAACTGACTTAGGAAATTGTGAACACTTTCGGGGAGACCAACGATCAACTTACGATTTCTAACACTTCTCACAACTATAATGGAAGGATGATCTTTGTGCTTTGTAAATGTGCACAGGAAGCGAATTTCTCCAAAATTGGGAAAACGGTCCAGCGTTCTCCTAAAAAGCACACACAGTCCTAGCAGGATGGCGTAGCCATTAGGGTGTAATTGAAAAGGGGATATAGATAGTCGGAGAAGAAGTTCTCGAAGGCAGTCATTAAATGGGGGGATAGCTCCACTCGAGCACATTTGGCGGTTAACTACGACAAAGCCATGAGGCGGTCTATCAGCAGTATCATCTATTCCAGGGAGCAAAGCGTCAGCTTCGGCAATGCCAAACTGGGTGCATAATTGACAAAAGGCTCTATGACTCAAAGTAGTAGGAGTCCTTTCTGGAGGATCGTTTAATGGAGTAGCGATTGGAAAAACTCCTCCAGCTGGTTCCAGATCTTCGTGTTGAGATGTCATTCTACACAAGGAACTGGATGATCAAATACTAAGGTGCACGTTTCCTAAAAAATGTGAAGTGTTGTGCAGAACCAATGAGAATAACAAGTAAACACAACTGGAATTAAACTAGTCGACAATCGGTTGATTATGAGATTACAGAACTTGTTAATATTTAAGTACAGTGTTAATACAAACAAATCAGTTTCAGTCGGCTATTACGATTTTGCTTTAATACTTCACTTGAATCGGTTATTGTACAACATTTCATTCATGCAGTTCATTTAATTTGATTTTTTCTTTATTGACTAATCTGTCATTTGATGTGGGCAGTCAGTGGCAGTATATTCATCCCAGTTTTTCTATGAATGTTATAACAGGCAATTAGAGTTATTAATAATCTGTAGAAGAATGCAACAAAGTTCAACAGTCCAAAGTTCAAGGCAATGAGAAATATGTTCAAGTTCTAGCTCGCCCACAGTCTAAGGGATATGATATGAGTCAGGTTGAGTCGTAACTTTTAAATCGTGGCACATATTCAAGCAAAAATTTGAACAAGTACTAAGTCGTAAATGACTCAAGTGATAAGTCGCCCATCACTCAAGCATTGACTCGACAACGACTTAGGCACAAACTCGACTGCGACTTAAGAATTGGTTCCTGCAGGTTAGGGTCAACTATTCTCTAAGTCGTAAGTCGTGAGGTATAGAAGAAGTTTCAATTCACTGCAACGAAAAACTCCAAAGTCCTAACTCGTCCACGACTTAAAGCCTATGTTGTAAAAAGGATAACTCGGTGAAGGTTTAAGTCGGGAGGACGCATAGGTCGTACGATGCTACTAAATCGTAACCGAGTTAACATCTTATTGACTTTTCCCCTAAATTCCTAACCCGATATCATCCTAACCCGTTAACCCATTAGCCCATTGGCCTTTCCATCAACAAAAACTTTCATCTTCCCATGCCGATTAAATCGCCCTAAAATCACCACAAATCTGATGCAATTCCGTTCCATCACAAATCTCGAGTCAGGAAAACGGAATTGCTGCAATATATCGCCTCATTCACACAGATTGTCCAAAGCCAATGCAAGTCATCTTGAACTCATCAGTAATCGATTGAAACAAAAATTATGAAGCATGGCATAAGGAAAATAGGTTGCAAATGGGATTCATAATTCAGTGACAATCGGAGATTGAATAATCGAGTTCACTTACACGGTATAATGATAAGAATAACTGGCGATCGAGTAATTGAATTTGTCTGAGAAGAGCTTGAATGCTTGCAAAATGACGGAATGAAACAGGTGAAGGAGAAGAAGGAACGACTTAAGCTATTTATACTCTAGGACAGTGAAAAGTGAATCGACACATCCGACTTACAGCTTATCCAAAGTCGTTCGCAACCTACGACTCATCTTAAGTCGGTCGCGATCTGGCGCACCCATCAAGAAGCGAGCTAAGGAATTCGAAGCACACGACTTACGACTTAAGGCGTGTACTTCGAGGGGCAAATGTTAACCCTCTTTCGACTCACGACCTAACAGGAGCCGACTTAAGAAGAGCTCTGACTTAAGAAGGGCTCCGAGTTAAGAAAAGCGCCGACCTAAGGTAGTTCCGACCTAGCAGGAGCCGATTTAAAGAAGTCTACGACTTAAGGAATTCTCCGAGTTAAGAGATGATCCGATTTAAGAGATGCTCTGACTTAAGAGTCTACGAGATAAGGAAGTCTCCGACTTAATGAAATGGTTTACAACATAAGACCTGCTGCTTTCTATAAGTCGCGTACGACTTATACTAACTCGTTCAAAAGAAACCATGAGACCCAAGATGCATCTCTTAAATCATTACCGACCTATGACACATGATAAGTCGTTGCCGACTTATGACTCGCTTGTTCTAGACACTCAGGGGCAACTAACATACACCCCTATCTCGTCGCCGACTTACGACCTACGACCTTCTATAAGTCGGCCACGACCTAAAACTATAGTCGAAATCCAAAGCCACAATGTTTATGCTGCAAGACAATGACTCGGGGACGACTTAGGACTTGAAGCATAAAACCAGAGGAGGAGGTAAACTACTAAGGAAGTGTTGAAACTGATGAGCCGGCTGCGACCTATCATAAGTCGGCCGCGACTTATACTAAGTCGGCTACGACTTAGGACTTGGGAAAATTCTCTGCCCAGACTCAACTCTATAAATATACCACCATCTCCAACAAGAAGAGGACTTTTGGGCAAATCATTTCTCCAAGCGTCCATACTCTGCTGCACTCACAACTCATTCAACAAGTAAAGATCTTCCAACACTCAAGGCACTACAACAAGCTTCGTGAAGGACTTCATTCATCCGACACGGATTTAGCAAGATTCATCACCAAAGTTTGAGCTAGTAGTCGAGATTGTTGTGTGATCAAGTTGTATTGTATTTGACAAGTGTTTTGTATCGATTTGTAACCGGATTCAATAATAAAGAGATTCAAAGTGGATGTAGGCTAAATCTCAAGCCGAACCACTATAAATTGCTGTGTTCTACTGCTTTTCTGCTATTTTACTGCTTAAATTCTGTTCCCGTCACACGGGTGGTGCTTTCACGATTCTATTACACGCACCGGGTGTTAGCGTTCACTTTTTAGCGTTAACACCATTCAAACGTATATATATCGATTATATTGAGGTGCATGATTATTTGAGGATAGATTTTAACAAGTTTAACACTATTACAACATCAAATAATCAACCTATAATCTAGAGTACCATATGTAGCTCTTTTGTGCCTCTTTATAGCCATGATGTCTTCGTTTTGTCGATCGCCTTTATTTCTTTGTCAGAAATCAAAACTTCATAGAATCTGTGACTCAACATTCTCCCCCTTTTTGATTGATGACAACATATATCTGAAGTTCTGAATCTCCCCCTGAATATGTGATCTCCCCCTGAGATTTTGTCTGTATTCTTTATATATATATATATATATATTCCTGCAAATAATTGTTAGCACTTTCTCCCCCTTTGTCATCGACAAAAAGGAGTAATAGATAATGGAATAATATAGGAATGTATCAACCAGAATATCCATGCATAGAAAAACATAACATATCCAAGCAAACCAAAGTATCATACACACCATAAAATCATACGAATAAAAGTAACGACACTATTTAGAAATCCTGAATTAATGAGATAGCTACGTAGTCGTTCATACCAAGCACGAGGTGCTTGTTTCAAGCCATACAGAGCTTTCTTAAGTTTGAATACATGGTCAGGATATTTTTCATGTGCGAACAAAGGAGGTTGTTCGACATATACTTTCTCTTTGATAAATCCATTGACAAATGCACTCTTGACATCCATCTGATAAAATTTGAAATTATGGTGACAAGCAAAAGATAATAGGATTCTAATAGCTTCTAGTCGAGCAACTGGTGCAAAAGTTTCTTCATAATCGATACCTTCTTCCTGATTATACCCTTGTGCTACTAATCTCGCTTTATTTCTGGTGATATTTCCTTGTTCATCAGCCTTATTTTTATAGACCCATTTAGTACCAATCAATGACTGATCAGTTGGTCTTGGAACAAGTTCCCAGACGTCATTGCGCTCGAACTGATTTAGTTCAAGTGGTTGTAATGTTGATATGACTTTCTTAGACTTGAATGATGATTTGGTCAATTTTCCTAACTGACAGGCATCACAAAGACTATCGATTTTATAACTAATGTTGGGTAGTCCTCTAACTAGATCATATTTAGCCAATTTGTCAATTGTTTTGAGATTTATGTGACAAAAGCGTTTGTGCCATAACCAGGGATCATTGTCTTTGGCTATAAGACACATATCTGAATTATGAGAAATATTCATATTCAGAATATATATGTTCTTATCACGATAACCCTCAAAAACAAGGTTCTTATCTCTATCTAATATGCTACACTTATTATCAGAAAAGGAAATACTAAATCCCTTATCACATAACTGACTAATACTCAACAAATTGGGTTTCAAGTTCTAAACTAGCATGACGTTTGTAATAAGAGGTAAGTTAGATGTACCGCAATTGCTCACATCGCCTTTGCCGATGATATAGCCTTTTGAATTATCTCCAAAAGTGATGGAGCCACCATCTGAGTATGTAATATTTGTCAATAAGCTCTTGTCTTCAGTCATATGCTTCGAGCAACCACTGTCCAATATCCACTTTCCTCTTTTCTTAAGTGGGACCTGCAAAAAATATAATTAAGACCATGGTACCCACTTTTTATGGGTTCCTAAGAGTTAGATCTTAGGAATCCAAACCCATACGGGTCTGGTATCCCCTTTATATACATAATTAGAATTATAATGCACAGTATTCATGAATTGCTGAATGTATTTGTTCCTAATCAAATTGTTATTTGTTTTAGGAACCCATATTTTGATAGTCTTTGTATTTTTCTTTTGAAATTTCACAACTGGCTTTGGTTTGGAATATAATAAACTAAGATTTTTCTTAACTTCAGTCTTTTGTACTTTCTTCTTTCTTTTATTATCAAGATGTTTCTTGATTTCTTGTTTCTTATATCCCAAACCTTGTTTATTTGATGCAGATTGTGAATTTTCAATGATTTTTGTCAAATTTTCTCGACCTTTGTTAAAGTTAGAAACATTTTGAGTAATGTCATCAAACTTTGTTTGTAAACTAGCTTTTTCTAGGTCTAGAATTTTGACTTTTGCCTTAAGCTCATGATTTTCAGTAGTGAGAGCATTATTTTTCTCTTTTTGAGCTTCTATTTCTTGACTCAAAAGAGATAGTTGAGAGTCAACATTAGATGATGATTCTTGAATTTTTTCAAGTTCTTCTTCTAATATTTTCTTCTCATCTTTTAACATATCTCGTTCAAACTCTGCTCTACTTAAATCTGCTTTGACTACTTTTAATTGACGTTTTATGTCTTTATATTTGACTATCAATTCAGCATTAATATCAAGTAATTCATCAAATGTAGGAATTTGTACCTTATCTTTTGTTGCCATAAAACAAACATTAGCTTGTTCATTCCCCGAATCACTTTCACTTTCTGATGAAGATGAGTCTGAATCATCCCATGTTACTAAGAAGGCTCGTTGACTTGTCCTTCTTATATTTGAATTTGTCATTTTCAGACTTCTTCTTTTGTTCTGGACAATCCTTCTGCATGTGCCCCTTTTTGTGGCAGTTGAAACATTCTATAGCGGATGAAGATGGTTTATTTGATCCAGGTTTCCTTTTGTTGTAACGACTGGCTTTTCGATATTTTAGGAATTTTTTGAATCCTTTTGCAATGAATGCCAGATCTTCATCTTCAGAATCTGATTCATTTTCAACTTTCTCAGCATGAAATGCTACATTTTTCTTTTCTTCTTTCTGTTCTTTTCTAGCCTGCAAATTTGCTTCATAGGACATTAGATTTCCTATCAATTCGTCTGGCTTCATGACGGAAAGGTCATTAGCTTCTTCAATTGCTAATACTTTTCCTTCCCATTCACTAGTCAGAGAATGTAAGACTGTTGAAATAACATCAAAATCTGAATATTTTTGCCCTAATCCGATAAGTGCATGATGAATGGTTTGAAACCTTGAATACATATCATTGATTGTCTCATTCGGTTTCATTTTGAAATTTTGAAACTGACTTTTCAGCATGGCTATTTTGGCTTGTTTAACCTTGTTAGTACCTTCATGAGTGGTTTTCAGCGTTTGCCAAATTTGATATGCAGTAGTGCAGATACTAACACGGTTATATTCATTTTGGTCTAATGCACAAAACAACATATTTATTTCCTTTGCATTTACGGCTGCTGCCGTTTTCTCAGCCGCTGTCCATTCTGAATATTCAGTTGTTGGATTCACTATTTCTTTTTGGGTAGCATTCCAAGCATCATAGCTATTTGATTGCATAAAAAATGACATACGTGTTGCCCAATAGCTATAGTTGAGACCATTAAAGAATGGAGGTCTTTGTGTTGATTGACCTTCCGTGTAAGTGTTAGTGCTAGTGCTTGCGTTATTTGCCATACTACAAGAATATATCAAATAACGGTGTTACGGTTATATGATGACCGTGCTCTGATACCAAATGAAAATCAGTGTACGCTTGTGCACACTAATTATGGATCGTGTAATATGGACTCACAATATATGCGGAATGTTATTTACAATTGCTATACAAGTAAATATTCAATAAACTAACTGTATAGCAATTCACAGATATAGAATAGTAAATGCAGTAAACTGTAAAAATCACACCAGAGATTTTTATACTGGTTCGGAGCACCGTCCTACATCCAGTCCCAGACTTCTATCTGGATTTTCACTACCAACTACCTCGCTTCACCCGGAGGAACAGGTTTACAACACCCGAACAGCCGAACGGGATTTCGTGCCTCTTACAACACCGAGGACTTCAACAAAAACAAATACAATTGCCGTTGACAACTTGTGCTCTTGATAACACGGATTTGTCACTTGTAGTACACCCTTCCTATAATCTTATCCTCAAAATATGTGAATGATGTTTGTGAAGATTGAAAGAAGTATATTACTTATTGAATCAAAAGATATGAAATAATTTCAATGATTCAGTAAGCAATTGAAATATTTGAGAGCTTTTAGAATGCAAGAGTATTTAGAAAGTAAGATTAGAAATTAGAGCAAGAATTAAAAATTAGTTTTGAATCAATGATTTAGACGTGTTTATATAGAGAATAAATGATTGTAACTCTTTGTGAAGAGTAGCCATTAATAGATATGATCATTGATGAAAGGTAAGAGATGCAACCATTGGAGAAAGAAGTGTCTTTTGGGAAAGGTTGCTCTCTGTTTAAAAACGGTCGACAGGTCAAAAATGGCCGGTAGACAGTATTTCAAATATATAGACGTTATGTGCATGTGTGTACGTTCATTGTGTATTTTACACAGAAACGGTCGACCGCCTGGTTTATTACCGGTCGACCGGTCCCTGTAAAATTGCACAATGAATGTGCAATGCCATTCAAACGTATATATATATCGATTATATTGAGGTGCATGATTATTTGAGGATAGATTTTAACAAGTTTAACACTATTACAACATCAAATAATCAACCTATAATCTAGAGTACCATATGTAGCTCTTTTGTGCCTCTTTATAGCCATGATGTCTTCGTTTTGTGGATCGCCTTTATTTCTTTGTTAGATATCAAAACTTCATAGAATCTGTGACTCAACATTCTCCCCCTTTTTGATTGATGACAACATATATCTGAAGTTCTGAATCTCCCCCTGAATATGTGATCTCCCCTGAGATTTTGTCTGTATTCTTTATATATATATATATTCCTGCAAATAATTGTTAGCACTTTCTCCCCCTTTGTCATCGACAAAAAGGAGTAATAGATAATGGAATAATATAGGAATGTATCAACCAGAATATCCATGCATAGCAAAACATAACATATCCAAGCAAACCAAAGTATCATACACACCATAAAATCATACGAATAAAAGTAACGACACTATTTAGAAATCCTGAATTAATGAGATAGCTACGTAGTCATTCATACCAAGCACGAGGTGCTTGTTTCAAGCCATACAGAGCTTTCTTAAGTTTGAATACATGGTCAGGATATTTTTCATGTACGAACAAAGGAGGTTGTTCGACATATACTTTCTCTTTGATAAATCCATTGAGAAATGCACTGTTGACATCCATCTGATAAAATTTGAAATTATGGTGACAAGCAAAAGATAATAGGATTCTAATAGCTTCTAGTCGAGCAACTGGTGCAAAAGTTTCTTCATAATCGATACCTTCTTCCTGATTATACCCTTGTGCTACTAATCTCGCTTTATTTCTGGTGATATTTCCTTGTTCATCAGCCTTATTTTTATAGACCCATTTAGTACCAATCACTGACTGATCAGTTGGTCTTGGAACAAGTTCCCAGACGTCATTGCGCTCGAACTGATTTAGTTCAAGTGGTTGTAATGTTGATATGACTTTCTTAGACTTGAATGATGATTTGGTCAATTTTCCTAACTGACAGGCATCACAAAGACTATCGATTTTATAACTAATTTTGGGTAGTCCTCTAACTAGATCATATTTAGCCAATTTGTCAATTGTTTTGAGATTTATGTGACAAAAGCGTTTGTGCCATAACCAGGGATCATTGTCTTTGGCTATAAGACACATATCTGAATTATGAGAAATATTCATATTCAGAATATATATATGTTCTTATCACGATAACCCTCAAAAACAAGGTTCTTATCTCTATCTAATATGCTACACTTATTATCAGAAAAGGAAATACTAAATCCCTTATCACATAACTGACTAATACTCAACAAATTGGGTTTCAAGTTCTTAACTAGCATGACATTTGTAATAAGAGGTAAGTTAGATGTACCGCAATTGCTCACATCGCCTTTGCCGATGATATAGCCTTTTGAATTATCTCCAAAAGTGACGGAGCCACCATCTGAGTATGTAATATTTGTCAATAAGCTCTTGTCTCCAGTCATATGCTTCGAGCAACCACTGTCCAATATCCACTTTCCTCTTTTCTTTAGTGGGACCTGCAAAAAATATAATTAAGACCATGGTACCCACTTTTTATGGGGTCCTAAGAGTTAGATCTTAGGAATCCAAACCCATACGGGTCTGGTATCCCCTTTATATACATAATTAGAATTATAATGCACAGTATTCATGAATTGCTGAATGTATTTGTTCCTAATCAAATTGTTATTTGTTTTAGGAACCCATATTTTGATAGTCTTTGTATTTTCTTTTGAAATTTCACAACTGGCTTTGGTTTGGAATATAATAAACTAAGATTTTTCTTAACTTCAGTCTTTTGTACTTTCTTCTTTCTTTTATTATCAAGATGTTTCTTGATTTCTTGTTTCTTATATCCCAAACCTTGTTTATTTGATGCAGATTGTGAATTTTCAATGATTTTTGTCAAATTTTCTCGACCTTTGTTAAAGTTAGAAACATTTTGAGTAATGTCATCAAACTTTGTTTGTAAACTAGCTTTTTCTAGGTCTAGAATTTTGACTTTTGCCTTAAGCTCATGATTTTCAGTAGTGAGAGCATTATTTTTCTCTTTTTGAGCTTCTATTTCTTGACTCAAAAGAGATAGTAGAGAGTCAACATTAGATGATGATTCTTGAATTTTTTCAAGTTCTTCTTCTAATATTTTCTTCTCATCTTTTAACATATCTCGTTCAAACTCTGCTCTACTTAAATCTGCTTTGACTACTTTTAATTGACGTTTTATGTCTTTATATTTGACTATCAATTCAGCATTAATATCAAGTAATTCATCAAATGTAGGAATTTGTACCTCATCTTTTGTTGCCATAAAACAAACATTAGCTTGTTCATTCCCCGAATCACTTGTCCTTCTTATATTTGAATTTGTGATTTTCTGATATTTTCTTTTGTTCTAGACAATCCTTCTGCATGTGCCCCTTTTTGTGGCAGTTGAAACATTCTATAGCGGATGAAGATGGTTTATTTGATCCAGGTTTCCTTTTGTTGTAACGACTGGCTTTTCCTTCTTATATTTGAATTTGTCATTTTCTGATTTTTTCTTTTGTTCTAGACAATCCTTCTGCATGTGCCCCTTTTTGTGGCAGTTGAAACATTCTATAGCGGATGAAGATGGTTTATTTGATCCAGGTTTCCTTTTGTTGTAACGACTGGCTTTTCGATATTTTAGGAATTTTTTGAATCCTTTTGCAATGAATGCCAGATCTTCATCTTCAGAATCTGATTCATTTTCATCTTTCTCAGCATGAAATGCTACATTTTTCTTTTCTTCTTTCTGTTCTTTTCTAGCCTGCAAATTTGCTTCATAGGACATTAGATTTCCTATCAATTCGTCTGGCTTCATGACGGAAAGGTCATTAGCTTCTTCAATTGCTAATACTTTTCCTTCCCATTCACTAGTCAGAGAATGTAAGACTGTTGAAACAACATCAAAATCTGAATATTTTTGCCCTAATCCGATAAGTGCATGATGAATGGTTTGAAACCTTAAATACATATCATTGATTGTATCATTCGGTTTCATTTTGAAATTTTGAAACTGACTTTTCAGCATGGCTATTTTGGCTTGTTTAACCTTGTTAGTACCTTCATGAGTGGTTTTCAGCGTTTGCCAAATTTGATATGCAGTAGTGCAGATACTAACATGGTTATATTCATTTTGGTCTAATGCACAAAAAACATATTTATTGCCTTTGCATTTACGGCTGCTGCCGTTTTCTCAACCGTTGTCCATTCTGAATATTCAGTTGTTGGATTCACTATTTCTTTTTGGGTAGCATTCCAAGCATCATAGCTATTTGATTGCATAAAAAATGACATACGTGTTGCCCAATAGCTATAGTTGAGACCATTAAAGAATGGAGGTCTTTGTGTTGATTGACCTTCCGTGTAAGTGTTAGTGCTAATGCTTGCGTTATTTGCCATACTACAAGAATATATCAAATAACGGTGTTACGGTTATATGATGACCGTGCTCTGATACCAAATGAAAATCAGTGTACGCTTGTGCACACTAATTATGGATCGTGTAATATGGACTCACAATATATGCGGAATGTTATTTACAATTGCTATACAAGTAAATATTCAATAAACTAACTATATAGCAATTCACAAATATAGAATAGTAAATGCAGTAAATTGTAAAAATCACACCAGAGATTTTTATACTGGTTCGGAGCACCGTCCTACATCCAGTCCCAGACTTCTATCTGGATTTTCACTACCAACTACCTCGCTTCACCCGGAGGAACAGGTTTACAACACCCGAACAGCCGAACGGGATTTCGTGCCTCTTACAACACCGAGGACTTCAACAAAAACAAATACAATTGCCGTTGACAACTTGTGCTCTTGATAACACGGATTTGTCACTTGTAGTACACCCTTCCTATAATCTTATCCTCAAAATATGTGAATGATGTTTGTGAAGATTGAAGGAAGTATATTACTTATTGAATCAAAAGATATGAAATAATTTCAATGATTCAGTAAGCAATTGAAATATTTGAGAGCTTTTAGAATGCAAGAGTATTTAGAATAAAGAGATTCAAAGTGGATGTAGGCTCAATCTCAAGCCGAACCACTATAAACTGCTGTCTTTTACTGCTTTTTCGCTATTTTACTGCTTACTTCTTGTTCCCGTCACACGGGTGGTGCTTTCACAATTCTACTACACACACCGGGTGTTAGCGTTCACTTTTTAGCGTTAACATTTTGGTGCTTTCACTGAGAACCTAACTCAGGCGATCATTCACCATTGCTTCACGGAAGTTTGTTGAAAGAATTTCCTACAAAACCAGAAGTCTATCAGACATATTGGCTCCTGGAAGAAAACGTAAGTCTGTCAGAACTGATGATGACCGCGACAATACTGCCACTTCTCTTTCTCCAAATCAGGCAGCTCCAAGCGTCGGGGTGACGCGACAAGAGTTAGATGCTGCTGTGTCCGGACTGTACCAGCAGATTGAAACTCAGAATAATCTGATGATGGAAAAGTTGAATGCTCTGCTCGGGGCTAATCAAAGACCAGTAAACAACGAAGAAAACATTGCTGATACTCTTCACAACTCCAAAGGGAGAAATATTCCTCAAGGGGGATCAGGTGCTGCTGAAGGGGCACCCCTCCAAGCTGAAGGATCCAGACCAACGCCAGTTTTCCGCGAACATTCGCCCGGGCAAACATCCGAGAAAATGGCAGAAGTCTACTCCGCGAAGTCGTTAAATAATGAGGAATATCTCTCCAGCATGATTCGGCAGATAATGAAGGAAAGCAGGCAGAGAAACGAAGATGAGAATGATTGGGGATTTGCTCCAAGTAAAACTCCATTTACCGAGAGGATTCTAAAGGCTGAGTTTCCCAGAAAATTCGTTCCTCCTACCATTCCTGCCAATCGAGGAACAAGTGACCCAAATCAATTCCTATACAAATATGATTGGCACATGACTAGCGCTAGAGCAACCGATGAGATTAAGTGCCGATATTTCCCGGTGTATTTGGAAGGAGTGGCGTTACTTTGGTTTACCAAGCTTCTTGTGCTATCTGTTGACCAATTTTCCGATCTGACCCGAAAATTCAAAGAACAATTCAGATTGTACATTTCAAGAGCAAATGAAATAATGTCTCTCTCAAGTCTTGAACAGAATCCTGGAGAGCCCATCAAATCCTTCCTGAATCGCTTTAATTTAGCCCTAGCAGAAGTTGAAAATGCGGAACCGTGAATGATCTTGACCTACTTAATGCGGGCTATTGACAAGTCAAGCGAGTTTGGAAAATGGTTAAAAATGAAGGAACCAAATTCACTCGAAAAGTTCTACAAAAAGGCTGATGAGTTCATGCGCCTAGAGAATCTCTCCGCGTCAGCTAAAGTTGTGACAACAGTAGTGGAAAATAACGCTACAGTTCATAACAAAAAGGAATCTGTAAATCAGAAAAGGGAAAGTAATGGTGGAAAGAAACAGAAGGATCTCAAAAAGCCCCGCTTTCTCAAGCCTTCGGATTTTACCCCTCTAACTGACACACCAGAGAATATTTTCATTGCCACTAAGGATGCTGTTGAATTTCCAAAACCGTCGGCAGTAAAAGTTGGGAAAAATGCTGTTCAAAGCGGAAGATTTTGCAAGTTTCATAACCAACCAGGCCATGATACCAACGAGTGCCGCCACTTGAAAAGCCTGATTGAAGAATTGTTAAGAGAGAATAAGTTGCAGCAGTACGTTAAAAGAAATAGAAAAGACCCGTCTTCATCTAACCAAGGGCAACTACCCCCAGCTCATTCATCTGGTTCAGGAGAGAGGCCTACTAAAAAGGAAAGACCTATTATCAATGTGATCACAGGAGGACCTCATCCAGCTGGCAGGAGTTGGGGTGAGATGGAACGATATGCTAGAGCTTTGAAGTATGCCCCAGCTGAAGAAAGTGTCTTAATCTTGGAAGATGCTGCACCTCTAAAGCAGCAGAAGACTTTTCATGATGATATTATGTTCAGAACCAGGGATTCTATTGATGTGGAAGCTCCTACTGAGGACCCTTTAGTTGTCTCTGTCGATATTGGGCCGGCTATTGTCAGAAGAGTGCTGGTTGATAGTGGCGCCTCGTGCAACATACTCTTTAAAAAGACGTTTGACCAAATGAAAATTCCAATGACATACGTACAAGCTTCTTCACACAAGATTGCCGGATTTACAGGAGAGCTGAAACAGCCAATTGGAACAGTGGACTTGTTTGTTGAAATGGGCGAAGGACATAAGAAGTTGGTTCGGAAGCAAACTTTTGTAATTGTTGATGGATTCTCCGCCTATAATTCTTTCTTGGGTCGGCCTACTCTGGCTGCTTTCAGGGCCGTCCTCGCTCCATGGTGTTTAACAATGAAATTTCCCACTGATAATGGGGTTGCTGTCATTAAGGGAGATCAGAACGCGGGGCGAGAATGTTATCTTGTAGAGCTCCGAGAGGCCAGGAAAAGAGAAATGGGAAAAGATGCGGCAGCTCCGCTCCGCATCAAAGAACCAACCTTGTAGCAACTACGGGGTGGCCCCTGTACTGGCGAACACAGCAATGCAAGGAAAGAAATGGACCCCAGGAAAGCCAGTACAGGGGAGAATAGAGTGGTACCCGTGGAAGTAACGGTACCAATATCTGTTGACTCAAAAGACCCAAACAAAATACTCAATGTGGGTTCACAGCTAAGCATAGCAGTTCAAAACACGCTGATATCATTCTTAAAAGCCAATCTGGATGTGTTCGCCTGGTGTCATGTTGATATGTGCGGGATCTCCCCAGAAATTGCTGTACATACTCTGAACATTGATCCAAAATTCATACCAGTGAAACAGAAAAGAAGAACCCAAGGCCCAGAAAGGTCGACAGCACTAAAGGAGGAAGTCGATCGGCTCATGGAAAACGGCTTCATCAGAAACTCCACTTATCCAAATTGGGTTTCAAATCCAGTACTGGTTAAGAAGCCAAATGGGAAGTGGAGAGTCTGCATCGATTTTTCGGACCTAAACAAAGCTTGCCCCAAAGATTGCTTCCCGCTGCCCAGAATTGATCAATTGGTGGATGGAATGGCTGGGCATGAATTGTTATCATTTATAAACGCTTACTCCGGGTACAATCAGATTATGATGCATGAGCCAGATCAGGAAGACACAAGCTTTATCACAGATGTGGGTCTCTACTGCTACAAAGTTATGCCTTTCGGATTGAAGAATGCTGGGGCAACCTACCAAAGGCTCGTCAATGCGATGTTCAAACCTCAGATTGGTAGAACCATGGAAGTTTATGTTGACGATATGTTGGTAAAGTCAAAGAAAGCTGTAGACCACATGGGTCACTTGGAGGAAATGTTTGCAATTCTTCGAAAGTACGGAATGAAACTCAATCCATTGAAATGTTCATTCGGAGTAGAGTCCGGGAAATTCTTGGGTTTCATTGTGAGCGCTAGGGGCATCGAAGCCAATCCTACTCATATCACAGCTCTAAGGGAAGTCAAAGCCCCTAAAACAAAGAAAGAAATGCAAAGCCTCAATGGAAAAGTCGCTGCTCTGAGTCGTTTCATTTCCAAGGCCACAGACAAATGCATTCCCTTCTTTGACGCTCTAAAGAAAGGAAAGAAAATTTTTGAATGGACTCCCGAATGCCAGAATGCTTTCGATGAACTAATTCGTCATATGGAAACACCTCCGGTTCTTTCCAAGCCTACTAATGGTGAAGACCTTTTCATCTATTTAGCAATTTCATCTCACGCCCTCAGTGCAGCACTTGTACGAGAAGATATGAAAATACAACGTCCAGTCTATTACATCGGCAAAACGGTTCACTGGGGCAGAGATGAACTATTCGAAGATAGAAAAGCTCGCCTATTGTTTGTTAATTGCTTCTAGGAAGTTGAGGCCATACTTTCAAGCTCATCCTATCAAGGTCCTTACCGATCAACCTCTAAAGCAAGTCCTGTTTCGTCCTGAAACTTCGGGCCATCTTTTGAAATGGAACATTGAACTCAGCCAATATGATATCACTTACCATCCCCGAAGAGCAATCAACGGACAAGCTTTAGCAGATTTCATCGCAGAATCTACTAAAAAAGGTGATAGTGAGAATGAAACAACTGATGGCATTCCAATCCAGTGGAAGTTGTATGTTGACGGATCAAGAAATGATTACTGTTCTGGGGCAGGGGTTGTGCTCGAAACCCCCGAAGGACGATCGTTGTGTTATGCATTGAGACTGGAATTTCCTTCAACAAACAATGAAGCAGAGTATGAGGCTCTAATTGCTGGTTTAAAAATTGCCAAGGAACTAAACATCAAAGTGTTACAGATCTTCAGCGATTCTCAACTTATTGTTTGCCAGGTAAAGAAAGAGTTTCAGGCTAAAGGTGGAAATCTGCCCGCGTACTTGTCAAAGGCATGTGAACTTCTCGAAGATTTCGATCATTATACGATAAGTCATATTCCTCGGGTAGAAAACATGAAAGCAGATTCTCTGGAAAAGTACTCAAGTTCTGGAGAAGCTCAATTACTGGGATTAGTTCCTGTGGAAGTACTGTCAGCTCCAAGCATTGATGAAATGGATGTTGATTGGATTATGGCTGCGTCTCAAGAGCATGAATCATGGATGACTCCAATCAAAGAATACCTACTCAATGGTTCCCTGCCAGAAAGTTCTAAGGAACGTCGAAAACTATTGAGGAAAGCGTCAAGATATATAATTCAAGATGGCCGATTATACAGACGGGGATTTTCAATGCCACTGCTCCGATGTGTAACTAAGGAAGAAGCCAAGACAATTCTAGCTGAGATACACGGAGGAGAATGTGGAGATCATTCAGCCGGTCAAACTCTAGCCAAGAAAGTTCTCCGATATGGGTATTTCTGGCCGGATATTAATCGAGATGCTGCTATTTACTCCAGAAAGTGCGACAAGTGCCAAAGATTTGCAAAAATCCCAAAAGCGCCTTCCACCGCACTCACACAAATGGTCAGCCCATGGCCGTTCGCCATTTGGGGAATATACTTGATTGGACCTTTACCGATCGCTAAATCTGGAATCAAATATGCTATTGTTGCTGTTGATTATTTCACGAAATGGGCTGAAGCTGAACCCTTAGCCACTATTACCTCTAAAAAGATGATAAATTTCGTAACTAAAAATATCATTTGCAGGTATGGTGTGCCGTAGAAAATAATCACAGACAACGGCACTCAATTTGAAAGTGAAGAATTCCAAGACTTTTGCAAACGGTTCAGAATTCGAAAAAGCTTCTCAGCAGTGGCTCATCCGTAGGCAAACGGGCAAGTGGAAGCAGTAAACAAAATCATCAAGTCAACCATCAAAAAGCAACTCGAAAAAGCAAAAGGTGGTTGGGTTGATAAGCTTCCATTAGCACTATGGGCATACAGAACTACTCACAAAACTGCGACTGGGCACACTCCATTTTCACTGGCATACGGATTAGAAGCAATGATTCCAGTGGAAGTAGAAGTTCCTTCACACAGGAGAATTCATTTCAACGAAACTGAAAACGAAAAGCTGCAACTTGAAGCACTTGATTTTCTTGATGAAAAAAGAGAAGAAGCTAGGCTCAGAGTTTCATCTTATCAGCAAAGGATAGCCAGGCACTTCAACTCTAAAGTTCGCCAACGCAACTTTGAGATCGGAGATTTAGTCTTAAAAAAGATCATGACAGCAACTGGGGTGTTTGGGCCAAACTGGGAAGGACCATATGCCATAGGCAGTAAACTTCTTGATGGCACTTTCAAACTCATAACTGTTGAAGGAGATCCAATTCCAAGAGCCTGGAACAGCAACCACTTACGTCCTTATTTTACTTGAAAAAAGCTTTGCTCAAACTTGTAAAATAGTGATGAATGTATCAGTTGTATTGAAAGACATTGTAAATCAGTGCAAGTGAATAAAAGCTATAAAGTGGATGTAGGCCCGATTCTCGGCCGAACCACTATAAATCTTGTGTTCTTTACTATTTCATAATGCCTGTTTCATTTCGATATGTAAATACTTTTAATGTATTGCTAAAATGTCGATTCAAAATTGCAGGACATTAAAACAAGGCTTGCTCATCACAAAGCCAAGCGACCTCTATAAATTGCCTACTAAGCAAATACCAAGCGACAAAAATTCCAAATTCAAATCCTATACAAGAAGAACTTCACATAAAAAGTTGGCGACTCGACTGTGGCAAGCCTTCGTTAACTGGTTGTGATTGTCGATATGAACAGACATCCAACTAGGTAAATCGCGTTTGTCCCGTGAAGTTATTCAACAGTGAAGTCCACTTCTTCGGATAAGGCAATTTACTTGCAAAAGGAAAGAAGATGCGCTTGAAAATGATAATAAAAGGTCGCTAATGAGCAGATGATGAGAGAACATGGCCAAGCAAACACAGAAGCAGCCAAAAGGAAGTATGCCTCTCAATAAAAGGGCCGGTAGAACCACCGAAGGGACACCTTCCCAAGCAGAAGGAACAAGGCCCTTGCTAACTGATCGTGATGCATCCGATCATGCAGCTTGCGTCCGTCCCGTGGATCTCCTCGCCCCTGAGACGCAACCTTCCTGGCACACCAACCAACCAATGCTCCTTCCCGAAGGTCAACAAAGCCCTCTAACGAGGCACGCCAAAAAATGAAAGTGCTTCTCTCAATCAAAAAAGATTGGTGGAACCACCGGAGGGGCACCTTCCCAAGCTGAAGGAACATGGCCCTTGTTAATTGATTACGATCGTTTGTGCAAACGAACATCCAATCAAACAACTTGCGTCCGCCCCGTGGATCCATCCAACCATGAGAAAGTAACTTCCGGGCAATCAAAAAGCCCTCTTCGGAGGCACAAGCCCTCTTCGGAGGCACAAGCCCTCTTCGGAGGCACATGCCCTCTTCGGAGGCAAAAGCCCTCTCCCGAGGCACCACAAGCCCTCTTCGGAGGCACATGCCCTCTTCGGAGGCAAAAGCCCTCTCCCGAGGCACCACAAGCCCTCTTCGGAGGCACAAGTCCTCTTCGGAGGCACAACTCTTCGGAGGAGTCCTCTTCAGAGGCATGTCCCAAAATAGAATGCTCAAACAAAAAACCCTTCTCCGGAAGCACATTTTAACTCTCAAAGGAAGGTTAACTTATTCATCTCAAAAAAGTTCCTCCTTAAAAAAGTTGAAATGCTACAAAAAGACCTCTTCGGAGGCACACTTCACTGTGCTCGAACTACCAAAATAAGCCCTTTACCGGGGCACAAAATCAAAACCTTCTTCAGAAGCTCATTTCACTGTGTAGGAAAATTCACTTTTTAACAAATAAAAGTGATCATCTCTGAAAGTTGAAGTGTTCTTCAAGAAAGAAAGAGAAAGTGAAAACTTCCCTAAAGACGAGATATACTCTATTAAAAGCAGAATGATTACTACTTTTAAAAGTGGAATAGTTATTCTCTGAAATAAGAGTATCAGTCTTGTAAAAACAAGAAATGTTGCAATGCACTTGTGGTATGGGGGCAACATTATACAATTCAGTTACATTAATAAAAGGAAATATGCAAGCAACATACCGCAAGTTCATTGCAATATCATGAAAAGTAGATGTGGAATAAATGCATTCTCAAACACAGACAAAAAAGTTTGTACAAGTAAAAAGAATCGTTTATTCTACACTAAAAGTGAGAAACAGATGCATTCTCACATACACAAGAATTTGTACAAGTAAAATAGCTATTTTATTCAATACTATGAAAACTTTTTACATTGTGCAGATCACAAAAAGAAGCAGGCACCGGTACCCGCACAATCTCCGGTCGATACATGCGAAAAGCAAAAATAAGAAGTAGAAAATCCAACTTGTTATTCCTTCTTCTCGCCACCTTTGGAGCCTTTACCCGGCCTAATGATTAGTTTCTGAAGCCGTTGTGGACGGGTCAGGGGGGAAGGAGAAAGAGGCACGGCTGGATCAACTTCCGCTTCTTCTCCAGCGAAAATACTTTTCTTCTTCTTCTTCATGGCACGCTTCCCCTTCCTTTTCGAAGAAGATTCGCTCCCCGGAGTAGCAAGCAGTGTAGAAAGCTTTGTGTCATCGTCAAGAGATTACTCTGGGGTCTTCTCAGTGTCATCAAGATCCTCCGCCTTCTGTTCTTGCGAAGCGGCCAGATCATCCAGGCCCTGAAGAGCTTCAATTTTCTCTGCCTGTGATCCCGGTTGGGAAGCAGAAGGAGGAGTAACTTGGGAAGATGGAGGAACGGCAACTAGAGGAGTAGAAGTTTGTGCAGTATTCAGTGCTTCCGCTATAGAGAAAAGAAGTTAAAATCAGTACTCTCTGGAAAAAGTAAAGATGTTGGTTCATTGACGCTTAAGTAACAATTGAGAAATTCATCAAACTCAGTTGAAGCAAATAAGTAATCTGCTAGACTTGGATCAACATCGAAGTTACCTGGAGAAGCTGGTTTGATCACATTGATTTCAAACTGTTCTGCTTCAACGTCGTCTTGAGTATTCTCCTCGTCCTGAGCAGTGGAAGGCTCAGTGGCTGTGGTTTTAGCTTCGGCATTTGCAGGAGGTGAAGAATGGGAACTAGCGCCAATGTGTTCGGGATCGACCAAAGCCGGAGGACAAGCAGAGTCAGTTACAGTTTCTTTTTCTAAACATTCTCCACCCGCTGCATCGGCTCGCCCCCTAGCAAGCTGCTCTTTTCCCCTAGCAAGGGCGGCGCGCGCCTCATCATCCAGATTAGTTGCTTCAAGATCTGCCTCAGCATATCCAGCGCCTCCTAACATGTCCATTATTGCTTCCCACACTTCGGCTAAGGTAGTCTCATATTTTGGTCCCAAGAATGAGAGACTACCACGCCCTAGAACGCTGTGGATGTAAAAGTCGAATAAAGTAGAGTCAATAATGGCTTTGGTTGCTTTATGAGATTCTTCAGCTACAACTTGTCCAGCAACTGCATCGTCGCACTCTTTCTCAAATTAAAGAAGTCGAGCTTTTAACATCTCAATCTCCGCGTTTTGGGAAATAGTTGTACCCCGCAGCTCAGCATTTTCTTTGCGGTATTTCTCATTAATGTGCTGCTCGGCTACAAGCTTCATCTCGGCATCCCTTTGCGCAGCATGTGCATCTCGCACTTGCTTCTGAAAGACTTCTTCTTTTTGAGTATGCGATGCAGAAGAAGAGGCGAGATCTCCTTTAAGTCGCTTGACTTCAGATTCAAGACTTGCGTTGTCATCCGCAATGCTTGTCATCTCCGCGTCGTGCTGCTTACACCATTTAGCCCATTCAGCTTTATCGTTCTCCAGAGTCAGCATGTTTTCGAGATTCATATGATTGACTCTTTGGAGTTCATCAACAAGCTTTTGCCATTGCGATATCCTCTCAATATCAAGCCTAACTGCATCATGATTTCTGAGCATGGCTTGTTTGTCGATCGGAACTAGATCTAAATCAAAGCGCACTCCTTTTAAGCACCAATTCGGAAATCGGCTTTGAAGTGTTGGAGGGCCGTCTTTAACTTGATACTGAGGCCTATTGATGATAGCTTGGATGTCGGATTTCTTTAAAGGTGGAGAGCCGGCCGGGATATTAGAAGAGATAGGAGCGTCAGTTTTTCCAGAAATTGCAGACGCATCCGTTTAATCAAGTCTAGCCCGTTTACTTGGGTCTCCAGCAGCATGGCTTTTCCCTTTATCATCATGATATTTCCTTTTATGGAAGTCATCGTCCCTTCTTCTCTGTTGCTCCTCATAAGCTCGCCTCTCTTGAGTTTTTCTAATTGCTCGCTCTTCGTCAGATTCTTGGCGAGTGGGAAGATAGCGTCCGTAATCGTAAGAACCGCGCCCTCCGTAGCGCCGAAAGTTGTCGAAATATGAGCCACTTCGCCCCATTGTAGAACCTGAAATTGAAGAAAAGAGACAAGTCTTAGAAATCTCCACATTAAAGAAGCAAAGTGCGTATAAGTGCTAAGCATCCTAAGTGTGTGTGATGTGCGAACTACGCGTGTCAAACTACAAACCACTCTTTGGTTGGGGAGTGATAACAGATAGAAAAGCGGGAGTTGATTTTTGAGCCGACGAAGTTTTCTGCAAACTAGATGTCGCTTCAGTCACAGGAGATGTAGCTTTAGTTATATCATCTTTGAAAAGTTCCTATGAAGTGATCATCATATCACTCAACCCTTCAAAGGTATCGTCACCATCGTGTTTTGTGGAGCTTTCTTTCTCGACTCCTTTATCATCAACTTTCTCGAAATGTTGAAAAGTTTCATCTTCTTCAATAATGGTAGAAAGTATTAATTTGCTGGATGACCCCACAATGTCGATAGGAGTAGAACACTTTACCAATGAAGTCTCAATGGTAAGTCCTTTCGGTGAGAGTTCTTCAGCATGGACTGGGGCATCTGATGTTTTTACTGGAGAATTAGGGACTTCATAAGGCTGGGTAGATCGGGAAGAGTGTAAAAGTTCATACTGATGCAAAAATTAATCTTTCAACAAAAATTTAGCGCTTCTTTCTTCCGCCGCCACAACATTTAAGGTTTCAAGGATTGACTTGAGGCTGGGATTTCTGAGCAGGGGAGGAAGTGCTGGAAAAAGAAAAAGAATGAAGTTAAGCATTTGATAATTCGGATTTCGAAAAACTCATGAGATGAACGGCGAAAGACAATCTTACTTCCGATTCTCCAGACAGCGTAGAATCCTGGGGGACATCGGACAAAGAAAAATTGACTTAGAAATCCGTGAGCACTTTCGGGCAAATCCAAAATCAATTTCCGGTTTCTGGCACCTCATACGAGCACGATTGAAGGATGATCTTTGTTCTTTGAAAAAGTGCATAGATAGCAAATTTCATCGAAGCTCGGGAGACGGTCGAGCATCATCCTGAACAAAACACACAACCCCATCAGAACGGCATAACCGTTAGGGTGAAGCTGGAAGGGCGAGATGGCTAATCGAAGAAAGAGTTCCCGGAGAAATTCGTTGAAAGGCGGGATGGCTCCGCTCAGGCACATCTGACGATTCACTGCGACAAAACCAAGCGGTGGCCTGTCAGCTGTGTCGCCTACTCCAGGGAGTATAGCATCTGATTCGGCAATACCGAATTGGGTACATAGTTGTCTAAAAACTTTATGGCTCAGAGTAGACGGAGTTCTCTCTGGAGGATCGATCAGTGGGTTGGCTATCGGGAAAGCTTCTCCGACTGGTCCTGAATCTTCTTGTTGAGATGCCATTCTACACAATCAACTGGATGTTCAAATATCAAGGTGCATGTTTCCTAAAAAGTGTGAAGTGTTGTGCAAAAATAAAACGATGACAAGCAAGTATAACAAAAATTGAAATAGTTGACATTTGTCGATTACAAAGTTTCAAGACTTGTCATTTTAAGTTCAAATACAATGTTGTGTTGATGCGAAAAAATCAGCGTAGGTTGATTATTTCATCTTTGCTTTAATACTTCATTTGAATTTATCGTTTCACAATATTTCATTCACAAAATTCATGTAAGTTAATTGTTCTTTGTCGACTAATCTGTCATGCGATGTGGGCAGTCAATGGCAGTATATTTGTCCCATTTTCTCTACAAATGTTGTATTTAAACAGGTTATTAGCATCAAAGTCAAGACAATCTGAAAAGAAATGCAACACGGTTCAAATCCAAAAAATTCAGTCAAGTTTTGCTCAAATTTCCAAGTGTTAGGTCGCTCACGACCTAGCATAGGTCGGAACATTTTTAAGTCGTACAGTGCAAATTAAAGCGTTCAGGGCTGTGCAGAGATGGTTCAAGTGTTAGGTCGTTCAGCGACCTAGCATAGGTCAGATATTTCTTAAGTCGCACCATGCAAAGCAAAAGGTTACAGGCAATACGAATTTGTCAAAGTCCTAAGTCGGTCGCGACCTAAAAACCTATGTCGCAAGAAAACTAAGTCGCCAGTCATAGGTCGTCTGATTTCAAGCACGACCTAAAAGCCGGATCACAGGAAGTTGTTCGACTTAACATAGGTCGCAAGAACTTCCTCGCGATCTAATTTCTAGCTCGCTCAGATCCGCTAAGGTACTGACTTCCTCTCCACGCAACACTTTACTGGACCCAATAACCCGTTATCAATCACACATATAAATCCATCATCTTCTTCATCCCTTCGTGTCACCGAATCGCCCCAAGAGCAATTCAACACATCCCCAATCCATCGCAAATTCAACACGTTACCATGCCTTCATGAAATGCAACATTGTGGAAAACGACGACCAAGAATCAGTTGTAATGATCATTTGAAACGAAACACGACACGTAAAGCTGAATCCGGGTCGAAAAATATGGATTCACAATCGAGCAGTGTCTATGATGGAATGGAGGTCGAATTTACTTACGAATTATGTTGGTGAGGAAGAATTGACAACTGAATGGATCGAATTTGTCTTTGGAAGCTTGGGAAATCGTCAATGGCGGTGGAAGCTCAGAACTGTAAGGTGGGGAGGAGGGAGCGACCTAACTAATTTATATGGAACTGAGAGGGGAAGGCGAATAGGCGCAAAAGTTAGCAAGTGTTTTAGGTCGCTCACGACCTAGCGAAGTTAAGTCGAAGCACACGACCTATGACATAAGCCTGCACTTCGAGGGGCAAATGTTAACTCATATTTTTCTGGCGACCTAAAACCCTACGACCTAAGAGTCCGCGACCTAAGGAACTCTGCGAGCTAAGAGATTCTGCGACCTAAAGTGGCTGCGAGCTAAGAGATTCTGCGACCTAAAGTGGTTGCGAGCTAAGAGAGTGTGCAACCTAAAGATACCCGCGACCTAAAAGTGCTAACGAGCCAAGAAGTATCACGACCTAAAAGTCAGTGACCTTACATCATAGAAGATTTAGCGACCTAGTTGGTTATAAAGGTAATGTGACACGCGACCTACCTTAGGTCGCTTACGACCTAATTCTCTACCGCTTCCTATAAGTTGCTTGCGACCTATCATCCCACTAGGTCGCCGACGACCTAGTACCCTCCTTAACCCGCTTACGACTTACCACTTAGAGAAAACCACGTACAACTCCATCAGACTGCACTTCTTAAGTCGCGTATAGACTGCAACCTATCTTAAGTCGCTCGCGACCTACGACCTAGCTTAGGTCGTACGCGACCTAAGACTTGGAGCAATATTTCTGCCTAGAATCAACTCCTATAAAAGCCCCCCGAACTCCAACGGGGAGAGGACTTTTGGCCGATCATTTCTCAAAGCATCGTTACTCTGCCGAACTCTCAACTCATTCGACAATTGAAGATCTTCAAACATTCGAGACACTACAACAAGCTTCAGGAGGAATTTCTTACATCCAACACGGATTCATCGAGTTTCATCATCGAAGTTTGAGCTAGTAGTCGAGATTGTCTTTGAAATCAAATTGTATTGTTTTGAGAAGTGTATTGTATCGTCTTGTAACCGGATTCGGTAATAAAGAGATTCAAAGTGGATGTAGGCTCAATCTCAAGCCGAACCACTATAAATTGCTGTCTTTTACTGCTTTTTCGCTATTTTACTGCTTACTTCTTGTTTCCGTCACACGGGTGGTGCTTTCACAATTCTACTACACACACCGGGTGTTAGCGTTCACTATTTAGCGTTAACAATACATAATTAGAATTATAATGCACAGTATTCATGAATTGCTGAATGTATTTGTTCCTAATCAAATTGTTATTTGTTTTAGGAACCCATATTTTGATAGTCCTTGTATTTTTCTTTTGAAATTTCACAATTGGCTTTGGTTTGGAATATAATAAACTAAGATTTTCTTAACTCCAGTCTTTTGTACTTTCTTCTTTCTTTTATTATCAAGATGTTTCTTGATTTCTTGTTTCTTATATCCCAAACCTTGTTTATTTGATGCAGATTGTGAATTTTCAATGATTTTTGTCAAATTTTCTCGACCTTTGTTAAAGTTAGAAACATTTTGAGTAATGTCATCAAACTTTGTTTGTAAACTAGCTTTTTCTAGGTCTAGAATTTTGACTTTTGCCTTAAGCTCATGATTTTCAGTAGTGAGAGCATTATTTTTCTCTTTTTGGGCTTCTATTTCTTGACACAAAAGAGATAGTTGAGAGTCAACATTAGATGATGATTCTTGAATTTTTTCAAGTTCTTCTTCTAATATTTTCTTCTCATCTTTTAACATATCTCGTTTAAACTCTGCTCTACTTAAATCTGCTTTGACTACTTTTAATTGACGTTTTATGTCTTTATATTTGACTATCAATTCAGCATTAATATCAAGTAATTCATCAAATGTAGGAATTTGTACCTCATCTTTTGTTGCCATAAAACAAACATGAGCTTGTTCATTCTCCGAATCACTTTCACTTTCTGATGAAGATGAGTCTGAATCATCCCATGTTACTGAGAAGGCTCGTTTCTTTGACTTGTCCTTCTTATATTTGAATTTGTCATTTTCTGACTTCTTCTTTTGTTCTGGACAATCCTTCTACATGTGCCCCTTTTTGTGGCAGTTGAAACATTCTATAGCGAATGAAGATGGTTTATTTGATCTAGGTTTCCTTTTGTTGTAACGACTGGCTTTTCGATATTTTAGGAATTTTTTGAATCCTTTTGCAATGAATGCCAATCTTCATCTTCAGAATCTGATTCATTTTCATCTTTCTCAGCATGAAATGCTATATTTTTCTTTTCTTCTTTCTGTTCTTTTCTAGCCTGCAAATTTGCTTCATAGGATATTAGATTTCCAATCAATTCATCTGGCTTCATGACGGAAAGGTCATTAGCTTCTTCAATTGCTAATACTTTTCCTTCCCATTCACTAGTCAGAGAATGTAAGACTGTTGAAACAACATCAAAATCTGAATATTTTTGCCCTAATCCAATAAGTGCATGATGAATGGTTTGAAACTTTGAATACATATCATTGATTGTCTCATTCGGTTTCATTTTGAAATTTTGAAACTGACTTTTCAGCATGGCTATTTTGGCTTGTTTAACCTTGTTAGTACCTTCATGAGTGGTTTTCAGCGTTTTCCAAATTTGATATGCAGTAGTGCAGATACTAACACGGTTATATTCATTTTGGTCTAATGCACAAAACAACATATTTATTGCCTTTGCATTTACAGCTGCTGCCGTTTTCTCAACCGCTGTCCATTCCGAATATTCAGTTGTTGGATTCACTATTTCTTTTTGGGTAGCATTCCAAGCATCATAGCTATTTGATTGCATAAAAAATGACATACGTGTTGCCCAATAGCTATAGTTGAGACCATTAAAGAATGGAGGTCTTTGTGTTGATTGACCTTCCGTGTAAGTGTTAGTGCTAGTGCTTGCGTTATTTGCCATACTACAAGAATATATCAAATAACGGTGTTACGGTTATATGATGACCGTGCTCTGATACCAAATGAAAATCAGTGTACGCTTGTGCACACTAATTATGGATCGTGTAATATGGACTCACAATATATGTGGAATGTTATTTACAATTGCTATACAAGTAAATATTCAATAAACTAACTATATAGCAATTCACAGATATAGAATAGTAAATGCAGTAAACTGTAAAAATCACACCAGAGATTTTTATACTGGTTCGGAGCACCGTCCTACGTCCAGTCCCAGACTTCTATCTGGATTTTCACTACCAACTACCTCGCTTCACCCAGAGGAACAGGTTTACAACACCCGAACAGCCGAACGGGATTTCGTGCCTCTTACAACACCGAGGACTTCAACAAAAACAAATACAATTGCCGTTGACAACTTGTGCTCTTGATAACACGAATTTGTCACTTGTAGTACACCCTTCCTATAATCTTATCCTCAAAATATGTGAATGATGTTTGTGAAGATTGAAGGAAGTATATTACTTATTGAATCAAAAGATATGAAATAATTTCAATGATTCGGTAAGCAATTGAAATATTTGAGAGCTTTTAGAATGCAAGAGTATTTAGAAAGTAAGATCAGAAATTAGAGCAAGAATTAAAAATTAGTTTTGAATCAATGATTTAGACGTGTTTATATAGAGAATAAATGATTGTAACTCTTTGTGAAGAGTAGCCATTAATAGATATGATCATTGATGAAAGGTAAGAGATGCAACCATTGGAGAAAGAAGTGTCTTTTGGGAAAGGTTGCTCTCTGTTTAAAAACGGCCGACAGGTCAAAAATGGTCGGTGGACAGGATTTCAAATATATAGACGTTATGTGCATGTGTGTACGTTCATTTTGTATTTTACACAGAAACGGTCGACCGCCTGGTTTATTACCGGTCGACCGGTCCCTATAAAATTGCACAATGTATGTGCAATGCCATTCAAACGTATATATATCGATTATATTGAGGTGGATGATTATTTGAGGATAGATTTTAACAAGTTTAACACTATTACAACATCAAATAATCAACCTATAATCTAGAGTACCATATGTAGCTCTTTTGTGCCTCTTTATAGCCATGATGTCTTCGTTTTGTCGATCGCCTTTATTTCTTTGTCAGAAATCAAAACTTCATAGAATCTGTGACTCAACATTCTCCCCCTTTTTGATTGATGACAACATATATCTGAAGTTCTGAATCTCCCCCTGAATATGTGATCTCCCCTTGAGATTTTGTCTGTATTCTTTATATATATATATATATATATTCTTGCAAATAATTGTTAGCACTTTCTCCCCCTTTGTCATCGACAAAATGGAGTAATAGATAATGGAATAATATAGGAATGTATCAACCAGAATATCCATGCATAGCAAAACATAACATATCCAAGCAAACCAAAGTATCATACACACCATAAAATCATACGAATAAAAGTAACGACACTATTTAGAAATCCTGAATTAATGAGATAGCTACGTAGTCGGTCATACCAAGCACGAGGTGCTTGTTTCAAGCCATACAGAGCTTTCATAAGTTTGAATACATGGTCGGGATATCTTTCATGTACGAACAAAGGAGGTTGTTCGACATATACTTTCTCTTTGATAAATCCATTGAGAAATGCACTCTTGACATCCATCTGATAAAATTTGAAATTATGGTGACAAGCAAAAGATAATAGGATTCTAATAGCTTCTATTCAAGCAACTGGTGCAAAAGTTTCTTCATAATCGATACCTTCTTCCTGATTATACCCTTGTGCTACTAATCTCGCTTTATTTCTGGTGATATTACCTTGTTCATCAGCCTTATTTTTATAGACCCATTTAGTACCAATCACTGACTGATCAGTTCGTCTTGGAACAAGTTCCCAGACGTCATTGCGCTCGAACTGATTTAGTTCAAGTGGTTGTAATGTTGATATGACTTTCTTAGACTTGAATGATGATTTGGTCAATTTTCCTAAGTGACAGGCATCACAAAGACTATCGATTTTATAACTAATTTTGGGTAGTCCTCTAACTAGATCATATTAAGCCAATTTGTCAATTGTTTTGAGATTTATGTGACAAAAGCGTTTGTGCCATAACCAGGGATCATTGTCTTTGGCTATAAGACACATATCTGAATTATGAGAAATATTCATATTCAGAATATATATGTTCTTATCACGATACCCTCAAAAACAAGGTTCTTATCTCTATCTAATATGCTACACTTATTATCAGAAAAGGAAATACTAAATCCCTTATCACATAACTGACTAATACTCAACAAATTGTGTTTCAAGTTCTTAACTAGCATGACATTTGTAATAAGAAGTAAGTTAGATGTACCGCAATTGCTCACATCGCCTTTGCCGATGATATAGCCTTTTGAATTATCTCCAAAAGTGACGGAGCCACCATCTGAGTATGTAATATTTGTCAATAAGCTCTTGTCTCCAGTCATATGCTTCGAGCAACCACTGTCCAATATCCACTTTCCTCTTTTCTTAAGTGGGACCTGCAAAAAATATAATTAAGACCATGGTACCCACTTTTTATGGGGTCCTAAGAGTTAGATCTTAGGAATCCAAACCCATACGGGTCTGGTATCCCCTTTATATACATAATTAGAATTATAATGCACAGTATTCATGAATTGCTGAATGTATTTGTTCCTAATCAAATTGTTATTTGTTTTAGGAACCCATATTTTGATAGTCTTTGTATTTTTCTTTTGAAATTTCACAACTGGCTTTGGTTTGGAATATAATAAACTAAGATTTTTCTTAACTTCAGTCTTTTGTACTTTCTTCTTTCTTTTATTATCAAGATGTTTCTTGATTTCTTGTTTCTTATATCCCAAACCTTGTTTATTTGATGCAGATTGTGAATTTTCAATGATTTTTGTCAAATTTTCTCGACCTTTGTTAAAGTTAGAAACATTTTGAGTAATGTCATCAAACTTTGTTTGTAAACTAGCTTTTTCTAGGTCTAGAATTTTGACTTTTGCCTTAAGCTCATGATTTTCAGTAGTGAGAGCATTATTTTTCTCTTTTTGAGCTTCTATTTCTTGACTCAAAAGATATAGTTGAGAGTTAACATTAGATGATGATTCTTGAATTTTTTCAAGTTCTTCTTCTAATATTTTCTTCTCATCTTTTAACATATCTCGTTCAAACTCTGCTCTACGTAAATCTGCTTTGACTACTTTTAATTGACGTTTTATGTCTTTATATTTGACTATCAATTCAGCATTAATATCAAGTAATTCATCAAATGTAGGAATTCGTACCTCATCTTTTGTTGCCATAAAACAAACATTAGCTTGTTCATTCTCCGAATCACTTTCACTTTCTGATGAAGATGAGTCTGAATCATCCCATGTTATTGAGAAGGCTCGTTTCTTTGACTTGTCCTTCTTATATTTGAATTTGTCATTTTCTGACTTCTTCTTTTGTTCTGGACAATCCTTCTGCATGTGCCCCTTTTTGTGGCAGTTGAAACATTCTATAGTGGATGAAGGTGGTTTATTTGATCCAGGTTTCCTTTTGTTGTAACGACTGGCTTTTCGATATTTTAGGAATTTTTTGAATCCTTTTGCAATGAATGCCAGATCTTCATCTTTAGAATCTGATTCATTTTCATCTTTCTCAGCATGAAAGTCTACATTTTTCTTTTCTTCTTTCTGTTCTTTTCTAGCCTGCAAATTTGCTTCATAGGACATTAGATTTCCTATCAATTCATCTGGCTTCATGACGGAAAGGTCATTAGCTTCTTCAATTGCTAATACTTTTCCTTCCCATTCACTAGTCAGAGAATGTAAGACTGTTGAAACAACATCAAAATCTGAATATTTTTGCCCTAATCCGATAAGTGCATGATGAATGGTTTGAAACCTTGAATACATATCATTGATTGTCTCATTCGGTTTCATTTTGAAATTTTGAAACTGACTTTTCAGCATGGCTATTTTGGCTTGTTTAACCTTGTTAGTACCTTCATGAGTGGTTTTCAGCGTTTGCCAAATTTGATAGGCCGTAGTGCAGATACTAACACGGTTATATTCATTTTGGTCTAATGCACAAAACAACATATTTATTGCCTTTGCATTTACGGCTGCTGCCATTTTCTCAGCCGTTGTCCATTCTGAATATTCAGTTGTTGGATTCACTATTTCTTTTTGGGTAGCATTCCAAGCATCATAGCTATTTGATTGCATAAATAATGACATACGTGTTGCCCAATAGCTATAGTTGAGACCATTAAAGAATGGAGGTCTTTGTGTTGATTGACCTTCCGTGTAAGTGTTAGTGCTAGTGCTTGCGTTATTTGCCATACTACAAGAATATATCAAATAACGATGTTACGGTTATATGATGACCGTGCTCTGATACCAAATGAAAATCAGTGTACGCTTGTGCACACTAATTATGGATCGTGTAATATGGACTCACAATATATGCAGAATGTTATTTACAATTGCTATACAAGTAAATATTCAATAAACTAACTATATAGCAATTCACAGATATAGAATAGTAAATGCAGTAAACTGTAAAAATCACACCAGAGATTTTTATACTGGTTCGGAGCAACGTCCTACGTCCAGTCACAGACTTCTATCTAGATTTTCACTACCAACTACCTCGCTTCACCCAGAGGAACAGGTTTACAACACCCGAACAGCCGAACGGGATTTCGTGCCTCTTACAACACCGAGGACTTCAACAAAAACAAATACAATTGCCGTTGACAACTTGTGCTCTTGATAACACGGATTTGTCACTTGTAGTACACCCTTCCTATAATCTTATCCTCAAAATATATGAATGATGTTTGTGAAGATTGAAGGAAGTATATTACTTATTGAATCAAAAGATATGAAATAATTTCAATGATTCAGTAAGCAATTGAAATATTTGAGAGCTTTTAGAATGCAAGAGTATTTAGAAAGTAAGATCAGAAATTAGAGCAAGAATTAAAAATTAGTTTTGAATCAATGATTTAGACGTGTTTATATAGAGAATAAATGATTGTAACTCTTTGTGAAGAGTAGCCATTAATAGATATGATCATTGATGAAAGGTAAGAGATGCAACCATTGGAGAAAGAAGCGTCTTTTGGGAAAGGTTGCTCTCTGTTTAAAAACGGTCGACAAGTCAAAAATGGCCGGTGGACAGGATTTCAAATATATAGAAGTTATGTGCATGTGTGTACGTTCATTGTGTATTTTACACAGAAACGGTCGACCGCCTGGTTTATTACCGGTCGATCGGTCCCTGTAAAATTGCACAATGAATGTGCAATGCCATTCAAACGTATATATATCGATTATATTGAGGTGCATGATTATTTGAGGATAGATTTTAACAAGTTTAACACTATTACAACATCAAATAATCAACCTATAATCTAGAGTACCATATGTAGCTCTTTTGTGCCTCTTTATAGCCATGATGTCTTCATTTTGTCGATCGCCTTTATTTCTTTGTCAGAAATCAAAACTTCATAGAATCTGTGACTCAACATGCTTAGATTGTAAAATGATGACAAATGTATAAATTGTATTATAAATCATTGTAAAATCAGTGATAATCAATAAAAGAGCTATAAAGTGGATGTAGGCCCAATTTTTGGCCGAACCACTATAAATTCTGTGTTCTTTATTATTGTAAAATGCCTATTTCATTTCGATGTCTAAATACTCTAAATGTATTGCTAAAATGTCGATTTAATATTGCAGGCCATTAAAACAAAGCTTACCCATCACAAGGTCAAGTGGGCCCTGTAAATCACTCAATAAACAAATTTCGAGTCATAAAAGTTCCAGATTCGAACTCTGCATAAGCTTGATTTCACATAAAAAGTTAATGATTTCGCCAAAGGGACATCTTCCCAAAGCAAAGGAACCGGGCCCTTGTTAATTAATTACGATCGTCTGTTCGAACAGACATCTGATTAAACAACTTGCGCCCGCCCTGCGGAATCACTTAACAATGAAATACACTTCTTCAGACAAGGCAGACCACTTGCTAAAGAAAGGAACACAAACTTGAAAACGATAACAGGGAACCATTGATGAGCAAATGACAAAAAGACATGGGCGAGCGAACGCAAATGCAGCCAAAAAAGGAGACTTCTCCAAAAAGGATGGAGAGATGCAACTTTCCTGGCGAACCGATCAACAAAAGCCCTCTTCGGAGGCACAAGACCTTTACGGAGGCACAAGCCCTCCTCGGAGGCACGCTAATAAATGGAAGTTCTCTTCTCAACAAAGAGGTTGGTGGAACCACTAAAGGCGCAGGGCCTCTGTTAACTAGTTGCGATCGTTTGTGCAAACGAACATCCAATCAAGTAACTCGCGTCCGCCCTGTGGAACCATTTAACTGTGAGAAAGTAACTTCCAGGCAATCGAATAAAGACCTCTTCGGGGGCACAAGACCTCTCCGGAGGCATAAGACCTCTCCCGAGGCACCACAAGACTTCTCCGGAGGCACTAGCTTTTCCCAAAAGCACACACTGCCCTCTCCGGAGGCAGAAGACCTTCCCCAAGGCATACAAGACCTCTCCGGAGGCACAAGACCTCTCCGGAGGCGCAAGACCTCTCCGGAGGCACAAGACCTCTCCGGAGGCACAAAAAATATTCAGAGTCCAAATGCTACTCCACGGAGTCCAAATGCTACTCCTCCTTGGAATCCAAATGCTCCTATTCGAAGGCCAACAAAAGCCCTCTAACGAGGCACAAAAAAAAACTTCTTCAGAAGCCCGCTTTACCGCGTAGGAGAATATACTTCTCAAAAATACGAAGTAACCGTGTCCGAAGGTTGAAGCGTAAAAAATTTCTCCAAAAATGAGTCACGCTCCATTGAAGCAGAATAATTTTTCCTCAAAAAAGGAATAGTTATTCTCCAAAATAAGAGTATACGTCTCGTCGAAGCAAAAGATATTACGATGCACTTGTGGTATGGGGGCAATATCATACAATATAGCTACATTAATAAAAGTAGTATTCAAGCAACATACCACAAGTTCATTATAATATCGCGGAAAGAAGATGTGGAATAAATGCATTCCCAAACACAGACAAAAATTTGTACAAGTAAGAAGAATCGTTTATTCTACACTAAAACAAGAAGTAAATGCATTCATTTACATACACAAGAATTTATGCAAGTAAAAGAATTACTTTATTCAATATTATCAAAATTCTTTACATATGCAGAATTCAAAAAGCAGGGACCGATACCCGCACAATCTCCGGTCGACACAAGCAAAAAGCAAAATAAGGAAGGTAGAGTCCAGCTTATCACTCCTTCTTCCCGCCACCTTTAGTACCCTTGCCTGGTTTGATGACTAGTTTCGGAATCCGGCGTGGACGGGTCGGAGAAGAAGGAGAAGAAGGGGTGGCTTGATCTTCTTCTACTTTATCTTCTCCAGCTGAAGTGCTTTTCTTCTTCTTCATTATGGCGCGCTTCCCTTTCCTCTTCGAAGAAGACTCACTTCCCGGAGTAAGCAGCGCAGAAAGTTTCGTGTTATCATCAAGAGAAATCTCCGGAGTCTTCTCATTGTCCTCAAGATCTTCCGCCTTTTGCTCTTGAGAAGCGAGTGGATCCTCCAAGCCTTGAAGGGCTTCTATTTGCTCTTCCTGCGAACCCGGCTGGGAAGCAGGAGTGACTTGAAGGGTTGGAGGAGGAACAGTTGGAAGAGGAGAAGTGTGTACAGCGCTCGGTGCCTCCACTACAGAAGAAAAGAAGTTAAAATCAGTATTCTCCAAAAAAAGAGAAGATATTGGTTCATCGGAACTTAAGTAATAGGCGAGAAATTCTCCAAAAGGCAGTTAAAGGCGCTTCTTCCTTTGGATGTCCTTCTCCCGTTGATTCGGCTCGTGCTTTAGCAAGCTGCTCTTTTCCCCTGGCAAGGGCGGTGCATGCTTCATCATCCAGATAAGTCGCCTCATGATCCGCCTCTGCATAGCCAACGCCTCCAAACATATCAATTATCGCCTCCCACACTTCAGCCAAAGTAGTTTTGTATGTCGGACCCAGAAATGAGAGGCTTCCGCGCCCCAAAACGCTATGGATATAAAAGTCAAATAAAGTAGAGCTGACTTTGGCTTTCGTCGCCTCGTGCGACTGCTCAGCCGCTTCTTTTTCAGCAATGGCTGCGGCTTGGCCGACAACTGCCTTATCGTGCTCTTTTTCAGTTTTCAATAACTGAGCTTGCAGCCTTGCAATTTCCAAATCTTGAGAGCTGACTCTCTCCCGCAGCTGGACGGTGTCATTGCGGTATTTTTCAACAATGTGCTGCTCTGCTTCGAGTTTGGCTTCAACATCTCTTTGATCAGCATGTGCATCTTGCACTTGTTTTTGAAAGACTTCTTCTTTTTGAGAGTGCGAAGCGGAAGAAGCGGCGAGATCTTCCTTGAGTTTCTTAATTTCTGACTCAAGTCTCTCATTATCGTCAGCGATGCTCTGCATTTCTGCATCATGTTGCTTAAGAATTTTCTTCCACTCCGAATGATCATTCTCCATAGTTAACATGGCCTCGAGATTCATATGGTTAACTCTCTGAAGCTCGTCAACAAGTTTCTACCAGCCAGACATCCTATCAATATCAAGTTTGACAGCGTCAACGTTTCTTAACATAGCTTGCTTATCAATTGGCACTAAGTCCAAGTCGAAACGCACTCCCTTTAAACACCAATTTGGGAATCGGTTTTGAAGTGTAGGAGGACCGTCCCCGACTTGATACTGAGGCCTGTTGATAATTGTTTGAATATCAGACTTCTTGAGAGCTGGAGAACCAGATGGAATTTCTGCAGAGGAAGGAGCATCAGACTTTTCAGAAATAGCAGGCACGTCACCAAGCTTGACCCGCTTGCTTGGATCTCCAGTGATTTGGCTCTTCCCCTTATCATCATGTGATTTCCTCTTATGAGAATCATCGCTTCTGTGGGAAGAGTCGTGTCGATCATCCCGTCTCCTTTGCTGCTCCTCGTAGTCCCGCCTCTCACGAGCTTTTCTAGCAGCTCTCTCTTCATCGGTTTCTCTATGAACAGGAAAATAGAGCCTAAAATCATAAGCGTCGCGGCTTCCGTGGCGCTAGAATTTATCGTAGTATGAACCGCTTCGCCCCATCGGAGAATCTGAAAATGAAAAAGAGACAAATCTTAAAAATCTTCGAAGTGAAGAAGCTAAGTGCGTATAAGTGCCAAAAATCGTAAGTGTGTGTGGCGTGCAAACTACACGCGTCGAACTACAAACCACTCTTTGGTTTGGGAACGGCAACGACTGGTGTAGAAGGTGTCGAAATTTGTTGTAAAGAAGAAGTCGCCTCGACAGCAGGGGAAATAGCTTTTGAAGCGTCATTTTTGAATAGCTCCTGTGAAGTCACCATTAAGTCACTAAGATCCCCAAAAATGTCTTCGCCGTCGTGTAGAGCGGAACTCTCTTTCTCAACCCCTTCATTGGATGCCTTCTCGGGGCATTGAGGAGGCTCCTCCTCTTCGATAACCGGAGAGAGCGTAGATTTTCCGGATGACCCCGCAACGTCAATAGAGGCAGAACACTTCACTAGTGAAGCCTCAATGGTAGGTTCTTGCGGTATAGGTTCTTTGACAAAAGCTGGGGCATTAGACGTCTTTTCTGGAGAATCAGGAACTGCGTGAGGCTGAGTAGAGCGAGAAGGGTGAAGAAGTTCAAACTGGTGCAGAAATTCGTCTTTTAACAAAAATTTAATGCTTCTCTCCTCAACTGGCACAACCATAAGCCTCTCGAAAGTTGACTTGTGGCCGGGTTCCCTGGAAGGGGGAGGAAGCGCTGAAAAGTAAAGATGAAGTTAGCACTTGACGTTTCGGATTTCGGAAAACTCAAAGAATAGAAGAAGTAAAGATGAATAATCTTACTTCCTTCTCTCCAAACGGCATAAAACCACGGAGGGCAGCGGACGAAGAAGAATTGACTTAGAAACCCGTGAACACTATCCGAAAGGCCAATGATCAGCTTGCGGTTTCTAGCGCTTCGCACGATAGTGATGGAAGGATGATCTTTATTTCTGGCAAAAGAGCATAAGTAACAAATCTCATCGAAGCTTGGAAAACGGTCAAGTGTCCTCCTAAATAGCACACACAATCCCATCAGAATGGCGTAGCCATTAGGGTGTAGCTGGAAGGGGGAGATGGCTAGTCGACGAAGAAGATTCTGGAGAAAGTCGTTGAAAGGGGGAATAGCCCCGCTCAGGCACATTTGCCGGTTAACTGTGACAAAGCCAGGGGGTGCCACATCAGCAGTGCTTCTTTTTTCAGGAAGAATGGCATCTGCTTCAGCGATACCAAACTGGGTGCACAACTGCCGGAAAACTTTGTATGACAAAGTAGTCGAGACTCTTTCTGGAGGATTGACTAACGGGGCTGGAATAAGGGCGGCCTCTCCGGTTTGAACTACTACATCTTCTTGCTGAGAAGTCATTCTACACAAGCAACTGGTTATTTAGATGCGAAGGTGCATGTTTCCTTGAAAGTGTGAAGTGTTGTGCAGAACTAATAAAAATAACAAGCAAATATAGCTGGAGTTTAACTAATCGGCAATTGATCGATTACAAAATTTCAGGACTTGTTAATTTAAAATTTAGGTGCAGTATTAGAGCAGACCGGTCAGCTTTAATTGGCTATTCTAGTGTTTCTTTAATACTTTGCTTGAGTTTGTTGATTTTGCAGCACTTCGTTCACACAGTATATTTAAGTTAATTATCCTTTGTTAACTAATCTGTCATTTGATGTGGGCAATCAGTGGCAGTATATTCGTCCCGATTTTCTGTAAAAATTGTATTAAGCAGGTTGTTAGCTTACAAATTGAAGCAATCTGTAAAAGAATGCAACAAAGTTTAATAGGTTAAAGTCCAAACAATTCAGTATTCAGGCAGTTTACTTCAGTAATTCAAGTTAAAGTTCGAGTCAGAATTACGCTTCATGGCAGTTCAAAGTACTAACTCGTCCACGACCTAAAAATTATGAGGCGAGTTAGGTTAGGTCGTTTATGCTTTAAGTCATTGACATTTTAAGCCGGTAGTGTTTAAGTCGTAAGTTGTAGAAAGGAGTAAAAGCTCCAGTTCGAAGCAACGAGAAATTCCCCAAGTCCTAACTCGGCTACGACTCAAGGCTTATATTATGAAGGTTGCTAGGTTGGTTCAGAGTTGAGTCGCAGAAGTCACTGGGTCGCATAAGTTTACTAGGTCGCGCCCAAGCTAAGGTCTCACTTTACTCAAACCGACCAACCTCATGTCCAATCGGCAACTCGTCATCCTCCTAACCCGTTAACCCGTTAGCTTCTCCATCAACGAAAGCCATCATTTTTTCCGAGCCATCAAATCATCACAAATCCGATGCCCTGCCATTCTAACGCAAATCACAAGTCAGTTAGCCTGAAGCTTTGTAATCCATTACCTTCATCTCACCAATCGTTTAAAACCGACTTGAATTAACTCAAGACGTAGCAGGGTTCACAATGAAGCGTCGCAAAAGGAGGTGAGTTATGGAACTCATGAATCAAAAATAATCAAAGATTGGGAAGAGAGCAGGTTCACTTACGCAATACGATGTTAAGGAGAATCAGATTGGAATCATCTTTTGGAAGCTCGAAGAATTTGTTAATGGCGGAGCAAGTTGTTGAAATAAGTCGATACGAAAGAATGGACGAGCTAACGTTTTATATGGGGCAAAGAAGAGAAGGTGAATAGGCGTGTGAGCTATCTGATCTTTCGGGTCGCGCACGACCTAGTAGCGTTAGGTCAAAGCACACGACCTAAGGCATAGGCATGTACTTTGAGGGGCAAATGTTAACTCCACTTTTGCGCGACCTAAGGCATGGAATGATCTAAGGAGTATAGCGATCTAAGGAATGAGACGACTTAAGATATGTGCCGATCTAAGAGGCTACCGACTTAAGAAGATAGCAGCTTAACGGCTTAAGGAGTTAGCGACCTAACTACTTAGTGGTTCAAACGACCTAACGACTTAAGGAAATAACCACCTAACTACGGAAAGGACTGAACGACTTAGCATCTTCACTTAAGTTGCGACCGACCTACGACCTATGATAGGTCGCTCACGATCTAAACGAACAAACTCAATGCCGCATTATGTTACATCGTGGCCCTCTTAACTCGTGGACGATCTGGGACTTGTGGAATTATTGGAGATGAACAAGCTTATTCCAGTTAAGCTGCAACCCACGACCTAGTCTAGGTCGAACACAACCCACGACCAAGTTTAGGTCGGCCACGACCTAAAGCTACAGAGTTAAAATTCAATACCATGACACTTATGCCGCATCTTGTTGACTCGTCTATGACCTGGGACTTGTAATATATTTCCAAACGAATAGGCGCATCCCTGGGAAGCGGCGCATCAAGCCTAATGGGTCGGCCACGACCCACGACCTATCTTAGGTCGGTCATGACCTACGACCCAGCCTGGAATTTCACTATAAATACAGCATGAGTTTGAACTTAGAGGGGACTTTTGGCCGATCATTCTCTGAAGCGCCATTACTCTGTAGAATTCTTAACTCATCCAACACTTGAAGAACTCCAAACATTCAAGACACTACAACAAGCTTATAAAGAAATCTTGCACATCCGACACGGATTCAACAAGTTTCATCATCGAAGTTTGAGCTACTAGTCTAGAGTGTTTTGGTGGTCAAAGTGTATCGTATTTTGAAGTGCATTGTATCAGCTTGTAATCAAAATCAGCAATAAAGGAATTCAAAGTGGACGTAGGCTTGATCTAAAGCCGAACCACTATAAAATCGCTGTCTTTTACTGTTTTCTGCTATTTTACTGCTTATTTCTTGTTCCCGTATCACGGGTGGTGCTTTCACAACATTACTACACACACCGGGGTGTTAGCGTTCAATTTTCGGTGTTAACAGGATGAAAGAAAGATGAAAATATATAATGACGAACAGGAGGTATAAAATATAATTTTCTTTACAGGGATGAAGATATGAGAAATGACGGTGAAGGATGAGATAAAAAGAAGGAGAGACAATAGATGGAGCCCAAAATATGGGTCATGCACTTTGAATAATTCTTAGCCCTCAGGCATACCCAAATATATGTACATCCGCATTTAATTCAAATTATAGTACCATACTACCCATAGTTCAACAACTCCACATTATACAACAGGTGTTCAACCACAGAAATAAAAATACCGTTGCGATCAGTGAGGGAAGACAAAAAATATAACAAGCTTAGATTTGTGCTACAATGAACACATTAAAAATTTAAAGTTATCGCCAAATACACTAATCTAAATGTAAAAACAAACTTCAAATCACAATAAACGAAGCTAGAAAAATCAATATACGATGAAACGAACTTTGACATTTTACTCGAAAATTTTTTTAGAATACTTTTATGTAAAATATTTACATTTCAAAAAATAATATTTTACACTAAAATATTAAATAGTTTTAAATTAAAGTCGAAAACGTAATAGATTTTTGAAATAAACAAACTAAAATATTTTTTCTTTCTTTTTTTCAAATTAAACTTATTAAAACGTATATTTAATCATAGAATTTTAATTTTTCAATACTCTTATTCAAAATCATTCTTTAATTCTATAATTTAAAATGGTTAAAGAATACAGGTTGTTATTATCTCCCTCACTCAAAACTTTTCATATTCGAAAAGGAATAGAACGGATAAAAGAAACAACTAATTGAAAGATGTAAATAGATTCAAATATAAATAGATTCAAACCATTATTAAATATTTAAAACATATCAATTCCAAAGTGCAGTTATACAGATTTTTCTTTTGCACTTTAAACTTTAAAACCAAACTTTGCATGCTGTCAAAACTTGATACAAAATACTTTACTTTAATATTAAAATACTTTCATTTTTATATAAATTACCGATTTAAAAACCATTTCAAAGTGTTTAAAACACAATAATTCAAAAGTGCATGTATATACATCGACATTTGTTGCTTAGGCTTTTTAAAAAATTAAATTTACTTTTACATGCAACCTACCATTTACGTTAAAGACTTTATCTTAAGACTACCACATTTGCATGTAATGAATCCAAATATATAAATCCAATTATCACTCATTAAAAGACTTAAATGTATAAATCAATGAAAGTGCACAAATAACAACTTTTTATTTACTTACTTTATAACTATAATTATAACTTGCATGAAAATCAAACAATAATGTAAACAACAAGGCATGGCCAATGTTAATAAGCAACGTAAAGGTGAAAATATATTATTTAAATTATCATTATAAATAAACGTTCAAATCCACATCCTTAATTAATTAATATTTAATTCTAACATCATTGATAAATATTCAAAGCAATATTATCCTTAACTATCATTAATATTATCAACGTCTAAATTATTATCATTAATTATCATTTACTTAAAAATCTTCAAAGCAATATTATCCTTAATTATCATTCATATTATCAACGTCTAAATTATTATCATTAATTATCATTTACTTAAAAATCTTTCGAAGCTATTTTCAAAATTACCGAGACTTAAATCCAAATAAATAATATTTTAACAATTTTTTTTGCAAACCATATTTCATATACTATATTTATATAGATCATATTTATAAAAATTAATTAACTTTCATAAATGAAATTGGTATAAATATTTCGTAAAACCATTTATTTTTTATAAACCAATAACTACATATTTTTTATAAAATGGAATTAATATTTTATAAATATTAATACTTAGGATGAAATTAATATTTTTATAAATATTATATCTATGAAATGATATAAATATTACACTTATAAAATGAAATTATTATTTTCACCAATATTTTTCATATTTCAAATTTTTGAGAAAACCCATTAACTTAGGAATACCTTCTTCCTAAAAATCATAAGACAAAGTCTTTAAAAAGTTTATTCCAAGATAAATATCTTTTCTTAAAATTTTAATAAACTTCCTTTATTTTAAATCTCCATTATATAAATTTCATTAAAAACAAAGTTTTTAAATATTTGTTCCAAATATCTTCTTTCTTTAAAATAAAATTCTTTTATTTATAAATTTTCATTTTATAAATCTTATTTATATGAATTTCCTTTATATAACATCCTTAAATTTCATGGATAAATCATTTTCCTACTTTATTCTACAATCTTAAATGTCCTTTAAAAATATCATTTTTTTAAAGATATAAGTATATATCCAAAATATTTCATTTAAAATCAACAGTTATTAAAAGATAAGCGATATTAACAAACGTTAATAAAACTTTCTTATCAATAAATTTCTTTTTCATTTATTCTCAATTATTTTTACTTAATTTTAACTTACAAATACCTTTTATTAAAGACATAAATATATTCAAAAATTATTAAGCAAAGATTATTTACTTAAAGATATATTTAAAAAGGATTTAAATATATGTTACGGTAAAACCCTTCTTCTTTTATCATATTTATATTTCATGCTACAAACTCTAATGGAAAATTATCCAAATAAAAATATAAGTATTTACATAAATTATTTTATTAAACCAAGTTTCACAAATTCGAATATGATGAGTTTCAAAATAAATTCTATTGAAGGCATTTACTACAACTAACTCTTTAAATATATTTTTAAATGATTTGTATCATTTTATATTCAAATTTATTTTCAAAATAAACTTATATATAGTTCTAATATTCTTACAATATTATGCAAAGATTTCTTAACTTAGGATTTTTTTTCAAGAGGTTTTAAATTAATATCTTATAATAATGATATTAGGAAAAGGGTTATCAACATTTTTAAACAAGCTTTATAATAAAATATATTTAAAATCCAAGGATTTATTAAGTTCATTATTTTAAATAGGTCTAAACTCAAAGATATTGAAAATATATTCAATTGGTTTTAATCACAAAATTAAGTTTGACAATATAATCAACTTTTTATAATAATTATTCTATTTCAAATCAAGAGTATAAAATTTTCATATTTTTGATAAATAATTTATAAGGCACCCATTTAAGTATTTATTTTCAAATCATGTGAAACACTTTCTCATAGGATTATTATTAGATGATACATTTATAAAAATACAAATATGCTCTCTCATAATATACTCTCAACACATTTTAGGGTATCCCTTACCATTTTCTTATGAGTTTTACCCTAACAGGCTTAGGTGTTTGCTCAACTAAAGCTCTGATACCAACCATGACAACCTGCAGTTTTGAACAACTAAAACCGTTCAAATAACTGATTATCAATGAAGTTTTATTTTATGAAATAAGATAAAGAAGAACTAATACAGGATCTTGCAGCAGAATATAAAGATATAATAAAACTATAGTTTATGAAGTTTCTAATTAAATGATTACATTAGAGTTTTTTATAAAATAGCATAATGGAAATAACAGATGTTTACTAATACATGGCTCAAAATGAAATAGGGAACAATAACTAATAAAGACCGAAGTCTTCAAGTATGTCATCAGCTTTAGAAAATAACCGTCTCCAAATCACTGGAACAAACTCAGGTTGACCCGAGCATAATGAAAAAACATACTAGCGTCAGAATTAAAAATTCTCATGTAAGTTAACTCAAAATCTTATGTACAATGGAAAAATAACTTAAGAGATGTTATGGGATTTTCCATTTCCTAAGGATTTGTTAATCTATCTATATGTGTAGATACGATATATATGTAGTGTCTATCAGTAATGTAAATATTAAAATAATGTTAAGGCTTTACTTTTATCCCCCTTAACACATTTTTAAGAATGTAGTTTACATAGGTCATGTAACACAACTAGTACATCGGTAGCCAGTGAGTCCCCTATAGGTTCAATACTAAAACAAAATGATAGCGGTCTCGCATACGGAATAATCATATGATAAGGCACACGAGGCAATGCCCAAGGTAGGATACTACCATTTTCCCGCCCTGACTGGTGGTAACCCCTAATGGCCGACCGATCCATCAATCCAAGATCAAGGTGCACCAATCAAGTTCAAATTCAAGATTGTAATATGAGGGAAAGATGTCTGATTGGGGTAGCTAGACTCTTTAGCTCGGAATAACTTCTAGTTTAGTCAATTCAAATTGACACATGTGTTGGGGTCATCCATTATTGTTCTCTTACTTTATTCCAGCAAACCTTCGCCGATTCAGCATCTACATTCTGGAAACGTCCTCCACATACACAGTTATTAAAGTGATTTCGGTAAATGATAGAGTGTATACCATTATCCGGCACAGGTTTCTTTAATAATCAATTATTCATTTTTAAAGGTATTATGTTTTTGTCTATTTTAATTTTTACAAAATTTTACGTAAAGAATTTTATAAAGTTTTCAACATAAGAAGTTCTTCACTTTACCTCAGGAAACTACAAAAAAAATTTAGGTTTTCTGGAATTTTTTTTATTTATCAAAACTAAGGTACTAGTTTTTCCTGAAATCAGTTTATGTAATATAGTAAAATATGAAATAAAATTTAGTTTCTGAAACCAGTTACATGGTTATCCATCTGGAAATTTCAATAAAGTTTACGTATTTTTCTAAGACAATGTATTATTTTAAAATTTTAAAATATGTCATATTTTCTTTGAAATAAATTTATTTAAATTGCAAAAATAAGGAAAAATTTATTTTTTGAAACAAAATCTCTTAAAATGATTTCCTGTATTTGTCCAGAACGGTAACAGAATTTTCCCATATTGTTATATGATTTCTTTTAATTTCCAGATATTACATAAAAGCTAGTTTTAGAAAATAGATCATAAAAGTACTTTAATTGCTGGATTAAATATATGTTCCTTCATCGAATATTTTCCTTATAATTTTAGTAAGCAAAAGAAAAATTCTCAACTCAAAATAATTTTTTACTATAAAACTCATTTTCCAATAAAGCAATCTTCTAAAATAAATCACATGAATACCCAGATGGTCGAATTTAATATAAGTTTCTTTAAATAAAAATTTTCATTTTACAGCCATTGTAATAAGAGCACTATGTCCTATAAACGATAGTAAGGCATAATTCTAGAGCATAATCGAAATCTTTTGAAATATGTCCGTTCATTCCCACTACTTATCTTAATTTCTTTTGAATTTTAAAAATGCATGTTGATTCTCGAAGTCCATTGTCCAAGGAATTTTATTTGGTTTAAGCAGTCTCTCGATCGGGCATGAGTATCCAAAAGTTTTCATTGAATACTCCCGCAAGTCGGAAGACGGGGGGCCGGGGGGGAGGGATACTAGGCAGGAGCTTTTAGCTAGGAATTTCCAATATAGATAGAGGCGCCCATCGAAAAGATACCGCAAAGGCTTTAGGATCGAGGTTTGAAAAATTTCCAAGTCCAAATAACACCTTTTCATAAATTTCACATTTATTCGTATAAAGCTTAAAAAATTCATAAGTAAAGATCTACACGTAAACTTTTGTAAAAAAAATTTACTAACATGTTCAAATCTTTACTTCATATGATATATAAAATTTTAGACACAAACACATACATTTGTGAAAAAATTTCAAATGAGGGCAAAATGACAATTATATGAAATTTCATAACTTATAGCTAAAACAGTAAATTTACATTCCCAAAAATTTTCATACATTAATGTCATTTATCCAAGGATTTTATAATACATTATAACCTTATTCGATGTTCATAATATCAACATATCAATTTATAAAAATTCCACGCAATTCACAAATGGTATAAACTTCGCATATATCATAATTCAACAAATAAATTTGCAGGCAAATAATTTATATATCAACTAGTCACCCTTATAATCAATCATCAACATATTAATCGATTAAACATGCAATTTAATATTCCTATTTAAACAAACAACTCATATATCAAAAATTACCAACATATTAATGGGCTGGCTAAACTTACAATTTAAATTTTATTAACTATCTATACATATCACAACTAATATATATGATAACTATCGATTTTATTAACTATCTATACATTTACAGGTAATATATGTAATAACTATCGAGTTAAACTTGCATTTAAATTTATAGTTGGTGATATAAAACACTCACCTTCTCATTGTATAACACGGACACGACGACAGGAACACAACACTACGGATCCAACACCACAACGACTATGGACAAATACAAACGCAATGTAGATGACATAATACAAATGGACAAGGCAGCTAGATGACATAGGCGAAGCAAGACAAAAGACGGCTCGGTGTTGGTGGAGGTTAGACGGAGGCTGTGATGTATGGAGGAGTGAGTTGCAACTGTCGAGTTGTTGCAACATCGGAGAGAAGGGCTCAAACGTCTACGGTTGCTAGTCAAAGAGGGAACTCGGGTTCTTATCGGAGGAAAGATGGTGGCAACAGGTTTGGGTGTTGTGGGAGGTTGGACTGGGAAAAGGTTGGTCAGGGAAAAATTGTTGATGGGGACTGGTGGTTTGGGAACTGGGGCGGAGAGAGGTTAACGGGGATTGGCGGTTGGGATCTAGGGAGACCTAAGGGTAGATGAAATTGAGATGCTGTGTGGAGTGGAGGCTAAAATGGCAAGCTGAGGATGGCGGGTTGTGGGGAGCACGTAGTGTGGATCTGCTGTGTGGAATGGAGGCTGAGGTATATGGGTTTAGGTTGGATGAAAAAAAGATGAAAATATATAATGATGAACAAGAGGTAGGCTAGTTGTATTTCTAACCCTCTTTTCTCCTTTCGCACCGCATTGGATTACAAATAATCGTCACACCCCACTTTTTCCCATTCATCCCCCAGTTCATTTCAAAAATGTCCTTATATTTTTTAAACCACATTCAACTTTGACGTTGTTTATTCACGAATCACACTTGGTCTGAACTAGGTTGTTACACAAACCTCACTCGATCCGAACTAGGTTGGTACACAAACCTTGCTCGGTTCGAACTAGGTTGTTACACGAACCCCACGTGGGCCGAGCGAGTTTTTTCCATAAGCATCGCTCCATTAGAGCTTTTGTACGTAGTTATTTCTTTTAAACGTAATCTGATGTGGTTCAAAGGTAGGGGCAATTTTGAAAAACCTGAAAATTAATGAAGTAGCGGGGTGTGAATGGAGGAAAATGGGGTGTGAATAGAACAGCCCAAGAGGTATAAAATATAATTTTCTCTACAGGGATGAAGATATGAGAAATGATGGCGAAGGGTGAGATAAAAAGAAGGAGAGAGAATAGATGGAGCTCCAAAATATGGGTCACGCACTTTGAATAATTCTTAAGCCTCGAACATACCAAAATATATGTACTCCCACATTTAACTCAAAGTATAGTACCTTACTATCTATAGTTCTACTACTCTACATTAAACACGAGTGTCCAAACAAAGAAATAAAAATACCATTGCGATCAGTGAGGGAATACAAAAAAATACGACAAGCTTAGATCCATGCTACAACGAACGCGTCAAAATTTACCGTCGTTGCCAAATATACTACCCGAAACCTAAAAACAAATTTCAAATCACAATAAACGGAGCTAGAAAAATCAGAATTTGGTGAAACGAAGTTCGCCGTTTTATTCGAAAAAATTAGAATAATAAAATATTTACATTTCAAAAAAATGTTATTTTTCACATTAATATCAAACAGTTTTGAATTAAAATCGAAAACATAATAGATTTTCGAAATAAACAAGCTACACTATTTTTTTCAAATTAAACTTATGAAAACATATTTTTCATTATAAATTTAAATTTCTCAATACTTTTATTAAAAGTCATTCTTTAATTCTATAATTTAAAATGGTTATAAAAATATGGGTCGTTACAATCTCCCTCACTTAAAACTTCGCACCCTCTAAAAGTAATGGAGCAAATTAAAGGAAACCATTAACTGAAAGATGTAAATAGATTCAAACCACTTTCAAATTTTTAAAACATATCAATTCCAAATTACAGTTATAAAGATTTTTCTTTTACTCTTTTAACTTTAAAATTAAAACCAAACTTTACATGCCGTCAAAACTTGATACGAAATACTTTACTTTAAATAGGATTACTTTCTTTTTTATATAAATTACTAATTTAAAATCCATTTCAAAGTGTTTAACACACAATAATTCAAAAGTGCATATATATATATATGTTACTTGGGTGTTTGACCAAGAAACTAGGTCATTCGGCATTTTAGAGCTCGTCCGGCATTCAGTGGTCGTTCGGCATTTCAGAGGTCATTCGGCATTCAAAAGCCATCTAGCATTTAGGGGTCGCTCGGCATTTCAGCTTCAACCGGCATTACAGCCTCGTCCGGCATTGCAGCCTCGACCGACAGAAGTCTCGCTCGGCATTCTAGCCTCGACCGGCATTCCAGCCTCGGTTGGCATTCAAAGGTCGTTCGACATCCAGCCTCGACCGGCATTCCAGCCTCGGTCGGCATTCAAAGGTTGTTCGGCATTCAGCCTCGTTCGGCATTCAGCCTCGCTCGGCATTCCAGCCTCGATCGGCATTCAGCCTCGCTCGGCATTCCAGCCTCGACCGGCATTCAGCCTCGTTCGGCATTCAGCCTCGCTCGGCATTCCAGCCTCGATCGGCATTCAGCCTCATTCGGCATTCGAAGGTCGCCCGGCATCAGAAGTATCGTTTGGTCGAAGTCTCGACTGGCATTGAGCCTCGCTCGGTAGAAGTCTCGCTCGGCATTTGCCGTTCGGCATTCATGGTTCGGCACACAGGAGTTACTTGCTTTGGGCCGAGGTATCTTGCCACTAGGCCCACTAGGGAAGTCCAACCCATCTTCGTATATAAATAGAGAGGCAAGGGCATAGTGAAATGGACCTTTTTTCGAGAACACTGGGGAGACTCTGCCGCTTTCAAGACTCGTTCTTTTTGCTTAGTAATTGCATTCAAGTAATTGGTGTACGGATTGTATCTGTAATCGATTATCAAGCAAAGAAATAAAGATTAACCTCAAGGTGGATGTAGGAAATTACGCCAAACCACTATAAATATGGTGTTCTTATTTTCTGCATTTAACTTAGCATATTGCTCTCTGTTTACATTTAGTTTCTTCATTTATCTCTCTACACAATCTTTCTCAACGAGGTTAGTGACCAATTTTGGTGCTAACACTTTAGTGCTTTCACTGAGAGTCGAATTCTCAGGCCACAAGGATCTACTTTGAAGCTATTGGATTGAATAAATCCCCCGAAGGAGATCCGAGCCATTCATAAGACATCTGTTGATTCTACTCAGAGTTCCTACCAATAACTCTACAATGAGAAGTCCACGCACCAGATCGGCCTCTCATAACGCGGACGCCAATGAGACCGCTAGTTTACAACAAGTAGGACCTAGAAATCAGCAAGCAAATCTGGGTGCAGGGACTACCACCCAGGACCAAATGCAAGTTGTCACCAGAACAGAGTTCAACGACTTGATGAGAGAGCTCATGGAAAGTAGGAGACAACTTGGAGAGCAGATGCAAGCTAACGCCAACCTTATGGCACAACTCACTCAACAACAGCATCAGAGTGCTGGGGGCAGTCCAGCTCCTTACTCTTCATCTGATAGCTCAACTTCATCTGATGAAACCCCTAGGCGTAGACGCCGCAAGACTAAAACTACGCAGGTAGGTGCTGCCGATCAAACAACTAGAGATCACCTACACCTCGGAGACCACAACCAGGAAGGGACGGGGAACTTAGGAGCTGGAACGCAGGTGGAAGCTAGACGCCCGGCTCACCAAGATGCCAATGATGCCGAACCTCAAGATGCACGATTGGCAGATCGCCAGCAGAGGAGGCATCAGCCTGATCAATCCCGTAGGACAGACTCCAACCTTCCACCTTCCATACAAACCCCAGACCTGACAATTATGATCGGACAGTTGATGAAAGAGAATCAAGGCTTATCAAATGATGATTGGGGAGTGTTCAGAAGTCATACTCCGTTCATAGACATTGTTCTACAGGCTGAGTACCCCAGGAAGTTTAGCATGCCAACTATCCCGGCTTATGAAGGAATGACCGATCCCAGGCAGCATGTGATGAGGTACGAATGGATGATGGATTCAGCTAGAGCAAATGACGCAACCAAGTGCAGGTGCTTTCCAATAACTCTATCTGGGATCGCTACCATGTGGTTCAGCCGACTTCGTCCGCGGTCCGTATCCAGTTTTGAGGAGTTGGCAAAGAAATTTATAGAACAATTCAGAATACATACTACTCGTCCAAAGGACATGATGTCTATATCAAGTGTAATCCAAGCTCCTGGGGAGTCGTTGAAGGAGTATTTGCAGAGATTCCATGTTGCGGCTACTGAAGTCAGTAATCCCAATGATCACGCAATTCTTATGGCTGTGATGCGAGGTGTGGATCCGGATTCAGAGTTTGGAGATTGGCTGGCAGGAAAACCTCCGACTACGCTAGAGCGTTTTTACTCAAAGGCACATCAGTTCATAAGAAGAGAGGAAGCCATGTGGATAAGACGAGATAAGGCACCAGGGCCTGTTCAAGAGTCCGTGAAAAGCAACATTGCTGTGAAGCAATCCGGAGAAAACTCGGGAAAAGTTCAGGTCAATGTCCAGAACAAGCCCGGGCAATCTAAGGAATCCGGAGGAAGAAATCAGGGGAAGAAGAGAGAAGTGGGGAAATGGAAGCCGAGAATTCCGACCTACAATGAGTACACCCCACTGAATGCATCTCTGGAAAATATTTACCTATCAACTTGCAATACCTTTCAGTACAGAAAGCCACGCCCAAAGGAGTCAACCGAGGAACAAAAGTGAACCGGGAAGTATTGCCGCTTTCATGAGACTTATGGGCACAATACTGAAGAGCGCAAACACCTACACGACGCTATAGAAAAGTTGATTAGGCAGAAAAAGTTACAGGAGTTTGTAAAGAATCCACAAGAAGGTAGACAGGGAACGTCCAATCCCGGTCGTGCACCAGCTCTACATCACGCCGAGGAGCCTGCTCAGACCGTGGGCAGACTAGCCATAAACACGATCATTGGTGGACCTCATCCTACAGATAAGAACTGGCAAGAAATGGAGCGGTATGCTAATTCCCTGAGGCATGCAGACTTTGAATGTTGTTCCAACGTAGAGGATGGGACCCCTGCTAAACAGCTGCGCATGATGACAGACGATATAGTATTCAGGAGCAGAGATGCTGACCAGGTGGAGGCTCCTACCATTGACCCGATGGTCATATCTGCGACAATCGCGTTGGATTTTGTGAAAAGAATTTTGATTGATTGTGGAAGTCCTATCAATATCATCTTCAAGAAGGCTTATGACCAGATGAAGATGGAGACGAAGGATTTGAAGCCATCTACAGCTCGTATACATGGCTTTAATGGCGCAGCGACCGATGCAGTGGGGTATGTTGAGTTGCCAGTTGAACTAGGGCAAGGTGAGCGTAGGAGGGTGCGAATCCTGCCTTTCGTAGTTTTAGATGTAGATTCTCCATACAATGTGTTTTTGGGCCGACCGGCCCTGGCTGAGTTTAGGGCAGCATTGGCCCCGTGGTGTTTGACTTTAAAGTTTCCGACTGACAAAGGAGTAGGTGTTGTTCATGGCGACCAGGCGACCGGTCGTGCATGTTATGTGGCTGAGCTCCGAGAGGCCCAGCGGAGAGAGAGAGGAAAGGTTGCGGACAATTCCGTCCGCATCCAGAATACCGACAATTGACAAATAATGCCCGAGCCCTGGCTCGGGCAAAATTCTCGGATCTACAGAGACATAGATCCGAGAGACAACGATGAGGAACCCAGGGAAGAAAAAGCAGCACCGGCTGAACTGACGATTGACATTTCAGTCAGCCGAGACGATCCATCGCGAGTACTGAAGATTGGGTCACAACTCAAACCCTCAATGACTGAAGATCTCAGTGATTTCCTTCGAGCGAATCTCGATGTTTTCTCTTGGACACATTCCGACATGTGTGGGATTTCTCCCGCTATTACGAGTCATATGTTGAACATAGACCAGAAGTACGTCCCAGTTGAACAAAAGAGGAGAGGAATGGACCCGGAGAGGTCCGCTGCTCTCAGAGAGGAGGTGGACAAACTCAAAGCCAATGGGTTCATCCGCGACGCCCTCTACCCCGAATGGGTATCAAACCCCGTGCTGGTGAAAAAGGCGAATGGGAAATGGAGAACTTGCGTAGATTATTCCGATTTGAACAAAGCGTGCCCCAAGGACAGTTTCCCATTACCTAGAATTGATCAGTTGGTCGACTCCACTGCAGGACATGAGTTGTTTTCGTTCATGGATGCGTACTCGGGATACAATTAGATCCCGATGCACATTCTGGACCAGGAGCACACCAGTTTCGTCACAGATGTTGGGCTATATTGTTATGTAGTAATGCCTTTTGGATTGAAAAACGCGGGTGCGACCTATCAGCGTTTGGTGAATCGAATGTTCAAGGATCAGATTGGTAGAATGATGGAAGTCTATGTGGATGACATGCTCGTGAAGTCACGACAGTCAAACGACCACATTTGAGACTTAGCAGAGATGTTTGGCATACTCAGATATTATGGGATGAAGATCAACCCTCTGATGTGTTCCTTCGGCGTTGCGTCGGGGAAGTTTTTGGGATTCATTGTTAATGCCCGGGGAATTGAAGCTAACCCGGAAAAGATTCAAGCTATTCAAGATGTACAAGTGCCCAAAACTATAAAACAAGTACAAAGCTTGAATGGAAAGGTGGCTGGGCTGAGTCGATTTATATCCAGAGCCACAGACAAGTGCATTCCCTTCTTCGATATAATGAAGAAAGGAAAGAGGAATTTCGAATGGACATCCAACTGTGAGGAAGCATTCCGAGATCTGGTGAGGCATTTGGAGAGTCCTCCAGTGTTGTCGAAACCAGTAGACCACGAAATGCTGTACGTATACTTAGCCGTATCCCCGCATGCTATAAGTGCGGCAAAAGCCGGTGTATTATGTTATTAAACGTTTAATGGGGGCAGAAAGAAATTATCCTAAAATTGAAAAATTGGCCTATTGCTTGGTGATTGCATCACGCAAGCTGCGTCCATACTTTCAAGCACACTAAGTCAGTATTTATACCGATCAGTCCTTGCGATAGGTACTCCAACGACTAGAAACTTCTGGAAGGATGTTAAAATGGAATATCGAATTGTGTTAGTTCGATATTACTTACCTGCCATGAAGAGCCATACAAGGGCAAGCGTTAGCAGATTTCATCGTTGAGTTTACTATATCAGACGAACCAGATGGTCACAGTGTCATTCCTCCCATTCAATGGAAATTGTACACCGATGGGGCATCAAACGACCATTGCTCCGGGGCTGGTGTAGTCCTTGTGACTCCATCAAATCGATCGATTTGTTATGCTTTGAAGCTCAATTTCCTAGCTACGAATAATGAAGCAGAATATGAAGCATTGATTGCTGGTTTAAAGCTCGTTGGAGAACTCGGGGTAAAATGAGTTGAAATCTTTTGTGACTCGCAGCTGGTGGTGTACCAAGTGCGAGGAGACTACCAAGCAAGGGGAAAAAAGCTTGCTCCGTACCTTTCTCTGGTTCAGGAACTATTGGCGAACTTCGAACACTATGACATTTCGCATGTCCCGGGTGAATAGAACAAGGAAGCCGACTCGTTGGCTAAATTCGCAAGCACTGGCGATGCACAGCAAATGGGGTTAGATCCCGTCGAAACCTTACATGCTCCAAGCATAAATGTGATGGAAGTCGATTTTGTGTTGGAAACGTAAATCGAGAAGGAGTCGTGGATAACTCCGTTCAAACAATACCTGCTAAACGGGACTTTGCCCGAGAAAAGAAGCGAAAGGCGATAGGTCATTCGCTAAGCCGCGCGATATGTGATGCAAGGAGGAGTGATGTATCGAAGGGGGTTCTCGATTCCCTTACTACGGTGCATCACCCGTGATGAAACAAAGCGAGTCTTGGAGGAAGTTCACGAAGGAGAATGTGGCAATCATACTGGGGGGCAGACACTAGCAAAAAAGATCCTCCGCTACGGATACTATTGGCCAACTGTGAATCGGGATGCTGCAGACTATGTAAGAAAATGTGACAAGTGTCAAAGATACGCAAAAATCTCGAGAGCTCCACCGACGGAACTCACGCAAATGGTTAGTCCATGGCCGTTTGCAATCTGGGGAATCGACATAATCGGTTCTTTGCCTATATCTAAAGGTGGTGTGAAATACGCCATAGTTGCGGTCGACTACTTCACGAAATGGGTCGAGGCAGAGCCTCTGGCCACAATCACCTCCAAGAAGATCATTAATTTCGTTGTACGAAACATTATATGCCGCTTTGGCCTCCCGCGAACCATCATTACAGACAATGGAACTCAATTTGAAAGTAGAGAATTCAAAGATTTCTGTTTAAAGTACGGCATTGAGAAAAAGTTCGCCGTCGTTGCTCATTTGAAGGCTAATGGACAAGTTGTAGCCGTGAAAAAAATAATCAAGTCCATATTGATGAAGCGTTTGGAAAAGGCTGGAGGCAAGTGGGTAGATGAACACCCAACAGCGCTATGGGCTTATAGAACTACCCACAAGTCCGCGACTGGCCACACTCCATTCGCATTGGCATACGGCTCGGAAGCTGTTATACCCATGGAGCTTGAAGTTCCATCACATCGGGTGACACATTTTGATCCTAAGACAAATCAGGATCTCTCGCTGGAATCTCTGGAATGCGTTGATGAAAAACGTGAAGAAGCTGAATTAAGGGCGGCAGCATATTGGCACTGAGTCAAGCGATATTACAACGAAAAAGTCTGCCTAAGAATCTTTGATGTGGGTGATCTTGTTTTGAAACAAGTTTTCCCGGTACCATCACGTATGAATCCAAACTGGGAAGGTCCATATGTCGTTGAACGGAAGCTTGGAGAAGGAACTTTCAAGCTAGCGACCGTTGATGGCGTGACACTCCCCCGAGCATGGAATAGTGAACATTTGCGACGATATTATATTTAGCCTCTTTCTTTCATGTTTTAGGTGCAATTATTTCCCGTATGTTTTTATTCCATTGATTCTTAGTTTCCTTTTAAGCATGTAGTCGGATGATTTAGTTTGTTTTCATTAATAAAGGCTTGAAACCATCTTTTCTATGAATTACTGATGTTTCTGTGCCTTATAATCCGGTGGCAAACCATTGGAGTTACATTATTTTGTCTGACGTACGAACTCGCATAAACGACTTAAATCTCCGAGTCCCCTGAGTGCGGACCGGAGTACTCTAAGTCCCCGGAGCATGGAATAGAGTATAAACGACTTAAATCTCCGAGTCCCCTGAGTGCGGACCGGAGTACTCTAAGTCCCCAGAGCGCGGACTAGAGTATAAACGACTTGAATCTCCGGGTCCCAAGAGTGCGGACCGGAGTACTCTAAGTCCCCGGAGCGCGGACTAGAGTATAAACGACTTAAATCTCCGATTCCCCTGAGTGCGGACCGGAGTACTCTAAGTCCCCGGAGCGTGGACTAGAGTATAAACGACTTGAATCTCCGAGTCCCCTGAGTGCGGACCGGAGTACTCTAAGTCCCCGGAGTGCGAACTAGAGTATAAACGACTTGAATCTCAGAGTCCCCTAAGTGCGGACCGGAGTACTCTAAGTCCCCGGAGCGCGAACTAGAGTATAAACGACTTAAATCTTCGAGTCCCCTAAGTGCGGACCGGAGTACTCTAAGTCCCCGGAGCACGGACTAGAACAAACGACTTAAATCTTCGGGTCCCCCGAATGCGGACTGGAGTACTCTAAGTCCCCGGAGTGCGGACTAGAGTATAAATGACTTAAATCTCCAGGTCCCCTAAATGCGGACTAGAGTACTCTAAGTCCCTGGAGTGCGGACTAGAGTATAAACGACTTGAATCTCCGAGTCCCCTAAATGCGGACTGGAGTACTCTAAGTCCCCGGAGTGCAGACTAGAGTATAAATGACTTGAATCTCCGAGTCCCCTGAATGCGGACTGGAGTACTCTAAGTCCCCGGAGTGCGGACTAGAGTATAAACGACTTGAATCCCCGAGTCCCCTTAATGCGACTGGAGTACTCTAAGTCCCCGAAGCGCGAACTAGAATATAAACGAGTTGAAACTCCGAGTCCCCTGAATTCGGACCGGATTACTCTAAGTCCCCAGAACATGGATTAAAAAATGTTCTAAGTACCAAAAATGTGAAACAAGAGATTTCTAATTCCCAAACATATCTGAGTAATGTGAAGGTGGATTGGGAATTTATGTAACTCACGAGAACTTGAGTTTCGTCCGCAGTTATACAGAAAGATAAAAAGCAGAAATCATTTGAAAGGCAAGGAAACTAAACTTTATTCACTAATCCAAAATGAGGTTATACAACCACTCCTCCAAAACTCGGAGACAAAAGTCTGTCTACGTTGACTACAAAAATAAATAAGTAAAAAGTAATTACATGATCTAAGTTAACCCTCGTTGAACGAGTGCAGTGGTTACTTCTTCGGTTTCTTTGGCTTCTTGTCTTCCTTCATTTGTTCGGATGACTCCTCCCCCACGCGCTTTCTCTTGGACGTTTTGCTTGCCAGAGAAACAGTATCAGGAGTGGGAGGAGGAACATCCAGGGGTTTGGATTTGCTAGGAAGGGTGACTTTCAGCGGCCTGTTCAGCGGATCGTTAAGTTCTATTACTTGAGACTCGACCTTGATCTCAACTTTCTTCCTCTTCTCTTCCGCGAGTTGCTCCTTCATACTCACCTTCGAAGTGTGTTCTGAAGCGCCCGTGATTTCAATTTCATAACTCCCTTCAACGGGGGACGAAGTTTCAGACTTATCATCGTCGAGCGCCCCGATCACTTGAGCATCAGGACCGGGGGTTAATCCCACGTGAGTAGCATCGCTCGCTTTCCCCATATCCTCCTTGGCGTCATCGCTCCTTGGAGTCGGTTCAGGATCAGAGCGGCCTGCATAAAAACACAAAAAACGAACATTAGAATCAATAACCTCTTGCAGAAAGCGACAGATCTTTGAACTTCAAGAAGAAGAGTTTTATACTGGTTTCTTGCTGGCTTTCAGCTATGCGAGGAGTTTCACCCTCTAGAATGGGGGATAGCACGTGAATGCCGAGGCTGGGATCTTCTGGACCGTAACCAACGTGTTGCTCAAATGGATCAAGTACTGGCCGATCAGCCGGTTGAGTAGAAGGAGGAGCCGCAGCTTCAGTTCCAGATGAACCAACTATGTCATTTTTCTCTTTTGGTGAAGAAGAGCCTTTGGCAAAGAGAGCCATAGCTGCAGACATGTCCGATGGCTCGTTTCCCCTGAGAAACTCTATCACTAAAGCATCCTCGTCGACCTCCTCAGTACCCGACTCCACCTTTCTAATATTTATTAAAGTCTCCCAATCCTCGGCTAGAGATTCAAGGTAGCCCTCGCCTAAGAAAGTCAAGTCCCGGTGCATGAGGACACGAGCATTGTATTCAGCTATCAGTGGGTCAAACATACACTTGACCTCCTCTCTGCCGGCCTCTGTAGCCGCCTCAAGGCGAGAGTCGATCTCCGCGGACGCTACTCTTTTTCCCTCTTCACGGGCTTCGTCCTTCATTGTCCCGACCTTAGAAAGCTCATCGTCGAGCTTTTCCTTCAAGAGATGTGTATCGACAATCTCGTTGCAGTATCGTTGAGACTCCTCTTGAGCAGCTATCTTTTCTTCCCTCTCCTTAGAGAGTAGCTCCTTCAACTCTTTAACCTGTAGGGCGAGTGCATCCCTTTCTTTTTGGATAGAATCTTTTTCTAAAGCCAGGGCCCCATAGCGTTGGACCGCGTCGTCAAGTTCCTTCTTATGAGTCATCTCTAGACGAGTGACGGCCTCCGCAGTCTCCTTAGCACTATGTTCTGCAGCCTCGAGCTTGGACTTATACGAAGCGAGCTCTTCATCCTGATTTTTGATAGTGTCTTTATCGAAGATAGCTTCAAGCTTCAAGCGGTCGATTTCCTATTGATGCTCAACGGAGATTTCCAAGACTTTTTCGACTAAATGAACAAACGCGTCATGTTGAACATAGACGTCGTTGTTGCAAGCGATGGCACTCAGCTTGACATGCCCCAGAATGTGATGAATTGCTGGAAGGAACTTCAGACCGTCAAAGCAGACTTTGGGAAATTTAGCTTTAACCTCGGCCAGCTTCTCCGATATCGTTGGGTCTGTCGCAGGAATAGGGGGAGGAGGTTTTGAAAGTTCTGTTCTCTTAAGATGTTCCTGAGATTGCCGCGTGCTTGATGAACCAGAATGTTGATCTTGAGAAACGTCATATTGAGACCCCTTCTGCGAAGACTTTTCTTTGCCTTGCTCTGTTTGAGGAGGAGGATCGCGAGAGTTTAAAGACTGGCTGTGTGATATCTTTCGGTAAGTCGACTCTCGGGGATGGTTGTCTCGGTCTATGGAGTCGTCTCTGTCCCGGCGCTTGCCGGAGCCCGAATCCCGGCCAGAATGGTGAAAGATGGATGAGCCGTGAAGACGATTGAATCCGTGGGAGCGTCCCATGTCACTTGCATAGAATGAGAATAACGACAAGTTAGAAAAAATCAGGGTGACGGCTAAGATTGAAGTGCAGGGTGAACTGCGCGTGTCCGTGTGTTTCCTAGTGTTTCCCCCCGACGGACCAGTTTCTTTACTAATTGGAGTTTTATCTCCCTGGACTTAGGCTTGAACTCCCGTATCGCCTCTAGCGGGCGAATGAAGCTTGAGGGCCTCTGGATCGTCGAAACCAAAGTTGAGTAAATCGTCAGGAATGGTAAGGTTCGACAGGCCCTTCAGAGAACTTTCTAAGTGCTGTGAGGAAGTTTCTTTTTCCGTTGAAATAAGAGTAACTTTAGAAGTTCCGCCCACTATTTTCTTCCTCAGCTTGTACGTTAGTTTCTTCTTCCTCTTCGAAGGGGAAGACGACGTTTCAATGTCATGAACTTCAACTATCGGGCCCCGAGACGGACTAATATTCTCGCCCTGTACTTTGGGCGTTTCTGCTTCTTTAATCTCCCCCTCCTCTAGTGTGTCAGGGGCGTTATGTGCTGAAGACTCGGCCTGCCTTTTCCCTTTGCCAGTAGCAGGCCTGGGTATGGTAACACCCTGAGGGAGGCTTATCAGCGACCTTCTGCCAACAGCCCAAACTGTGTAAGTGACTCATTTGAAATGAGGGATTTGATGTCCCGATCTTCTGCAGGGAGAGCTCGGATAGTTGCCACTGCTTCAGAGTATCCGGAGCCTTCGGGACGTGGAGTGATACCTGAAAAAGCGGATAAAGAGTCAGAAAAGATGCAGATTCCGCCAAATTCAAGTGTTGATCTAGAAAGCGAACGTACTCCCTTCCACCCATCTCCTAGCGAAACCGGAAGGACAACGAACGTAGAACCACTCTTGCTTGTACTGGGCGAATTTGCTCCATGCCCTAGTCAGGATTTGGCATTTACTATATGGCTCCAGAAATATGAAAGACGGGCTATCCGACCGTCTCTTGAAGCGATAAATATAACGGATATCGCCTGGAGTCGGAAGCCTGGAGAAGACACCCATAAAGAGGATGCAAGTCCCATATAAGAAAGCATGACTGTTCGGAGGCAGTTGTGAAGGAGCAATCTCGATATACTGCAATAAGTCGCGAAGGAAGGAGTTGAAAGGTGGAACGCTGCCGACCCAGCACATAAACTTATTGCAAGCTGTATACCCGGCTGGGGGTAGATGCGGATGATCGTTCCCCGAAGGAACTAACACGTCATCGAAAGGGATTCCATGGACAGAGCATATCCGATGGAGTGTAGTCTCATTAATTCTTGAGGCCTGTGAATCGGCTGGGTCGTCTAAGAAAATAGCTGCCTCCAGAGCGTCAAGAGCTAAATCGACGGATGCCATCGCGGCGCTCGGTAAGTTTTGGGCAGGCATAGTTGACGGATTCGAAGTATCTACAGCTTCTTGTCTAGAGGATGGCCCAGGTCTGTCTGAGATCGTAGCAGAGCTAGATTTTCTAGACATCTATAATGAAGATCGAGTCCAACAAAGCACCTGTTTAAACTATACTTAAAATACAATTAACATTAGACTTAACAACGTAAGTATTCCCCCCGTGCGGTGTGTGAGCTAGTGTGATCATCCAAATATAAGTGCTGAGAAATTAAAAGTCGCAGAGTTGATGATATAAAGTTAAGCTTTGAACTGTCATCTTCAAAGACCGTCATCGCTGACCGTCTCCGAAAACCTACCCTATCATGTTTTTCAGCTTTGGACTCAGACCTTGGCACTATATGTTAAAGGCTATTATCTTTTTTTATCGATTTGAATTCAGGCTTATAATTGTTGAAACTGGGGAGTCATCAGTCCGGATTAGTTCGATATGCTGGTTTGTTTAAGTCCTTGTTTTTTGTCATATGAATAGGCATGGGGAATAAGTGAGTTCAACAAGGGTTATGTTCAAGTTAGAATGATTTCGACTGTCGTTGTCTATTCATCAAAGGCCAAGACCGAGCGACACTTGAAACACATGGCCTAAATGTCGCTCGGCATCAACCCCACTCGACCTCAATGTTGTCCGGCCTAAATGTCGCTCGGCATCAACCCCGTTCGGCTGAAATGTCGTCCGGTCTAAGTCCACTGTTCGGCATTCTCTGGGCCAACATATGAGCCAGATACACCGAATCGCTTACTTCCAACCTCCCTGACTTCACTCCGGTATTTCCTCTTCATCATTCGGCATGAACGAGTCATGCCGAGCCATGATCATACCGAGCCGTGATCATACCGAGCCGCATCGCTCGGCATCTGAGTCCAACCTCGACCTCACACCTTTACTCCCACACTTCAATTCACACGCCACCAGCGTCCGGACAACTCAAACCTAACCGGATCTCACCGGGTTAGCACCTTCTTCCGACTTCCACTACGTTTAATCCCAGGGCCTGTTTAAACTTCAAACCCAACTTCCTAATCTACGAGACTTCCGTTACTTATAGATTGAGGGAAAGTTATAATCCGAGTCTCATTCAAAGAGATTCGGGTATGCGAAGTTTCCATACCTAAAAGAAGGAAAAGGAATCTGGCGAGATACTTGAATTGGAAGTGGAGATCTGTTCGGGCTCGCTGTGGAAGGCAATCAGGACGTAACAAAGGAGACTCGTGGATTAAAAGAGTTGGAAAGTTGTTGGCGAGGGATTGGAAAGGCTCGAGTTTGTAAGTACGGTGGTGTAGAAATAAGAGTAAAAGGGAGAAGGAGAAGAAGTATCAGCTTTTATAGAGGAAGGAAGCTGAACAGGCTTCAACCAGTAGAACTGGTCAAGGCAGGGTCGTTCGGCATCCAAGTGTCATTCGGCATCCAATGTCGTTCGGCATCCAGGCCTTGTTCGATGTCTAATACCGTTCAGCATTAGCTATGTCGTTCGATATTTATATATATCGTTCGGCATCGGCATGCCGCTCGGCATACATTGCCTCAATCGGTATTCAAGAGAAAGTACTATCGAGAAGACTATGCCAAAGCTCGAAGAAAAGGCTCATGACTCAAAGCGCATCACGTTCGATCACATGACGCACTTTGGGGGGCAAGTGTTACCTGGGGGTTTGACCAAGCAACTAGGTCGTTCGGCATTTCAGAGTCGTCCGACATTCAATGGTCGTTCGGCATTTCAGAGGTCGTTCGGCATTCAAAAGCCATCCGACATTCGGGGGTCGCTCGACATTTTAGCTTCGACCGACATTACAGCCTCGTCCGGCATTGTAGCCTCGACCGGCAAAAGTCTCGCTCGGCATTCCTGCCTCGCTCGGCATTCCAACCTCGACCGGCATTCCAACCTCGGTCGGCATTCAAAGGTCGTTCGGCATCCAGCCTCGACCGGCATTCCAGCCTCGGTCGGCATTCAAAGGTTGTTCGGCATTCAGCCTCGTTCGGCATTCAGCCTCGCTCGGCATTCCAGCCTCGACCGGCATTCAGCCTCGCTCGGCATTCCAGCCTCGACCGGCATTCAGCCTTGTTCGGCATTCAGCCTCGCTCGACATTCCAGCCTCGACCGTCATTCAGCCTCGCTCGACATTCCAGCCTCGACCGGCATTCAGCCTCGTTCGGCATTCGAAGGTCGCCCAGCATCAGAAGTATCGTTTGGCAGAAGTCTCGACCGGCATGGAGCCTCGCTCGGCAGAAGTCTCGCTCGGCATTTGCCGTTCGGCATTCATGGTTCGGCACACAGGAGTTACTTGCTTTGGGCCGAGGTATCTTGCCACTAGGCCCACCAGTGAAGTCCAACCCATCTTCGTCTATAAATAGAGAGGTAGGGGCACAGTGAAATGGACCTTTTTTCGAGAACACTGGGGAGACTCTGCCGCTTTCAAGACTCGTTCTTTTTGCTTAGTAATTGCATTCAAGTAATTGGTGTATGGATTGTATTTGTAATCGATTATCAAGCAAAGCAATAAAGATTAACCTCAAAGTGGACGTAGGCAATTACGCCGAACCACTATAAATCTGGTGTTCTTATTTTCTGCATTTAACTTAGCATATTGCTCTCTGTTTACATTTAGTTTCTTCATTTATCTCTCTACACAATCTTTCTCAACGAGGTTAGTGACCAATTTTGGTGCTAACAATATACATCGACTTTTGTTGCATAAGCTTTTTTCTAAATTCAATTTACTTTTTCATGCAACCTAACATTTCCAGTAGAGACTTTATCTTAAGCCTACCACATTTTCATGTAATGAATTTAAATACTTAAATCCAATTATCACTTATTAAAGACTTAAATACATAAAACAATGAAAGTGCATGAATAACGACTATTTATTTACTTACTTTATAACTATAATTATAACTTGCATGCAAATCAAACAATAATGTAAACACCAAGGCATGGCCAATGTTAATAGGCAACATAAAGGTGAAAATGTATTATTTAAATTATCATTATAAATTAACGATTAAATCAACATACTTCGTTAATTAATATTCAATTCTAACATCATTAATTAATATTAAAATCAATATTATCCTTAATTATCATTAATGTTATCAATGTCTAAATAATTATCATTAATTATCATTTACTTAAAAATATTTCGAAGCTATTTTAAATTTACAAGGACTTAAGTTCAAATAAATAATAGCTTAAGGTTATATTCAAATTAAACTTATATATAGTTCAAATACTCTTACAATATTACGCAAAGATTTTTTATCTTGGAATTTTTTTTCAAGAGGTTTTTAAATAATATCTTATAATGATAATATTAGAAAAAGGGTTATCAAAAACATTTTTAAACAAGCTTTACAGTAAAATTCTTTAAAGCTCAAGGATTTATTAAGTTTATTATTTTAAATAGGTCTAAACTCAAAGATATTGAAAACATATTTGGTTGTTTCTAATCATAAAATTAAGACTGATAATATACTCAACTTTTTATAATAATTACTCTACTTCAAATCAAGAGTACAAAATTTTCATATTTTTCATAAATAATTTATAAAATACCCATTTAAATATTTATTTTGAAATCATTTTAAACACTTTCTCTTAAAATTATTATTAGATGATACTTTTGTAAAAATACATATACGCTCTCTCATTATATGCTCTAACCTCATTTTAGAGTGTCCTTACCCTTTTCTTATGAGTTTTACCCCCAATAGGCTTATGTGTTCGCTCAAACAAATCTCGATACCAACTGTGATGATCCACCATTTTGAACAACTCAAACCATCCAAAAGATTAATTACCAATTGGGTTTTTGTTTAAGAAATAAGATATAGAAGAAATAATACAAAATCTCATAGTGGAATATAAAGATATAATAAAATAGGAGTTCTTGAAGTTGCTAATTAAATTAATGCATTAGAGTTTTTTATAAAATAGCATAGTGGAAATTACAAATGTTCACTAATACATTGTTCAAAAGAAAATAGGGAAACAATAACTAATAAAGACTAAAGTCTTCAAGTATGTCTTCAACCACTTTATGTATGTCTTCACCTCTAAAAAGTAACCGCCTTCGAAACACTGGAGCAAACTTAGGCTGACCCGAGCATAATGAAAAACACATACTCAAGTTAAAACTAAATATTCTTATGTAAGTTAACTCAAAATCATGTATACAATGGTAAAATAAATTAGGAGATGTTACGGGATTTTCCTTCTCCTAAAGATCCTTTAAACTATTTTTATGTAGTAGATACAGTACATACGTAATGTCTATCGGTAATGTAAATATTAAAATATCGTTAAGGCTTTACATCAATCCTCATTAACACATTTTTAAGTATGTAGTCTATGTAGGTCTTGTTACACAATCAGTAATGTCAATTACAGTGAGTTCTCTATAGGTACAGTACTAAAACAAAATAGTAGTGGTCTCGTATATGGAATAATCATATAACAAGGCGCGTGAGGCAATACCCAAGGTGATATACTACCGTTTTGCCCTACCTGAATGATCGGAACCCCTAACGGCCAACCGCTTCCTTCAATCCAAGGTCAAGGTTCACCAATCAAGTTGAAAATCAAGATTGTAATATGAGGGAAAGATGTCCGCTAGAGGTAGCTAACCTTACTGGTCAGATATAGCTTCTTGTTTTAGTATTTCAAATTGATACAACTGTCGGGGTCAACCATTACCATTCTCTTATTTCATTCCAGCAAACTTTCACCAATTCGACCTCTACATTTTGGAAACATCATCCGAGTACACAATTATTAAAGGGGTTCTAGTAAATGACAGAGAGTATGCCATTATCCAGCCCTTGTCTCTATAATAACCCATCATTCATTTTGTAAAAGTATGTTGTTTTTGTCCATTTTAATTTTTACAGAAAAACAAGTAATGAATTTTAAAAAGTGTTCAACAAGAAAAGTAGTTTGTTTACCTCAGGAAACTACAGTAAAAAGTATAGATTTTTCAAATAATATTTATTGTTTCTCAAGGAATCGCTGTCAAGTCCCTGGAATTGAAAGATGATGTAAGAAAAGTCCCTCCTGAATAAGGTATGAAAATTAGGTCCCTATTTTTAGATTTTGGCTAATTTATACCGCTTTTGCCCTCGAAAAGAATTCTAAGTCGATTTTCTAAAAAAGGACAGTTTGGTAAAAATAACAAAATAGGGACCTAATTTACATGTGTTTATGAGCAGGGACTTTTTGTGCATGAGCTTTGAAAATAGGGACCTTTGGTCCAAAACCCCTTTATAAAATCTTAAATATGACAGTTTTTCTTGAAATCAATTTATTTAATATCGTAAAATATGAAATAAAATTTAGTTAATGAAACCGAATTACTTGATTATACTCTAAAGTTTATGTAAATTTTTTGGATTTTTCTAAGATAATTTTTTTTTAATTTAAAATATATCATTTTTCCTTTGAAATAAATTTATTTAAATTACTAAAATAGGGAAAATTTTATTCTCTAAAAAAATCTCTTAAAATTATTTCCTACATTTTTTTAGAATGGTAACAAAATTTCCCCATATTATTATATAATTTCGTCTAATTTATGGATTTTACATAAAAGCAAGTTTTAGAAAATAAATCATAAAAATACTTTAATAACAAAATTAAATATATGTTCCTTCATTAAATATTTTCCTTATAATTTCAGTAAGCAACAAAAAAATTCTCAATTCAAAATAGATTTTTATTATAAAATACATTTTTCAAATAAAGCTATTTTATGAAATAAATCATAAGAATGTCCGAATGGCCGAATTTAATATAAGTTTCTTTACGTAATATTTTTCATTTTACAAACTGAAGCCATAGAAAAAAATTCACGTCCAAAAGACACCATTTCATAATTACACATTTATTCATATATAACTTTAAAAATTCAAAAGTAAAAATCCACACTTAAACTTTTACAAACAAAATTGGAATAACATTTTCAGATCTTTATTTCTCATAACATATAAAAATTTTAGACATAAACAAATTCATTTGTGCAAAATTTTCAAATAAGGAAAAAATAGCAATTATATGAAATTTCATAACTTATGGCCAAAACAATAAATTTACATTCCCCAAATTTTTCATAAATTAACGACATATATCTAAGGTGTTATAATAAATTATCACATTATTCGATGTTCATAAACATTCCAAACAATTCACAAATGGTATAAACATGGAATATCTCATAACTCAACAGATAAATTAGCATGCAAATAATTTATCTATCAACTAATCAACCCTATAATCAATCACAAACACTGTAATGGATTAAACATGTAATTTAATTTTTTTATTTAAATTAACTACACATTTATCAACAATTATCAGCATATTAATGTGTTAAACTTGCAATTTCAACTTTATTAACTATCTACTCATATCACAACTAATATATATAATAACTATCGAGTTGAACTTGCATTTAAATTTTTCGTTGGTGGGAGTTATAAAATACTGACTTTCTTATGCAATCTGAACACTGCATGACACAAACACGGTGACAGGAACATAGCACTATGGATCCAGCAAAACAACGACTGCGAACAGATATGAACACAATGTAGATGACACGATACGAATGGACAAAGCGGCTAAATGGTGTAGGCGAAGCAAGAGAAAAGGTGGCTCGGTGTTGGTAGAGGTTAGACAAAGGTTGCGGTGTATGGAGGAGTAAGTTTCGTTTCTTGGGTTGCTGCGACATCGGAGAGGAGGGCTCGGAGGTCTGTTGTTGCTAGTCGAAGAGGGAACTCTGGTTGTTGTCGGAGGAGAGGTGGTGACAGAAGGCTTGGGTGATGTGGGAGGCTGGACTGGGTAGAGGTTGGTTGGGTAACAAGGGTTAATGGGGACTGGAGATTTTAGGGCTTGGAGTGTAGATAGGCTAACAAGGACTGGCGATTGGGATTTAGGGCGGGCTGTGGGAAGATGGAATTGAGCTGCTGTCTGGAGTGGAGGCAAAGATGGCAAGAAGAGGCTGGCGGGTTTTGGGGAGCGGGTAGGGTGGAGCTGTTATGTGGAATAGAGGCGAGGTAGATGGGTTTGGTTAGTTGAAAAAAAGATGAAAATATATAATGATGAACAGGAGGTATAAAATATAATTTTCTTTACAAGGATGAAGATATGAGAAATGATGACGAAGGGTGAGATAAAACAAAGGAGAGAGAATAGATGGAACCCTAAAATGTGGGTCTCGCACTTTGGATAATTCTTTGCCCTAAAAAATACCCAAATATATGTAAACCTACATTTATTTCAAATTATAGTACCCTACTGCATATAGTTCAACAACTCTACATTTAACACCAAGTATCAGAACATAGAAATATAAATACCGTTGCGATTAGTGAGAGAAAACGAAGAATATGACAAGCTTAGATCCGTGCTACGATGAACACATCAAAAATTTATGGTTGTCATCAAATGCACTACCCGAAACGTAAAAACAAATTTCAAATTGCAATAAACAGAGATAGAAAATTTAAATTTTGACGAAATGAATTTTTGGCATTTTACTCGTAAAATATTTTAGAATACTTTTATGTAAAATATTTACATTTTGAAAAAAAAAATTCACTAAAATATTGAATGGTTTTGAATTAAAATTGAAAACAGAATAGATTTCCGAAATAAATAAACTAAACTATTTTTTTCTTTCTCCTTTCAAGTTAAACTTACTAAAATACATTTTTAATCATAAAATTTCAATTTTTCATTACTTTTATTCAAACTCATTCTTTAATTTAATAATTTAAAATGGTTGAAGAATACAGGTTGTTACAATTTTCCGTACTCAAAACTATTCGTACTCAAAATGGAAAGGAACGGACAAAAAAACAACAAACTAAAAGATGTAAATAGATTCAAATATAAATAGATCCAAAAAATTTCAAATATTTAAAACATATCAATTCCAAATTTCACTTTTAAAGATTTTTCTTTTACTCTTTTAACTTTAAAATTTAAAACCAAATTTTGCATGCCATCAAAACTTGATACAGAATACTTTACTTTAATATAAGAATACTTCCATTTTTATATAAATTACTAATTTAAAAACGATTTCAAAGTGTTTAAAGCATTTAAATTCAATTATCACTCATTAAAAGACTTAAACACATAAAACAATGAAAGTGCAAAAATATAGACTTTTTATTTACTTACTTTATAACTATAATTATAACTTGAGTGCAAATCAAACAATCAGGTAAACACAAGGCATGGCCACGATAGATGTTTATAAGCAACGTAAAGGTGAAAATATATGTAACATCCCCTATCTTGAGGCCCGAAGCTAAGCGCTACAGATGCTGCAGTCATCCATAGTATTAACTTCCGGTGACAAAATACGATAATGTTAATGGTATCCATAATATCAGAAGCACTTGAATATGAAATAAAATCATCACAAATTAAAACAACTTTTTTGATTACATTTCAAAGCAATATTTCATATTCAAATTAAATCATCCTATAACGATTCCCAGGTTTTGATTAAATATAATTATTACAAATTACGCCCAGAGCGACGTATGAAGATTCCCCATTGGATGATTAGAGTACTAATAGACAAACTATCTGAATACAACACAGCGTAATTTAAAAAAAATAACTTCAATAAATAACTAGCATTGCCTCCTGCATGTCTTCGGAAGCTTTACTCGCCAACCCACTAAACCAAAAAAATCTTCAACCCTCGGTCTACTTAAATCATATTTTGAGCAACTAAGAGTTTAAGGGGAAAACATAAACTTCGAGTCAGACATAAAGCCTGGTGTAAATAATACTGTACATCTCGGTTTACTGATATTAAGTGAGACCACGCCGCTTAGCGGAATGGGTTTCCCCTCACTAATACCTCTTTTAAAAACATATCTTTTGCAAACCAAAATCCTGCAATCAAACTGATCAGAGCAAGAATAGCAATATCATATATGCATATATATCAGGTAATCAATGGACTGTCTATCCCAAAAATATAGTTTTGTTTGGCTAACTATTAACCATTGGCTGACTCGGGCCTACCAGACATAATCACTTATCTAACATCTATTAGACACATTTCTGGATGGTCTGTCCTTAGCTTACTTCTCCCTGGGTCTCCTGATCCTAATGGTTTTGCGGGCTCACCAATAACCTATCCTTCTTCTCTGTATATTCCTTTATGTGTGTAACATCATTTAAGTCTTATCTATGCCAAAGCCCTACACATTGGAATTTTGGACTAAATTTGCTAGGGGCTACAGCTAATGTATAGGGCGCGACTCTATACCAGTCCCATATGGTATTCTAATATCCGAGTCATTTACTTAGGGTTAACTACCCTTCAAATTTTCCTTGAAAACCTTTCAAATTGTTTTAACCCTTTAAATCATACATAAACAAGGAAAATATACTCTTTGCTTTACTCAAAGCTATATGCCATGTTATATATACTTTACCCAAAATAATGTTGATGAAATATATTGAGGGTTACATATCCCTCCAAAGTAAGTTAAAACCCTTTAACTTAAAAACTCTTAGGCCATATAGCGAAGGTAAACCATTCGAAACCTTTGTTTAAAATCTTTAAACAACCCTTTTGAAATCATTGAAAGTACCCCTTTTGAAACATATTAACTACTATACCATGAAACACTAGGCTGAAAGGCCAAAACATACCTTTCGAAACCCCTTAAAATAACTTTTCGAAATCATTGAAGGTATCTCTTTGAAACCTTTTTAAACCTTAGACATACTTTTTTCAAAACACTATAAAACTTGCCTTTCGAAAGCAATTGGAAACCTTCCATTTAATATACTTTAAGCACCTTTCGAAAACATTGGGGAACCTCCCCTTCGAAACCTTCATTTAAACCTTTCGAAAGCATCAAAGTCCTTTATTATAAACAAACCTTTCGAAAGCATTGGGTTCAAGTAAAAGCTTGTGGAACATAGTTTCAAAACCATTAAAACCATTCTATTTCAAAGCTATGGGTTTATCTTTCAATAGAACAAAGGATCGTAAAACAACCAAGTCGAAAGCACTCTTTCGAAAACAATTTCCTAAGTAAAGAAATTAGATGGTTTCAACACCATCCCTTTCGAAGGCATTGGTGAGGTGCTTCTTTAATAAAAGCGAAAGCACCCCTTTAAACCATGTTTAAAGGCAAAGCGACCTCAACTGGGTTGAAAGGTAGAATTACGGCAACAAAGGTTTCAACTCTGTCGAAAGCTAGTTTAAAACAAAAGGTGACAACCTAAGTAGAAAGCAATCTTCAAACCCTTTCGAAAGCTCTTATTACATGTACAAAAGCAACTAAGTCAAAAGCTATCTTTAAGCCCCTTTCGAAACCAATCTTTGGAAAGCAAAGGAAGCGGCTTTTCTTTTGAAAGCAAAACAAGGTTTCGACCCCATCGAAAGCACCCTTTTGACCTTATACCTTTCACCTAAATCCAATCCACTACATACCAAGACATGGATACCATGTGTATTGGTTTTGACTTGGTCGAAGGCGAGGGTATCTAGTCGAAAGCTTGCTACCATTAGTGGTGAAACAGCAAGTCCATACAAAAACTGCTTTCTTTCTTTATAAAGTAATTTCTTTCCAACTAACTTGCTTATTTGTCATAATCTAATTGGTTTCCAATTTCTTTTCCAAAATATTTTCAAAAAGTGCTGCCGAGTTATGAATTTTATATTTAAAACATTTAGCAAATTGCACCTTCTCCTATTTTAAACATATAAAACATTTAAGTCTCATACCTTAAATAATTTTATATGCTTAATAAAACACTTGGGAAAATTCTCCAAAAATTCCAATAAATCACTTTTAATATGTTTTCTAACATATTTAAATTTCTGACGCAAAGCTAATATATAATAGCCGTAATAAATTTAAACCCAAAATAATTATTTTCTTCACTAGAAAATTCATAATAAATCCATAATAATTTAGAAAATTATGAAACTTGAAACTCATCTCTAGAATAATATTTTTGACCTTATATCAAAATCGCAAGTCATTTGGATGTCATCTAATAGGTTTTTTAAATCAATTCTTGTCATAAATTCTATATGAAAAAGCCTAAATCATTAACAAGTATATATATCCATTTAAACAATCAATGCACGGCAATCATTTGCAAAATAAATTCGGATCTCAATCTAGCAATCGAAAATCATAAAATAGGAGATGTAATCTATTATTCACCTTTAGCTTAGGTTAAGAAGTTGAGATTTGCTCTTGAATTAAATTGATTAAACTTCTTCCTCTTGATTTTAGCTTATCTTCCCCTTTTATCTTCTAATGGTGGTCGGCCTCTCTTGTATTATGTTTTGTTTGTGAATGTGGAAATGAAAGTGGGATGAAGGGTTCAGGGTATATGAATATGACTTATTCCTAATTTACCCTTATCTTTTACCCTTATTTATTTCATTTTATTTCCCTTTAGTTCATTAGTTATTTGGCACAACTACCTTATTTTATTCAAATCTCAATCCCTTAACCATTTACATTATTTCATTTAATTTACCTAATTAAATTTCCTAAATAATGTTAATCAAAATTATGGTTATTACAATATATTATTTCAGTTATCATTATAATTAACGTTCAAATCAACATCCTTAATTACTTAATTTTCAAATCAATATTATCATTAATTATCATTAATGTTATCAATGTCTAAATTATTATCATTAATTATCATTTACTAAAAAATCTTTTAAAGCTATTTTACTACAACACACTCTTTAGTTATATTTTTATGATTTATATCATTTTATATTCAACTTTATTTTGCAAAATAAACTTATATATAGTTCAAATATTACTAAAAAATTATGCATAGATATCTTAACTTGGAATTTTGTTTCGAGAGGTTTTAAAATAATATCTTATAATGATGATATTAGAAAAAGGGTTATTAAAAATATTTTTATACAAGCTTTATAATAAAATCTCTTTAAAATCGAAGGATTTATTAAGTTACATTATTTAAAATAAGTCTAAACTCAAAGATATTGAAAACATATTTAATTAGTTTTAATCATAAAATTAAGACAGATAATATACTCAACTTTTTATAGTAATTACTCTACTTCAAATCAAGAGTATAAAATTTTCATATTTTTCGTAAATAATTAATAAAATACCCATTTAAATATTTATTTTCATATCATTTGGAACACTTTATCTTAGGATTATTATTAGATTAGACTTTTATAAAAATACAAATACACTCTCTCCTAATATGCACTTAACTCATTTAGGGTGTCCCTTACCATTTTCTTATGAGTTTTACCCCAACAGGCTTAGGTGTTCGCTCAACCAAAGTTCTGATACCAAATGTGACAAACTATCATTTTAGATAACTCAAACTGTTCAAAAGACTGATTATCAATGGAGTTTTATTTTAAGAAATAAGATATAAAAGAACTAATGCAGAATCTCACAACGTAATATAAAGATATAATAAAATAGCAGTTCATGAAGTTGCTAATTAAATTATTACATCGGAGTTTTATTATAAATAGCATGGTGGGAATAATAAATGGTCATTAATACATAGTTCAAAAGGAAATAGGGAAACAATAACTAATAAAGACTAAAGTCTTCAAGTATGTTTGCAGCTCCAAAAAATAACCATCTTCTAAACACTAGAACAAACTCAGGCTGACCCGAGCATATTGAAAGACACATACTCGGATCAGAACTAAAAATTCTCATGTAAGTTAGCTCAAAATCATGTGTACAATAGGAAAGATAACTTAACGGATGTTACGGGATTTTTCATCTTCTAAGGAACTGTTAATCAATCTATATGTTGTAGACACGATACATATGTAATGTCTATTCGTAATGTAAATATTAAAATAGCATTTAGGCTTTACATTAATCCCCCTTGATACATTTTTAAGCATGTAGTATATGCAGGTCCTGTAACACAGCCATTAATGTCGGTAGCCAGTGAGTCCCCTATATGTTCAATACTAAGAAAAAATGGTAATGGTCTCACGTAAGGAATGACCATATCATAAGGCATGTGAGGTAATGTCCAAGGTAGGATATTACCGTTTTGCCCTCCTTGACTAGTCGTAACCCCTAACAACCGACCGCGTCCAACATTCCAAGATCAAGGTGCACCACTCAAGTTCAAAATCAAGATAGTAATATGAGGAAAAGATGTCCGCTAGAGGTAGCTAACCTCATTGGCTAGGTATATCTCCTGTTTTAGTCATTTCAAATTAACACAAGTGTCGGAGTCATCCATTATCGTTCTCTTACTTCATCCCAACAAATGTTCGCCTACTTAACCTCTACATTTTGGAAACATCCTCAATGTAAACAGTTATTAAAGTGATTTCAATTCATATAGAGACCATGCCATTATCGGCCCCGGATTCTTTAACAACCAATCATTATTTTATAAAACTATGTCATTTTTGTCCTTTTTAATTTTTACACAAAAATACATAAAGAATTTCCAAAAAATTTCAACGTAAAAAGTTCTTCGTTTTACCTCAGGAAACTATAGTAAAAATTTCATATTTTTAATAAAATATTTATTACTTATAAAATCTAAAATATAATAGTTTTTCTTGAAATCAATTTATTTAATATAGTAAATTATGAAAAAAAAAATCAGTTTCTGAAACCTACTTACTTAATTATACATCTAGAAGTTGTAGTAAAGTTTTTGGAATTTTTTGAAACCAAATAATACATTTTATAATTTAAAATATTTTATTTTTTCTTTCAAATAAATTTATTTAAATTACTAAAATATGGAAAATTGTATTTTCAGATACAAAATCTCTTAAACTAATTTCCTACCTTTTTCTAGAATGGTAATAGAATTTTCACATATTATTATATAAATTATTCTAATTTCCGAATTTTTCATAAAAGCTAGTTTTAGAAAGTAAATCCTAAAAGTACTTTAATTACCGAATTAAATATATACACATTCATTAAATATTTTCCTTATAATTTTAGTAAGCTACAAAAATATTCCCAAGTCAAAATAAATTTTATTATGAAACACATTTTTCCAATAAAACTATTTCTAAAATAAATCATAAGAATATCCAGATGGCCGAATTTAATATAAGTTTCTTTACATAATATTTTCATTTTATGAAATATAGCCAAAAAAAATTTCCAAAGTCCAAATAACACCTTTTCATAAATTACACATTTATTCGTGTATAACTTCAAAAATTCGTAAGTAAAAATCTACACGTAAACTTTTGCAATCAAATTTAACTAACATGTTCAAATCTTTACTTCACATAACATATAAAAAGTTTAAACATGAACACATTCATTTTTTCAAAATTTTCAAACAAGGACAAACGATAATTATATGAAATTTCATAATTTATGGCCAAAACAATAAATTTACTTATCGCAAATTTGTCATACATTAATGGCATATATCCAAGGGTGTTATAATACATTATCACCTTATTCGTTGTTCATAATATCAATATATCAATTTATAAGAATTCCAAACAATTCACAATTAGTACAAATGTGGCATATATCGTAATTCAACAAACAAATTAACATACAAATAATTTATCTATCAACCAATCACTCATATAAACAATCATAAACATACTAATGGATTAATCATGCAATTTAATTTTCTTATTTAAACTAACTACACATATTTCAACAATTATGAGCATATTAGTGGGTTAAACTTGCAATTTAAACTTTATTAATTATCTACACATATCACAACAAATATATATATAATAACCATCGGGTTAAACTTGCATTTAAATTTTTAGTTGGTGAGAGTTATAAAACACTCACCTTCTTACGCAAATCTGAACACTGCACGACACGGACACGGCGACTGGAACACAACACTACGGATCCGACACCACAATGACTACGAACGTATACGAACATAATATAGATGACACGATATAAACAGACAAGGTGGCTAAATGGTGTAGGTGCAGCAAGAGAAAAGGTGGCTCGGTGTTGGCAGAGGCTAGACAGAAGCTACGATGTATGGAAGAGTGAGTTGTGTCTATTGGGTTGCTGCCACGTCGGAGAGGAGGGCTCGGAGGTCTACGGTTGCTAATCGAAGAGGGAACCCAGGTTATTGTCGAAGGAGAGGTGATGGCAGCAGGCTTGGGTGGTGCGGGAAGCTGGACTAGGCAGATGTAGGTTAGGGTAAAAGAGTTGACAGGGGACTAGCGGTTTGGGATCTGAGGCGGAGAGAGGTTGACGAGGACTGGCGGTTGGGATCTGGGGCGGGCTGAGGGTAGACGGAATTGAGCTACTATGTGGTGAGGATATTGGGATGGTGGGCCGAGGCTGATGAGTTTTGGGGAGTGGGTAGGGGGAGCTGCTATGTGGAATAGAGGCTGTGGTAGATGGGATTTGGTTGGATGAAGGAAAGATGAAAATATATAATGATGAAAAGGAGGTATAAAATAAATTTTCTTTACAAGGATGCAGATATGAGAAATAACGGTGAAGGGTGAGATAAAATGAAGGAGAGAGAATAGATAGAGCCCTAAAATACGGGTCACACATTGAATAATTCTTAGCCTTCAAATGTACCCAAATATATGTACACTCACATTTAATTTAACCCTACTACCTATAGTTCTACAACTCTACATTAAACACCGGGTGTCTAAACACATAAATAAAAATACCTTTGTGATCAGTGAGGGAAGACAAAAAATATGATAAGCTTAGATCTATGCTACAACATACAAGTCAAAAATTTACCGTTACTGCTAAATACACTACCTAAAACGTAAAAACAAACTTCAAATCGCAATAAATGGAGCTAGAAAAACAAGAATTTGGCAAAATGAACTTTGATCTTTTACTTGGAAATTTTTTTGGAATACCTTTATGTGAAATATTCACATCTCAAAAAATAATATTTTTCACTAAAATCTAAACGTTTTTAAATTAAAATTGAAAACAGAATAGATTTTTGAAATAAACAAACTAAACTATTTTTCTTCCTTCTTTTCAAATTAAACTTATTAAAATACATTTTCAATTGTAAAGTTTAAATTTTTGACACTTTTATTCAAAATCAATCTTTAATTTAATAATTTAAAATGGTTAAAGAATACGGGTCGTTACAATGCATCTCTATAGTGAAATTAAATTGTTATTACAACTCGGCTATCACCATAGTAGAACATGGTAACAAAATCTATTCACAAGTCCTTATCGTTGAACATGTCCTTATGGATCACTATCACAACTCTCGTCTTTGAGTCATGGTCACCAGAATTCTTCTCGATCCCCATCGCACATCGTAGAGCCATCATACTAAGGTTTTGAAGTTGTCATTGTCATGTCAAAGCATTATTCCACCACTTCACTAATCGCCATACAAACCCCAAAATGGCCAATAGTCGTCCTGGAGTCGTTCGCCTTCTCCTAAGATCAAACTCCAAAAATCCAATTTTCTGCTTGGGACATTTCATGGGAAAACCAGAATTCCCCTCTAAGAAACCCGAAGCAACCACGAAAACCCAAAGCTGCCCAACATTCACCATTCCATTTCCCGAACTAGAATTTCCTAGGTCTGTTCTCGAATGAAAGCCTTCCTTGCCTTAAAGCATGACCAATAGCACCACATATGTTGCCCCTGAATAAGATTTCATAATTGGAGCCCGAACATAAAGCCACTAGACAACATTTAATGTTCGGGTTTTCTCCATCACTGACCAGAAGCATACTAAGGCCACACCACCATCAAACTTAGGGCACACCCCAAGCACCCTACCACCAAACAAATGCTACCGAGTAGAAACGCTACCAAACAGAAATGCTACCGAAAAGAAATGTTATAGTTTCATCGAACTCTAGTTTCACATCGATTATATTTCTATGCTCCGTTCTTCGACCAGTATGCATTCTGTATGCATCAATATAACTCCTAACATCCTCGAGCTTATCCATCAAAGTCCATGTTTATGATCCTCACCTTTAATTTTCTCCAGTGAGCGTTTTCAAGCATTTAAGCATATACACGAACATCACACATGCATCAAACAACATCAAAGCATGCAAAACATACAACAATTCATTAAAACTATTATATAATGCATCTACAACATAGCTTAACATATATCAAGGCAACCACACATCCAAATAACATAGTTAGAACACCAAAAGTCACTTTATCCATGTTTTTACTATAGGTATGATTTTAAAACAATACTAAAAATTAATTTTGTCTTTAAAAATGGATCCAAAACATATTAAAACCTATATATACATATATAATGAGGTATGAGATGATAAATCACTCACCAAACCCTGCAAAATCCAAGTTTTGCACGTAAATCGAGGTAAATCTAAGAATGAATAGTAAAGACCCAATTTCTCTTTCCCAAAAATGTAGATTTGAAAGCTTCTAACTAATCACCTTGCTAATTTATGATTTAGACTTGATTTGAAGGTGAAAGGAGATGGTTCTGGTGAAGAAAGGGTTAATGGAGGCTTAGGTCTATTTAGATGATCAGAAAAATGGTTTAGGGAAGCTTATTTCATCCTCTAGTGGTGTAAAACCAAAATGGGTTAGTGGGCCTATCCCCTATCTCACTAATTACCCATTAAGCTACTTCAAAAATTATCAAACTTCAAACAGACATATCTCAATGTTAGAACATTCAAATCACTAATATGACCACTCTATGAAAAGAGAAACCATCATATCTTTCCAATAAAATTGGTCTCGGTCCATAATTTGGTTTTGATCAAAAGTTATAGTCATTACGAGTTTCAAGGGTAAAATCATTTGATAAAATTTCATAGTAGAAAATGTCACTACTCAACATTCCCCAAAGTTATAGTGTCATACGGTCCAATATAAATTTAAAAATATTATTTTACGACACTTCAATATGTAAAATATGGGCAATTGCATTTGGCGTCCGTTTGTTTAAGTTATGGCTGAAGTATGTTTGGATCGATAATAGCATTACACGTTGGATCGGTAGGCTTCTACTTCGAGTTCTAGGGTTGGGAACTTCGGGCATGAAAGGACTTTGCTTATGGCTAACTTGGCAGTGGGACCGATTTGGATCGGTGCTACCACTTCGAACTTTGAAGGTAGAACTTTGAGTCTTGGGGATATTAGCTATAAGCCCACTCGAGGAAAAGTAACTTGGACTGGTGTTGAGGAACTTGGCTTAAATTTGGCTTAAGTATACGACTCAGTACCGCTTGGATTGACACCAAGTTGTGAAGGGGGATGAGTTGTAGACTTGGACGTGGTTCATGTACATGGAAGGATGAGGTGGCTTTGGGATGGACTTGGGTAAGGTGAAGGCTCAACACCAACCCAATCACTTAACCAAATTTGGCTAAGTGTAGGATGTAAACTCGGGTATGAAGTTGTGACCAATGGAGGACGGCGACTTGAGGAGATGGCTTTAGGGATGGGACAGCTATACTTCAAGACTTAGAACATAGACCGGACTCAAGGAACTGTTAGAGGATGCTTTGAGACAACATGATGGTACTCTACGACTAGTAATGGAGGTCTAGAGTTGTTCTAGAGTTGATGGCTCGAGGACAGCAGTCGTATGATAATCCATAAAGATAAGTTCGAGGATGCGAACTTGTAAAGTGGAGCGAGAATGGCTCTACCATGGATGTGATGTGTGGAAAAGGATCGTTGATACTTGAAGATTTCTAGAGTCTCATAAAGCAAGTGTATGTGAGGACTCTCACCAGGGTGATGACGGGCCCTAGATCTTCAGACAAAAGATCAACCTTACCCTGGACTGGGAGGACAAGCAGTCAAGTTCTTGGCTTATCGAGTGGCATGGATTCAAGTATTGAGAAACTAGGACATTATGTTGTCTCTGACTGAGGACGGGGTTGATACGTGTTATCATATATCCAACACACTAAGTGAGTGATGTAAGAATAGATGATGGGTGCCATGTTTTCTTAGCTTGATTAGAGATGTCACTTGAAGTAGATATTATTGATGTAGATATCTTGATGCCCCATATGCACTTTAATGTACATTACACCCATGACGATTGTGATGTAGAGTAGCATATACCTTGTGTTATGTGCTAAACTTTGGATGCAGAGACATGTAAGGTATGATTCTCCATATCAGTTCTAGTATACTTACTTTACAATATTTGAGATTTTCCACCATTCACACTAGACTGTTGTCTGACTCGAGATTTTATGCTTTGCTCCTTATTTTCTTAGGGACTCTTAAATGAATAGCTTAGATAGTAGGTGTAGGCGACACATAGAGCTATATAGACGGATGAGCAAGAGGCGATGCTTTCTCATACTTATATTTGGACTCATTATTGCTTATTCTGTTATGCAACACTATGGAACCTAGATAGTGTTTGCTTATATTATTAAGAGACAGTTTATCTATTGAGTTTATTATCATATGTATAAACTCTATTACTTATGTTGTATAACTATATGGATCTGTGCACTTTGATTTCTATGGTTCATTTAGTTATTATTGTCTCTCCTATTTTATATCTGTGATGACTATTATATTTTTTTCGATGCGCTATGAGATATACGATAGGTACTATGTTGATTTTATTTTACCACCCCTGATAATCATCCTACATCGTTCGGTACCATTGCAGCATATTATATGGGTATATTAGGTGCCATTGGTATAGGACGGTCGTCGCATTTGGTATCAGAGCCAGGTTATGTAGTTAACCTGAGTTAACACCGTAATCCAATAGAGATAGAGTAGGAGATATCCCCCTAGACTGGATCGAGAGTACTTGAGAGAACGTATTTGTTATATATTTTGGTTTCCAATACCATATAGTAGTATATATATAGTACACAGCCACACTACACACACAAATGCTACTTACATAGTAATTCCCTATAAAGAGATGATCATCCTTATTAAAGATTGAGGGACAAGTCATCATACGAGGAACATTGTTAGGAACTCTATTTCCAAAGTTGAGGAGGAAAAAGGTGGCTCGAGAGCTGCTAATCCCGATTTGTATATGATGTCCAATACCATGATGAGGAACATGCTGCAAAACACTCAATTAGCCGCTTCTAATGCTACCGTTGATGGTGGTGCTCTGGTGCAGGCGCCCAAAGTTGATTTCACAAAGCTAAACAGAGATTTTACCTGTCTTGGTGGAAAACTATTCCTAGAAATAGAATCGATGATAGAAGTGTAAGATTGGGTTGATTCTTGCGAGAAGATTTTCAATGATTTAGAATTGGATGATGCTATGAGGAGTAGGTTGGCCTCCAAGCAACTTCAAGGAAGGGCGATGAACTGGTAGAATGCCACGAGGGTTGCTACTCCCGAGGACTAGTTCACATAGGATTAGTTCAAAGCTAGATTCACGGAGAAGTTTATATCGACTTCTCAAAAGTCGGTATTGTTCTATAAGTTTGCATATCTAAAGTATGAAGACATGTTTATCTCCAAGAATATTGCTAAATATGACACTTTTCGAAATATGGGATGTCCTTCATCGACACTCCATTAAAGAAGAATGAGAAATTTACCACCGGCTTGTACGACTATTAAGGGAAGAGACTCATGGGTCATATTGATGAGACCTTTGAGATAATAAAAGAGAAAGATTTGAGGCATGAGAGTCTTTATCTAAAGCCGAAGTCTATTATTCCAAAAGAAGAGCCAAAGCTACAATTAAGCAGGGAAGGAAAAATGAAGTGGAATAATAACAGTAAAAGGAAGCAGTTTCAGAATGGAGAGGGTTAGAAAAAGAATAAAACTCCACCAATTTGCTACAACTACGATGATAAGGGCCATTTTAGTAGAGATTGCAAAGCTGAGGGAAAAAAGGGCTTTAATTGCAATAAGCTTGGGCATATTTAGAAGGACTGTCCAGAACCGCTACGGCGGAAGTAGGTGGTGAAAGCAAAGGCTCTCTACATTCTTTTGACTTCATCGAGTGCTCCTTCACCGAAAGAGAAGGGAAATGGCATAGTTATCCAAGGTATTTCTATTTATCTTGTACACATATGTATTTGTTAGATACCATGGCTTTATATTCGTTCATATCTAGTGATCTTGTAGATAAGTAAGATAGGAACCCGGGATTGTTGATCGATCTTTGGTTATGATAAACCATGTTGGAGGCTACACTAGCCTATGTATGGTTAGTAGCAGCTTAATCCTATCGAGTCACAGATGTTCTTTTGCATGTGAAGGTTTTTTTTGGTTTTATAGAGTGGTATTATTTTGGGTATAGACTGCTTTTATAGGTATGGTAGTGGTGGATTGTGCGAGGTCATTAGTGACGATAGAGGTAGATAATGAAGGGAAGGTAGTGTTATGCTGCCTACCAGTTGACGAGGTGATGGTTGGCTTTCTATATTTGCTCGATATCCCATGTAATGAATTATTGTCAAGGCTTATTGCTATGGAGTATTCAAACATATCTGGTGAGGTTATAGGGCGTCTGCCACAAAATGAGATAAAGTTCCATATTGATTTGTTAAAAGATGCCAATCTAGTGGTTATGCCTTAGAGGAGGATAATGTGTAGAGAGTAGTGAGAACTCGAGGCCCAAGTCAATCACCTATTAAGGAAAGTGTTCATTCGCAAAAGTATTTCTATGTGGGGAACATCCGTAGTATTTGCCACGAAGTTAGATGATTCCTTTAGTGTATGTGTCAATTATCGTGAGCAGACTAAAGTGACGAAGAAGAATGGGTATCCACTCTCATGTATTAATGACTTGTTCGATCAGCTCCACGGTGCTAGAGTGTTTTTTCGATTGGATCTTGCGAAATTTCACCAACTGAGAGTAGTGAAGGAGGGTGTGTCGATTATAGTAGTTTGTACACAATCAGGTTTTAATATATGGTTTGTTATGCAGTTCGGGCTGACCAATGCACCGACATACTTGTTGGATCTCATTAACCATGTTTTCAGGGGATCAACTAAATGAATTTGTGCTTGTGTTCAATGATGATATTTTTGTCTTCACACATATGGCAGAGGAACAAAAGATACACTTGAGGATTGTACTTAAGGATTGAGAAATCACCAATTGAAGGCAAAATTTTAAAAATGTCACTTCTGGAGGAGAGAAGTGTGATTTTTGGGCCATGTTTTTTCTTAGCATGGCACTGCTGAGATACTGGAAAAATTACAATAGTCCAAGATTTGAATAGACCAAAAAATATTACAAATGTGAAAAGTTTATTGAGATTAGCTGGATATTATAGACGATTCATCTAGGACATCTGCAAAGTAGTCGCACCATTGACTAATGTCAAAAGTAATCAGACTTTTACTTAGGATGTGAGATGCAAGCACACATTCATGAGTCTAAAGAGAAGTAGATAAGTGCACCAATGCTGACCATTCTGAGTGGGAATAAAGAGATGATGGTACACATCGATGCTTATGGTATTGGATTGGGTGCGTTATTGATGTAGAAGGGTATGTCGCTTATGCTAGTTGACAACTGAAGCCACATGAGAGGAAATACCTAGCCCATAATTTGGAGTTAGCATAGATCGTGTTTGCACTGAAGATTTGAAGGCATTATCTTTTAGGAGAGAGGTTCGAGTTGCTCACCAACCATAAATCATTAAAGTATTTTTTTTGCAGAAGGATCTTAACCTTCACTAGTAGAGATGGTTAGTTCCTATCCTCCTATGATTTTGACATTCCCTATACACTGGGAAAAGAAAATGCAGTCGCTGATGCATTGAGTAGGAGATGCAAAATTGGGATCTATGTTCCTAGAGTGGACGTAGTTAGAGTATATTATTAGTTAAGGTTTCCAACCAAGACGTGAGCTAGAACCAGATTTGTTAGTGAGCTTGACTCTTAGACGTACTATGATTCAGTGGATCAGTACTGGTCAGAGACATAATGCCAAACTACCTAATATTATTTTTGAGATTGAGAATGAAGTACAGTCTGAAGTGATGATGCAGTATTGACTCAACCGAGATGGTTGACTCCATAAAGATAGGAGATTATTTGTACTTGATGTTGATAGGTTGAGTTATGAGGTGCTATGAGAGTGCCATCATTCGAGATTGACTATACATCCCAATGATAATAAGATGTCCTATGATATGAAGCAGACCTATCATTAGGAAGGGATGAAGAATGACATTGGGACATTCATCTCGAAGTGCATGAACTTCCAATTGGTGAAGAAAGAATAGTAGAAGCCTAGTAGTTTGATGCAACCGCTAGAAGTCCCCGAGCAAAAGTTAGAACAAGTGTCGATGGACTTCATTGATGGACTGCTGTGGACTGGAGGGGGTTATGAAAGCATTTGGGTCATAGTCAATAGATTGATGAAGAGTGCTATATTTATACCCGTAAATTATAATAAAATGGAAACCAAACTGGCCAAGTTGTATGTGAAGTGGATAGTATGATTTCACGGTGTGTCGAAGATCATTATGAGTGATTGAGACTCGTCGTTCACTGGTGGGTTTTGGAAGAGCTTACATGAGGCGTTATGAATAGAGCTACATCCAAGTAGAACTTATCACCCTCAAACTGATGGCCAAACTGAGGTAGTAAATCGTATCTTAGAGGATCTTTTGCAGGCTTGCGTACTAGACTTTGGAGGCTTGTAGATGATCACCTAGATCTTGTTGAGTTCGCATACAACAATAGTTATCAGTCTAGCTTGGTATGGCACCATTCAAAGCATTTTGGCCAACCATGCAACGCTCCTTCATGTTGGTGGAAAGCGGATGAAAAACTGATACTTGGGCTAGAAATGATCTGAGAGACTTTTGAGAAGATTGACATCATTCGACAACGAATGAAAGCTGCTCAAGATAGACTGAAAAGCTATGCCGATAAGAGACGTAGAGATTTGGAGCTCTCTATCGACGATATGGTGTTTATCAAGATCTCCCCGTTAAAAAATGTAATTCAATTTGGTTTAAAGGAAAGTTGGCATCGAAGTTCGTAGGTCCTTTTTCGATACTAGAGAGGATAGAGAATCTTGCTTATAGGGTCGACTTACCCGAGAAAATGGTGGCCATGCACAATGTGTTCCACATCTCTCATTTGCAGAAGTTTGTGCATGACTCAGGCATGACTATCGCGCCAGATCAACTGGATGATATCGAGATTGAGCCAGAAGCTTTGAGACATCGCAAAACTATTCGTATTGTGGGATGTGATATGAAATAGTTTAGGAGGAAGACGGTGGGGTTAGTGAAGGATCAGTAGGGCGAAAGCAAGGGTGATTGCACTTGAGAGACCGAGGGGAGCATGAGGATAGATTATCTAGAGCTCTTTACTTGGTAAGACTTTCTGTTTATCGCATTTACTTTCACTCTTTTATATCATTAAGTGTAGTCTAATTTAGTATCCCGCATGCTATGATAGGTAGACATTACTTTTTGATGTTTAATGGTGTGTATGCATGTTTGATGTTTGATGATTGCTTATACGTGTATATGATTGTCTGGCATGTGGGGTAATCCTATTGATTTGTTTGGAATTTCGAGGGCGAAATTCCTAAAGGGAAGAGAGTGTAACGACCCATATTTTATATATCAAAGAATCATAAAATACTATTTTTAAAATTTATTTGAGATCGTTTAGCTCTATAACTTTGAGAAATGTCTACTAAGGACATTTTCTACTTATATAATTTTATAAGACAGTTTTGACCCTAAAAATATTATAAAATCCATAACTTTTGATAGGAGCTGAACTAGGTTGAATCCACTTTCATTAGGTTGGAATAATGGTTTTATTTTTGTAGAATGGTCATAATAGGAAAAGGATGAGGAAACATGGTTGTTTGAAGTTCTGATTGATTTTGGACAACTTAGTGGGTAATTAGTGGGTTAGTGGCTAAGCCAAAGGCTCATTTTGGTATTAGATCCAAGCGAGGGCTTGAAATACCCCCACCTCAATACCCATACTATCCAAGAGCATAACAGAGTAACACGGAGAGTGAGGCAGTATGGGGGGTACATATGTGAATATTCCCTTGGACAAACACCGTTACATATATACCATATATTACTCACCATAATTATACGCTATCTCTATGCAAAGTAATGGACATGTGTGCCACTAGGACATAATAATACATAATCTCGCAATGTAAATAGAGAATACAAAGTCAGAACGCAACAGATAAAATATAATATATAATACAATACAAAGTCCAAAGGGCTACTAAATGATAGTCTCTAGCCCAATGTACAATACATCATTAAATACATCAACTAATACATCAATAAGGCTGCAAAAATGTATAGGGAATGTAACATTCTATAACTACTACTAAATTTCCCAAAATGTCAAAGCTATCTAGCTATCTACATGGTACCTGTACCTACATAGTCTCAGACTGACCCGAGTATAAAACACACGGGTCAGACTATGTCTGAATCCAACTCAAAGGTGGTATAATGACCATAATGTAATCCATGGTGATATATGTAATTAGCTCTAATACCACAAATAAGTATAACATCAAACCATACTCCATACCATAGAAAATATCATAACAAGTAAACGAGTATGGATATACGGAGACCGATTATACTTTAGACTCGTAATCTTTGACACAGTATATGCTTATCCACCACACACACCGAAACCAGATGGGAGACTAACTGCATGTCATCTTGCTCCGGGAGCCACTCATGTTTTCATTTGACATGACCCCTATAGTCATTGGTTGACTCCAATCGGTATCGTGACAAGATCCACTTATATGCTCGTCTGTGTGAGGACCCTACTTTTTCACGACCCGGTACATTACCCCTGTAGGTAACTGACTGCTGACCTAGGTGACACATGGACGAATGCATACAACAATAGCACATAACTGTAAATATAAGGTGTCACAAATTCGAATTAGGCTGCCAGAGTGGATAAGGACTAATCCGGTTCACTCCCAAAATATAAAGAAAGTTGGACAAAGATAGACAGACATATGGTATCTATATTAATTACCTAACACATAGCTCAAGATAAATGCCAACACACGGCTCTATATATTGTCGTCACACTGATCGATACAATTGCCGACACACGGCTATAAACATGACTCATTACAGCGAGCCCTACCAAATATCTAATCCTTGTTTGAGTAATGTTTACTCATGATGAATAACCAAATGAATAACATAACGGCATCCCATACCATCGCATTTTATTTGAATATTTATTCAAAATTCATAAAATACACTCGGTCCACACTAAACGTTTTTATGCAACAAATCAGACGAATAACTAGAAAAATATTACCGAAAGTCTCATACGAGACACTATTACTAATCCATTTATTCAAATTTCTCACTACGTAGAAATGGAAAACACGTATAAATGAAAGTAATTTTATGAATATATATTTACATTATTAGAAAACATAATTAATATTTTCCATAATTATCTACATTATTAGATTATATAGAACAATATCCAATTAATTATTAAACACTATGGCATTACTTAATAAATACCTTCATTAAATTTTATTGTTATTAACAATATTATATGAATATTCGATAATTATTGAAATCAGAGTTTCCTAAATCCTTATAATAAGTTATTAATATATGTTATAAAATAACTTAATTAAATTATTAAACATCAAAATTTTATATTCATATCTAAGTATAAGCATAGTATATTAGACTATTATTATTATATTTTTATTATTTTATATTTTATATTTATTTTATTCATATTTTTTAAGAAATTAGCACAAATCGAGCGAAACCACCGGTCGACCGATCCAGCGTCCAATGTCACGATTTCATATGCCTATTTTAGGCTACTTCCTTCCCCATTCCTTCCTCTTGCTTCTTCTCTTGTGTGCAAACCATCATACACAACCACACAATGATTTAATCGTCTCCAAACAACAAATAAATAACCTAAGAAAACCAAATTCAGTATGATAGAGGCATAAGCAATGACTTAGGTAGGTGAATATGCAATTGTACAAACACACACACACACTTACAGACTTCAACTTATTATCAAAATCAGACATAGAAGTGAGTGATTTACTCACCTTTGATTGATGAATCACAATTTCCCCCTTAGTTCCTTCTTACTCCTCCCTTCTCCCTTACATCAAATAATTTCTTCTTCAAATTGATGCATAGAAGATGGATAGTACAAGCTGGATTGGTGTAGAGATTTTTTTTATTTTTATATGATTTTTTAAGGGAGTAGAGTATGGGTAAAAATTTGAATTTTAAAAGAAAATATTTATTGTATAGGGCTTTATTTATAAGTGAGGAGGAAGTCCTTGGAAATAGAAAAGTCTAAAGATGAGAAATTAGTAAGTGGGCATAGGGTGTTTGGGCTTAGTATGTATTTGGGCTTGATTTTATTAATCATTTCGTTTCCTCTTTTCTTTTCCAGTTTACCAAATAAATCTACACCTTCATGCCCACTACCTAATCCTCACTACTATAATAATTTACTAATTAACAATTCCTATCTTACTATTTATAAATTTATTTTCTATAATACGTATTTATTTAATTTCTATTTAATTTCATGTACAAATTATATTCAAAATCCTTTATAATTTCCAAAATAAATATCTTATATTATCAAAAATTAAATTCCTAGCTTATAAATTTTAACTGAATAATTTATTTCAAAGAATAATTTATATTTCATATTCTTAAAATGGCCATATAAATTAATAAATCGTATTCCTTTCATATTTAATCCTAATTATTTTAACACATATTCTGTATCAAATTTATAATTTATTTCCATTTCTATTTTAGTTAACTCAAAACACGTTTATTTCATTAATTATTATTATTAAATTGTTAATTAATTATTCCTTGACAACGGGTAGTTACATACTTCCCCGTTAAGAAAATTGCATCCTCCAATTCCTTATAAGGGAAAATATGTAACTAGCTAGATTAATTCTAGCTGATCTACATCATTAATCCATACAAACAAGTAACAAATTACATACTTAACTCATGCACGTTAATAAATAATTTAGGATAAGATCATTCCACGTGTTCCTGAGTCTCCCAAGTACGATCCAGCGGATTGTCGGACCACTATGCTTTCACTACTAGAACTTTCTTATATCCGAGCTATCAGATTTCAAAGTCAAATGTCCGAGCTGGATGTTGCACATAAGTTAGATTAGAGGATAATTCGAGCTCTTTTATGTCTCTAGGCTCGACAATAATCTCTATACCCCAAAGACACATCCTTAGTTGTGAAACATAAAAGATATTATGAATACTTGAGAAGTAAACTGGCAATGCAACTCTATATGCAACTCTTCTAATTCGTTCAACAATCGGGTATCCCCACAAAGCAAGGTGCTAACTTCCTCGATTTGCTAAACCACATAACCCCCTTCAGTGGAGAAATCTTCACATGCACTAGATCTCCAACTGCAAACTCTATATCTTTCCTTCTACAACCAGCATATAATTTCTTTCAATCCTAGGCCTCCTTTATTCTTCGTCTAATCAGCTCAATCTTCTCCATTGCTTCCCCAATAGAATCTTGACCTAGAATAAACTTGTCTCCAATCTCTAACCAGTAGGATTGCGATCGACGCGATCTACCATATAAAGCTTCAAACGGAATCATGCCAACACTAGCTTGGTAACTATTATTATAAGCAAACCCAATCAAGCAAAGGTGATCTTCCCAGCTACCACCTAAATCAAGCACACAAGCACTAAGCAAGTCTTCAAGAATTTGATTTACCCACTCTGTCTGACCATCGGTCTGCGGATGATAAGCTGAAGTAAAATTTCGCTTTGTTCCCAAAGCTGCCTGAACACTTCTCCAAAATTTACTAGTAAACAAGGGATCACGGTCACATACTATGGAACTGGAAACTCCATGTAGTCTAATTATTTACTTTACATATAGCTTAGCCAAGTATGGTGCGGTTCGATTTGACTTTATTGGGATAAAATGTGCTGACATTTGATCTACCACTAACCATATACTATCATGATGATCTCTAGATAATGGTAACCTATCTACAAAATTCATCGACACATGCACAGCCCAAAATAATACTATTCTAATGGGATTTATACAGGTAAATTGTTAATATCTCGAACCACTAGTACTTGATCCCATTTCCATTAAGGGATTTCCAATGGCTGTAATACACCACTGGGTTTCTGGCATTCTACTTTTACTAACTGGCACCCCTTAACAAACTTCCTAATATCACATTTCATATTCCCAATAGTAGAGATGTTTCATGTCGTTGTACATCTTGCTAACACCTGGGTGAATGGTGTATCATGATCGATGACAACCTTTCGTAACTTCTATATGGATTTCATCAACATCTAGTACTATTATCCTATTCCTTCTCCGTAAGCATCAATAAGAGTCAATAGAATAGTTAACAATATCCTCACTTTCGTCTTTGGATTCCAATCTTTGAATAAGCACTAGGGTTGTCAGATCTTTCTTCTAAGCTTCTACGATCCGATCAATCAGAGAGGGTCTATCCACAAGACTATCTAGCATTGCTCTAGAATTTAGTATAGAATCTCTATCTCGAATCTCACATATAGATAGTGTCTCGAGATCCTTCCACTCGGCAATCATCATAGAAAATATAGCTTGGTGCTTCCGACCCAAAGCATCTGCAACTCGATTGCCTTTCCCAGGTGTTGACCTTAAAATAGATACTTCAGTGACTTATGATATGTGTATAACACAAATCGATCTCCAAGAAAATAGTGATGCCAAATCTTCAATGTGAAGACAATAGCTACTAGATCCAAATCATGAGTAGCATATCAATCTCATTAGGCCTTAATTGCCTTGATGCATATGCTACCACTTTTCCCTTCTTCATAAGCACTGCACCCAATCCAGAACCACATACATCTGTATAAACTTTCATGTCTTGGTTACGTTCTGGTACGATAAGCACTGGTGCATTTGTGAGCAACTCTATTAACTTCTAATATGCTTCCTCATATTTAGATGTCTATTGAAATTTAACTCCTTTCTAAGTAAGTGTAGTGACCCGCAGTTTCGTACCCTTTGAGTTGATAATAATTCTACCTTGCACAACCCAAAGTGTATGAAAGAGCGAATAACTAGGGGTGAAGAAGAAGCAAGAGATAGAAGAAAAATAAACAACACAGAATCTCACAATCGCAGTGGAACAAAATATAATATATAATAACAGATTTTTATACAAAAGAGTCTGTAACTATTTATATACTTACAATCAACAGAGTACAGTAATCAGTACATCAATCTGGACAGTTATAATCAATTTTCCTCATACAGCGGAAATATAAGCCAAATACGAAAAATACGTTCGAACTCCTCTAGCTCGCCTCCTGAGCTCCATAGCATTCTGACCTGAAACCGCCCGGCCTGACCCAACCATTATAATAAAATAAAACCCGAGTTAGTTTGGAAAACCAGTGTAAGAAAACACACTCAATTTGCATTATTAAAGTTGTCAAAATCCTTTGAAAACAAAGGTATCTCGTAAGACTGCATCACATATAAACACGACGGGTTTTTACCTTACGATAACCAAAACAATTTTATAGAAAATCCTCTGATATTATAGCGGTGTCTAAAACCAAATACTTATTCAAATATCCGAAATTGTTACATTAATTAAATTATAGCATACTAGGCTCTACAAACAAAAACCGTAAGGCTTGTATTGGAGAATGGATTCCATACGAATGACTGGGCCACTAGGGTACCGCCCATCACAGTACACCTCTAGAACAATGTACCGAGGACCATCGTCGGGATCCCCTGCTACACAAGACCGGCCTACCCCAAACCTGGATAGACCGAATATGTTATCACCCCGGTTGTTCCCACCCTTACTATCGAGCGATCCTTCTTCATGCACAACCATATCCATAATATAAAGGTTTCCAAGGACATCTAGAAAAGTGATAACATACCCTAATTGGGTGCGATCCACTTATCTTTTCTGCATCTCCCCTGTTTTAGTAATTCCCGATTGATGAGGTTCGAGGCTAGGCGTTACCACCCAAGAACAATTTTACTTAGGATGCTCATCGTCCTCCAATGACGATGTTCTGATAGCATTCGTCCATACAAGTTGTCCTGGGTCTGGACAAACTGAATCACCATCTTCACCATCTTCACGGTATTCATTCGTTACATTCAAACCGGATCGAAGTGGTTTTCGGATAATTAAATCTGATCCCGGTCTCTTCGAAACGATTAACGAAGTTGGCCAATACTAACAGTCTGTTATTTAACTATCGATAAAACATCCATAAGCAATCATCTGGCCCTATCATAATTTTCCAAAAATATTCTCAAAATATCTTTATAAGATATATATATATTCAAACCCTTCCAATATTTCCATAGCGAAAATCAAATTAAATTCTTATATCCTTAACAGGATATTTTCAAGTCATTTCAATACTTAAAATATTTTTCTCTCAATTCCAATTATAATTCATCCCTTTGAAAATATTTTCTATATTTAAAATCTCGAAGTTAACTATTTTCAAATCATTTCCGTCCAATACTTAGGAATATTTATAAGTATGTTTCCTAAGATCTTTTTATCCCAATATTCAGGAAATAGCCCATTTATTTCCTATTCTCACAATTCTTACAAATTTTATTTGTAAACCCCTTAATATTTCCAAAGTCGAATGCACTTGTCTGTATCTCTAAATACCCATTTCTAACTTCTTTTATGAATTCTAATTCATTTTACGAATTTCTCGTATATTTACACTTTAGAATTTTTCTTCCAGTACCCAAAATCCCACTATAAGATTTCTCTTCTAAAATCATACTCGTTTAACAAACTTCGCTTCCAATCTCGAGAGGATTTATAAATAAATTCAATCTTATAAAACTATATATATAAAATAAGTATTTTTAGGGAATAGTAGTTTAGATTTAAAATATGTTTAAGTAAACCAAAACATTCCAAATATCATCGATAACTCATATCCAAATCATTTTTTAACAACTAATCAATTTACAAGGTTGATTAATAAAATTAGAATTTATTTCAATAAATATTTAATATTATAATAACTAATCTTTCGGAATATTCTAAATCTAAATAATATTTTAAGTTATATAGCATAGTAATTAAAAATCCCATTTAAACAATTTTTAACTTCTCGACAAAAATCTATTTTAAAAATCCAATATTGCCAAATTCAGTTTATAAATCCCTCTCGATTCATATCACATCGATTATATCTCAACTTTTACCACTATTCTCACATTCAAAAATAGATTCCACTATTCCTTTACCAAAACGATTTCCATAACTTGATATAAATTCACATCGTAAACTTATATTCTAACTTATCCACTGATATCATTTTCCCTTATTTATAAACCTTGTTTAAAAATTTATAAACTCCTTTGAGTTTCACTTATTTATAAAACCAATTTTATTTATAAAATTTCATTTTATAAATCCCTTCCTTAATAAATCCCATTTTAATTTCAAATATATTTTTAATATCTATTTCAACTCCTTTCCATACTTTCAAAATATCATTTTCAAATTCCTTTATATAATTTTATTTAAAAATCTCTATTTAAACCAATTTACGAGTAGTTAAGTATAACCCAATCAAGTTATATATTTTTTCCTTTTCATTCCACTTAATTTCCTTTAAAATAATCCAAATTTTCTTATAAACATTTTTATATTCAAAATCTCCTTTTAGTTCCTTCAAATTTAAAAATAACTATTTATGGTATTTAACATACCAAATTTAAGGTCCGTGTTATTATAGCATTTAACAATTCAATATCATAGCAATAATCTATAACAGATTATTCACACTAATCATATATCACTATATATGAAAATTAATCAACATTTTTTAGGAATATAGTTGGATCCCTCCAACCTGTTTCCCTACATCCACAGATGTTAATAAACATATAAAAAATACCAATCCCACTTCGAGGGGGATATCGCGGTATATCGGGTCATCCGCTATTATGCGGGGCGCATAGGGTCTCATCCGCTATAATGTGCGGGAATATCACTCCAAATACTAATATATATACTACCATATATATATAATATATCATTCATCAGATAATTATTAAGTCGATCAGGCACTCAATAATTAATTTTAACTATTTTTAAAATTAAGCAGATAATCCAAATGAGTGAGAATTTTTCTCACCTTGATTTTTATTTGCGATCCGTTTCAAATTTAAATCAAATTGACCATCGTTCAATTTAATTGAAAATTCCAGCTTGTAGCCTACGTCTTTACGAACCCCACACTGCCGATTTCAGGCAATTTCGACCTCGAATATAAGTTATTAAATTTTTAGTTATTGATTTTAAACTAAAATAAATTTAAATTAGTTATTTAATTTATAAATAAATTACCATATAACCTTAAATGGAAAAAACATGAATTATCCCCATCCAACTACAGCGGCCTTCACCAAGTCGCATGGCTCCACCAACAATCGCATCGAGATGGTCGTGCGCGTCGCTGCCTTACTCCACTGCCTCTTCCCGGCGTTGTTGCCCCTCCATCCACGCATCCCACGACCCACAACAGCCATGCTCTCCAACAACTCGAGCATGAACAACAATTCACCACCACACACTTAATCCACCTCCATCCTACCTACGACCACGACACCCTCTCTCATCCTCTGCACCACCATCCCTCGACCAAATCGTCGCCGTCGCCTCGTGTTTCGCCTGCGTCTCGCTCTCAAGCTCGAGCCTCTTCAGCACTCGCGATCTTGATCGCGCTTTCCCGATCTTTTTTTTTTAAATGAGGACGAATTCGATTTTGAAGGAAGAAAGAGGGAATTACATGATTTAAAACCAAGAAGGCTCGCCATTTTTTTGTTCACCATTAGGCTACGAACAGAAGAAAGTGAAAAAAGGAACTTGCGATTTCAAATTGATTTAGCGAAAGGAACTAGTTTTTTAAAGGAAGAAATGCGACGAGATTTGATTTCGTTTTATATTTTCTTTTTTTAAGGTGAAATCGAACTGAAAGAAACAGATCGTGATTTTGAATTTGAGATGAGAGGTTGCATGAAGGAGGCCAGCTACAGTAGCCCTGAAGTGAAGGGAAAAAGGGTTGATGTGACTATATAGGTCAAATCAACATATATATATTATTTAAATTTTAAAACGTCTTGATTTACACCACTCAAAATCTCGAAACCCTATCGAGGCGTGCCGCTAGGCGTTCATAATATTATACCCCTATTCCGAACGTAATGGAAAAGGTTTCAGTCCTAATTCGATCGTATGGAAAAGATAACTTTTTGGACTCAATTATTATATTGAAATTTCAATATTAAATTCAACGTGTTTATATCCCGTATGAGCAAACGATAACTCCAAACACTATGAAATTTAAAATCCGATAATAATACAATATTACGGATCCAATGGAACTGGTTTCGTCAAATTCCGAGATTGTGCACCGGATTTCTATTTTAACGCGTCGATTTAATCGACGATTTTAAACATTTGCGAAATCGCTTAAAATTCCAGTTTTAAATCTTACTAACTAAATTATAAATTCCAAATTCAATATTTAAAACCATTTAAATATTCACAATTAACCATCGAAAAATTCGAGTTGTTACAGTAAGGTTAGTAAGAGGTTGCACAATATTCGAGAACTCCTTAATAAATTGCCGACATTATCTAACTAACCCCAAGAAACTACGAATGTCTGAAACCGTCTTAGGCCGCTTCCAATTCAGAATGGCCCTATTTAAGCTTGGTCTACAAAAGTACCCCCTTTTGAAACGACGTGGCCTAAGAACTAAAACTTGCCTCTGCTAGAAGTGACACTTGGAGAGTTTAGCTTTCAGTTTACTCTGCCTCACTATCTCCAAATAATTCTGAGGTGCTTTTCATGCCCCTTCTCAGATTTAGAATAGACTAAAATATCATCAATAAAAACCAAGAGAAACTTGTCAAAATAGTCTATGAAGACTATATTCATCAGATCTAAGAAGTAAGCTAGCGTGTTCATTAAACCAAACGGCATTACCAGTAGTTCGTATGGTCCATATCTAATCCTAAATGTGGTTAACAAAATACTATTTTCAGCTATTTGAGTTGATGGAATGTTGTAGTCAGGTCCAGTTAGGAAAAGATCCTAGATCCACTCAATTGATCGAACATATCATCGATCCTTGGAAAGGGGTACTTATTCTTAATTGTCAGCTAATTCAACTTCCTATAATCAATGCACAACCAAGGGATCCATTAGACATCTTTACAAACTATTACTGTAGCTCCCCAGGGTGAACTGCTCAATCTAATAAAATGTTACAACTCCAAGTCTGCCAACTGCTTCTTGAGCTCCTCATTTTCCTTCGCGAACATCCTTGTCGGTGGTCGACTCACATGTTGAGCTCTTGGAACAAGATCAATTCAAACTTGATTGCTCGCTTAGGAGGGTGATCTGTAATTCGCTCAAATATATCTAGGTATTCTCTAACCACGGGATGATTGGTAATAACATCTTCATATTTCTCCATAAGAGAAAATGTTGATCCTTCGAAATCTTGATCGATGTCCCTAAGTACTAAACTAACTCGATTCATTGAATCTGGATGGCTTAAAGGAATGACTTTCTCAGGACAAATGAATCTCATATTTGTTGAGCTAATCCATTACCAAAATGATTCCAGATCTAAAATATTTGAAAATATGCAAATCAAGTAGAAGGACAAGTCGCATAATACAAATTTAACACCTTTATACATCAACCCAAATGTTGCATATCCTCCCAAGGATTAGCAATCCTTAATGATGTAACTAGGCACATAGCTTCCAAATTAAATTTATCAACTGAATCCTTTGATACGAAAGAATGAGTCATTACCGTATCAAAATAAACTCTAATATGTATTCTTTTGAAATAAATCATACCTTCCAAAACACCAGGAGCATTCCCACTAGCTTGAGAAGTGCTGCCAGCTGCCTCTATAACATTCGGCTTCCTAGTCTTTTTATCAGTAACAAGACAAGTGTAGCTGAGATGCCCTTCCTTATTGTAGATCCTGCACTTCTTCTGATATGGTAAAGGTCGTGGCTTGGTACACTCTCTAGAATAATACCCTTTCTCTCCATAGTTGATGTAACGACCCAGAATTTAACCACTCTTAAAAGTGACATTTAAGATAATTTTAAATATAAATTAGGTAAGGTTATATGATTTAAACAATATTAGAAAGGATTTGGAAATAGAAATATACATAAAAATAGTAAAATTTGCTTAGATCGACAAAAGTGACAAAATCCTGATTTTTAGAAAAGTAAGTTTAAATGGTTTAATAAATTATTTTAATTGATTTATGAGTGTTTATATTTTTAAATAATATTATACAAATTTATTTTTAAATTTGGTTTATATAAATAAAAGTTTAACTAAAACGTCAAAATGTGACCGGAAAACGTTTTGTTCAAAATAAGTTGTCCTAAGTTGTCGCACCATTGTTAACATGTTTAAACATATATATTACACATTTTAATAACTAAAATTTTTTACTTTTACTAATTATGATTAGAACACTTCTAGAACATAATTAAGAAAAGTAAGTAATTTTAAGAAAAGTCAAAAGTAAACATCAAATCCAAATCACATCAAAATCCAACAAAATAATTACTTTTCTTTACTTAATCTTTAAGTGACTAAGACATAAAGTAAGAAGTGAAAGAATGATGTTAATGGTTGAAAAAATATAGCTTACTTTAGTTTGAAGTAAGGGTGTTTTGGTAATTTGATAAGAGGTTAAATTTGTAAAATACCATTCCTTACTTTTTCTATAAATACCCACCTCCTTCTTCACTTTCATTCACATTTCTTCTTCTTATTTTCTCAAGCTTCTTCATATTCTTCCTCTCCTCTTTAATGGCTTCTAAGCCATGGAAAAAGTTAGAAAAAATAATGTCAAAATATTTACAAAATATTCAAAAGAAATCAATGTTCATTCTCTTTAAATCAAACTCAACTTTTTTCCATATTTTACCTCTTTTTCTCTCGGCCATAACTTCTTCAAACCAAAATTAAAATACAAAATTATTTTTTAAAAATCATTTGAAATTCCAATGGCTATTACTTTTATGTTGAGCACTTTTTCTAGTTTTGAGGTTTGCTATACCCGAAACTCAATTCTTTGAAGTGCATTTTCGGGCTTCATTTTTGTCAATCCGACAATACCTCTTCTTCATTCTATCAAATCTCCCTCAAAACTACTTTGATTCAAATGATACTTTTTTTTAAATTCAAGAGAAAAGAATTTTTAAAAACTTTTTAGTTAAAAACTTTTCTAAATTTTGAGATTTAGAGGGCCTAAAATCATATACAAGATAACCTATTTTTCAGGTCTAATTTTGAGAATTCAAGGTCAAAGCCCCACCACTTCTTCTCTATACTTTCGGCCAACCTCCATCTCAAGTCTTGACCAAGTGCTAGGAAGGAAGAAATTGAGCTTATTTTGATTTGGTTTCCAAGCATGGTAGGAATTATGGGTTAGATCTTAAGTTCCTTGTCTTAAAGTTTGACGGAGTGGAATCCAAAGTGAGTTATTTCTTCCTTTAAGTTCGTTAAAATCATTGCTAAGTTGAAGGAACTTTAAGTGTTAAGTGTTGTTTAAAAACTCTTGTTGAATGCTTGTTTGCTTTGTTTACTAAAAAGGATTTCTTTCCTTGTTTGACTATTTGGATGGTTAATTAATTATTTTAAACTTTAGAAGTTAAATACTTAGTGGGGTATGTGGAAACGACTAGTACACGTGTTTCGTCTATGAGATCCAAGGAGACTTGGACGAGGGACGCAACATGTCGAAGGGAAAGCTTGGATGCTCCTAAATAAATATCAAATCATTTTAACCCAAAATAAAATAAGAAGTGTTAAAAATATTTGATAGATTGAAGCGTTGATTTATCATTTTTATTGTGTTTATTTTGTTAATTGATTGTTTAGTTGTTTGGATTGCGCTCGACCAGTTTATGAGAACTGATTATTATTTATTAATTATTGACTTATCTCAACCAGTTTATGAGAAATTAATTATTCATATGCATGGGCTGGGTAGAAAATAATTGTAGGATAACACCTTGTGATTTATTTCACGATTTGACTATAAGGTGTTTATCGGTAATATTTGGTTCACTTCAATTAAATAAATTATTTTGAAAATTGGTTTGCAAATGGAAATGTTATGAAATTTTTTCCCTTTAAAAGAAATAGAAATGTTTGGTAACGAATATTTTGAAGTTATAAAAGTGATTTATATAAGAATGGTTTTATAAAAATGTTTTATAAAACGGAAAGAATTTAGAGAACAAAACCCGATGGTTTTAAGATGATTTTTGAACAGAATTGGGAAATGAAAATTATTATAGATTTGAAAGTACTTGTGAATATTAGTGTGAAATGATTTATCGCTTCGGGATATAAAATGATTTGTTATGTTACCAATGATTCGGGTAACCCGTAACTAAAAAGTGGGCATATATTTTTAGTATAGTCCACTCCCGGAATAGAGGGATGTACTTATTTATCGATTGTGTGAAGGTTGGGACCTAGTTGCCTTGTTATTGGGAGAAACCTCCCGATCTGGTTGCATATGGTTTGATATGTTTTTATTACAGTATTTGGGATTTCCAAATAAACTTTTCAAAAGTGATTTGATTTAAGATCCCGAAGTAAAGTATAATTTGAATATAAAAGATATATATATTTCAAAAGTTTTGAAATAAGAATTCGAGAATAAAGTCCAAAGAGATAATTTATGTAAAGGTAATTAGATTTGAAAATCTAAAATTAAAGATTAAGCATAAGTGGGTAGTTTTGGAAATTGCATATTGTTTGTTGCATCGTAGGCTCCATGAGTCCTATTTGCGGTAGGAGAACTACATTGGCTTGATCCTGTATCTAATTGGGTACCCAATTAGATAGGGGTACGTAGGCAGTCACAAGTGGTAGTGATGCAGCTCCAAAAATAATATAACCCTTTCATGTTTATCGGTTATTGGTTGTTGTTTATCTTATGTTATTGTATCTTTCTTGCTTACTATTTTATTCTGCATTTACATTGTTTATTGAGTTCGCAGGTAAGGATAGTGTGTTCTCTCTCTTCAGAGTTGTGCAGTGGTAGATTTATAGTCATTGTATTTGGTATGTATTAAAGCACACTTTGTAGAATTAATAAATTAATTAATTACTCTGATATGTTGTATAATTGAAATTGTATCCTATACATTTAGTAATGTTGAATATTTATTAAATATAGTGTATTAAGTTGGTAGTTTTCATTAGTAGTTTTAGAATGGACGGATTTTTCGGCAATTTTAACTGGTTTGAAAATCCGGGTCGTCACCGTTGAAACACTTGACAATATCTCAACCACGAACTTTTTACTCTGGCATGCAAGTTTTCTCCCACTTCATGCCATTAAACCTAGTCTTCTGCTTCTTTAAAGGGAATCTCTGCTTCTGTCTAATAATGGCCTTTGTCTTTAGCTCATCTTGAATGCTTTATTTCTCCTTTTCTTCCAGCCTCAATCTCGGTTCTATATCCACTAACTTCTCAAAAGCAACCTCTAACAGGAGTAGAAGATCTTTCCTTAAAGATTTCTTCAATCCATACATGAATTTCTTATTCTTCTTTAATGGTGTGTTAATAAGATCTGTGCCATACTTGGATAATGCTATAAAAGTGACAACGTACTCTACTAAGCCATATGTCCTTTCTTGAGATCTAGGAACTTTCTGAACATAGTTTCATTCTCAGCCTTTGGAAGAAAATTCCGCTCAAAGTGACCCTTGAATTCTTCCCAAGTCAACTCCGCCTCATCGGTCTCAATAACCAATAGCTCGTAACTATCCATAGCTTTTTCCTAAAGCTGACTTGAACTAATCTACACTTTCTACTGGTTATCAATACATATAGGTGTAAAAATGCGTTCATGCATCTTCAACCAAGCTTGCACTCCTATCACTCCTTTTGTGCCCTTGAAGGTCTTTCCTCTAAGGCTAACATAGCCGCTACACAGTCTAGCAAAGTCAAATCATGGAGTAGGAGGATTTAGAGTGGTTGAAGCACTCGATTGCTGGATACTCCTCACTAATCCCATAAGCTGCTCAATAGTCATATAGACTCAACAAGATCTACTGGATTGACCAAGGTTTGCATGAACAACTCATGGTCCAACCATTTCTCACTACTGCAAGGAAATGAGATTCAGACTTAGAATGAACTGTAAATAGTATTATTGCATGTCAAATCACACAAATAACAAATACGCACCTAGATGACTACACCTTGTAATCACCACGTATTCCTAAACAACATATAAGTAATCTACCCAATACCGTAGGGATAGGCAATCCTAAGTCCAACTAAGTCACCAACTCATGTGTCTTTGTAACCGATCTTATCCTAACCTTACTCTAATACCAAAATGAAACGCCCCTCTCTATACCCATACATTCTAAGAGCATAAAAGAGTAATACTGTTAGATAATATGGAGAGTGAGGTGATGTGGGATACACATGTGAATATTCCCTTGGACTAACATTTGTACATATTATATACCATATATTACTCAACATAATTATATGTGATCTCGGTACAAAGTAATAAACACATGTATTATCACGATAGAACAACATGTAATCATAGAATGTAAATAGAGAACACATAGTCAAACACAACATATAAAATATAATATATAAACAATTCAAAGTCCAAAAGGCTACAAAATGATGGTCTCCAACCCACTGTATAATACATCATCAAATACATCTACTAACACATCAACGAGGCTACAAAAATGTATAAGGAATGAATAATTTTATAACTACCACTAGCCTTCCCAAAATGTGGAAGCATATTACACTATCTACATGGTACTTGTACCTACAAGGTCTCAAATTAACCCAAGTATAAAACATATGGATCATACTATATCTGAATCCAATTCAAAGGTGATATGATGACCATAATGTAATCCATGATGATATATGTAAGTAAATCTAATACCACATATAACTATAATATCAAACCATACTTCATACTGCAAAACATATCATATCAAACAGATGAGTATGAATATATGGGGACTGATTGTACTTTAGACTCACAGTCTCTAGCATAGTCATACATATCATTGAAGGAATATAAATAGTACACGTCTATCCACCACACACACCGAAATCAGGCGGAAGATTGACAGCACGTTAGCTTGCTCCAAGAGCCACTCATGTGTCCATCTGACACGACACCTACAGTCATCAGTTACCTCCCTAAGGTATCATAATAAGATCCACTTATGTGCTCGTCTACGCGAGGAGCCTACTCGGTCATGACCCGGCACATTACCTTTGTTGGTAACTTACTGTTGGCCTAGGTGACATAAAGGAAAATACACATAGCAATAGCACACAACTATAAATATAAGGTGTTCCATATTCGTGGTGTGACCCCGCAACCAGGTCGCTAGGGTAGATGTTGGCCAAGCTGGTTCACTCCTGAAACATAAAGAAAGTTGGACAAAGATAGACATACACATAGTATCTGTATTCAATAGCTAACACCTAGCTTAACATAAATGTCGATGCATGGCTCTATATGTTGAAGTCACAACGCTTGATACAATTGCCGACACTTGGGCTATACACGTGACTCACCGCAACGAGCCCTACCAAATATCTAATCTCTGTTTAAGTTATGTTTACTCACGATGAATAAACAAACGAATAATATAATGACGTCCCGTACCATCGCTTGTTATTTGAATGTTAATTTAAAGTTCATAAAATGCACTCAATCCACACTAAACATTTCTATGCAACAAGTCAGATGAATAACTGAAAAAGTATTGCCGAAAGTCTCGTATCCGTTTATTCAAATTTCTTGCTACACAGAAATGGAAACATACACATATAAATGAAATAAGTTTTATGAAGTGGGAATTAGCCGCAAGGGCCTATTTAGCAAGTGAAATTAATTTCTAGGACACACAACTAAAATAATTACTTTTAAGGACAATATGCAAAATAATTAGTTTCTAGGGCCTAAAAACCTATGAAATTATGTCCTTGAAAGTAATTGGACAGCTGACTTTGTCCTTGAAAGTAATTATTCAGCTGACTTTGGCCTTGAAAGTAATTATTTCAAATGTGTGTCCTAGAAATTAATTGTATTGCAATGTTTGTCCTTCTGGTGAAATGCCCCTTTTATGAATATATATTTACAATCTCAGAAAACATAATTAAAATTTTCCATAATTATCTACATTATTAAATTGTATAGAATAATACCCAATTAATCATTAAACTATATGGCATTCTTTTATAAATCCCTTCATTAAATTTTATAGTTATTAACAATATTATATAAATATTTGATAATTATTGAAATAAATGTTTACTAAATCCATATAATAAATTATTAATATATGTTATTAAATAACTTAATTAAATTATTAAACATCATAATTTTATATTCATATCTAAGTATAATGATAGTACTTTAAACTGTTATTATTAAAAATTATTTTATTTATATTTTATATCAATTTTATTTATATTTTTTTGAGAAATAAGCACTGATCGATAGGCGATCAACCGGTCCAACGTTCGATGTCGTGATTTCATATGCATGTTTCAGGCTGCTTCCTTCCCCATTCCTTCCTCCTACTTCTTCTCTTATATGCAAACCATCATACACAAGAACACAATGATTCAATCGTCTTCAAACAACAAATAAACAACTCAAGGCAATCAAATTCACTATGATAGAGGCATATGCAGTGATGCAGGTAGGTGAATATGCAATTATATGGACGCACACGCTTTCATACTTCAACTTATTATCAAAATCATACATAGAAGTGAATGTTACCCACCTTTGATTGATGAATCACAACTACCCCCTTAGCTCCTTTTTGCTCCTCTCTTCTTCCTTACTACAAATCACTTCTTCAAATTGATGCATAAAAGATGGATTCTACAAGCTAGATTGGTGTAGAGATTTATTTTAATTTTTATTTAATTTTTTAGGGTAACAGAGTTTGGGTAAATTTCAAATTTCTAAACCAAAATATGCGATCATATAAGACTTTATTTGTAAGTAAGGAGGAAGTTCCAGGAAATAGAGAAGTCCAGAGATGAGAAATCAGGAGACCAGGGTTTGGGTTTCTGGGCTTAATATGTATTTGGTTGGCTTTATTAACCATTTCATTTCCTTTTTCTTATCTAGTTTACTAACTAAATCTACATATTCAAGCCCACTATCCAATCCTCACCACTACAATAATTTACTAATTAACAAGTCTTATCATTACTATTTAATATTTTATTTTCTAGAATGTGTATTTATGTAATTCTTATTTAATTCAATATACTTATTATATTCAAAATAAAATATCTTATATTGTCAAAAATTAAATTCCTAACTCATAAAATTTAACTGATTATTTAATTTCATATTCTTTTCATATTTAATCCTTATTACTTTAACACATATTCTATATCAAATTTCTAATTTATTTACATAATTCTATTTTGATTAACTCAAACCACATTTATTTCGTTAATTTTTATCATTAAAGTATTGATTAATTATTCCTCGAAAATAGGTTATTATAGGGATGAAGGGACTTTCTCTAGTCATTTCACACTTCCAAAAATAGTTAGAGAAGCCACCATTAACCTTCTCCAACCATAAACCACTCTAAATCTTATGTTAATCCATAATTCTTCACGACTTAAGAAGGAGGCAACTCAAGAGTTAACGACTTAAGGGATTGCAAGACTTAACGAGTTAAAACTTAGATGGCCTACGACTCAACGACCTACGACTTAAGTGATCTCAACAGCCTACGACTTAAGTGATCTCAACAGCCTACGACTTAAGGGGATCTACGACTTAACTACTCAAAGGACTTACAGCTTAGTAACTTAACAAGCTACGACTTATGACCTAAAGTCATGCCGGCTTAATGGTTGCCGATCTAACTACTTAGGGACCTACGAGTTAACGACTTAAAAAAGCTGACCGGGTTAAGGAATGTTTCGACCTAACAGTCTTGCGACCTAACTACAAAAAGAGCTTGCGACCTAACTACAGAAAAAAGCCTTCGACCTATAGAAGCTCACGACCTAAGGTAGCTAGCGACCTAAGGGACTTAACGACCTAAGGTAGCTGGCGACCTAAGGGACTTAACGACCTAAGGTAGCTAGCGACCTAAGGAACTTAACGACCTAAGGTAGCTAGCGACCTAAGGAACTTAACGACCTAAGGTAGCTAGCGACCTAAGGAACTTAACGACCTAACTGCTGAAGCTATCTGCGACCTATAAACAGCTGCGATCTACGACTTACCTTAGGTCGCATGCGACCTATTACTTCAGAGAAGACCGAGAGTAAACTACATCAATCCACCTCCTAAGTCGTTCGCGACCTACGATCTAGCTTAGGTCGTGAGCGACCTAAGAGAATCACTCCTATAAGTCAACAACAACCTAGTACCATCCTTAACTTGCCAGCGACCCACTACTTGTTCAAATGAAGCCAAGTGCAACTACATCAGCTAATTTCTTAAGTCGCGAGTAGACTGCGACCTAGCTTAGGTCGCTTGCGACCTACGACCTAACTTAGGTCGTAAGCGACCTAAGACTTGGGCGAAAATTCTGCTCAGAAATCATCTCCTATAAATAGGGCTCCAACTCCAACGAGAAGAGGACTTTTGGTCATTCATTTCTTCAAGCGCCGTTACTCTGTCAAACTCTCCACTCATTCAGAAATCAAAGATCTTCAAACATTCGAGACGCTACAACAAGCTTCGAGAGGAATTCCTTACATCCAGCATGGATTCATCGAGTTTCATCGTCGAAGATTGAGCTAGTAGTCAAGATTGTTTCTTGTGATCAAATTGTACTATTTTCATAAGAGATTTGTATCAATTTGTAACCGGATTCAGTAATAAAGAGATTCAAAGTGGACGTAGGCTTAATCTCAAGCCGAACCACTATAAACCGCTGTCTTTTACTGCTTTTCTGCTATTTTACTGCTTAAATTCTGTTCCCGTCACGCGGGTGGTGCTTTCACAACTCAACCACACACACCGGGTGTTAGCGTTCACTTTTTAGCGTTAACATTTTGGTGCTTTCACTGAGAACTGAACTCAGGCGATCATCCACCGTTGCTTCACAAAGATTCATAAAAAGAACCTCTCTTAAAAACCAGAAGTTGATCCGAAATAGTGGCTCCTGGAAGAAGAGGTAGACCTATCAGATCTAGAAATGCTCATGAAGGGACTTCCGCTTCCCCAACAACAGACCAAGCATCTCCTACCATTGGAGTCACCAGGGCTGAATTGGATGACGCAGTTTCTGGATTATACCAACAAATTGAAACTCAAAACGCTTTGATGATGGATAGAATAACTGCCCTGCTCGGGGCAAATCGTCAACCAGAAAACCATCAAACCACCCTTCCTGAAATGCCACCTTTCCAAGCTGATGGTTCTATGCCGCAACCAACTTGTCATGAACATATGCCCGGGCAAACTTCCGAGGGAAGAACTGATGCTTGCCCGGAGGTGTCTTTGAACAATAAAGAGTACCTGTCCGAAATGATTGGCCGCATCATGAAAGAGAGCATGCAAAGGGAAGAGGATGAGGCTGACTGGGGATTTGCGCCAAGCAGAACTCCGTTTACTGAAAGGATCCTAAAAGCGGAGTTTCCAAGGAAATTTGCACCTCCTACTATCCAAGCCTATAGGGGAACGAGTGACCCTAATCATTTCCTATACAAATACGATTGGCATATGACTGGTGCAAGGGCGTTAGACGAGATTAAGTGTCGATACTTTCCAGTGTACTTGGAAGGTGTGGCCTTACTTTGGTTCACAAAGCTCCCAACTCGGTCAATAGATCAATTCTCCGACTTAACGCAAAAGTTTAAAGAACAGTTCAGATTGTATGCTTCAAAAGCTAAGGATATAATGTCACTATCCAATCTTGAACAAGCTCTCAGAGAATCAATCAAATCTTTCTTAAGCCGTTTCAATATAGAAGTAGTCGAAGTGGATAATGTAGAACCACGTATGATCCTGACCTACTTAGTGCGAGCCATCAATAAATCAAGTGAATTTGGAGAATGGCTGAAAATGAAGGAACCAAATTCCCTTGAGAAGTTTTATAAAAAGGCCGATGAATTCATGCGCCTGGAAAACCTTTCTGCCCCAGCAAAAGCATTAGTTGCTAAGGACAATAATGATGAACTTGCTTCTAACAGAAGAAATTCTGAGAATCAGAAAAGGGAAAACGACAGAGGAAAGAACCAGGGAAATGAGAAGAAACTCCGCCGCTTCGATCTTTCAGATTTTACTCCTTTAACTGATACACCAAGAAATATCTTTTTTGCAACAAAGGACGTTGTCAGGTATCCTAAGCCACCTGAGATGACGAGAGGTGCAAAGCGTAATGGAAAATTCTGCCAATTTCACAATCAACTTGGCCATGACACTGACCAATGTCGCCAATTAAAGAATGTGATTGAAGAATTGCTGGAGCAGGGTAAACTCCAACAATATGTTAAGAGAAGCGGAGTCAATCCAACCTCATCCACTCGAGATCAACAACGTCCTACCCATCAATCCGATTCTCGCAACAACACTGCAGTGCAAGATTCAGAAAAGCTTGTCATTAATGTTGTCACAGGTGGTCCACACCCAGCAGGCAGAAGTTGGGACGACTACTAATTGTCCACAAAACTGCAACTGGGGCGTCTTTCACTTTCTCTGGCATATAAATCCGAAGCTGCGAATCTAGTGCAAATGGAAAATCAGTCCGGAGATTCTGAAACAACAATAACTAGCATCCATTTTTTACTTAACAGCATTGCTTGAATTTGTAAAAATGATAATGGATGTGTGACTTCTGCATTGTAAACCGATGAGAAATCAGTGTGACTGAATAATGAAAAACTATGAATTCTGTGTTTTCTATTACAAAATGCCTGTTATATTTCGATGTGTAAATACTCTAAATGTACTGCTAAAATGTCGATCTAATATTGCAGGTCATTAAAGCAAAGCTCACCCATCGCAAAACCAAGCGAGCCCTACAAATCACTTATTAAGCAAATACCAAGCAACCAAAAATTCCATATTCAAATCCCATATAAGAAGAACTTCACATAAAAAGTTGGCAACTCCATTGAGGCAAACCTTCGTTAAGTGGTTGTGACTGTCAATACGAACAGACGTCCAACTAGGTAACTTGCGTTTGTCCTGTGAAGTTGTTCAACAGTGAAGTCCACTTCTTCGGATAAGACAATTTACTTGCAAAGGAAAGGAAGACGCGCTTGGAAACAATAATAAAGGGTAGCTGATTAGCAAATGATGAGGGAACATGGGCCACCAAACATAGAAGCAGCCAAAAGGAGGTATGCCACTCAATAAAAGGGCCGGTAGAACCACCGAAGGGACACCTTCCCAAGCAGAAGGAAAAGGGCCCTTGCTAACTGATCGTGATGCATCCGATCATGCAGCTTGCGTCCGTCCCGTGGATCTACTCGTCCCTGAGACGCAACCTTCCTAGCACACCAACCAACCGATGCTACTTCCCAAAGGTCAACAAAGCCCTCTAACGAGGCATGCCAATAAACAAAAGTGCTTCTCTCAGTAAAAAGATTGGTGGAACCACCGGAGGGGCACCTTCCCACGCTGAAGGAACATGGCCCTTGTTAGTTAATTGCGATCATTTGTGCAAACGAACATCCAATCAAGCAACTTGCGTCCGCCCCGTGGATCCATTCAACCATGAGAAAGTAACTTCCAGACAATCACAAGACCTCTTCAGAGGCAAAAGCCCTTTTCGGAGGCACATTTCACCCGTGTAGAAGTGCAAAATGCTCCTCTTCGGAGGCCCACTTCACCAGCGATGAAATGCTAAAAAGCCCTTTTTCGGAGGCACATTTCACCCGTGTAGAAGTGCAAAATGCTCCTCTTCGGAGGCCCACTTCACCTGCGATGAAATGCTAAAAAGCCCTTTTCAGAGGCACATTTCACCAGCGTAGAAGAGCAAAATGCTCCTCTTCGGAGGCCCACTTCACCAGAGCTGAAATGATAACAAGCCCTCTTCGGAGGCACATTTCACCAGAGTAGAAGTGCAAAATGCTTCTCTTTGGAGACCCACTTCACCAAAGCTGAAATGCCAAAATCGCTTCTCTTCAGAGACCAAAATTGCTTCTCTTCGGAGACCAAAATTGCTTCTCTTCGGAGACCAAAATCGCTTCTCTTCAGAGACCAAAAGACCTCTTCAGAGGCGCACTTCACCTTGCTTGAAGTACCAAAAATAAGCCCTTTACTGGGGCACAAAATCAAAACCTTCTTCAGAAGCTCATTTCACTGCATAGGAAAATTCACTTTTTAACAAATAAAAGTGATCATCCCCAAAAGTTGAAGTGTTCTTCAGAAAGAAAGAGAAAGTAAAAACTTCTCTGAAGACGAGATATACTCTATTAAAAGCAGAATGATTCTTCCCTTAAAAGTGGAGTAGTTATTCTCTGAAATAAGAGTATCAGTCTTGAAAAAGCTAGAAATGTTGCAATGCACTTGCGGTATGGGGGCAACACTATACAATTCAGTTACATGAATAAAGTAATATGCAAGCAACATACCGCGAGTTCATTACAATATCATGGAAAATAGATGTGGAATAAATGCATTCTCAAAAAACAGACAAAAAGTTTGTACAAACAAAAAAGAATCATTTGTTCTACACTAAAAAAGAGAAACAGATGCATTCTCACATATACAAGAATTTGTACAAGTAAAATAGCTATTTTATTCAATACTATGGAAGCTTTTTACATTGTGCAGATTACAAAAAGGAGCGGAGACCGGTATCCGCACAATCTCCGGTCAATACATGCAAAAAGCAGAAAAGACAAAATCAAACTCATTTCTCCTTCTTCCCACCCTTGGAGCTTTTACCCGGCCTGATAATTAGTTTCAGAGGCCGTATCGGAGAAGAAGGAGAGAGAGACTTAGCCGGATCGACTTCTGCTTCATCTCCAGCAGCAGAAGAACTTTTCTTTCCTTTCATCAAAACCACACGTTTCCCCTTCTTCTTGGAAGAAGATTCACTCCCCGGAGAAAGAAATGTAGAAAGCTTTGTGTCGTAGTCAAAAGACTGCTCCGGGGTCTTCTCACTATCTTCCGGATTTTCTGCTTTCTGTTCCTGAGAAGCAGGTGGTTCATCTAAGCCTTGAAGGGCTGCTATCTGTTCTTCCTGTGAACCTGGTTGAGAAGCTGGAAGAGGAGTAACTTGAGAAGAAGGAGGAATGGTGGCTGAAGAAGGAGAAGTTGGTGTAGTTTTCGATGCATCCGCTACATAACAAAAGAAATTAAAATCAGTATTCTCCGAGAAAAGAGAAGTCATCGGTTAAGTCGAATAAGCGATTCACTGAATTTGCCTCGTCAAAGTTACCTGGAGAAGTCGACCTGGCGAGATCAGTTTCAAATTTCTGAGCCGCAATATCTTCCAGCGCTTCTTCTTCTATGGGAGTCGTAACAATATCTTTATCAGCTTTGGCAGGGGGTGAAGAGTGAGAACTAGAACCAATGATATCAACATCAGCTGAGACCGAAGTGTGAACAGGGGCAGCAAGAAGTATCTCTTTTTCGGAATGCTTCTCCCCCGTGGCTTCAGCTCGCACTCGGGCAAGTTGCTCTTTTCCCATCGCAAGGGCAGCACGAGCTTCTTCGTCAAGATAGCATGCCTCAAGTTCCGCCTCATCATAGCCAGCCCCGCCAAGCATGTCAACCGCTACTTCCCACACTTCGGCTAGGGTAACCTCATAGTCGGGACCCAGAAAAGAAAGACTTCCACGACCCAGAACGCTGTGTAAATAAAAGTCGAATAAGGTAGAGCTGATGTTTGCTTTCGTTGCCTCATGTGATTGCTCAGCCGCTTCTTTTTCGGCAACGGCAGCAACTCGACCAGCAACCGCCTCATCACGCTCTGTCTCAGCTTTAGCAAGTCGAGACTTTAGTAATTCAATATCCGCGTTCTGAGAGGTGACTTTTTCCCGCAGTTCAGCGTTTTCTGTGTGATATTTCTCAGCAACGTACTGCTCAGCTACAAGTTTCATTTCAGCATCCCTCTGAGTTGCGTGCGCGTCCCGCACTTGTTTCTGAAACACTTCTTCTTTTTGAGTATGTGATGCAGAAGAAGAGGCAAGATCTTCCTTGAGTTTTTTAACCTCGGACTCAAGTTTCGCATAACCATCAGCAATGCTTGCCATCTCGGCATCGTGCTGTTTGCAAATTTTGTCCCACTCCGCCTTGCCGTTTTCCATGGTCAGCATCGCCTCAAGATTTGCACGATTGACTCTTTGTAGCTCATCGACAAGCTTCTACCATCCGGATACTCTTTCAATGTTAAGTTTGACGGCTTCTAGGCTACGCAGCATATCCGATTTATCAATCGGAACCAAATCAAGGTTAAAACGCACCCCTTTTAAGCACCAATTCGGAAATCGTCTTTGAAGAATAGGAGGGGCGTCTTTGACCTGATACTGAGGTCTTCTGATGATTTCTTGGATATCAGACTTCTTTAAAGAAGGAGAGCCAGATGAAACATTAGGAGGAATGGGAGCATCGGCCTTTTCAGAAATTGCAGATGCGTCACTTGGCTTGGATCGCTTGCTCGATTCGTCAGCAATATGAGTCTTCCCCTTGTCATCATAAGACTTTCGCTTGTGGGAATCGTCACTTCTGTGAGAAGAATCATATCGCTCAGCATCTTTTCTTCTCTACCGCTGCTCGTAATCCCGCCTTTCTCGAGCCTTCCTTTGAGCCCTTTCCTCATCTATCTCGCTCGGGGCATCGAGATATTTCCTAAAGTTATAAGATCCACGGCCTCCGTGGCGATGAAATGAGTCATAGTACGAGCCGGTACGTCCCATCGGAGAATCTGAAAATGGAAAAGAAGTAAAGTTTAGAAATTTCCAGAAAGAGTGGATAAATGCTTATAAGTGCTAAAAAATCCTAAGTGTGTGCGGCATGAAAACTACATGCGTCGAACTACAAACCACGTTTTAATGTGGGAACAGAGACGACAGGTGTAGAAGGCGTCGAAGTTTGTTTCAAAGAGGAAGTCGCTTCAACGACAGGAGAGCTCACTTTTGGAATATTATCCTTGAAAAGCTCTTGAGAAGTTATCATTATGTCACTCAAGTCATCAAAGGTGTCATCACCATGGTACTCAGCAAAATTCTCCTTTTCGACTTCCACATCGGCTGATTTTTCAGAAATTCGAGGATTTTCTTCCTCTTCAATAATTGGAGCAAGTGCCGGTTTGCTGGACGATTCCGCAACACCAGTAGGAGTAGAACACTTTACCAATGAAGTCTCAATGGTAAGTTCTTTCGGTGAAAGTTCTTTAGCAGGAGCGGGGGCATCTGACTCCGTAGCTGGAGGATCAGAGACTTCATGCAGTTGAGTAGAACGAGAAGGATGTAAGAGTCTGAATTGATGGAGAAACTCATCTTTTAATAGAAATTGAACACTCCTCTCTTCAACTGGCATGGCCATAAGCCTCTCGAAGGTCGTTTTGTGACTAGGGTTCCTAGAAGGAGGAGGGAGCGCTGAAAAAGTAGAAAAAGAAGTTAATACTTGACAATTCGGACTTCGAAGAATTCAGAAAAAATAAGGAGCAAAGACAAAAGGTCGTACTTCCCACTCTCCAGATGGCGTAAAATCCCGGGGGACAGCGAACAAAGAAAAACTAGCTCAGGAACCCGGGAATGCTTTCGGGAAGACCAATAATCAGTCAACGGTTCCTGGCACTCCTTACAAGTGTGATAGAGGGATGGTCTTTGTTCTTTGCAAATGAACACAGGAAGCGAATTTCTCCAAAACTGGGAAAACGATCCAGCGTTCTCCTAAATAGCACACACAATCCCAGCAGGATGGCGTAGCCATTAGGATGTAGTTGAAAAGGGGAAATAGATAGTCGGAGGAGAAGTTCTCGAAGACAGTCGTTAAACGGGGGGATAGCTCCACTCAAACACATTTGGCGGTTAACTGCGACAAAGCCGTGGGGCGGCCTATCAGCAGTATCATTTATTCCAGGGAACAAAGCATCAGCCTCGACAGTGCCAAACTGGATGCATAATTGACGAAAAACTTTATGGCTCAGAGCTGTAGAAGTCCTTTCTGGAGGATCATTCAATGGGGTAGCAATTGGAAAAGCTTCTCCAGCTGGTTCCAAGTCCTCCTGTTGAGATGTCATTCTACACAAGGAACTGGATGATCAAATATTAAGGTGCACGTTTCCTAAAAAGTGTGAAGTGTTGTGCAGAGCCAATAAAAATAACAAGTAAAAAACAACTGGAATTAAACTAGTCGACGATCGGTCGATTATGAGATTTCAGGACTTGCTAATATTTAAAGTACAGTGTTGATGCAAACAAATCAGTTTCAGTTGATTATTACAATTTTGCTTTAATACTTCACTTGAATTGGTTATTGTACAACATTTCGTTCATACAGTTCTAATTTGATTTTTTCTTTATCAACTAATCTGTCATTTGATGTGGGCAGTCAGTGGCAGTATAATCGTCCCAGTTTTCTGTAAATGTTTTAACAGGTAATTAGAATTATTGACAATCTATAAAAGAATACAACAAAGTTCAACAGTCCAAAGTTCAAGCAACTCGTCTTAACATTCAAAGCAGTGAAAAAATTTGCTCAAGTTCTAACTCGTTCGCGACTTAGCATGGGTCGGAATTTCCTCAAGTTCTAGCTCGTTCACGGTCTAAAAGATATGCCATGAGTCAGGTTGAGTCGTAACTCTTAAATCGTACTACGCATTCAAGCAAAATCTGAACAAGTACTAAGTCGCGAACGACTCAAATGGTTCCTGCGAGCCTGGGTCAACTATTCTCTAAATCGTAAGTCGTAACATCAAAATTGCTGGATCATGCAAAATCACCAGTCCATCTGGCTCCTGACTCGTTTAATCCTTAACTCGTTAACCATCTATCCATCCAATTCCTAACCTGTTTACCTCCTTACCCATTAACTATCCAACCCATTAACCAGTTAGCCTCTCCATCAACCCTATTTCTAAACCACCACAAATCACAAATCGTTGCAAGTTATGCCAAGCCACCTTAAGTTCATGAATATCCTGCATAACAGTATTCGCAAGGACGAAGGGAAGAATTCATGGACAAAGGTCGACAGCAATGGTCGGCGATTGGGAAAAGGGAAAAGATGCTTACATGGTGTAACTAGGAATGGTTGGAAGTAAATCAAGTCGAAATCGCCTTTGGAAGCCTGAAATTGCGTTAATGGCAGATACGGCTTAAAGAGCGAGTGATAGGAAGAAGGAGATAAGAGGAACGACTTAAGCATTTTATACCTCAGGACGAAGAAATTGGAATCGGCCCACACGAGCTAAGATGAATCGAAACACACGACCTACGACTTAGGCGTGTATTTCGAGGGGCAAATGTTAATCCATAATTCTTCACGACTTAAGAAGGAGGCGACTCAAGAGTTAACGACTTAAGGGATTGCAAGACTTAACGAGTTAAAACTTAGATGGCCTACGACTCAACGACCTACGACTTAAGTGATCTCAACAGCCTACGACTTAAGTGATCTCAACAGCCTACAACTTAAGGGGATCTACGACTTAACTACTCAAAGGACTTACGGCTTAGTAACTTAACAAGCTACGACTTATGACCTAAAGTCATGCCGGCTTAATGGTTGCCGATCTAACTACTCAGGGACCTACGAGTTAACGACTTAAAAAAGCTAACCGGGTTAAGGAATGTTCCGACCTAACAGTCTTGCGACCTAACTACAAAAAGAGCTTGCGACCTAACTACAGAAAAAAGCCTTCGACCTATAGAAGCTCACGACCTAAGGTAGCTAGCGACCTAAGGAACTTAACGACCTAAGGTAGCTGGCGACCTAAGGGACTTAACGACCTAAGGTAGCTGGCGACCTAAGGGACTTAACGACCTAAGGTAGTTAGCGACCTAAGGAACTTAACGACCTAAGGAGCTAGCGACCTAAGGAACTTAACGACCTAAGGTAGCTAGCGACCTAAGGAACTTAACGACCTAACTGCTGAAGCTATCTGCGACCTATAAACAGCTGCGATCTACGACTTACCTTAGGTCGCATGCGACCTATTACTCAGAGAAGACCGAGAGTAAACTACATCAATCCACCTCCTAAGTCGTTCGCGACCTACGATCTAGCTTAGGTTGTGAGTGACCTAAGAGAATCACTCCTATAAGTCAACAACAACCTAGTACCATCCTTAACTCGCCAGCGACCCACTACTTGTTCAAATGAAGCCAAGTGCAACTACATCAGCTAATTTCTTAAGTCGCGAGTAGACTGCGACCTAGCTTAGGTCGCTCGCGACCTACGACCTAACTTAGGTCGTACGCGACCTAAGACTTAGGCGAAAATTCTGCTCAGAAATCATCTCCTATAAATAGGGCTCCAACTCCAACGATAAGAGGACTTTTGGTCATTCATTTCTTCAAGCGCCGTTACTCTGTCGAACTCTCCACTCATTCAAAAATCAAAATCTTCAAACATTCGAGACACTACAACAAGCTTCGAGAGGAATTCCTTACATCCAGCACGGATTCATCGAGTTTCATCGTCGAAGATTGAGCTAGTAGTCAAGATTGTTTCTTGTGATCAAATTGTACTGTTTTCATAAGAGATTTGTATCAATTTGTAACCGGATTCAGTAATAAAGAGATTCAAAGTGGACGTAGGCTTAATCTCAAGCCGAACCACTATAAACCGCTGTCTTTTACTGCTTTTCTGCTATTTTACTGCTTAAATTCTGTTCCCGTCACGCGGGTGGTGCTTTCACAACTCAACCACACACACCGGGTGTTAGCGTTCACTTTTTAGCGTTAACATCTTACTTTAGTTAGCCAAATCTTGTCATCAAAAAAGGGATTAGCACTTGATTTTGGAGATATGCTATATGGAGGACCTTGGATTTTGAGCCGCTACTGTTCATCTCGGGATTTGAATCATTTTTGTAGTTGGTTTGGATTTAAGTGAGCATTTAGAACTCCTCGCTTACTAATTAGTCATTATATGCTTTAAATGATGTTTTAAAATAATTTTTGAAACTTAAAATACATTTTAAACCATATCTAAAGACTCATGTTAATCATAAATGATTTTATAAGATTTTTATGTAAAGTTGGATCCACACTTTTTATATGTTCTTATGTGCACCACATCTTCCTTACACTTAGATCTAAGATATTATTTGGTATGTATGTATGTATGTATGCCTGCTTTGTTTGGAGATATTTTATATGTCGAATGCTTATATGTGTATCATTTGTTTGGTTGAAAACGCTGAGTGAATGACAATTTAGAAATAGGATTGGCTAAGTTACAAGTAGGCACTGATTTGTTAAATCTTGCCCAGACTTGATGCGAGCTGTATGGGATGACAATGGTAGCCTCATGAAGCTACGTTTCATGTTTCAAATTTTAAGTCATCTGTAGTTTTTTTGTTCAAGTTATGGGTGAAGGAAGTTTGAATCGATGAATGCATTACACATTGGATCGATGGGCTTCCACTTCAAGTTCTAAGGTTGGAAACTTCAGGATTGAAAGGACTTTTCTTCTTGCCAAGTTGGAGGAGATCGAATTGGATCGAACTTCAATGGAAAAACTTCGAGTCTTGGCTATATTTGCTTCGAATCCACTTGGGGAAAAGTAGCTTGGTCGATGTTAAGGAACTTAGCCAAAATATGGCTAAGTATTGACTCGATACCTCTTTGATCGATACCGAGTTGTGATGGGGGACGAGTTGTAGACTTAGACGTGGTTCGTGTACATGGAAGGATGAGGTGGCTTAGGGATGGACTTGGGCAAGGTGAAGACACAAAACCTACTCAAACACTTAGCCAAATTTGGCTAAGTGAGGGATGTTAACTTAGGTATCGAGTTGTGACCTATAGAGAACGACGACTTGAGGTGATGTCTTCAAGTATGGGATAATTGTACTTCAAGAGTTAGAGCATAGGGCTTTGGGCTAGAATCAAGGAATTACTAGAGGATGCCTCGAGACAACAAGATACTAGTCTACGACTTGTAATGGAGGTCTAGAGCTGTTCTGGACTTGACGGCTAAAGGATGGCAGTCATATGATAATCCATAAAGACAAGTTCAAGAATGGGAACTTATGAAGTGGAATGAGGATGGGCTCTACTATGGATCTGATATGTGCAAAAGGATCGTTGATACTCGAAGGTTTCTAGTGTATCGAAAAGCAGGGGTATGTGAGGATTCTCACCAGGGTGATGATGGGACCAAGATCTTCAGACGAGAGATCTACCTTACCCTAGACTGGGAGGACGGGCAGTCTAGTTCTTGGCTCACCAAGTAGCATGAATTCAAGTATTGAGAAATTATGACATTGTGTTGTAACTGACCAAGGGTTGTACACGTTATCATATATCCAACACACTAATTGAGTAATGTGAGAATGGATGATGGGTGCCATTTTTTCTTAGCTTGAATAAGGATGTCACTTGAAGTAGATATTATTGACGTAGCTATCTGGACACTCCATCTGCACTTTGACATATAGTACATCCATGATGATTATGATATAGTACATCATATATATGTAAGTATGTATATCTGTGTGTGTGGAAATAAAAATTATATTACTTTATATAAATATTTAAGATGCATTTGTGCAAATGTTCATTTATATGTTAAATAACATAATCATTTAATAATTAATATAAAATAATTTCAAACAAATTTTTTAATTGCTACTACAAAACCGAGAGCAAATTTAATTTTTTAATATTTAGTTATAAATATATAAACATGGTGCATATACATAATATATATATAGTTAAATATAAAATAAATTAATTTTGTTCTCGGTTTTGTAGTAAAAAAATATTTAAAATTATTTTATAGTAATTATTAAATGATTTTTTTATTTAATATAAAATGAACATTTGTACAATTACATCTTAAATATTTTATATAAATTATTAAACTTATTTCCATATAAATAAATAAATATATATATATATCGGTTTTGCAATAGTAATTAAAAAAATTGTTTAAAATTATTTTATATTAATTATTAAATGATTTTGTTATTTAATATAAATGAACATTTGTACAAATACATCTTAAATATTTTATATAAATTACACTACAACAAACAGGACCTTTAACAACGTTTCAAAAACACTATAAAAGCTATTAACAGCATTTTTACATACGTTGTATATCGACATGCAGTTATATGTCAGAGATATACAATGACAAGGTCTTCTTTACAGCGTTTCCCTAGTGTCATGAAATCATTTAATAGCGTTTGATCTAATTTAATGGAATTTTTAAAAAAACGCTATTAAATAAATTCAAAGGCATTTTAAAACGCTGTTAAAACATTCCACGGTGTTTAAAAAACGCCGTGGAATGTTTTAACAGCGTTTTAAAAACGCCGTTCGATTGTATTTGGTTATGTTTTTAGATACAATTTAACGGTGTTTTTAGAACGCTGTTAAAACATTCAACGGCGTTTAAAAAACGCCGTTGAATGTTTTAACAGCGTTTTAAAAACGTCGTTAAATTGTATACAAAGCTAAGTCAATTAGGCTTTTTCTACTTTTCTGTAAATTCCATTTCAGTAAACATTAGTCACAATGTGTATATATACCACATTTCAAAATTAGCATATTATATCAATCCCACATTTCAAAATCAACATATTGTATCAATACCACATTTTGGACACATATTTGATAACCAACGTATGAAATTTCATAATCAAAATACACAATATTCTTACACCAAACATAAATAGTTCGTCATCAATAGTTCATAAACAAAATATAGAACAAGTAGCAATAGTAAAACAAAAGCAAGTAGTACATACGTTAAAACCAAAAAGTAGTTCTAGCAGCAAAAATAACTTCGATCCATAACTCGTTGCAACCTTTTTTTGCATCACAGTCATCATCTACCTGTAAAGCAAAAGTAATGCTTGAGAATCAATTCACCAAAAATGTCTACACAAAGTTAAATCGGCTTCATAATGCAAACACTAAATATTCATCACAATGAAAGTTGTATAGGGAGGGTAAATTCATGACTTCATATTCCAAATTGAATTGCGGAGTTTAAGGTTTTAGTATGAAGAAAAGATGCATACAATGCATATATATACAAACATAGCAAAGGCAAACTAAGGGAATAAAACATTATACACTGATTTCTCTTTTTGCATTGCCCACTGACAGCAAATTGTTATTCACCTACAAACATTTAAAGGCAGGTAAGTATGCATAGATAAAGATTCACGAATATATATAAAGTCAAATTGATAAGAAAATTAACATCTATATCTTAATTTAGGAACTTAAGAGAGTGTATGTGTGTAAGGGGTGCCTGTTACATGATATTATCATCTTGATATTGATTTCTAACCTAAGCATCAACAATTGCTTATGGTAATGAAGAGAAAATAAACAAACAGACTGAATACATACCTGGTGGAAACGAATACAAAGCTGAGATGTCCTATAAATTACGTGCATGCAACTTCCCTTGTATATCTCCTAAACCCGGACAAGTTTATCCATTGATGATGAAGCAATATACTAATTATTAGATGAAAAATCAAAATCTGTAATCTAGTTAGAATACTGAAAGGAAATAGAAAATAAAAATGTTGTATGCATATTGTCATCATCAAAATTTGACATATCTAGAATTTCCAAAAACCATTTATTTCATTAAACAAAAGGATTCCAAATTCATGAATATTAAAAGTAAACTATTTCCGTATTAAGCAAATCAGAAATACACCTACTCTGAACAACGAATAAAGTCATGACATTGCAATATAGGTGGACAATGGATACTAATTACTGAACTCTGTAAAACAAACACATTTTCTCATCCTAATAAGCTAATATCTACAAAACACCCACTTCATATACGCTTTATATATGAATATTAAATTTATATGCATAAGTTGTCTTGTCATGAGTGAGCTCCCCAGCCTTACCTTCTTATAATGTAAAAAAGATAGTGTCAAATTTTAGAACAGGAAAGGATGGTATTGAATAATTCTACAATATAAACAATAATCAAACATTTATACCTCTTTGCCATGAATGGAAATCAGAGCTTTTAGCTATGCACGTCTAAAAAGTGCAGTCATTATGACCAAGTAAATAAATTAAAAGATGGATCAAAACAAATGAATCTGGATATTCTGAGTAAGCTTCTTTAACTGAGTAAAACAAACCTGCAATATTGTATGGAAGAAAGGCAAGTAATAATTGAAGATGGAAGCATAGAAACAATGATAAAACAGCTTTTACCTCCTCCCATTCAGCGACCAGTAAGCTCGAAGGAACTGTTGTGACACTTCGACTTTGTTCCAGATTCATCTGCTTGTATGCAAATAACATTAAGAAGATGATTTCAAGAAAACAGACAAAAAGGAATTGTTAAAGAAATTAATTATGACTAAAAGGAGAACATACTCACATGTTTTGCTCTATAGACTACCAACTGTTCGGAAAGTTTAAGCTGAACCCTGTGCAATGAAAATTAAAAAAAATTGAAAAAGGAAAAAAAGCAATCGAGAAGCAGCAAAAGCTTTTCGTTGTTCATTGCCATAGTGAAGTAAGATTGACAAGTGCCATGAGCATAGTACCATAATGATGGTATACCCACCTGTAAAATCACATTTATAATTTCACTCTTTGCTAGCAAATGATACCCTACCAAGGATAAAAGGCCAATTATATTATGTTTTGTGGTAACTTACTGGATGTGATCTCAGAAACATCCCACTACATTCTCGAGAGCTAAAACAGGACTCACTATATGCCTGCAACATATCCAATATTAGCTCTGTTAACATCCAATATCCTAGTAAACTGAATCCTTAAGTGACATTCTACCATAAAAAATAATACAGTTGTTAGCATAAAAAGTGGCACATGAATGATACAAATATAAATTGATATACCTATATTACCTTTTAGTTATAATTGAAAATAGATCATCAAGTTCCACAAGCCATTGAGCTTCATCCTAGTAGTAAAATATACATGGTCAAATAAGGATATTTAACGTAATTTTGATTGACAAGGTAATTTTATCATAGCATAGCATATTTATGGAACAAATAAAGGTACATCAACTTGTAACCTTTGATCACTCAACACTCACAACTGGTAGCCTTTGATCACTCTCGGTTTGATAATTGAGATTCGCTATACATATTTCTTTTAGAAAAATAACAACCAAACAACAATTTTCTAATTAAGCAAAATTGGTTTTTAACTTATTTGCACTACCTTCTTCAAATCAGTTTTCAACTAGTACAGATGGTAAAATATAAAGATTTTATATATAAAAAATTGATTTCATAATTCTTAGTTAAATTACAGAACTAAAGGTTTCGACCAAGTTCACTTGACTAGACTTTCATGGATAAGACATACATCTCTACCAATTAGTTCGATAAACAAAAAGGTCAGCAAAATTAGGTATTGTTAACTCCTATTTTCAAACGACCTAAAACTGTACGACCTAAAAAGCAAACGACCTAAAGGGAGCTGCGACCTAAAGAAAGCTTACGACCTAACTACTGAAAGAACCTCGCGACCTAACATGCTGAGCGACCTAAAGAATGTTGCGACCTAAGAGAGCTCGCGACCTAAAGAATGTTGCGACCTAAGAGACTTCGCGACCTAAAGAATGTTTCGACCTAAGAGAGCTCGCGACCTAACTGCTGGCTTCGGGAGCTAACGACCTAGAGATGTTTACGACCTAACGCCTGAAGTGATCCAGCGACTTAACAACCTAACGAGCTAAAGGCAAAGAAAGGAGCGCGACTTACCATAGGTCGTTCACAACCTACCCTAGGTCGTTCATGACCTACCACTTGTTCAGATAAGACTGAATGCAACTCTTTCAAGCTACACTTCCTAAGTCCTGGATGGACCACGACCTATCTTAGGTCGCTCGCGACCTACGACCTAACTAAGGTCGTACGCGGCCTAAAACTTGGAGGTTTAATTCCGCTCAGAACTAATCCTATAAATAGAGCCCCAACTCCAACTAGCGACGGACTTTTGGCCATTCATTTCTTGAAGCGTCGTTACTCTGCTGAGCTCTCAACTCATTCCGCAATTGAAGATCTCCAGATATTCAAGACACTACAACAAGCTTCGAGAGGAATTTCCTACATCCAACACGGATTCATCAAGTTTCATCATCGAAGTTTGAGCTAGTAGTCGAGATTGTCTTTGTGATCGAATTGTATTGTTTTGATAAGTGCATTGTATCGTCTTGTAATCAGATTCAGTAATAAAGAGATTCAAAGTGGACGTAGGCTCGATCTCAAGCCGAACCACTATAAACTGCTGTCGTTTACTGCTTTTTCACTATTTTACTGCTTAAATTCTGTTCCCGTCACGCGGGTGGTGCTTTCACAACTCAACCACACACACCGGGTGTTAGCGTTCACTTTTTAGCGTTAACATTTTGGTGCTTTCACTGAGAACGCAACTCAGGCTACCGCTTACCATTGCTTCACGGAAGTTTGTTGAAAGAGTTTCCTACAAAACCAGAAGTCTATCAGGCATAATGGCTCCTGGAAGGAAATGAAAGTCTGTCAGAACTGATGATGACAATGACCGCGACAATACCGCCACTTCTCTTTCTCCAAATCAGGCAGCTCCAAGCGTCGGTGTGACGCGACAAGAGTTAGATGCTGCTGTATCCGGACTGTACCAGCAGATTGAAACTCAGAATAATCTGATGATGGAAAAGCTGAATGCCCTACTTGGGGCTAATCAAAGACCAGTAAGTAATGAGGAAAACTTTGCTAATGCTGCTCCCAATTTCGAAGGGAGAAATATTCCTCAAGGAGGATCAGGTGCTGCTGAAGGGGCACCCCTCCAGGCTGAAGGATCCAGGCCATCACCAGTTCTCCGTGAGCATTTACCTGGGCAAACCTCCGAAAAGATGGCCGAAGTCTATTCCGCGAAATCTCTAAACAATGAGGAATATCTCTCTAGCATGGTTCGGCAAATAATGAAGGAAAGCATGCAAAGAAACGAAGATGAGAATGATTGGGGATTCGCTCCGAGTAAGACTCCATTCACTGAAAGGATCTTGAAAGCTGAGTTTCCGAGAAAATTCGTTCCTCCCACCATTCCTTCTTATCGAGGAACGAGTGATCCAAATCAATTCCTATACAAATATGATTGGCATATGACTGGTGCCAGAGCAACTGACGAGATTAAATGTCGGTATTTCCCGGTATACTGAGAAGGAGTGGCGTTACTTTGGTTCACCAAACTTCCTGTGCGATCTGTCGATCAATTTTCCGATCTGACCCGAAAATTCAAGGAACAATTCAGATTGTACATTTCAAGAGCAAAGGATATAATGTCTCTCTCAAGTCTTGAACAGAATCCTAGAGAGCCCATTAAATCCTTCTTGAATCGCTTTAATTTAGCCCTAGCAGAAGTTGATAACGCGGAACCGCGAATGATCTTAACCTACTTAATGCGGGCTATTGACAAGTCTAGCAAGTTTGGAAAATGGTTAAAAATGAAGGAACCAAACTCGCTCGAAAAATTCTACAAAAAGGCTGATGAGTTCATGCGCTTAGAGAATCTCTCCGCGTCAGCCAAAGTTGTGACAAAAGTGGTGGAAAATAATGCTACAGTTTAGAACAAGAAAGAATCTGCAAATCAGAAGAGGGAAAGTAATGGTGGAAAGAAGCAGAAAGATCTCAAAAAGCCCCGCTTCCTCAAACCTTCGGATTTTACTCCTCTGACTGATACCCCGGAGAATATTTTCATCGCCACTAAGGATGCTGTTGATTTTCCAAAACCATCAGCAGTAAAAGTTGGGAAAAATGATGTTCAAAGCGGAAGATTTTGCAATTTTCATAATCAACCAGGCCATGATACCAACGAATGCCGCCACTTGAAAAGCCTAATTGAAGAATTGTTGAGAGAGAATAAGTTGCAGCAGTATGTGAAAAGAAATAGAAAAGACCCGTCTTCATCTAACCAGGGGCAACTACCCCCAGCTCATTCATCTGATTCAGGAGAGAGGCCTGCTGAAAAAGAAAGACCTGTTATCAATGTGATCACAGGAGGACCTCATCCAGCTGGCAGGAGTTGGGGTGAGATGGAAAGGTATGCTAGAGCTTTGAAGTATGCTCCAACTGAAGAAAGTGTCTTGATCTTGGAAGATGCTGCACCTCTAAAACAGCAGAAGACTTTTCATGATGATATTATGTTCAGAACCAGGGATTCTGTTGATGTGGAAGCTCCTACTGAGGACCCTTTGGTTGTCTCTGTCGGTATTGGGCCGGCTATTGTCAGAAGAGTTCTGGTTGATAGTGGTGCTTCGTGCAACGTACTCTTTAAAAAGACATTTGACCAAATGAAAATTCCAATGACAGATGTACAAGCCTCTTCACACAAAATTACCGGATTTACAGGAGAGCTGAAACAGCCAATTGGAACGGTGAACTTGTTTGTTGAAATGGGCGAAGGGCAGAAGAAGTTGGTTCGGAAGCAAACTTTTGTAATTGTTGATGGATTCTCCGCCTATAATGCTTTCTTGGGTCGGCCTACTCTTGCTGCTTTCAGGGCCGTCCTCGCTCCATGGTGCTTAACAATGAAATTTCCTACTGATAATGGGATTGCTGTCATTAAGGGAGATCAGAACGCAGGACGAGAATGTTATCTTGTAGAACTCCGAGAGGCCAGGAAAAGAGAAATGGGGAAAGATGCGGCAGCTCCGCTCCGCATCAAGGAACCAACCCTGTAGCAACTACGGAGTGGCCCCTGTACTGGCGAACACAGCAATGCAAGGAAAGAAATGGATCCCAGGAAAGCCAGTACAGGGGAGAATAGAGTGGTATCCGTGGAGGTAACGGTACCAATATCTGTTGACTCGAAAGACCCGAACAAAGTACTCAATGTGGGTTCACAGCTGAGCATAGCAGTTCAAAACACACTGATATCATTCTTAAAAGCCAATCTGGATGTGTTCGCCTGGTGTCATGCTGATATGTGTGGGATCTCCCCGGAAATTGCCATACATACTTTTAACATTGATCCGAAATTCACACTAGTGAAACAGAAAAGAAGAACTCAAGGCCCAGAAAGGTCGACAGCACTAAAGGAAGAAGTCGATCGGCTCATGGAAAACGGCTTTATCAGAAACTCCACTTATCCAAATTGGGTTTCAAATCCAGTATTGGTCAAGAAGGCAAATGGAAAGTGGAGAGTATGCATAGATTTCTCAGATCTAAACAAAGCATGCCCCAAAGATTGCTTCCCGCTGCCCAGAATTGATCAATTGGTGGATGGAACAGCTGGGCATGAGTTGTTATCGTTTATGGATGCTTACTCCAGATACAATCAGATTATGATGCATGAGCCGGATCAGGAAGACACAAGCTTTATTACAGATGTGGGTCTCTACTGCTACAAAGTTATGCCTTTCGGATTGAAGAATGCTGGGGCAACCTACCAAAGGCTCGTCAATGCAATGTTCAAGCCTCAGATTGGTAGAACCATGGAAGTTTATGTCGACGATATGTTGGTAAAGTCAAAGAAAGCTGTAGATCACATGGGTCACTTGGAGGAAATGTTTGCAATTCTTCGAAAGTACGGAATGAAGCTCAATCCATTGAAATGTTCGTTCGGAGTAGAGTCCGGGAAATTCTTGGGTTTCATTGTGAGCGCCAGAGGCATTGAAGCCAATCCTACTCAAATCACAGCTCTAAGGGAGGTCAAAGCCCCTAAAACAAAGAAAGAAATGCAAAGTCTCAATGGAAAAGTCGCTGCTCTGAGTCGCTTCATTTCCAAAGCCACAGACAAATGCATTCCCTTCTTTGACGCTCTAAAGAAAGGAAAGAAATTTTTTGAATGGACTCCCGAATGCCAGAATGCTTTCGATGAACTAATTCGTCATATGGAAACACCTCCGGTTCTTTCCAATCCTACTGACGGTGAAGACCTTTTCATCTATTTAGCAATTTCATCTCACGCCCTCAGTGCAGCACTTGTACGGGAAGATATGAAAGTACAGCGTCCAGTCTATTACATCAGTAAACGGTTCACTGGGGCAGAGATGAATTATTCGAAGATAGAAAAGCTCGCCTATTGCTTGCTAATTGCTTCTAGGAAGTTGAGACCATACTTTCAAGCTCATCCTATCAAGGTTCTTACTGATCAACCTCTAAAGCAAGTCCTGTTTCGTCCTGAAACTTCGGGTCGTCTTTTGAAATGGAACATTGAACTCAGCCAATATGATATTACTTACCATCCCCGGAGAGCAATCAACGGACAAGCTTTAACAGATTTCATCGCAGAATCTACTGACAAAGGTGATAGTGAGAATGAAACAACTGACGGCATTCCAATCCAGTGGAAGTTGTATGTTGATGGATCGAGAAATGATTACTGTTCTGGGGCAGGAGTTGTGCTCGAAACCCCCGAAGGACGATCGTCGTGTTATGCATTGAGACTGGAATTTCCTTCAACGAACAATGAAGCGGAGTATGAGGCTCTTATTGCTGGCTTAAAATTTGCCAAGGAACTAAACATCAAAGTATTACAAATCTTTAGCGATTCCCAACTTATTGTTTGCCAGGTAAAGAAAGAGTTTCAGGCTAAAGGTGGAAATCTGCCCGCATACTTGTCAAAGGCATGTGAACTTCTCGAAGATTTCAATCATTACACGATAAGTCATATTCCTCGGGTAGAAAACATGAAAGCAGATTCTCTAGCAAAGTACTCAAGTTCCGGAGAAGCTCAATTACTGGGGTTAGTTCCTGTAGAAGTTCTGTCAGCTCCAAGCATTGATGAAATGGATGTTGATTGGATTATGGCTACGTCTCAAGAGCATGAATCATGGATGACTCCAATCAAAGAATACCTACTCAGTGGTTCCCTGCCAGAAAGTTCTAAGGAACGTCGAAAACTATTGAGGAAAGCGTCAAGATATATAATTCAAGATGGCCGATTATACATACGGGGATTTTCAATGCCACTGCTCCGATGTGTAACTAAGGAAGAAGCCAAGACAATTCTAGCCGAGGTACATGGAGGAGAATGTGGAGATCATTCAGCCGGTCAAACTCTAGCCAAGAAAGTCCTCCGATATGGGTATTTCTGGCCGGATATTAATCGAGACGCTGCTATTTACTCCAGAAAGTGCAACAAATGCCAAAGATTTGCAAAAATCTCAAAAGCACCTTCCACCGAACTCACACAAATGGTCAGCCTATGGCCATTCGCCATTTGGGGGATAGACTTGATTGGACCTTTACCGATCGCTAAATCCGGAATCAAATATGCTATTGTTGCTGTTGATTATTTCACCAAATGGGCTGAAGCTGAACCTTTGGCCACCATTACTTCTAAAAAGATGATAAATTTTGTAACGAAAAATATCATTTGCAGATATGGTGTGCCACAGAAGATAATCACAGACAACGGTACTCAGTTTGAAAGTGAAGAATTCCAGGATTTTTGCAAACGGTTCAGAATTCGGAAAAGCTTCTCAGCAGTGGCTCATCCGCAGGCAAACGGGCAAGTGGAAGCAGTGAACAAAATTATCAAGTCAACCATCAAAAAGCAACTCGAAAAAGCAAAAAGTGGTTGGGTCGATAAGCTTCCATTAGCACTATGGGCATACAGAACCACTCACAAAACTGCGACTGGGCACACTCCATTTTCACTAGCATACGGGTCAGAAGCGATGATACCGGTGGAAGTAGAAGTTCCTTCACACAGAAGAATTCACTTCAATGAAGCTGAAAATGAAAAGCTGCAACTCGAAGCACTTGATTTTCTTGATGAAAAAAGAGAAGAAGCTAGGCTCAGAGTTTCAGCTTATCAGCAAAGGATAGCCAGGCACTTCAACTCTAAAGTTCGCCAACGCAGCTTTGAGGTCGGAGACTTAGTTTTGAAAAGGATCATGACAGCAACTGGTGTGTTTGGGCCAAACTGGGAGGGACCATATGCCATTGGCAGTAAACTTCTTGATGGCACTTTCAAACTCATAACTGTTGAAGGAGATCCAATTCCAAGAGCCTGGAACAGCAACCACTTACGTCCTTATTTTACTTGAAAAAAAAAGCTTTGCTCAAAGTTGTAAAATAGTGATGAATGTATCAGTTGAATTGTAAAACATTGTAAATCAATGTAAATGAATGAAAGCTATAAAGTGGATGTAGGCCCGATTCTTGGCCGAACCACTATAAATCTTGTGTTCTTTACTATTTCATAATGCCTGTTTCATTTCGATAAGTAAATACTTTAAAATGTATTGCTAAAATATAAATTCAAAATTGCAGGACATTAAAACAAGGCTCACTCGTCACAAAGCCAAGCGACCTCTATAGATCACCTGTTACACAAATACCAAGCAACAAAAAATTCCAAATTCAAATCCTATACAAGAAGAACTTCACATAAAAAGTTGGCGACTCCACTGTGGCAAACCTTTGTTAACTGGTTGAGATTGTCAATGTGAACAGGCATCCAACTAGATAACCCGCGTTTGTCCCGTGAAGTCGTTCAACAGTGAAGTCCACTTCTTCGGATGAGGCAAGTTACTTGCAAAAGGAAAGCTGATGCGCTTGGAAATGATAATAAAAGATCGCTAATGAGCAGATGATGAGAGAACATTGCCAAGTAAACAAAGAAGCAGCCAAAAGGAAGTATGTCTCTCAATAAAAGGGCCGGTAGAACCACCGAAGGGACACCTTCCCAAGCAGAAGGAACAGGACCCTTGCTAACTGATCGTGATGCATCCGATCAGGCAGCTTGCGTCCGTCCCGTGGATTTACTCGCCCCTGAGACGCAACCTTCCTGGCACACCAACCAACCGACGTTCCTTCCCAAAGGTCAACAAAGCCCTCTAACGAGGCACACCAAAAAATGAAAGTGCTTTCCTCAATCAAAAAAGATTGGTGGAACCACCGGAGGGGCACCTTCCCAAGCTGAAGTAACAAGGCCCTTGTTAGTTAATTGCGATCGTTTGTGCAAACGAACATCCAATCAAGCAACTTGCGTCCGCCCCGTGGATCCACTCAACCATGAGAAAGTAACTTCCAGGCAATTACAAGACCTCTTCGGAGGCAAAATCCCTCTTCGGAGGCACATTTCACCCGTGTAGAAGTGCAAAATGCTCCTCTTCGGAGGCCCACTTCACCAGAGCTGAAATGCTAAAAAGCCCTCTTCGGAGGCACATTTCACCCGTGTAGAAGTGCAAAATGCTCCTCTTCGGAGGCCCACTTCACCAGAGCTGAAATGCTAAAAAGCCCTCTTCGGAGGCACATTTCACCAGTGTATAAGTGCAAAATGCTCCACTTCGGAGGCCCACTTCACCAGAGATGAAATGCCAAATCGCCTCTCTTCGGAGACCAAAATCGCTTCTCTTCGGAGACCAAAAGACCTCTTTGGAGGCACACTTCACCATGCTTGAAGTACCAAACATAAGCCCTCTTCACAGGCACAAAAAAAGCCTTCTTCTGAAGCGCTAAACGAATCAAAAAATTCTTCAGAAAGTTCACTTCACTGCATAGGAAAATCCACTTTTTAACGAATAAAAGTGATCATCCCCAAAAGTTGAAGTGTTCTTCAGAAAGAAAGAGAAAGTAAAAATTTCTCCAAACACGAGATATGATCTATTAAAAGAAGAACAATTCTTCCATTTAAAAGTGGAATAGTTATTCTCTGAAATAACAGTATCAGTCTTGTAAAAGCTAGAAATGTTGAAATGCACTTGTGATATGGGGGCAATACTATACAATTCAATTATATTAATAAAAGTAACATGCAAGCAACATACCACAAGTTCATTGCAATATCATGAAAAATAGATATGGAATAAATGCATTCTCAAACACAGACCAGAAAGTTTGTACAAGTAAGAAGAATTGTTTATTCTACATCAAACCGAGAAACAAATGCATTCTCACATACACAAGAATTTGTACAAGTAAAATAGCTATTTTATTCAATACTATGAAAACTTTTTACATTGTACAGATCGCAAAAAAGAAGCGGGGACCGGTACCCGCACAATCTCCGGTCGATACATGCAAAAAGCAAAAATAAGAAGTAGAAGATCCAGCTTGATATTCCTTCTTCCCGCCACCTTTGGAGCCTTTACTCGGCCTAATGATTAGTTTCTGAAGCCGTTGTGAACGGGTCGGGGCAGAAGGAGAAAGAGGCACGGCTGGATCAACTTCTACTTCCTCTCCAGCGGAAATATTCTTCTTCTTCCTTATAGCACGTTTCCCCTTCCTCTTCGAAGAAGATTCACTCCCCGGAGTAGCAAGCAATGTCGAAAGCTTCGTGTCATCATCTAGAGACCGCTCCGGGGTCTTCTCGATGTCATCAAGATCCTCCGCCTTCTGCTCCTGCAAAGCGGCCGGATCATCCAGGCCTTGAAGAGCTTCAATTTTCTCTGCCTGTGATCCCGGTTGGGAAACAGAAGGAGGAGTAATTTGCGAAGATGGAGGAGCGGCAACTAAAGGAGTGGAAGTTTGTGCAGTATTCGGTACCTCCGCTGAAGAAGAAAAGAAGTTAAAATCGGTATTCTCCAAGAAAAGAGAAGGTATCGGTTCACCAAAGTTTAAGTAATAAGTAAGAAGGTCGTCAAACTCGGTTAAATCAAATAAATGATTCACTTGATCTGGATCGACACCAAAATTACCTGGAGAAGTCGGTTTTGACAAGTCAATTTCAAATTTATCAGCCTCAGTGTCTTCTTGGCTCTGCTCCTCGATATGAGTAAGGGGAGATTCGGTTGTGACGGGCTTGGCCTCGACGGTTTTTGCAGGAGAAGAAAAGTGAGAGCTGGAACCAACGATATCGACGTCGGTCGAGGTCGAAGTGTGGACAGGGGCAGTTAAAGATATTTTCTTCTCTAGATGTTCTTCTGCCACTATTCCAGCTCTGGCTTCAGCAAGTTGCTCTTTTCCCTTGGCAAGAGCAGCACGAGCTTCTTCGTCAAGGTAGCGTACCTCGAGTTCCGCCTCATCATAGCCGGCCCCACCAAGCATGTCAACTGCTGCTTCCCATACTTCGGCCAGGGTAACCTCATAGTCAGGACCCAGAAAAGAGAGGCTCCCATGACCCAGAACGCTGTGCAGATAAAAGTCAAATAAGGTGGAGCTGATGCTAGCTTTTGTTGTCTCATGCGATTGCTCGGCTGCCTCTTTTTCGGCGACAGCTGCAGCTCGACCAGCAACAGCCTCATCACGCTCTTTCTCAGCGTTAGCGAGTTGGGCCTTTAGCAATTCAATCTCCACGTTCTGGGAGCTAACTGTTTCCCGCAACTGAGCGTTATTTTTGTGATACTCCTCAACAACGAACTGCTCAGCCGCAAATTTCATTTCAGCATCCCTCTGAGCAGCGTGCACATCCCGCACTTGTTTTTGAAATACTTCTTCTTTTTGAGATTGTGAAGCAGAAGAAGCGGCGAGATCTTCCTTGAGTTTTTTAACCTCGGACTCAAGTCTCGCATAACCATCAGCAATGCTCGTCATCTCGGCGTCATGTTGTTTGCAAATTTTGTCCCATTCCGCCTTGTCGTTTTCCATGGTCAGCATCGCCTCAAGATTTGCACGATTGACTCTGTGTAGTTCATCGACAAGCTTTTGCCATCCAGACACTCTTTCAATGTTAAGTTTGACGGCCTCTAGGCTACGCAGCATATCCGATTTATCGATCGGAACCAAATCAAGGTCAAAACGCACCCCTTTTAAGCACCAATTCGGAAATCGGCTTTGAAGAATAGGAGGGGCATCTTTGACCTGATACTGAGGTCTGCTGATGATCGCTTGGATATCAGACTTCTTTAAAGAAGGAGAGCCGGATGGAACATTAGGAGAAATGGGAGCATCGGCCTTTTCAGAAATTGCAGATGCGTCACTTGGCTTGGATCGCTTGCTCGATTCGTCAGCAATGTGAGTCTTCCCCTTGTCATCATAAGACTTTCGCTTATGGGAATCGTCACTTCTGTGAGAGGAATCATATCGCTCAGCATCTTTTCTTCTCTGCCGCTGCTCGTAATCCCGCCTTTCTTGAGCCTTCCTTCGAGCCCTTTCCTCATCCGCCTCTCTCTGGTCACCAAGGTATTTCCTAAAGTCATAAGATCTACGGCCTCCATGGCGCTGAAATGAGTCATAATATGAGCTAGTGCGCCCCATCGGAGAATCTGAAAACGGAAAAGAAGTAGAGTTTAGAAATTTCCAGAAAGAAAGATTAAGTGCTTATAAGTGCAGAAAAATCCTAAGTGTGTGCGGCGTGCAAACTACGTGCGTCAAACAACAGACCACGCTTTAATGTGGGAACAGAGACGACAGGTGTAGAAGGTGTCGAAGCTTGTTTAAAGGTAGAAGTCGCTTCAACGACAGGAGAGGTCGCTTTGGAAATATTATCCTTGAAAAGCTCTTGAGAAGTTATCATTATATCGCTCAAATCAAAAGTATCATCGCCGTAATGCCCAGCAGAACTTTCTTTTTCGATTTCCACATCAGCCGCCTTTTCAGAAATATGAGGATTCTCCTCCTCTTCAATAACTGGAGAGAGCTTTAATTTGCTGGATGACCCCACAATGTCTGTAGGAGTAGAACACTTGACCAATGAAGTCTCAATGGTAAGTCCTTTCGGTGAAAGTTCTCCAGCATGGACTGGGGCATCCGGTGTTTTTTCTGGAGAATTAGGGACTTCATAAGGCTGGGTAGATCGGGAAGAGTGTAAAAGTCCATACTGATGCAAAAATTCGTCTTTCAGTAGAAATTTGGCGCTTCTTTCTTCCGCCGCCACAGCATTTAAGGTTTCAAGGATTGACTTGAGGCTGGGATTTCTGAGCGGGGGAGGAAGTGCTAGAAAAAGAAAAAGAATGAAGTTAAGCATTTGGTAATTCGGGTTTCGAAAAACTCATGAGATGAACAACAAAAGACAATCTTACTTCTGATTCTCCAGACAGCGTAGAATCCTGGAGGACATCGCGCAAAGAAAAATTGACTCAGAAATCCGTGAGCACTTTCGGGCAAATCCAAAATCAATTTCCGGTTTCTGGCACCTCTCATGAGCACGATTGAAGGATGGTCTTTGTTCCTTGAAAAAGTGCAAAAGTAGAAAATTTCGTCAAAGCTCGGGAGACGGTCAAGCGTCCTCCTAAACAGAACGCATAACCCCATCAGAATAGCGTAACCGTTGGGGTGTAGTTGGAAAGGCGAGATAGCTAATCGAAGAAAGAGTTCACGAAGAAATTCATTGAAAGGCGGAATAGCCCCGCTTAAACACATCTGGCGGTTCACTGCGACAAAACCGAGGGGTGGCCTGTCAGCTGTGTCGCTTGCTCCAGGGAATATAGCATCTGACTCGGCAATACCGAATTGGATACATAGTTTTCTAAAAACTTTGCGGCTCAAGAGTAGTTGGAGTTCTCTCCGGAGGATCAGTCAATGGGTTGGCTATCGGAAAAGCTTCTCCGACCGGTCCTGAATCTTCTTGTTGAAATGTCATTCTACACAATCAACTGGATATTTAAATATGAAGGTGCATGTTTCCTAAAAAGTGTGGAGTGTTGTGCAAAACTAAAACAATGACAAGCAAGTATAACAGAAATTGAAATAGTTGGCATTTGTCAATTACAAAGTTTCAAGACTTGTCATTTTAAGTTCAAATACAATGTTGTGTTGGTGCGAACAAATCAGCGTATGTTGATTATTTCAGCTTTGCTTTAATACTTCATTTTGAATTTATCGTTTCACAACATTTCATTCACAAAATTCATGTAAGTTCATTGTTCTTTGTCAACTAATCTGTCATGCGATGTGGGCAGTCAATGGCAGTATATTTGTCCCATTTTCTCTGCAAATGTTGTATTTAAATAGGTTATTAGCATTAAAGTCAAGACAATCTGAAAGGAAATGCAACACAGTTCAAATCCAGAAATTCAGTCAAGTTCTGCTCGAATTTCCAAGTGTTAGGTCGCTCACGACCTAGCATAGGTCGAAGCTTTTTTAAGTCGCGCAGTGCAAATTAAAGCATTCAGGGCTGTGCAGAGTTGTTTTAAGTTCTAGGTCATTCGGCGACCTATCCTAGGTAAAGGCATCTTTAGGTCGCACAATGCAACTGAAGGGTTCAAAGCAATGCAGATTTGATCAAGTCCTAGCTCGGTCGCGATTTAAAGCCTATGTCGCGGGAAAGTTAGGTCGTGCGGTTTTTGGTTCAAGAAACTATTAGGTCGTTCAGCGACCTAGCACAGGTTGTAGCTTTCCTTAGGTCGAGCTATTCCCTAGGTCGTGAATTGTCTTAAGTCTCTTAAAACCCCTATGCTGCTAACTTCTTCTCCACGCCACAAACCACCAAACCCGATAACCCGTTATCAATTACACATATAAACCCATCGTCTTCCTCATCCCTTCAATTCATCGAAAGACGCCAAAAGCAATTCAATACATCCCCAATCCATCGCGGATTCAACACATTACTATGCCTTCATGAATCAGCCAAGGCAACGATCAAAAGTCGACTACGACAGCCACTTGAGACGATGCACAACTCATAGAATGGGGCTAAGGTCGAAAAAGCAGGGATTCGAGATTAGACGATGATTATGGTAAGATGGATATCAAATTCACTTACGAGATGTAGTGGTAAGGAAGAATTGATGACTGGAATAGGTTGAATTCGCCTTTGAAAAACTCGAAAAGAAAAAATTCGTCAATGGCAGAAGTAGTAACACAAAGTAATTAAGTGAGGAAGAAGCTCACGACCTAACTAATTTATATGGGGCTGAGAGAGGAAGGCGAATAGGCGTGCGAGTTAGCACGAGTTTTAGGTCGTTCACGACCTAGCGAAGTTAAGTCGAAGCATGCGACCTATGGCCTAGGCCCGCACTTCGAGGGGCAAATGTTAACTCCTATTTTCAAACGACCTAAAATTGTACGACCTAAAAAGCAAACGACCTAAAGGGAGCTGCGACCTAAAGAAAGCTTACGACCTAACTACTGAAAGAACCTCGCGACCTAACATGCTGAGCGACCTAAAGAATGTTGCGACCTAAGAGAGCTCGCGACCTAAAGAAGGTTGCGACCTAAGAGAGCTCGCGACCTAAAGAATGTTGCGACCTAAGAGACTTCGCGACCTAAAGAATGTTGCGACCTAAGAGAGCTCGCGACCTAACTGCTGGCTTCGGGAGCTAACGACCTAGAGATTTACGACCTAACGCCTGAAGTGATCCAGCGACTTAACAACCTGACGAGCTAAAGGCAAAGAAAGGAGCGCGACTTACCATAGGTCGTTCACAACCTACCCTAGGTCGTTCATGACCTACCACTTGTTCAGATAAGACTGAATGCAACTCTTTCAAGCTACACTTCCTAAGTCCTGGATGGACCACGACCTATCTTAGGTCGCTCGCGACCTACGACCTAACTAAGGTCGTACGCGACCTAAGACTTGGAGGTTTAATTCCGCTCAGAACTAATCCTATAAATAGAGCCCCAACTCCAACTAGCGACGGACTTTTGGCCATTCATTTCTTGAAGCGTCGTTACTCTGCTGAGCTCTCAACTCATTCCGCAATTGAAGATCTCCAGATATTCAAGACACTACAACAAGCTTCAAGAGGAATTTCCTACATCCAACACGGATTCATCAAGTTTCATCATCGAAGTTTGAGCTAGTAGTCGAGATTGTCTTTGTGATCGAATTGTATTGTTTTGATAAGTGCATTGTATCGTCTTGTAATCAGATTCAGTAATAAAGAGATTCAAAGTGGACGTAGGCTCGATCTCAAGCCGAACCACTATAAACTGCTGTCGTTTACTGCTTTTTCACTATTTTACTGCTTAAATTTTGTTCCCGTCATGCGGGTGGTGCTTTCACAACTCAACCACACACACCGGGTGTTAGCGTTCACTTTTTAGCGTTAACAGGTATCTTCAGTTAAAGACATTTATGATAACACATTTGCCAAATGATCATAATATAAGGTAGAAAAGTGTATTTTTGACTAATAGTTTGAGGTAGTGTGCTTTATTTAGCTGCAACTTCAGTTGCCTGTGAATATGCATTGATAATAAATAGCTGGGTTGTAAAGACCCAACATTATTTTGCATTAGTATAGTTTAAATTACAATAAGCATGTTGCATATTTATTGGTTATTACTTATCAAACTGGTAATCAAAATTGCAACATAGACTAATCAAAAATAAATAAGCTTCTAAACCGGTAATTAGACGAGTAATCAAACATCTTTTATTAAAAACAAACACAACCTAGTAATAAATCAAATAAAAGTATTTTGTTTCATCTACTGAAGCTACCTGAAGCAGTTGAACTTTGTCAGCAGTTCGACAACATCGAATTTCTAGAAAGTTATCTCGACAACTAATGATCGAACAAAGTTCGACTAAGGGCGGTCCACAAAGCGACATGCTTGAAATATGAAATCAAAATTAACCAATGACATAAACCTAAAAATCAATGAATCAAATAGACCTAAAAACAAGGAATTAGCGATACCTAAAGCATGAATATGGAATTAGGGCAGCGGCGATCAAATCCACCAAAGGAAAATCGAAGAACGAGCGAAATTAGAAGGAAATTGAAAATAAAGGAGAACTGATTAAGGGAGCGACAGTATGGATAGAAGAGGGAAAATGAATTTTTTCTACAAAATGGAAGGAGAGAAGCGGCAAATATTAAACCCAGAGACCTAAGAATATTCTCAGCGTTGGTACGCGAATTAGACTCTTTGTGAAATAATTTTTACTGCGTTTGAGGGCCAAACGTTGCCAATATATGCAGTTAAAAGTAAGTTGTCCTGTAGTGATAGTAAACTTAGTTCCCTTAGTTTTATGATAAATTTTAGTACTAAAACCCTTATCACCAATAACTAAATTAGTCAAGTTATCCTTCAAGAGAAGCTCTTCCTTCATCAACTTATTTATATCATTTGAAATCCCATTTAAAATTACCTTTTCACAACTGATTCCTTAAAGAATTCATATATTTTGAAATTTCAGAGGATAAAATCAACTTATTCATAGTATCAGCAAAATTTATATCTTTTGATAAAGACTCAGAAATTTTCCACAGTACTGCCAACCATTGTTCATTTATCTTGGAGTATAACCTGATTACATGAGCCAATTTTGGACTAATATGCTGACATAGCAGTGAAATTGAAAGAGTCAGCTGAGCTACCTCCCGGAGAAAATATATGCCTTCCAACAGATAAAAAGGAAAAATATGATTTCTTTTAAATAAAGCAAAAAATACGTTTAAAACAAGTTAATATATACTTATCTAGGTTCACTACATTTTTTCCAAATAAAAAAACATACCTTAAGCTGTCATAGTACTCCTAATGGCTTCATAGGACACAAACTTTGATCGGTTCTCATTTTCACACAAACTATATTAATATTAGTGTATATAATGGCTTTAATTTCTATGCTATAACTTAATGAGCAATATTCTATTTCCTAATTGCAATAGATCGGCTTGAAAGAAAGAAGTGAAAGCAACATCCAATAAATAATTTGCTAGGCGGCACAATGTAACTTTGTTTATTTCAGTCATCATATACACATAAGAAATTAGTAGCTATATGAAATATAATATTCATATGAATCTTGAGATCTCAACTTCATATAATAATAATTGTTTTTTATGTAATTCAGGCAGTTGAATTCCTTGCATTTATCTAGTTTATAACCTGAAGTGGGCTTTAAATAATGAGCAAATTTTGACTGTTATTCAGTGCAAAAGAATAAGTTAAGCCACTTCATTTATTTTTCCACCAATTTATACATACATTAAAGTTTCCTGCAACATTAAAATGCTTAATTTAGCAAAATTTAAATTAAATGAAATATAATATCATTGACTGTTCTGTCTTAGACAGAATGGTCAATAAATTTATTTTAGTTTTCAAATCTTCCATGGATCATGGCCATTACACTAATGGCCTTTATACAACAAATCATTGTAACAGATTCAATGTAATATCATACATTATTAGTTAAGCTCATTAGATCTTTGATCTAATGGCTGGCATTGTACAACTCTAGTTGAAAACCAAAAAAGAAGATCCTACTGCTACTAACATAGAGAGGTAAGAATGCTCTAATAAGTGAAAAAGGGAAGTTGAAATATAAAGCCAGGCTGACAAGACTGAAAAACAATGGATATTGTGTTGATACAAGAGACGCTTTCATAGAACATAAATTTGGATACCGTGTAGATTTTACATTTTTTAGCAACTATACAGATATCAAATAGGTAAGGTTGAAGCTATTAATCATTAAATAGTCGTACATAGTAGATAATTTTTATGATATCATTACCAACCAATATTCTATAAAAGATGGGCATTTTATCATTTCACGATTGGTGCTAAGGAATTAATGGCATGGCTTCTAGAGAACTAGTGGATGTCAGTTTCTTTGTTGGTCAAACTTCATGTTAACTAATACCATGAAGTTACTGATTCCACTACTTATAGATAATAGAAATTAGTTTTAATTTTAAATGCAAATACAGAGAATATATTATGTGTCCTTAATTTTTAGCAGGTCATCACCCTTATCTATCTGTAGATTACTGAATGGCATGTACTCCTACTCAAATAAAAGATAAAAACATACCCAGAAGAGCAAGAAAAAATGTAACTGTGAGTATATACCTGAGATAACAGAAGCCATGTCATAAGTCTTTGGAGAAACATCAGCTCGTAGAATAACCTTAGTCTACAATTTAGATAAAGATTAAATTTGAATCAAATTGATCGAAATTATAAAAAAATTTGTACAAACAAATCACCTGTGGGAAGCCATTTGAATACTGCAAGGCAGGGTATGTTTCACTAAGGCCCTCGATGAACTCAGTCACCACAGCTGCAAAAAATGCAGGACAAATGAAACTTGCTCCTTGTGAACTTCTTAACAAACATGATAGTAAAGCTAAACAAATTAGGTGATCCAACCCAAGCTTCTATTATAAATTCTACATAAAGAACATTTAAAGTTGGAAATAACAATCAAGGAAGAAACTGAACCTATATATCACTAAGATTAATAATATTCAGTATTTCATTGTCTACACATATCAGTGAGATTAACGACATTTAACCATGGAAGATTAAACTAAAACCAATTTAGACTTACATGGCCAGTATTAACTTCATTGACCGTTCTGTCTTGAACAAGCTTAAGCATAACTTTAATTTACTCCGATGCACCATCAATATGGACCGTTCGCACTAGTTCAACATGGATGCAGAAAGCCATGGACTAGAGACATGCAACTGAGCTCGTCAAGATGATCAGCGGAGTTGGAGCAACCCCTATCGATGGTTGCGTCAGGGCGAGATTTGGTTTGGTCGAAGTTTGGTATCAAAGGAGTCATTTAGTGAAGCTGAGGAATTAGGGCTTCAGTAGGTTAGGTAAGAAATGAAAAGTTTCTGTTGGAAAATTTCAATATGTGGGCCACATATGTAAAATAAATGTGTCGTGCTATTTTGGTGTAAAGCCTAATTAAAGTGATCAAATTATGAATTAAAGTTAAAAGGCTTATAGGTATAATTGTCATGGTATTAATGTGTAGATACTGGGGCAATTATATTTTGTTGAAGGGCCAAATTAGAAAATGCCAACATTATAAATAAGGGGTTATGGTCCCCAAATTACATAAGCTCCAGTTATTCTCCTAATCTCTTCTATGGAAATAATTCAGATTTAGGGTTTATGTCGATTTGGAAGATCAGATCCAACTCTTATCTTTTAGATCTATCTCTTTCTCTTAATCAGTTTATGAAAGTAGCAACTATGAATTCAGATCTAATATAAGGTCTAGGGTTTGTGTCAACGATGGAAAACCAAACCAAATTTACTTTTCCAACAGCAATTATGAATTCAGGTATGGCTTCCGCTAACCCATTTACTCCTCTATTTCATTTCAATTAAATCAATATGGGTCACCTATTCAGATCTAGGGTTTCATGATTAATCTATCCTAAAGTATATTGAAATCCTAACAAGTGGTATCAGAGCCACCCATCATTGATTTCATTGGAATTTTTTTTAATTACGAGGAATTGAACTTCTTTTTAGAAGTCCTGTAATAATCTTACTTAAGTTTCAGATCTGCTTGATCTATGCATCAAGAACTTTTGATGATGATTTTGGAATTGGTTTATATCAATTATTTGTTGTAAATTAAAAGGATAATTTATGAAATTATTTTGGTGTAGAAAGATAGATAGATCTAAATGATCTATATGTTATTTATGAAATGGGATAGAATTTTAAAATCATTAAATTATGAGAAATAATCTAACATCCTCTAAATTTTGAAAAATAATTTATATTGGTTAAAGCATTCACGTGTTTATTATTGTATATTTTATAAATAAGTTGTGAAATATTTTTAAGGTGAGGAATGTTTTGGATCTGATATGTACAGTCATTTTCTTTAATGTTTATAAATGGTATAAAAGGTATGTATAATTTGTAACCATTTATGCAAGAAATATAGATCTGATTCTATAATTATTTTACCTTACTTAACTTTTGATTAAGTAATGTGGATATTTATATATGGTATGTGTTATTTCAGAAATTTTAGTTAATTAAAAAAAATAAAGTATGCTTCTTTAAACGTTTATGTTTATGTTTATTATTGAAATAAATTTTAACATGACATAAATTTATACGTTGGACCACATAACAGTCAACTGCATTTAATTTTATCATAAATGCATTAAATGTGGTTGTTATGGTAATAAATTAATCCACATAACGGTCAATTGCATTTAATTTTTATCATAAATGTATGAAATGTGGTTGTTATGGTAATAAATTAATTAAGTTATCATCATAAATGCACTAAATGTGTCGGTTACAATAAATTTAAAGATGCAGCATGTTTGTATTTGGAATAAGAAAAGTCATATGGTTTATTATTTGGTGCATTTATGTTTAACAGTTACATATATTTTATATGTTTAACCCATGCTTGTTGGAAACATGTTTCACTTTCGTGCTTTGGTTAGCATAAAATAAAAGGAGCAGTAGTTTTCATATTTTGCCAAAATGCATGGTTACTGACCTTAATTAAGTATTCAAATAATAAACTAAAGATAAAGTGACACAGTAGCATTCTATATAGCTATATTATGGTTCAGATGTACATTATAGCTATTGCATGTTATTTAGTATGACCCTTACTATGTCATTTATGAATAATTTTATATGGCATTTAATTCTGGCGTTCATCTGTGACATTTGTTATGTGATTTATTTATGATATCTTGTATCATACTTATTTATAAAATGTCATGAATGTAACCACATAATTAAAGTAAAAGACTATAACAGCTATGATTAAAACATGTTGTGCCATAGTTATAATTTTGAGATTTTCAAGTGTCATATAGACTTACAATGCTTTTTGGGAGTATTTATAGCACTTGAAATATTGTACATACACTAAGAAATAAATTCAAAATATTTTTGGTGTCTCTTTGCGAACTAATTGTAAATATATTACATTCTAAGTGAGCTAATTGAAATAACATGTTACCAAAGTGACCTCTCTTATTTTAGTTGTTCATGAAAATGTTTGATATTTGTGTGTATTTATTCATGCGGATGTTAGCCAGCCCAAAGGAAGACTAATATTTGGCCGAATAACTTACACATGTATGCTGATAAATATGTGATAATTGTAAGGTTTTACAAGTGAATAACTAATCGGCCCAAAGGAAGATTGTTATTTGACTTGAATTTATTATCAGTGTTTGATCATTACAACAAGAGTACCACTTACAATTAATATTACTGTCCAAAGACTTGATATTAATGTTGTGCTAGGTATCTTGAGAAGAGACTTACCAGTTATTTGAATTTACTATGGCTGATATTGGATTTGAGCATATACGGTCAATCCTTAATTTTTGTTCATTTTTCAACTAATTTGACTAAAGTGTCTGCATATTTTAACGTACTCATCTTATTTGGGACTAACTCTAAGGATTATTAAGAGAACATGTTGTTTGTACTTAACTTCATGGATCTAGCTCTTGCGATTAGAATGCTCTTATAATATCATGAGGAATATTCAAAGGTGAGACAATTCAAAAAAGAAAGAGTCAAAAGATCATAAAGTAAAATATTTCAGAAGCTTTCAAGAATGTGGTATCCGTAGGGATAACCAATTTTAAGGAGTTTTTTTTTATTGAGAATGAAAAGTGTTTCCTTAAGGTAAGATAGAAAGTATCTATTTATCGTACACTGTACATAAATGTATAAATAAGGATAAAGAAGTTACTAAGGATCTATAAGAAAAGAAATAACATATAAATATATTTATAATTGTTTCTTTAATAAGATATACAGATATATAAAGAAAAGTTTACTAGATTTTTTTTTTTTGATATTATTGAGATTTCAGTAATATTGTTTGGATTTATTTGATATTTTTTTGTTATGATGTCATTTAGATAGATTCCAGTATTCTATTTCTAATATGAACAAATTGGGTTATTACTGTTCATTTAGAAATAATAAGATTGATTTATGAATAAATTCAAACATTGTTGGAATTAAAGCTCTTAATGTTTAAAATATAGCTTTTATATATATATATATATATATATATATATATGTATGTATGTATGTATGTATATCTACTTATGCTAAATACCTTTTATAATGAAGTCTCAAATTTTGATTCGGTGATTAATATGATTATGTTTCAGCTTACTAAATAATTGTAGATTGTGGCATCGAAGATGGAAAAAGTTTGTTAGTATTCTAAACTACAAGTTTTTATAAACCCACACCAAGAAAAAAAAATTATAAGATGGGAAATGCTATAATTTTTGAGGATGTTGAGTTTGGAGGGGAGAAATAAAGTACAGATCATTGTTTTTAAGGAGAATCATTATCTTCGATTCAACTACAATTACTTCTTCGGATAATGTATAAGATTTGTTTCCTTTCATTAACAAGAAGTAAATTAAGAACCATAATAAGGCAATGCTAAATGAAATTTTAAGATATATATCATTGTCTTTAAGGAGAATCATTATCTTTGATTCAACTACAGTTACTTCTTTGGATAATGTAGATGACTTATTTCCTTTCATTAAAAGGAAGTAAATTAAGAACCATAATAAGACAATGTCAAACAAAATTTTCTTCAAATTAAGGTTATTGTTTTAAGAAAATAGACTCAACAACCTCAAAGTGCAAGGTCACTAAGGAAATCCACTTAAAAAGGAAGAAATACTATTCTGGATGACTATGTAGTATTTTTTTCATAAAGATAAATATTGGATTGGTGAATATGATTCTTTGGCTTACATTAATCCATACAAGGTACTAATTTGAAATGTGGATTTAAGGTATGAATATATAATGTAAATCTATAAAGACAACAAAGTTTGAGATCTTTCCCATCACCTTATGATAATAAGATCATTGGTTATGAGTAACTGTTCAAAACAAAAAGGGATCAAGTGGGTAATGTGAAAATGTATAAGGCTTATTATAGAAAAGATTAGACTCAAAAGGGAAACAATGTTTTATTTTTAAAGAGACATTCTCTTTGGTTTTACTGAAAGACTCTTTAGAATTATTTTGAAACTTGTCATAGATTATGATTTTAAGCAATATTAGAAGGATATTAAAGTCGTGTTTCTCAATGGAGACATTGATGAAACAACTTAATAAAACCACTTATGGATTACCCTTATGTATTATGGATTCAAATACACCATTATTATTCATGGGGTGCTATTTAGATTATCACAAAAGGGCTGGGTGGATAAGGCTTTTAAAAAAAGTTTGGTATGAAAACTGCAATTCAATCCTCATTTGCCAAAATAGACAAATGTTGTCTTATATAGTAATATAAGAACATCCTTGAAGCTAAAGAAATGCAAAAGATTCCTCATGCATTTGCGGTGTGGAGTCTAGTGCATGCTAAAGCATATACACATATGGATATTGCGTGTATTATTTGGCAGATATCTTACTGACACTAAAAGTGAATTAATTGTTAGTAACCAAAGTGGTTACGAGATATCTTTAAGAAACAAAGGATTATATGCTCAAGACGGATTGGTTAGAGATCATAAGGCATTACAGTCCGACTATTTTGGATGCCAAGGGTACAAAAGATCCACTTTAGATAACAATAATATTATTGTTGTTGTTGTTATTATTATTTTTGTTGGATGAAGCTATATAAGGAAAGTTGTCATACAGATACTTATAGCCTTCTTTGCTATTTTCCGTTATAGAGCATCCAACGATGGAAAATAATTGTATAATTTTGTCATAAAGTAATGGACTATCGAATAAAGAAATTGAAAGATCATTAAAGTAATATTGTAACAATAAACAACATATTATTTTCCAGTAAGGGGAGAGTGCAAACTAGATTGTAATTCATAGAGCATACCATGACAAAGTCCAATATGGCGGATCCGCTTACAAAAGAATTATCACCCAAGGTCTTTCATGAGCATCTTGCTCAATCGGTGTAACTTTTATGTAAGAATATTTTTGTTCAGGGGGAGTTTGTATTTGGTACTATCATATGACACATTGCTCTATACTTTGGTTACAGATACATATCAAGTTCTTTTTCTGATCAGAAATAAAGTAATAAAGTTTTTTTTTGCACTCTAGGTTGTTCAAATATTGAACGTTTTGATCTCACTAAAGTAGGACCAGTTGGAAATAGACATGTATAGATCACATCTCATGTAATTTCCATGCTATGCATCCATGATTGATCTATGTCATTTGATTGTGTTGGTATATGTGACCATTGATTGGTTTAGTTACACTAAATGTAACGAAAGCCACTTTGATCCTTTATCGGCATAGTTAATGGACGAGATTGTTTCAGAAACACCTTATGTTATAAATAGCAAATTTTGGAGCTCATAAAGTTAAACACGTTTATAAGGTTATTATTACATATATGGCCCAAAGGGGAGATTGTTGGAAAATTTCAATATGTGGGCCACATATGTAAAATAAATGTGATGTGCTATTTTGGTGTAAAGCCTAATTAAAGTGATCAAATTATGAATTAAAGTTAAAAGGCTTATAGGTATAATTGTCATGGTATTAATGTGTAGATACTGGGGCAATTCTATTTTGTTGAAGGGCCAAATTAGAAAATGCCAACATTATAAATAGGGGTGGGCGCGGTCGATTAACCGCACAAATCGGTTAATTTTTGCGGTTAACCTAAACTAATATGCGGTTCGGTTAACCGATATTCGGTTAAATGATGTTGGTAGTACCGACCGAACCGCAATATTTAAACTGCGGTTAACCGGTCACCTAGAACGGTTAACCGACTATTATTCGTGGTTAAACGGTTAATCGGTTAATCGGTAAAGTTAGAACGGTTAACTGATTGATTATTTGCAATTGCAATTTTGAAATGTTTGCATAGAAAATAAATTATCCAGATATGTGCACCTTAATGTGCTAAATTAATAGTATATCAGGTAAATGAAACTAAATAAAATAAAGTAATAAATAAACATGAACAATACAAGTCACACACCATACATACACTTAAACCTCAGCCATCATACACTTAGCTCGGCAAAACAATGCTGCATGCAGCTAAAATAAAGTCACCATACACTTATTCACTTAAACCTCTTTGTGTGTACAAACCTCAGTTCATTGCAAATACAAATTATACAATAATGATCTAGAAAATAATGCAGCAATGCTGCATGAGCTAAAATAAAGTCACCATACACTTAAACCTCAGTTCATTGCAATTACAATAATGCTGCATGTAGCTAAAAGCCTAAAAGTTATACATAACACGGTGTAAATACAATATTGGTTTGTAGATACTAGATAATGTTGCATGGCGATAAAAAATCACAGGAACTTTCTTCTCCATCCTCGTATTCTTCGACATTTTCTGAAAATAAAATAATAAGAATTTATCAGTTTGTAGAAAAATAAAATAAAGTGCATGGCACTAGACAATGTCAGCACTTTTGTTCCTCTTTAGTGCAAATCACTACACGACCATTCACAAAGAATGATAAATAATATCTTGAAAACAGAAATAAATATGAGTCAGAAAACCAAGATAGTGCAACTTTTGCAATAGCTAATGATTAATAGACACAAAAGAAAAATCAGCAGACTATTCATGAAGCTGTGTTTGTAGTAACTAGCATTACTGATTGTAACCGTGTCTATATCGAATATTACTGTGTTTGTAATGGTGGAGAAATGAATACATAATTATTTTTCAGTATAAAAAAACAGACAAGGAAATCTAGTATATCAAATATGGATCAGTGCATTATCTTGAACTTCAATTAATTTATCTATGTTGTTCATTAAAAGAGCTCTTTTTTTCCAGCTTTTAAGTGTTACATTATGCAATGTTTGATGGACCCAAGGAAGCAATAATATGCCGCTAATGCTGGTACGGTCATACAATATATAATAAAATTTGGAAATGTGAAAGGAAATATTAATGAGAATTTGGCAAGAGGATGAGGCTGTACTGATCTGTACAAGAACAGTACATGTGCACATTAGCTGTGAAGCAGACGCAGCAGTGTTCGCATATGAAAGAAAGTGAATGTGATTCAATTTTTATAAAAGGATCATCATAGAAAAAAGACAAATGTTCTGATGCATAAAAGGAAGAACATTAGCTTGTGCATTATGCAAGTTAATGTTCTGTTCGCATATGGAAGAAAGTGAATGTGATTCTGGACTTGTGTAGCTTTAGCTTGTGCATTATGCAAAGTATTCAATGGTACCTATGCGATCATGAGGATGGAAATTCCTATATTTGTTAAGGCTCGTCATGTTTAATTATGAGGTAGGTCATCTGAATTCCAGCACATTAATATAGTAGATATCTTTCAAGAGCAAAGGAAAAATTGCCCATGGACAAAGAAGATTTTAGACCATGCATTTAAGAATATTCCAACTACTAAACATAATAAACCAAGACTGAACAAGTGAAAACAAAAAGCGTAAATATGAAATAAACTGAATAAATTGAAATGAATATAAACATTGTGATTAAGAAGATATTAACCATGGTGAACATTGATGATGGAGATGTACTATCCACGTTGAAAATTGAAGATAATGGCAATTCACATTGATGACCATGCACAAATTCTACATGAAAAACAAATTAGTTAGAGTATTGTATGTAAAATCAAACAAATATCAAACTAGATTATTTTATGAACGCTAATATCACCTGAGAAAGCATCATCGTAATAGTAAACATCATTGTTTGGAACCTCAATCCGGTGGTCGACAAAAATTGGTTTGGACCTTAACCAATTTTGAGTACAAATTAATGCCTCAACCATTCGTGGACTCAAAGTACTACGAAAAGGATCTATAACCCTTCCTCCGGTGCTAAAAGCGGATTCGGAAGCAACTGTGGACACTGGAATAGCAAGGAGATCTCGAGCGACTAGAGATAAAACATGATACTTGGAGCTATTTACCTTCCACCATAGTAAAACATCAAAATCATTTGGTGCATCCTCAATCGGTGCATTTAAATACTTTTCTAGTTCATTGCATTCATTGTCTCGTTGTCGAACTTGTTGTAAAAAAGTATTTCTTTTTCTAGAAAGAACATCACTAACATTCACAACACTTTCACTATCAATGGAAGTACTAGATCGTGGTTCATCACATGTTTGTGTTCCAAATGTAGAATCGCTCACGTAGAAGTCAAACAACCTTAACAAAATATCTTTCACACTTTTTAATATGTCATCTGCAACTACTTCATCATACATGTCTTCAACACATAACTTCAAAATTTGAAATTTATACCTTGGATCAAGCACACACGTAACAAGTAAATTTTGTTAATGTTACTTACACTTCCCCAATATTTGTCAAACTTTGCTTTCATATTAAATCCCATTCTTCCAACATAAGGATTCGTTTTCGCAATCAATGCTCATAGTTCTTCTTGAATTCCACTTAGCTCGGCAAAAAAATCATTTGAGGTAATAGATAAAGTTTTGCTAAATTTTAAAGTAATATCATAAAAATTATTTAAGATTTTAACAAAAAGTTCGGCATTTTTCCAATCTACAGTATCCGGAGGACGAACTTCTTCATCAAAGTAAGCAACAAAAATACCATCGTTTTCTTTCATATCATCAAA